>OZ018375.1:30734932-31345870 GCA_963969555.1 Polydrusus pterygomalis
AAATTAAAATTATACATCTATAAATTTTAGTTTAAAAAAATATGTTAACAACAGTGGCGGCTCGTCATTTGTTAACTTGGGGGTGTACTAAAAGCCCGCTGCAGGCGAAATGCGCCGTAGGCGCTTTTCTTTAAGACCACGCCCAAATTTGGTTAATAATTTTTAGTAAATATTTTAAAAATTTATGATTACTTACCTACTTATTTTATTGAAAATTAAATAAGATAAAAAAAATAAATAAAAAAGGGCAATTTATTTTTCATTAGTGGGTACATTGTTTAAATGTCCAATCTTCTGTTTTTATTTTCAGCAAACTTATCCTGAATAACGGCTTCATTAAAGTTAGGAATACGTGTATTATATTTTTTCTCAAATATTCCACATTCATAGTCGTTTTGGCATCAAAATCGTTAATTTTTATTTTAAAAAGTCTTTACTACCCCAAAATAATAACAAAAATAGAAAGAAAAACGCCAAATAATAAATTTATACAGCAATTAAGACGCAATGAACTCAACGGCGCACATTTAATTTGTGCTATTAGAATCGTGCTTTCCCGAACTACACCTGCTAGTACAAGATGCACAGGGAAACAGCATAAGCCCCGGCTACTTTAATGCATGTGCCACTTATGATTTCCTACGCGCCAGACGATTGCTCTTGACTATGGAGGACTTGAGGTAGGAGGCCGATCGCAATGCATTGGATTCGGTCCCAAATTAGCATCGGTAATTCAGCTTTACGAGTCGCCGTAAGATGGCGCGCGTGTTCGAAGTGGGCTATCAAATAATGGTTTCTTATGGACGCAATAACTATTTTTATTTAAATTAGTTCTTTAAGGAACAAATAAGGACTTTTATATGAATTTACGCTTACTTTGTTATACTTATTAGTAAACTCGGCCTGTATAAAGTTCCAACGATGCTTGGTTTTTAAAATATAGGGTATTAAACATTCTAGCTATACCTTTGGAGCTAGAAAGATACTTATTTGGCTGCGTTTTCTCTCTGAAAAAGATCCTGTATTACACCCCGACACAAAGCAAACTCTACTTTTATAAATTGTACCATTATTTATTATAAATATGGAAATTAATTACAATACAACGTTATTTGTCTTGTCTTGCCTTCAAACATTATTTGTTATTTCGAAAAATAAAATGTCAATTGTCAAAAGTAAAAGCACAGAAAAATAAAGGGTTTAAGTAAAAGTTAAAAACTATGGAGGATCTAGTTTTCCATATTAAAAACGAAGAAGAAGAGGACAACATCAGCCCACTTCGGACGCGAGAGCCATCTATCGGCCAATAGCGAACTAACCAAAAAACCGGGACAGAATTTGAAAATGCTGCCATTGTCGATCGGCCTCCTACCCTATAGTTCTCCATACTCTTGACAACCGGCTTAGCGAGAGCTATTACACCACGTTTCATTCGATTGTTGGACGGTACGTTAAAATAGGAGGGTTCTAACTTAGATTACGGTATCATACTTATGTAAGAAGATACATTTAAATGAACATTATTTTTCTTTATGGGGGAATTCTTTATGGACTATGGGGGTACACGTGCTCCTGTGGAGAAACCGCCACTGATTAACAGACTTAAACTTAACATTCTTGAAAAGAAAAATTGCTTGTTCGGACCTTTGTCGTGGCAACTCACAACTCACGTAGCATAGTGACGCAATCGAATCGCGGCGCGGCGCCTTTTCTTTAAATATCGGCGTTGCCAAATGACAAAAACAATCCGGACCGTAATTGTATTAGTAAATTTTTAAATTCCCGTATTTCTAATGACCATTTTGGCGCCCTGTTAACATGGCGCCCCGGGCGGTCGCCCCCCCCCCCTTGCTACGTCACTGAGGAGAAAAAATGTTTTATACTTCACGGGATGTAAATATATTTACTTACATCCATTGTAATATAAATAACTATTTATAGGTAATTTTCTCCAAATTAGAGGTCGCTAATGCTTTAAATGTTTGTTGGGTAAAACTTGAGTAAACGTAACCAACAGAAATGGTAGACCCTTAATAGAAAAGCGTTCTAAATGACAAATTCCAAAAACAATAGAATTGTAATGGAATCGGCACTAGCACCTATAATGTGACCTAATTATATTTTTCAATTTTGTCCTTTATTTACTAACTGTTAATTTATGCCACTTCGTTAACTAAATAAATAGGTACATTAAAATTTACATTATACCTCAATTACTTAATTGTTTCATCTCAATTAGCTAATGGAATGACAAATATGTATAATAATATGCATATTTGCTGGCAAACAAAAACGTTTACAGGCAAACTAATAAAAATTATAATGATCCGTGGTCTGCATTTTATATATATATTTATTTACTTTTAGTATTTCGTAATAAATTTGTTAAAATTGAAATTTTATTCCACCCTTCGTACCTCCCATGGGGACTCAAAATTATTAATAATACGATTTTGTGGCAATACATTTTACCCATCTTACAATCAAAATCGTTAACCTTAGCTAGGTGCTAGGCTATTTCACGAAATGCTTTAGCACAATCATCTTGAAAAGAAGCCATTAAGTGACATCGGGCAACGTCGCATCAGCTGGGAGTTGCGGATCTACAAGGTATTATTACGACGCGCGGCAATGGGCGAGTTTTTTTATTCTTTCTGATATTTTTTGTATTTTTTTGGCTCAGTTGCCACTATATTGATATTGAAAAATGTACGAAAAAGTAATAAATAGTTTTGGATAACAAGAACAACTTACCTAATTATTAAATAATAGTAACATTGCGTTGAGAGGCTGTTTTTGTTTCACTACGAGTAGATTTATTTGATCGATCAAAAGTAATATTATACAAATTATTATCTTCTGCGTTTAAATTACAGGATTAACTATCGACTTCTGAAGTCTCAAAATTTAGTAAGCTTAAGGCTTTGTTTAAGAAATCTACGCTTGTCTTAAGAAAGTCACCGTCACCATCTTGGCAACTTCCTTACAATAATTTCACAACACAAAATTTTCAAGCTGAGACCACCTGATGCTTAGTTTCATTTCAAAGGGTAAAATCCATTTTAAATCATTGTAAGCCAATTTATTACCTTTTAAACAAACCTTAACATTCATATCAATGTCCACTCAAACCTGATTAACAATATTTATATAACCATTGTTCAAATCTAAACAATTCTAGAAAACTTCGCTGATGTATGTAGTTTTTCAGTTATTATTCCAGCCTACCATGCAGAGAATGCTGTAAGAATCACCTGATAGTGTATGGATGTTTTTAGTACGTATCTCGTTGCATCCTAGTGCTTGTGTTGTTTATAGTATTTGTGATATATTATATGAATAAAGACAATTCCTGATGAGTGAGACCTGTGAGACGTAACTTAAGGACATTACCTACTTAGTTTATCCTAAACAGTTATTTTTTGTTGTCAATGCAGTTTTTATTTATAAATAAACGTAGAAAAAATTATTTACGATAAAGTGCTTCCATCTTTATTTTCCAAATCTTGGTTAATATAAAAGCGTGCCTTTATTCCATAAAATAAATACTTTTGTGCGTCTTTTTGTTGATTTGATTTGTGATTTAATAATATTTATATTGAATAACAAATTGAATCAATGAAAACTCGTTCAAAAGTTTTTAATAAAGCGGAAAATGTATGTACATTTTACATACATAAGACGTACAATATGTACGTACATCGAACGTACAATATGTACGTACATCGGACGTACAATATGTACGTACATCGAACGTACAATATGTACGTACATCGAACGTACAATATGTACGTACAACGAACGTACATAATACGTGTTATGTATGTACTAGGTACTTTTATGTACGTACATAAGACGTACTTTACGTCCACAAAATACGTACATCAGACGTACATTGGTTGTTTGGGTTGTCTCGAGGTCTATCGGTAGTAGACCAGTTTTTTCGATTACTGTACTTGTTTTTGATACTTGTTTTAACTAAATTTTAAGTAGCTACTCATTTATTTATTTATTTACAAATAAGGATATAGCAGACCCTGGTCTGCTATCCCTAAGCCAAATATAGTATCCACGTTGTGGTATTTGCTAGTAAGAATTAATAATATTTAAATTATCTAAGTACAGTCTATTCAATGGCCGCTGACCATTATGTCACTAATGCTTATCTTTCTAACATTCGTGAACTTCGTGAGATAGTACATTTGCGTCAATAATGAATGTCCTACATTTTTTTTCATTTTTGACAGTGACATTTTGAGTAGCTGATATTTATCAGCTAGACTTCGCCCTTTAAGAATTGTAATTTATAATTTATATTCTTAATAAAGACTATTATTATTATTATTATTATTATTATTTTTATTCAATATTATTTCAAAAATGTCACGGTATTGTGAAAAAGAACAAGCATTAATATTAAAATTATTTAATTATTTTCAAAGAGAAAGTAATTCCGGAAAGAATATTTTACCTTTTAATGCAGTTTACGGGGTAAGTAGATATAATAGAGCAAGAATTGAGGAGCGAAAGTAACAAAGGGGATAAGTGCCGAAATTGTTAAACAGAGAAATTTATAAAAAACCTTCACATACCAAAACAACATACTTTATTTCCAAATAATTATCTAATATATTTATTTGTCTTACGCCTAAATATACTACGACAGAAACAAAAAAAAATATGAAAATTTTAACATTTATATTAAATTAAAAACAAAAAAATGGGAAACGGGCTACGTGCCAGTATATTATTTATAGTTAAATTGGTGTAGAAAATCTCCCCAATCCATTTTTGCAACGTTCCATATTCATTTTATTTTATAATATTGTACAGCCGTGTGGCACGTGGCATATATTCCGGTGGGAAATAACCCAAATGAACGCACAATACAACAATGGGTACTTGACCCCTTTGATGTGGAAATGACCTAGCTAGCACTTGCAGAAAACGCCATCTATCTGTCTGATTTTTTACGAAAATTTAAAGTCCAGCACTTTGCCAGTTTGATAGGATATATATAGTCGATGGCACATAGCACCTGTCTATAGAAATATCTCATTTTTCGGCAAATTGGCACTTAGCCCCTTTGTTACTTGTTACTTTAAAATATATGGCAATGTTTTTATAAATACCTATCTGCTTTAGAGATTTTCTGATGCTTTAAGAGTTTCATATTTAACAATCCAATGAATTGAGGCAAAGGGGATATAGAGAAGGATGTAGATATTAAGAATGGCAATAATGTAGCTATTTTGTCATCCCGTGGTCGACAACGTCACGAAATTCATGAAAGAGGGAGTATTTATGGGATGTATCATAGAGCAGGTAAACACGTTACCATTCGCTCAAGACAACTAAACCTTAAAATCATTAAAATAGTTGAAATATCCACTGGTTCATTAGCGGACTATTTAAAAAAGTTTATATTTAAATGGCGTAAATGTGCTGTATTAAACAGGCCTTTTTTAATAGAGCAACCCCATATAGCCGAAAAACGAGTAGAATTTTTAAGAGAATTTAAGAACAGTAACATTCAATTTTCCTTAAAACCTGTTTTTCTGGATGGAACCTGGATATTAGCAAGGAAGTTAGCAAGATGATACTCTTAATACAGTTAAAAAAAACCGTCACAGCGTGTACGGTATAATATTCTACATGCTGGTTCGGAAAATGGATTTGTAAATAATGCAAATTTGATATTCAAGTCTGACATGAAATCTGTTGATTATTATGATTCTATAAATAGTAAGAACTTTGAGAAATGGTTGGAAGAAAAATTGTTAGCAAACAAAGAACCATCGCTTATTATCATGGATACGCCACCCATCATTCTGGGCTAATTGAAAAAATTCTAAATACAAGTTGGTCAAAACGATTACTCATGGTTAGAACAAAGACAAATTATGATTTTAACATTTGCAATAAAGGATCGGATCTGGGTAATAATAAAGAAGCATATCGCAACCAAACGTTACAAGTAATCTGAAAAGCGCTATATATTTTATTTTTTAATTATTTTTATTTTATTTTAATAGGATGGACAAACTAGCATTGCAACATGAACATCGAGTTTTAAGACTTCCTCCATATCATTGCCACTTTAATCCTATTGAAATAGTTTGATCGGAATGTAAGCGCTATTATGATGCAAAAATAAGTTATATGTATCTTGTAACAAATGATGTAGTTTTGGGTCTGTGGAATGAAGCCATAGAAAATGTAGGAGTGAAAAAATGGAAAAATTATGTAACACACACTAATAAAATTATAAATAATATTTGCGAGCTGGAAAGACTCTTCTCCTTATTATTAACTTGGAAGAATCCGATGATGAGGATCCTTAATGTGAAGATGTTTTATTTTAATTATGAAAAAACTGTATTTTGTTGTCATTTTTTATTAGATATATTTTCGTCTTTACGATTTTATAAATAAAATGAAAATATTTGAAACAAAATTTATCGACTGGTGCACTAGAGATACATTAGACAAAAAAATATATGATTTAATTTTAAATGTTATAAATGAGTTTTATTTATTTTTCAGTAAGCTTAAATTAATTAAAAATTTCATACTGATTTTCAAAACTATGCTCTGGCCTAGTAAGAAGAAGGATCAATGCCTTGGACGAATCTTTCTTTAATAATCTGGAGGATGTAAGCAACTTACTACTGGATCGACCAACTAGGTTTTTTTAATGGCTGATTCAAATGAGCTGACAAGGTACTGTTGCGTTGTACGTTGCGCTAGAGATCAGCGATCTCATGCGAATAGGTTCTGAGGAACAGGCGTGGTATTGTAACCATCCAGAAGTCTGCCACTTTAACCTAACCTATCCTAAGTGCATCAGACAAAACAATGTGTGTAAAGAGTGATAAATAAAGGACGGGTTACCTGCACTTAAATTCAGCCAAAATATGCGCACATATATGCCTTGTTTGCCTTTAAAATATGCAGTTATTTGCATTTTTCTTACCAAATATGCAATCTAGTATAAAATTAGGTAAAGAAACACATTTGGTTCTTAAAAATATATTTATTTTTTTAAAAATGCAAAAGAAAACAAAAAAAAAAAAGTAAACAATTTTTTAACCTAAAATTGTTATAAAAGGCATTTATTATTAAATATTTTCAAAATTTTGAACTAAAAAGGATTGTCTTCTATTGGTAAAAATTTGTTTATACAAAGAAAAGCTTCTTTCACATCTACTGATGTAATCGGACAATACTGCAACTTAGGTAGCAAAATATAAGGCCAATATACAACTTCGTTGGATGGTTTACCATCATAAATGCTTTTTACCGCAGTTAGGTATTTACATCCTATTTTAAAGTTACATCTAATTTGTTCTTTACTTGGCCTCCTACTTTACCGGGAATGTAGTTACATTTAGCGGAAAAACTTTCGACAATACTAATTGAGTCTCTTAAACTTAAGTTTCTTCTCTCCAACGAGAATAATTATGTACGGTATAAAACTGAAATTAACCTTAGTAAAAACTAGATCCTTAGCTACTGCTACACTTGCACTTTTTAACAACTCTTTATTTTGTACAATACATTGCGAATCGTCATCTAAATACAGTTTGTTAAGCAGGTAATAATAACACATTATTAACTGACAATAAACAACCTCTAACAATAATACCTGCAAAACCCGGAAACCCCCAATAAATACCATTTGTATAACCAAAATGTAAATCTAGTTATTATAATCTTCAGATTTAATAATCCCTGAAATTAGTACCGTTTTAAATTTTTTGATAAAGCCGAAAACATAAAAATATGCTCTTAAAATAATAATTTATGAAAAGTATGCATTTTATTATAAAATTGACAAAATATGCAAAAAATGCATTTTTTGTATGCATTTTGCATAATATAATATTCTGTTCTTTAGTGATTAAAATATATGTAATTGTTAAGTAAATATAAGTATATAGACTTGCCTGCTTTCTACGTGACAATAAGTTAAGTTATTAATTATTGTTTGAAATAATAGATAATACATTACCTTACCACATAAAATTGCATCAACAATTTAAAATTCCAATTCCTTTGGTTTATATTAACTGCTTACCTGCAACAAAATAGAAAAAAAAATTAATTAAGTTATAATACTAAATGGTTATAATAAATAACAGATCTGGTTTATTCAAATTGAAAAGTGATATAATGCCATATTTATAGATTATTTAACAATATTACATATAGAGGCATATCACATAATATCAATAATTAATTAAACTAGATGTTTTAATTAATTATTGATATTTATGATTCCTGTTTTTGCAAAACGAGATTTTGCAATTATAGAGGAAAACATAAATATTGTCGGATATGGATTGGTATCCTTAAGAACGGATTACTCATCTCGTACTTCGCTGTCGCGCTAAGACTCTTAGTGGGTGTTGAGCTTGATAAGAAGAGGTGTAGTGGAAAGATAGTAAATAGAACAAGGACAAGGACATTTCTAGTTTCGTAGGAGGAGTCGGTAGACGAATGTTGATAAAAAAAATTGTTTGTACTTGGTTGGGATAAAGGGTTCCACTTCTAATAGTACATTCAGGAAAATCCCCTCCTTTATTAATGTGCAAAATTATTGCTGACATAGCAAAACGGAACCCCTTCTTACAGTTGATAAGGGTTGCAAAACTGTATAAAAAGTCGAAGGAACGCTTACTCAGAGAGTTGTAACAATTGTTTAAGTGTAAGGGTATAACCTCTGCCCGTTTGTCTGCTCAGTTTAAAGAGAACAATTTTTAAGTCATGAAGACTACTGCATCAGAACCAATCTATTTTGCTCCAAATGCGTTAGTGATCTTTGAGTAATTTATTTAACCGTTTATTGTGTAAAATTGTATAATTCTTTTTTTTTGGTCAGCGTTGTCTATTAAGTGGAAATTATTTCTTTAAACTTGCTGAAATAACACATTCCTAAAGTAATTATAAAGGGACAATCTCTCTCCTTATTAGGGAACTATTTAAATTCACCGTTTTATACTCTTAAGTAGTTAATTTGTATTTTATTCGCACTATTTATTGTAACCTTTCATTCTTTCATTGCTTTGCTGTATTACTGTTCATCAAATAAATCTCTTAAAAAATCCTTAGTGTTTCACTGATTAGATAGCGCACCATAAGGGCACAGTAAATAATAAAGAATCACTCTCAGTAAAAAATAAAAACATAAATCAAAACCATCTAAGCTACACAACCCAGTCGCCTACCATTCTGATACGCGACAATATTATTAAAAATCGTTTAAACTCGTAAGAGGTTGTGTCAAAAACCATTCATATAGTGTCACCAGTAAAGTCCGCATCATATTGGATTTTTTTTTATTATTAGCTTTATTCGAAATTTGACTCTTTGGCATCAAGTTCTGCTTCAATCGAGATAAAAATTAACCAAAAAAATTGTAGTCACGTGATTCGCATTATCTGTCAAATTTTAATTTTTTCGAAAAAATAATTCAAAAGTGGGTTTATTTCTTAAAATATCGGAAAAAGTTTTTTTAAATGCAGTTTCTAGCCCACATGCAAAATTTCAGATGCATAAGATTATTTTGATTTTTTACGCATATTTTGTAAATTGCACCACTTTTGCAAAATAAGACTCAACGCAACCTACATAAATCTTCTTAGTTTTGACAATGCTTCATTTCAGATACATTTTCTTTAAAGTAGCGCCTTATTAAATGTGTGTTTTTCTACAATATCAAAATTGGGCTATTAAAATTTGGTCGCATGAGATGCAAAGTTTATTTGCTTTTGACCCTGTATAAGGTAACTTCATAAAATAAATATTTTTGAAAACGTAGTTTGTGTCTAAAAGTAAAACACCTTAATATTAAGACAAAAAAGAACACATTGTCATCAGTAAAGTGTTTATTAAGTGGAAAATAAATGTTAGTTTAACTTAACGTAAAGTTTATCTACTTTTAACGATTTAATTTAAATTACGTTTTCAAAATACTCATTTTATGAAGTTACCTTATACAGGGTCAAAAACAAGTAAACTTTGCATCACATGCGACCAAATTTTAATAGCCCAATTTTGATTTAGTAGAAAAACACACATTTAATAAGGCGCTACTTCAAAGAAAATGTATCTGAATTAAAGCATTGTCAAAACTAAGAAGTTTTATATAGGTTGCGTTGAGTCTTATTTTGCAAAAGTGGTGCAATTTACAAAATATGGGTAATAATCAAAATTATCTTATGCAGCTGAAATTTTGCATGTAGGCTAGAAACTGCATTTAAAAAAACTTTTTTCGATATTTTCAGAAATAACCCCACTATTGAATTATTTTTTGGAAAATATTAAAATTTTACAGATAATGCAAATCATGTGACTACTATTTTTTGATTAATTTTCATCTCGATTGAAGCAGAACTTGATGCCAAAGTCAAATTTCGAATAAAGTTATTAATAAAAAAAAATCCCATATGATGCAGGCTTTATTGGTGACACTGTATAAAACCTTTCTTTGCTTAAGGTGTCTTTACGCGAACAAGTTTTTTACCCCCTAAAGGCTTGATTTTCATAAAATCCCTTCTTAGTGGTTTTAAGGAGAAGACATGTTTAAAATTTCATGCTTCTAGGATAAGGGGTTTAGGCTGATAGTTGATGAATTAGTCAGTCAGTCAGTCAGTCACTGTACAATTTTATATAATAAAATATACATTATTATAATAATTATTATACAAAGCTATCAGTTATCCATAAATTCAATAACATTTACCACAAACATTTCAACCGTTAATTTAATAAATATTTTGAATCTATTGAATTACTTAATTGTTTAAATTAAACCTCCAATTATTTTAAATTTAATTGGTGAGACCGATTTAATGCAGCAATTGAATCGATTCGTTTAATTATTCCGTGTTTTGCCCGCAGTTTTATCTGAAAAAATTCGTTTGACTTTTATTCGAAATTAATGGTCGCCAAGAATTTTATGGTTCCGGTAAACTGTAACGTCCTATTATACAGTGCGATTTTTAAATAAAACAGCATGGTAATATTGTTAAATGTTAATGTAAGTTTTAGTTGGAATAAATTCAGTATTAGAAAGCTTCTTTATTTGTTTAAAAAATACATATTTTTTTCGTGTCTTCATGAAATTTACCCCTCTTTTTGGGGTAGAAAGACTTACCGGCCTTTCCTTAAAAGAAAACATGCAGGTGAAAGAATTGGGTTCATTCGGTTAGTCCCTAGCCCGATTTATTTATAACAAACACTGATAGCGGGCAGAAATCATGCATGGCTTCAAAATTCGATAGGGATGTTTATTCTATCTTTGTTTTGCTTTAGAATATTGAGAAATACACTTAGTTTTTGTGTTGTGATTTAAGACAATGTCCTTATAATGCTGCATACAGTGTGTATCAGCTAAATGGAATAAATTCCATAATAAATATATGGGGCGTGTCCGAAAAAACTGTCGGATACGTCGATTGCTATTTCTAGTAGCGCATTTTTTTCAATAAAAACTTTTTATACAGGGTAGGGTAACAGTGGCCAATACAAACTTTCTTATTTTAAATGCCCTGTATCTTATTCGATTTTTAAATTCTTTAGAAAATTTCTTTAACTGTTTCGGAAATATTAAGTATTTTCAGATTTATTGCAAACATTAACAACACACTCAAAAACTAATAAGGTAATACTGTTTATTTCTTGATAATGTAAAAAACAAAAAAAAAACATTAATGTAGGAGATGTTGAAAATGCATCCTAATCTCAAATAGAAATTTCTTCTAATGTTACTGAACATCTCAGGCTTGACCGATCTAATCGCAAGCGTTATTCGTCTTCTTAAGTCAGCTAAGTCGAGGGGTTTAGTTTTATACAGGGTGTCACAAAAGTAATGGGACGCAGAGCAACAGAAGACTCTTTAAGGCTAAATAATGTGATTTATCTAAACTTGCCTTATCCCAAAACTGATAACAACCGAGATACAGGGTGTAAAAGTTTTAATTTTGTTTTCGTTTTTTGCGAATACTTCTTAACGAAACGACATATCAGCACAAAATTAAGGGTTCTGGGGTTTTTTGAGGTGAGGAATTCAAAATTATCCATAGTTTTTGTGTAACCAGTAGAGGGCGCTGCCTACGACATGGCCCACTCCTTTTAGCTGGCATAACTTTGTTTAGGCTTCTTATATCGACCCGACTATTAAAAAAAAAAATTGTGTGTGCTTAAGACCACACGACAGAAGTGAAATTTTCAACAAGGTTAATTCAGTTCCCACAAAAAAGTGCTAAACGCGCCTAAAGAACTTTCACTTCAAAAATAACATAAACTTGGAATACGGGATAATTTTACTGCATTCGAAAAAAGATATTTCCTAAAATTGAACAACCCTTGCATTTTTACATCTTCAACAGAAGTCAAAAATCATAATAAATTAGGTCCACGGAATAAGCAATTACGGTAAAACTAATTAGTACCTTACTTTACCCTACGTAAATATATAATTTAAAAAATGCCAGAACATACCTGAGACGCAACAAGTGTCGCACACTGTTTCCACGTCGACTGATGCGGCAGCGGCATGCTCATTCATATAACGTTTACGAATAAACAGACCGGAAGGTCAGGGTCAGTTCGGATTGAATATGGGAGTCGAATTCGAGCGTAACACAGCCGAACCTGACGCCTGACGCTGACGCGTGACGGCTCAGTTTAATTCAGTGCCCACAAAAAGTGCTAAACGCGCCTAAAGAAGTTTTCACTTTAAAAATAAGTTACTTTACTTCTTTTACATCAAAAACGTATGACTTATTGAAGTCGCTAGGAGCAACCATTTTCGAGATAATCGCATTTCATATGTCCAATGCAACTAAGTACGTGGTCCAAAAGCAACGGAAAATCGAGCGACGGTAAATTTCTGACTTAAAATTATTGTAAATGAGCTACATTTGCTAAGTGTCAGTTAATGTGGATACTTAAGGTTGACTATTTTTTTTTAATAAAAACGCTTTTTTGTATACGGAAGTATTAATTTTATTCTAAACAAAAATTTTATTTAATACTTAGTTTAATAACATGTAAAAGTAACAAAATGGCTAGAAATGAAAATGGTAACGCCGTGATAGCAATTGTTCAAAATGGCCACCATTGACCTCAATGGTCTAATTAATTTAAACATTTTAGCATTCTTGCATTAAAAATATCGAATGCGATTATCTCGAAAATGGTTGCTCCTAGCGACTTCAATAAGTTATACGTTTTTGATGTAAAAGAAGTAAAGTAACGTATTTTTTTAATAGTCGGATAGATATAAGAAGCCTAAACAAAGTTATGCTAGCTAAAAGGAGTGGACCATGCTGTAGGCAGCGCCCTCTACTGGGTACACAAAAACTATGGATAATTTTGAATTCCTCGCCTCAAAAAACCCCAAAACCCTTAATTTTGTGCTGCTATGTCGTTTCGTTAAGAAGTAATCGCAAAAAAACGAAAACAAAATTAAAACTTTGACACCCTGTATCTCGGTTGTTATCAATTTTGGAATAAGGCAAGTTTAAATAAATCGCATTATTTCGCCTTAAAGAGTCTGCTGTTGCTCTGTGTCCCATTACTTTTGGGACACCCTCTATACAATATTTTTGACATAACCCCATAAGAAGTATAATGTCGTCAGATCAGGGGATAGTGGCTTCTTCATGAAAAAGGCGAGCAACTTCTATTTTTGTCCGTGTTTTATCTCCATAACCAATCATCGGTAGAAATGTTATTTTGTGCATTTCTGTTAAATAAACCATTTTTCTAATATGTAGTTAACGAAATTCAAACGACAATAACACTTACAACTACTGTCATGAAGACAGACAACAATTTGCTAATAATGATATTCATAGACATAATACTAGACAAACTAATTTTTTAAAAACTATTAAAATAAACAGTAACTTTGGAAAACGGTCATTGTTATACAGGGTGTCCCGAAATTAGCTGACAATATTTTAGGGAGATAAATTACATCCAAAAATAAGACTAATATCCTCTAATAATATACCTTCAAATACGCTTCGTTATGGGGCTAGAGCCCCCCGAATTGGAGCTATGATAAGCAGTTTTTTCACAATATCTCAAAAACCGATTAGGGTATCGAAACAAATTTTGATACATGTTTTACCCATGACAAGACGCAATAAACGATTTAATTAGCTTAACTTTATTTCTTCCAGTGGCGTCCCACTGGGTAGGTAGTTGAGAGAATATTGCCCTAAGTTTTTTATTTTTAGGATTTTTTAACTTCAGGTACAATTTTTAGAAGCCTTGAAGTCTTTTGTTGAAAAAAGGTACTCTTGTTTCATTGACTTAGGATTCACCATTTTCCAGTAAAATCGATTTTAAAATTTTCGGTTTTTTGAAAGTTGGTGAAAAGGCTAAGGTTTTTTTTGCATATCTCAGCGAACACTTAATATTAAAACAGGAAATTTATTAGAAGTTCTACTAGCGACATGGCATCTGTATTAAAGGAAGTTACTTTAAAATATTTTTCCAATGACGTCGCACGGGGTGGAGCATTAAGTAAATATTACTATTATTTTTTTTTTAATTTCATAGTTTTAATGTAATTTTTTTTTAATTTTAAATTTTCTGTTAATAAAACCTTCTATTATTGTAATTTGACAGAATGTAACGTTTTTAAATTAAACATATTTTTGGATTCCTTTGTTTTTTAAATATTTATTTTCATGGAGATTTTAAGAGAGTTTTAAAATAAAACAAAAAAGAATAACAAATTGCAAATCAAATTTGATTGTGAACCACACGGGAAACTGATTTTTAAGCAAGTACCAGTCATGTGTCCCCAAAAATAATAATCAACGGGATTTAAATCAGGTGCTCTTGGTGGCCAGGCTATGGCTACCAATCCACCTGGTAATTTTCTTCAAGCCAATTCCTCACTTGACATCCGTAGTGAGCTGGTGCCCCATCATGTTGAAAGAAGTGCCTTAATATTATTATTATTATTATTATTATTATTATTATTATTATTATTATTATTATTATTATTATTATTATTATTATTTGTCGCTAGTAGAACTTCTAATAAATGTAATGTTTTAATATTAAGTGTTTGCTGAGATATGCAAAAAAACCTTAGCCTTTTCACCGGATTTCAAAAAAATCGAAAATTTTAAAATCGATTTTACTGGAAAATGGTAAATTCTACCGCAGTGAAACAAGAGTACCTTTTTTCAACAAAAGACTTCAAGGCTTCTAAAAATTTCAACTAAAGTTAAAAAATCCTACAAATAAAAAACTTAGGGTAATATTCTCCCAACTACCTACCCAGTGGGATGCCACTGGAAGAAATATAGTTAAGCTAATAAAACCATTTATTGCGTCTAGCTATGGGTAAAACATGTATCAAATTTTGTTTTAATACCCTAATCAGTTTCTGAGATATTGTAAAAAGACAACTTGTCATAGCTCCAATTCGGGGGGCTCTAGCCCCATAGCGAAGCGTTTTTGAAGGTATATTAATAGAGGATTTTAGTCTTATTTTTGAATGTATTTTATCCCCTTAAAATATTGTCAGCTAATTTTGGGACACCCTGTATAATGGATTAATATTATATAATATTTTACCGGAAAATATTAAAACATTAAAAAAACTACCATTATTTAAAATTCATTTAAAAAAATATTTCCTAGTATAAATTATTTTCTTAACGTGTTAATCATACGTTTATAATATAAAACGAATTATTTTTTTTTTAACTGTCTTCTTTTATATACAGTGTCAGCATTAAAGTCCGCACCATATGGAACTTTTTTTTATTAATGAGGTTAGTTAAAATTTAATATCAGCAATCGTTTTTGCTTCAAATTAGACCAAAAATTATATATTCAATTGTCACCATCTGTCATTCGGTATCTGTCAAAAATTACATTTTTGTCAAAAAATACTGAAAATGGCATTGTTTTACCGAATTTCAAAATATGTTATTAAAAAAAGTTGTTTCTAGTACAATTTCAGGCCTAAATACAAAATTTCAGATGTCTAGCGCAAAGTTGAATTTTTGCCATTTTTTTAAAGTAACTTTTTTTTTATATAATGTAAGTTGGCTTAATAGATTTTAAACTATTCGTTTATACAATTCTTAATATTTTATTTAGTTAGTATGCGTATTTTTTCACTAGAATACCATTTTTTTTCGAAATATAGAATTGGAGGCAAAAAAAATGTACACGGGTGGTGCAAAGTTATCATAATTTAAAAATTTTAACAGATAGACGTCATATGTTCTATTTTTTTGATAGTACATACAGGTAAAAAGTTTAAAAAACTTATAATTAAATTCCCAGATATCAGATTAGTTCACAAATTTCAGGTGACAAATTATATTATTTAATATTTCATAAAAATGTTATTTTATACTAAATATAATTTATTATAACTATCATTATTATAGGAGCAAGGAACAAAAAGAAACGTTAATAATAATTTTAAATAGGTAACACAAAAGCAATTTAAATTTCACTTTTCAGTGTGACGTCCTCCTAATAATGATAGTTATAATAAATTATATTTAGTATAAAATAACTTTTTTATGTTTTATGAAATATTAAATAATATAATTTGTCATTTGAAATTTGTGAACTAATCTGATATCTGGGAATTTAATTATAAGTTTTTTAAACTTTTTACGTGTATGTGCTATCAAAAAAATATAACATATAAAATTTTTAAATTATGTAACTTTGCACCATCCGTGTACATTTTTTTTGCCTCCAATTCTATATTTCAAAAAAAAAATGGTATTCTAGTGAAAAAATAAGCATACAAACTAAATAAAATATTAAATATGGTATAAACAAATAGTTTAAAATCTATTAAGCCAACTTACATTATATAAAAAAAAGTTACTTTGAAAAAATGGCAAAAAATTCAACTTTGCGCTAGACATCTGAAACTTTGTATTTAGGCCTAAAATTGTACTAGAAACAACTTTTTCCAATAACATATTTTGAAATTCGGTAAAACAATGCCATTTTCAGCATTTTTTGACAAAAATGTTATTTTTGACAGATACCGAATGACAGATGGTGACAATTGAATATATAATTTTTAGTCTAATTTGAAGCAAAAACGATTGCTGATATTTAATTTTAACTAATCTCATTAATAAAAAAAAGTTCCATATGGTGCGGACTTTAATGGTGACACTGTATACATATATCTACCTATTAAGTTAGAGTAATAATTGTTAGTTATTTTTATATACGTATCCCTGTAATAAACTTGTAAAGTTGGTTGGGAATACAGTAAAATAAGGTCAGGCAGGAGTATTAAACAAAAGTAAACAAAAGTATTTATGGCTGATTATCAAAAAGTGGGAACTTTTATGTCCCAGGCTTATAATTTTTTACAGACAATTTATTAACATCAATCAACTAGTTATTTGTTAAAGCAGAATGCATTCTTGAGGAAACGGCAAGTTTCACTGACGAAAAATTATAATAAGCAACATAAAACTAAAGTTCAAGTATCAAAACGTCATTCCGCCGACGGTCCCGAAGTCGTTGTTTTAAACTTTAGAACCTAATATTTTTTAAATTTAGGTAAGCTGCAGTAAAAATGGTTATATAATATGATAATATTTGGCTCGTAGTTTGATTTTGTAAATTGTATTTTAAATAAAATAAAGTAATAACTGAGCAACAACAGTTTAAAGTCCTGTCCTCAAATATTGAACCAGTATTGCACGTAAAGTTTAAATTGCCCCCTAAAGTTTTAGCTTGCAGTTGGTAGTACTGCAGTCGTGTTTAATAGCGACGTTGTTTGTCGGAGTCCATCGTGGAGTGAGGTAAAGTGAAGAATTTTACGAAAGGTAAGCAATATTTTGAATATTGGGTGGAAATTTTGATGCGTACCTTTATTATAAATCATTACACCGACGGCTAATATTAAGTGATAAAAGTATATTTAGAAAAAACCGTCTTATATGCAAATTAGTGCCGTAAGAATGTTTACTCATAACCTTAAAGTTGGGCATAATATGCAAATGTAAGTATGTAAAACCTCTATTTATTAAGGAAACATCATTTCGCCGATGGTCATTTCGCCGACGTCGGCGAAATGACGATCGTGGGGGAAATGACGAAAATTTTAAAATTTAACGTTTAGGTAGTATATATACTGTTTTATATCGTCAAGGTAGGCAATTGCTTTTTTATAATTTAAGAACAGCACTAGAATTATATATATTTTTTTAGATTTCTGTCCTGTAATACTGTTTTATTAAGCCGACGTCGGCGAAATGACGATCGTGGGCGAAATGAAGAAAATTTAAAAATTTAACGTTTAGGTAGTATATTAATACTGTTTTATATCGTCAAGGTAGGACATTGCTTTTTTTATAATTTAAGTTCAGCACTAAAATTATATATATTTTTTTAGATTTGCCTCTAAGCTCTAGACTTACCGTAGGAACATTACACATAGTTCGCCTTGAAGGAAATAAGCAATATTATCAGTACTTGGCCATAATATGTAAAAAAGACATTGAAGAAGACGGAGAAATTAAAGTAATGTTTACGAAATTAGCCTCCGAAGATGCAACTTTATTTCGTCCTGATCAGAGTGACGTGGCTTGTGCGGTACGAAGATGTCTTGAAGGTTCTAGAGCAACCGGACATAGTAATGAAATGAGATAGACTGTTTTATAAATTTAATACACCAATCGATGTTTTTTGAAAAATAAGCTACTTTGAATATTTTTTTTGCCCATGCTGGCGCTGGGTTAAAAAAAAAAGGACTGAGGAATATTTATTTTGTTTTGTCACTTGGAAAAGTGCGTAGTTTGAAAAGGTCCTATTTTTGATTTGTCAATTAGAAAGGTTCTACTTATTTTTAAATGATTTAACTTAGGTTATCTTTACTAAAGAAGTATTATCTTATATCGTGTTTGACCATTATTTCTTGTTTAAATACATATTTTTAAAAAGCATCATTTCGCTGATGATTGTCATTTCGCCGACGTTTTTGTTTTTTGTGCTTATCATAACAATCATATAATATTGCAAACAACTGACTACCCTAAAATATTTAAAACGCAATTACCCAAACTGAAAATAACGATTGGAAGTTTAAGATCTGCAGTGTGTAACAAAAATCTAAAAGAACTAAAAGTTAAATATCTGTTTTGCTTAATTTTTTCAGTTATGTCTATTGTAAACAAATACATTAAAGATATACCTAAAATGGATGAAATTAGAATAATTTAATCTATCACATTGGTAAAAATCACTGTTTAAATCATCTTTAAATATTAAATGTTGAGAATTAAATGGTTATATTATCGTCAGTGAAATGACGCTATATCAGCCAGACTTTTACTAAAGTACCTGTAATTTTATTGTTTTAAGAAAATCAGCGCGGCCTCTTTAGATAAGTGTTATCTGAACTCCCTTCAACAATAATTTACCATTTTGAAATACATAATAGACAAAAAAAAATTTGAAATCCGGAAATGTTAAAAGTTCCCACTATTTGATAATCACCCTTATACTGTTTATACTACTTTTTTTAAAATTTCATATCAGTAAACAAAAACGCTGAAATGCAATAAATCTTAAAGCACTTAATATTTCCAAAACACGTATAGGATATTGTACATGAAATTTAAATAATCCAAAAGTTGAATAATATACAGGGTGTTGTATTTAAAATAAGAAAGTTGGTATAGGATATTGTACATGAAATTTA
Organism: Polydrusus pterygomalis; assembly: GCA_963969555.1. Lineage (NCBI taxonomy): Eukaryota > Metazoa > Arthropoda > Insecta > Coleoptera > Curculionidae > Polydrusus > Polydrusus pterygomalis. Next base: position 30,754,668 of record OZ018375.1, read on the forward strand.
AATAATCCAAAAGTTGAATAATATACAGGGTGTTGTATTTAAAATAAGAAAGTTGGTATAGGATATTGTACATGAAATTTAAATAATCCAAAAGTTGAATAATATACAGGGTGTTGTATTTAAAATAAGAAAGTTGGTATAGGATATTGTACATGAAATTTAAATAATCCAAAAGTTGAATAATATACACGGTGTTGTATTTAAAATAAGAAAGTTGGTATAGGATATTGTACATGAAATTTAAATAATCCAAAAGTTGAATAATATACAGGGTGTTGTATTTAAAATAAGAAAGTTGGTATAGGATATTGTACATGAAATTTCAATAATCCAAAAGTTGAATAATATACAGGGTGTTGTATTTAAAATAAGAAAGTTGGTATAGGATATTGTACATGAAATTTAAATAATCCAAAAGTTTAATAATATACAGGGTGTTGTATTTAAAATAAGAAAGTTGGTATAGGATATTGTACATGAAATTTAAATAATCCAAAAGTTGAATAATATACAGGGTGTTGTATTTAAAATAAGAAAGTTGGTATAGGATATTGTACATGAAATTTAAATAATCCAAAAGTTGAATAATATACAGGGTGTTGTATTTAAAATAAGAAAGTTGGTATAGGATATTGTACATGAAATTTAAATAATACAAAAGTTGAATAATATACAGGGTGTTGTATTTAAAATAAGAAAGTTGGTATAGGATATTGTACATGAAATTTAAATAATCCAAAAGTTGAATAATATACAAGGTGTTGTATTTAAAATAAGAAAGTTGGTATAGGATATTGTACATGAAATTTAAATAATCCAAAAGTTGAATAATATACAGGGTGTTGTATTTAAAATAAGAAAGTTGGTATTGCCCACTGTTACATGACACACCCTGTATAAAAAGTTATTATTAAAAAAATGCGCTACTAGTCATACTAAACAACGTGCCCGAGCTTTTTTTCGGACACGCCCCCATGTATTTATAATCGAATTTATTCTATTTGGCTGATACACATTGTACAGGGTGTTTCATTAAGGGTGGCCACCGGCCATATATTCGAAAACTATTAAGCAAAGAAACTTGGGGGGAAAAATTATGATTAAAGCGGCCATGAGAAAATTATTTATAAGTTCCTCATTTCGCCGCAAGGGGACACAATTGAAAATTATTTTTTTAAATTCTAAATTTCTCCGAAAATTCCCATATTAAGGTATAACTCTGATTACATCATTAGAAAGCTTAGACAATTGCTGCATCATTTTGGTTTAGGGCTCATTGGCGTACCGACCTTGATAAGAGTGGAAGAAGCTATTGAAAGTGTAAACATTAAAATCGCTGTAACTTAAACGACTTATCCGATTTTACTAAATTTAAGCCTGTTTGCAAGAGAAAGGTAAGTACCTTCAATTGCCGTATCCAAGGGTACAAGATAGTTTCTAATAAAATTACTAGAGAGCGCAATTTGTAATAATAACAGTTTTTTTTTATTTTACCCCGAAAATGCAAATTATACGGTATACCTATGATATCATAATCGGAAAGTAGATTAAATTTGCAAAAAAAAATGTGAAGACCGCAGTTTGATATCTGTGTTCGGTTTAGGGTTATTGCCAAAACAATATAATTTTTAATACTAACACTAATCGAAAAAATTATTGTTTTTATAGCTTCGTGGCCAAAGCATTCCATGACAAAATAGTATATTGAAGTACACGTTTCATAAGAAGCGGTTTTAGCGCACGCGTCTATTTTAAAAAACGAGCCACAAAGTGGCGAGTTTTTTTATTGACACGTGCGCTAAAACGCCTTATGAAACATGTGCTTTATACATTTTTTTCTATTTCACCTTTTATAATCAAGAAAAATACATTGTAAAAAGAAAATAAATCCTTCAAATTTCGTAAATTTTTATGTCTACATTTTATGTTGGTAATACTATTTTTTATCATAGTAGCCCCTGGAGAAAAATTAAAAAATTATTTTGCAAACTGTCATTTTTTGATTTATCGACCCATTTTCACCACGAGATTCTAAAGTTATTTTAGCGATATGAGCTTCGAAATTGGACGGAATACGTTGTGTGATCCTTGTATATTCTGTACATATACAGAGCGTTCGGAACACGGCATTGCAATTTAGTATAGGGAAGATGGAAAATTCAAATAAAGTTGAAGTTAAAATCGACATTGAAAGGTTAGTAGATTAACTTTTGGATAGGATTTGGCAGAAAATGATAGTTTGAAGCATCTACAAAAGATTGATTTATAGATTTATGCAACCAACATACATGACTGTTATCCACACAGAATAAAAAAGTAAGTTATCAAGCTATTTTTCCTCTGCGAAAAATGGGTTTTCTCGTAAATCACAAAGGCCGCGCAAGTCAATGAAATAAAACATTTTTCTACTCCTATATTAGAAAACATTGTTTTACGTACAGTTCACTCTATAAGTAAATCCATTCTTACGCACAACTGTGCGTAAGGATGCATTTACCACACAGTTGTGCGTTATGAGATCTAATATAACAATCAAGTTAGCCTTGATCTACTCAAATCGTGACATTTATTTTCTGGCTTTTTGAATATTTGACAGTGACATTGTTATTGTTTAAGATTTGAGGTCGATTTATAAACTTGACGTTCCGTTTGCGTTCGCCGTTTGCGCTCGCCGTTTGAACTTAAAAGCACAGAGTTCCATAAGATCATTTATATTTGACGTTGACGTTGCCGTTTGCGTCGGTCTTGCCGTTCCCTTCCGTTCAACATAAACCAATTTTATCTTTTTCCGTTCGTGCCGTTCGTAGAAACGTCGTAGCAGAGTTAAAGAGCCAATCAAAATCGTATTTGTCTATCATGTGATGTTTACCATATGATTTGCAGCCATTTTAAAGTTTGTTTATGTTCTGTGTCTGTCGTTTTAAGACCACATAGGTACAAAGAATAATTCCCACTCCGGCAATTATTCTTCAAAATATTCCTTGTTCATTTTGAGAATAACAAAAACACAAAAATCACACGAAAAGTTAAAAGAAAAGCAGGTTATGTCATTCTTTGAACGTCGCCAACGTCAAGTTTATAAACAGTCGAATTTCGTGTCTACGGACGTCGACGCAAACGGCGAACACAAACGGAACGTCAAGTTTATAAATTGACCTTTGAAGTTGAAACCGATACTGTATAAGTGTATAAATTAAAAACCAATCCTTAATTTATTGGTATTCTTTGAATAATAACAATATGAGCAACTCCGATATTGAAATGAGTGCAACGCCACCGGACATTGTTCTTCAGGCTGCTTCTGCTGTAGAGAATATTCTGCCGCAAAAATCAAAGGATAGATATCAAAAGGCTTATCAAAAATTTATGGAATGGAGTATGGATAATCATGTAAGTCATTACTTCGAAACGGTATTGCTCGCCTATTTTAATAATTTGACGAAAACATTTAAACCCTCCTCGCTCTGGGCAATATACTCGATGTTACGTACTACGTTAAATATAAGGCACGATGTTAATATCGAAAACTATAAAAAATTAAAAGCTTATCTAAAGAGGCAGTCCGACGGCTACAAGGGGAAAAAATCAAAAATTCTTACAGCGCAAGAAATGAAAAAGTTTTTGCACGAAGCTCCGGATCGGGAATTCCTCTTTATGAAAGTAGCCCATGAAACCATAAAGTACGTTAGTTACCTACGTTTTTTTTTATTACTTAAGGCTTAAACAAACGCATCACCCGGTATGTAAGAGTCGTAGAAAAAGTATAGTACGTATTGCGTGTTGTATAGCAATTACGCACTCATGTAATTACTACACTCGCCGCTACGCGGCTCGTGCGCAAGTTTTCCATTCGTGCGTAAAATGCCTTTTACAACACTTGATACGTAATATACTATTAAATGTTACCAACATCAAATGAAGAAAAAACGCGTATCGAAATAGCTTCATTACGATACGCAAATGCGTATCGTACTGAGCTTATTATGAACGTGAAATAGAACAAAATATTTCTCAATTTTATGATTCTGTAATGTGTAGGTTTGTTACTCATTATTTCAATAGCCCAAAAAACTACTTTAGCAATTAATGATATACTCATGGAAAACGTCTAATATGATGTTTTTAAAAATAAATCTAGATAGCCGTGAAACAAAATCAGCAGATTTGATATTGATAGGTGTTGACAAAAGTTTCTCCTTGATTGTGTATAAGTTTCCTTAGGGTTTTTAATTTAATATTTTGGCCCTATCTGAGTCAACTACTATCATCAGCCGCCACTGATTAAGACACATTATGCCGTGATTTAGGACCAATAAAATGACGTTATCACAGATGCCATTATCATTATCGACCCCTTGTTCGGTAAATTATATTGTGGCCGCGTTATTGACAATATATTTACGTTAAGTGTAACAACCTGTACAGGAAATCAATGTCTAGACCGAAAATAGATTATAGAGGTGGCGGTAATACGTTAAATTAATGGAAAATGGTAATTTCGTATTTAGTGCGTGGGAGATATTCGTGGATTAATTTTCTGACATCCTTGTGTCCCTAATTCGATGCTGACAATTGGGTTGTTATTTCAAGCTAAAAGATGGTTAAAGCTTTCCAAAGAATTTATATTTAAAGACGTTTAAAATCTCATGTTAAAAGAATAAAGCAGGCCCCAGTGGCGTGAAACGAGTGTCCCTGTGCAGATCCCTATGTTACATGCCTATATCCCTATCATTAAATCGTAAAAACTATTTAATCTATAATTTATTTAATTAATATACTCTGATAATTTTCTAATTACTTTTTTCGATACTTTCAGAAATAACCCCACTTTTGAATTATTTTTTGGAAAAAATTAAAATTTGACAGATAATGCGAATCACCCGACTACTATTTTTTTGCTTAATTTTCATCTCGATCGAAGCAGAACTTGATGCCAAAGTCAAATTTCGAATAAAGTTATTAATTTAAAAACATCCCATATGATGCGGACTTCACTGGTCATCCTGTGTAATATAGGGAGAGTGGGGGAATTGTGCGCACTTAAGAGGAAATTGTTATAGCACTGATGTCGTTGTAGATAATTTAAATGTAAATACCGTAATGAAAGGCCTATTTAGTTTACTCTCAGCATGTAAATCAATTTTAGGAAAAAATAAAGTTTTTAAAGTACAATATTGCCAAAAGTACAAAAGTGCTCTTGCGCAAGATTCCCCGCCGTTGCGGGTAATCATGCGCAGAGGGTGGGGAATCGTGCGCATTTAATGTATTAAGTATTCAGGCGTAGCTTTATCTCAGGTGATCTTAAAAATCCATACATCGTCCTTCCCAGCTAATCCTTTTTCTTTGTCGAATTTATGGACAATGTTATGTTGCTCAGGTGCTCAGGATACCTAAAAGCTAGTCGTCACATGGGTGTTAGGCCATAAAATAGCTTTGCTAGCCTTAAAACGTACTCTCTTAACTCAGATTCTATTTTCTCTTAAAATACACGCTAGCAACCCAAACGAGGAAGCTTCGAGTAATTTTCCGAGAGTTTTTTTCTGAGTGTCGATCCAGAAATATTGAAGGCCCTTCCTACCTCCCTTAATTTTCTGCTATCATTTCTTATCGCCAATAATGCGTTTTTAAATCTTCTGCCGCATATGCAAAAATTGTGGTTTTCCTTGTATAAGTTTTAGGCATCTATAAGAAAAAAATTACCAGTAGATTACGTGTGGGGGAATCGTGCGCATGCACGCGCATCATTACCCCTTTAGGTATTAAATGATAATATTTTATTCAGTTAGCAAACTACTTAACCTAACAATGTAAAACAAGCATCAATAGATGCACAAGATAGTACTTTTACATAAAATAAATATGTTCTATCGATTAGGGAAAAAAATTGACTCACCGTCTTATTTTCCGATATCAAAAAATTATAAAAATTTGCTTGATTTCAAATAAACAGAGCTTATTCCATGCAAACGTTTACAACTGATGTGACTAATGGTATCGGTGCTCCACAATAGGAAGGCGACAGCGTTGCACTCGTCAGTGGCGGTTAAAAGCCCGCGAACTATGAAATAATTTGATGCGCACGATTCCCCCACTCTCCCCTAGAGTTTGCAATCAGATTCTACAGTTATTTAATCAACTCTCTTAATTTCTTGAAAAAAAAATTTGGAGCCCTTTTTTTTCTATTACTATTTTTGTATGGTATACCTCAATTTCCCCTCCCCCCCACAACTTATTATTACATTCGCTTGCCGCTCAAGTCACATTGGCTTGTACAGTGTGTATCAGCCAAATGGAATAAATTCGATAATAAAAACATGAGTGCGTGCCCGAAAAAACTTTTTATACAGGGTGTGTTATGTAACAGTGGTCAATACCAACTTTTTTATTTTTTTATGCAATACCCTATATTAGGGGAAGGTTGCCTATATTGAACCGCTACCTAAATTGGACCACAGTACATTTCTCCGAAACTAAACAAGTACCATATCATCTGGCAACACTGTAATATACTTCCACCCAGAACCTTTGATCGGCAACAAACTCAACTAGTTGGCCGTTAGTGCTTGGCGTGTACAAAGCAAAACGTAATTTACACAATTTTAATGTAATATTTTTAGGATTGTCCTAAGAATTTACCTTAGAACCATAAAACTCTAAGCAAAATCTTTTTTATGGAAGTTATCAAGTAAGTTTTCCTCTTTCTATTTCTCCTATTACCATGCCATATTTGTTTTTTCTTGTTTCTTTCCTGGGTGGTTTTGTAAAACACGTGGTAGTTGCTTAAATTGGACCACTGGGTGATTGCCAAAATTGAACCGGTCCAATTAAGGCAATTTTTCCAAATTGTGCAAAAATAATTTTTCTCTTTAAATAAGTTAATGTCATGAACTAACACCATTTCAATATTGCTAAAATCTTTTTTCTTTGAGTTAAAAAATTTGACTATGACTGGTCCAATATAGGAAACTAATAGGTACTTTTTTTTGCAATAGGATGTCTTCTACCGAAATTTTGATTGTAAATTTGATGTTTTTTTGAAATATAAGTATAAAACTCCATATACCAATAATTTTATTTTTTATTTATTTAGTTAACACCTAAGCTTCCGATTTAAATCATGTGGTTCAATTTTGGAACCCCCAGGTGCAATTTAGGCAACCGGTTTCCCATATTAAACCACTTGCAGAGGTTTTTATAGCCTGGTATATCATAGATACTTTGAAATTAAATTGAATATGATATTATGGTTTCAGCAAGATGGAGCGCCGCCCCAGTACCAAATCAATGTCCGACTGACTCCGGCAGTACCTCAACCGAGTATGTCCAAATCGGTGGATAGGGAGGCCTGGATCGATGGAATGGCCAGCACGATCACCTGATCTGACGTCATTAGACGTCTTCTTATTGGGTTATGTCAAAAATATCAGGTCGAATCGAACCATTATGAATTTTTCTGGGTTCGCCTAACTATTGTAATAAAAAATTGTGGAGAAAGACTTTGTGATTTTCTTTTTTCTATACATTTAACTTCACGTTGAGTATGAACTACTTCTTCAAAGTTATCATTTATGTCAAGACCATTGTTGTTCTACCACGAACCAACCAATGTCCACGAAGCGTGAGGGATTACTTGCCTCTCGCCAATACACACCCTAATATAAAAATATTGGTGAATGGTAACAAAAGTTAATTAATTAAGATCTGTTTTCACATGGCAATCATCATTTCATTACAAAACAATTAGCTAAGTTGTAGTTAAATCACTTTTGTAATAACAACCCGACTGCTGGTAACAGAGCAACACTACCAGTCGCTGATAATTTCCATTCGCATTATAATAGACCCTAATTATTGTTACAAATTCAAATAATTTTCGTTCTCCCATTCCCTTCGGTTTCATCGAACAAACCCCCCATTTAGGGAGTTAATATTCCCGTTTTATAAACAACTTATGTAAACACATTAGTTGAAATTAAAACCCATTATTTCCAGAAACCATTTTAATTAATTAAAACAATTGTTTCTCGGATTCCGCCAAATCCTCAAGCCCAATTTTAATTTAACTTAAACTTTCGAAGGCACGTACACAAGAACGGCTATTAAACGAATTAAGTTGAAGTTTTAAGAGATATTTTTTTTTGTCTGAAGGTGCTATTTAACATCTTAAGATATTGGGGGCTTTAAGACAATAATTAGATCGTCTAGCTGAGTTGAATTTAAAACATCGATGCGCTGTGGTCAGCGGCGTATCAAATTTCAAATTCAAATTCAAAAATATATTTATTTTTATTAATTTAATAAATACATGAATGACAATAAGTCAATATCATAAACAAATATATTAAAAGTTGTGATCATCAATAAAAAAATATTAAAAAACACACACACACAGCAGATGTGCAAATCGTAATGCTTGACTGCTAACCTGTGTGTGTTTGTGTTAAGCTAATGCCCATACTCCAAATCCACTACATAAGATATGACTATAATTAATTAAAAAATTTATAGTTATAAGTAAAGGGCGGAATATATTTATGCAAAATGCATATACAGTGTGTCCGCTAATGGGGTCCCCAAGGGGGAAAAAAATCTTTATTATTCAATTTACGACCAAAAGTCATTCTTTATAAAAAGTTCTGCTTGTTGAGAAAATGAATTCACGATAAAAGAATGTTAGATCAGATGTACAGGGTGTTAATAAATTAGAAAAATATGAAAATGCTTCAAGAGAGAAGTAAAATTATTTATTATTTTTAACAAAAATTTTATAAAACAAAGTTGTTTATAAACTAGCATAAAGACTAAAAAGTACAAGTTTCAAAATAAACATTCGAATATTTTAAAATAAAACATTAATAATTATTGTTTTCATTTAATTATGCATTTTACAAAAAAAAAAATCAAGATAGTCGATTTTGTATAAAGTCGCCACAGTGGATCTTTTCCCGTGCGTCATCACTTTCACGTCATCAAAACCGTCTTGTTCCATTTCATACATTTTTTTCATTTCATTGTAGTGCACTTTGATTTTGTTTTATTATTACATTACATTCTTCACATAGAACAGAAGTTGACGTTCCAGCTTGTTGTTTATCCTTATTGCTAATTTAAAACTTTTTTATTTTTCTGAGCATTTTTCTTGGCTTGACCTAATGGGGTATTTTAAAGGCAAATGATCGTTGTTATTGCCATTTTGATTTAAAAGTTGACTGTTATAATAATATATGTCTTCGTTTTTCTTACTGGTACTTGTTTTATTCGTTTCGTTTATGGGTTTATTCGTACTCTAACGCAGTCTAACCCATTAATTCCCGGGTAAAAATGAATTTCAATACATCTATTGAAATCTTTAACTAACATTCTATTTTAAAGGGGAATTATATTTAACAGCTGTATCTCGGAAACGAATCGTTTGCGGATCCATGTTAATACACATTTTTTTCACTATTTTTTTGGTTATACCTATAGAGAATCCTTCTCTTATTATAATTTAATATATTTAAATATGTTTCTGTAACAACCTGTACTTTTAAATATAGTTTTGGGAAATAAACTAATACACAAAAAATGCACAAAATAATTTATAAAAATGTTTTATTACTATGTATTTTGGATAAATATTCTGTAGGTTGTTGAGATGTGCTGGTTGCAGATTTGGATAAGTATAACTAGTAGTAGGATGGAATGTAACATTTGTTTTTAATGTTTGTTTGAAGGTTGTAGACAATGATGTATCTTGAGTAATAGATATGTTTTGGACTTCCATTGCCTTTAGTTTTTCATATCACAACGTTTCAACTGGTAAGTATCTCCAGTCGTCTTCAGGTGAATACTAAACAAGTTACAAAGCTACGAGCCTATTTATACTACCTAGGGGGGGGGGGGGGGGGGGCGCGGAGCTAGTGACGAATTCGGGTGCAGTCGTGAGTCATCTGCTTACGTCACCATGATTATTCATCTGCTGACGTCATCCGCTTACGTCATCACGTTTGCATCACTACTCAATCTGAGCCTACACCTATTTAACAAGGGCTTCCAAATGTTTCTTATATCTGCAGAAGGTTTACTGAAACAGTCAGGGTTCTGGATTATGACAGCTGCTTCTTTGAATATTCTCTTCCGCCAATGCTCTTCTTTAAGTATGATTTTTGCGTTTTCCCATTGTAAATGATGGCCGTGGGTCCAAGCGTGGTCTGCTGCACCGGATCTGTTTGTTTCTCCTTTCAGTGTGTGGTTTCGATGTTCTTTGATCCTTGTTTGGAGAGGTCGTAGAGTTTCACCAACATAGGATTGTCCGCATTCGCAAGGTATTCTGTATACACAATTCTTCGTGTCCTTTTGATTTGTTGGTTTTGTCTTCGTCAGGTGGCTTCTTAAGGAATCTTTGGAGCTGAAGACTGTTCGGATATTGTACTGTTGTCCTATCCTTCGAATTTTTTCGAAGATTCCCTTGACATAAGGTACATTCATGGTGGGTCCAGATTCATTATCTTTGTTCGTTCTAGTTTTGTGATTTTGACGCTTTTTGATGGCCTGATCGACTAGTTTCGTAGGGTAATCATTCATGCCAAGGTCTTGCTTGATGTTGTTAAGTTCTTTCGTCAAAGTCCCCTGCGAGTTGCAAAGTGTGAATGCTCTATCGACGAGTGTTTTGACTATTCCATGTTTGGTGCTGTTTGAATGGTTGAGGCGTAGTTAAGATATTGATAAGATATTGATAAGATTTGTTTTTAAATCCAAATTGGTATTTTTTGCTGCACGTGTTCTTTCATGTATTTTTTAAGGATTTAAGGTCCCACATTTGCTTTCTCAAATTCAAAGTACTCACAGAGATTGAGCACAAATTGTCGGGCTTGTGTCTTGAGAGTTTTGCCCGGCATTCTCTATTATCTAAAAGAAATTGACAAACAAATGTTAATACATTTAAAACTATTTTTAAAGCTTAAAATCTAGAAAAGTTTGTTGTTTTATTGACTATTAAAATCGCAAAAGTAGAATTTTTGACTTCCTTTCATTTAAGGGAATTTAGCCACTGCCGTAAACTTTTCAAAGAACTTTCACGGTTAGAATATTTAAAATAAATAAATGATTATAAAAATCCATAAATACTTACCGCCAAAACAGATGGTGTGTATAATTAGCTCTAAAAAGAACTATTTTTAGAAAAAGGAACAGTTTTATAAGGCACACAAATTTACAAAATACGAATTAGATTGGCAGATCAAAACAAGGATGACAATGACGTTCTAAAATACAACGGTAGTCAACTAAACAAATAAAAAAAGTAATTAATTGACGTTTATAGTTTTATTCTTGTCTAGCACGTTATATTATTGCGGAATCTTGGAGACGTTCTTTTATGCTTTTAGTCAAACTTGTTACTGTAATAAATAAGGATGCAGAGTTATTAACCACGTTGAGTCCTGATCGTTGATTGATGACGCACGGGCAAAGATCCACTGTGGCAACTGTAAGTTCATATTTATGTCAGCATTTTATTTACATGCAGCTACATTATTAGCAATAGGGTCAGTTTTAGATAACCCGAAATTATCTTTAACACCAACAGTGAATTTAAGCAAAAGTGATTTACATTCTATTTTTAAGGAAAACAAAATTGCACCGTTTAAGCCAAAGATGCGGCATACACTTGAACCTGGAGATGAAGAGAGACGTTTAAAGTTTTGTTTATGAATAGGTGAAAAGTTCCTTGAAAACCTAGATTTTTTTTTACCGATGCGAATCTACATTTTGCACAATAGGCACGTATCTTTACAAAATAGTCGTCATTGGGTTTACGAGAATCCTAATTATGTAATAAACAAACGAAGGTAAAGAAGTTAATGTATGGTGTGGAATTTTTTTGGATCGGATCATTCGCCCATATTTTATAGAGGAAAATTTAAATCAACACGTGTGGGTATTTGAACATTTTGGAAAATTTTGTTTTACCATTTCTTGATACTTTTGAGCCAGAAGTACGTAATAATATGTTTTGGCAACAAGACGGCTATCCTGCTCATTGCACAGCCTTGCAACGAAGTTGTATCTTGGCCTTATTTTTTGCTACCTAAGTTAAAGTATTGTCCGATTACATCAGTAGATGTTGAAAGAAGCTTCTCTTTGTATAAACATATTTTTACTTATACAGTGTCCGCAAGAAAGTCCGCATCAAATGGGATTTTTTTTTATTATTAGGTATAGGTAAAAATTAAAAAAGCAGTTAGTTTTTGCTTACCTAAAAAATGATGTATACTGAAGCAGCTGCACGACTTGAGTTACTTGTCAAATTTGATATTTTTAATCAATCAAAAATGCCATTATTAATCAAAATATCGAAAAACTTTATTCGAGAAAGTTGTTTATTTAGGCATTTTTAGCCTTTGTATGAAATTTGAACAGTTTAATACAATTTTTATTTTTTGCCAAATTCTTGAAAATTTTGATCAACCCTCGTAGATTAACTTTTATACATCGATGTAAAACCATTTGCCTTTACTTAATTTGTAATCTTAATGCAATTTTGTGTAAAATTTTTGTTTCCAATTATTTATTTTTCTTCAAAAACTGGAATTGTTATTGATCAGTATAATGTTTGATGCAAAGTCTATCTAATTACATCAGTTTTGCCAAAACCGACGTTTCTCATTTTCCTTAACACATGTACAAAAAGAAAATATTAAAAAGCTTTCGTTGGAATTTTACTTAATTAATATTGGATCAAAAAGAATAAATATTAATCGCTCGAAACATTTTATTCAACAAAAATTTAGTTTAATATAATTATTCAATTTAATAATAATAATTAAGTAAAATTTCAACGAAAGCTTCCTAATATATTCTTTTTGTACATCTGTTTACTAACTTAAGAAAAACGAGAAACGTCGGTTTTGACAAAACTGATGTAGTTAGATAAACTTTGCATCAAACATTTCATACTGATCAATAACAATTTCAGTTTTTGAAGCAAAATAAATAATTGGAAACAAAAATTTTACACAAAATTGCATTAAGATTACAAATGAAGTAAAGGCAAATGGTTTTACATCGATGTATAAAAGTTAATCTACGAGGGTTGATCAAAATTTTCAAGAATCTGTAAGAAAATAAAAATTGTATTAGACTGTCAAAATTTCATACAAAGGCAAAAAATCCCTAAATAAACAACTTACTCGAATAAAGTTTTTCGATATTTTTATAAATAAGGGCATTTTTGAACCTATTTTATTAAAAATGTCAAATTTGACAGGTAACGCAAGTCGTCCAGCTGCTTCAGTATACGTCATTTTTGGTTTTTAGGTAAGCAAAAACTAACTGCTTTTTCAATTTTTACCTATACCTAATAATAAAAAAAAATCCCATTTGATACGGACTTTCTTGCGGACACTGTAGAAGACAATTTTTTTTGGTTAAAAATTTTGAAAAATATTTAGTAATAAATGCCTTTTATACAATTTTAGGTTAAAAAATTGATTACTTTTAATTTTCTTTGTTTTTTTTTGCATTTTTTTTAAATAAACATATTTTTTAGAAAATGGTAGTTTTTAATGTCTGAATTAAATATAAATGAAAAATGTTATTCGGCGTGCAGACAAATTTTTTAAAATTGAAAAAAGTTTTACACCTCCGCCGGGATACGAACCCAGAACCTCCAGAATAAATAAATAAACCAATTTATAAAGAAATTATGTTCAAATTACGGCGAGATCTGGCAATGTTATTCATCTAACCGTTGTAGTAGCTAAATTTATAATAAATCAACACAGGGAAAGTTGTTAAAATAATAGTGATGGAAGCAGAGAGAACTTTTAAATACTATAAGAATCTTTTGAGAGCTTTCTTTAAGCCAACAACTGAATTAAGCGACTTTACTTCTGGTTGTAGTTAATTATAAATTTTAACAGCTTTATACGTGAAGGAACGCTGGAACAGTGCGGTCCTGTGCTTTGGAACATTAAACCTTTGCAGTGACGTGTGTCACGTGTGGGTCTATCATGAATGGCACTTCCACGAATAAGCTTGTTAGATAGGTATTCTGAGCTATTCGATAAAACAGCTTTGTGTACCAATGTGGCTTTCTAAACTCAGCCAATCTAAAGCAACAAACAATGGTATGACGTGCAGCATTGTGCAATTTTTGTAGGCGAGTAAGGTATTTTTTCCTTAATAGTCAATGCAATCCAGTAAACAATATCACAATATGATACGAGGAATAAAATATGTGACTCGCAAAGTCTTAACTTGATTTCAGTGGTTAGAACATCTCTGTGCATATACAGAACTTTTAATTTAAAGTAAGATTTTTTTATTAACTCAAAAACGTGGTTGTTTTCTAACTTTGTATTAAAAACGAGACCCACATTTTTGCAACAATTAGAGGGAAGACAAAGTGCTACATTATTAACCTTCATAAACCCGTGGTCAAAAACTTACATTCAATACCGAGTGGGGTCAAAATGTACCCCAACATTTTTTTGGCTTATTATTATTTTTTTAATGTTATAATTAGGGAATATTAAAAATAAAACACATTCTGCTTATAAAAAAATATATTTTTCACATAAAAAAATTGTCAGTATTGATAAATGAGTACATTTTGAAAAAATTATATGAAATGATTAGAAATAATAAAAACGGCTGGACCCCAAGCAACAAAACTCTCTATAATTAGTTACAATTAAAAGCAATTTATTCAAAATTGTGTATACCAATCTTAACATAGTATAAAACAAAGTCGCTGTCGCCCGTCTGTATATGTGCTTAAATCTTTAAAACTACGCAACGGATTTTGAACCGTTTTTTTTTAATAGATAGAGTGATTCAAGAGGAAGGTTTTTATGTATAATACATGCATAATATTGTAGAGAAACATTGATAAATTTAGAGGTTTGTTCGAATTTGTATTTATAAATCTTGACGTGATTGTGAACTCGCCTTATTATGTTAGAGAAAGCGACGTGGTATAATGCCGGGCTGCAACGCAGGCCAGGTACACGCTAGTTTAGATATATATTTAAGAAACATAGCTCGAAATAAAAAAATTATTTTAGAAAATATACCCAAAAATTCATGTCTGGGGTACAGCTGTTCCCCGCTCGGGTTTATGAAGGTTAATACTTGCCTGCCTACAAAAGCATACCAAATGGATTAGTTCGGGCGCACCCAAATTGCCTCTTAGTTCCCAGTGTACTGCCCCCCCCCCCCCCCCCAAGCCTAGTTACGCCAATACTAACGGTTAAGCCACTAACTTCCTTGTTCTTTTTATTTATTATTCTTTTTTCCAACAAAAGTTATATATCAACTTCAAACGATAACCACATTTCTTCGTATAAAAACCTATCCAATATGAACGTCAACGAAATCGTATCTTTTTCAAATTGAAACGCCGCTTTCAACGACAAGTTTTCAATTTATCGCTTTTTCTGGTTTTTCTCAGATATGGGATATTCTGTCGAAAACAGAAATAAAACAAAAGACGGTTTTTAGAAAATTACATGACTGCTAGTTAGTAAAAATGTAGTGGGTTCATATTTGTGTCACAAAAGATAACCCTTGTAACATCAACGAAAGATAGAAATTAAATTGTCAAAATAATTCGTCTGCGTCAAGATAAAACCTAAACGATCAAAATAAATGGGAACGCGATAGAAAAAGTAAGATTCATCTTAATAATACCGTGCGAGCAAAAATTATTTGCATCATGGAGGGCCTTGCATCTAAGGACGTAATGCTTAGCCGTAGAGCCTAATACCTGTTGGGTGTCAGTAACCACCTGAATTAACAATCAATCAGTTATTCCGTTATCTTTGACAGTCGTTACAAGTAATTTGATTCATCGCTAATTTTTCCAATTTCTTGAACAATTCACACAATGGGCTTTACGGAACAGCACAAAACATTCATGGTTGAAGCGTATTTTCGAAATGGGGTTATAGTAAATGGTGAGTGGCAATGCAATGTTTTTTGCATGGACGATTTTCACGAACATTTTCCTAACCAAGTTGCTTTTATTGTTGGGGATTTTTAGCATTCCCTGAAAAGAACCGTGACTGTGTTTAGGGAAACAGGTTCTATACAACACAAAAAAGGAGCAGGAAGACTATCTGTAAGAACAGAAGAACTTGTTGCAAACGTTTGTGAAATAATGCAAAATATGACAACAAATTGTATAAGACGCCTGTCCCAAGAAGTGGGAAGGTCTTATGGAACATGCAGGACTATTAATTCTTAAGCAGCTAAATTTATTTCCTTATAAAGTGCAAGTATTCCAAGAGATACAAGCCGCAGATTTTGAAAGACGCAGGAATTACTCTCAATAGTTTATCAAAAATTTATTGGAAAGAAATGATTTATTAGACCTGACATTTTCTTCGGATAAAGCCTGGTTCCACCTCTCCGGTTATGTTAATTCTTAGAATACACGCATGTGGAGTAGTGAAAATTATAATTTTTTTTTGTAGAGTCCACATTGCAGCCTCAAAAGATTGGTGTCTGGTTAGCTGCTTCCCGAAGAAGAATTGTTGGTCCTATTTTTTTCCATGACACATTTACAGCACAGCGGTATAGAGACAATATTTTGAATCCATTTGTGTTGTTTACTTGACGACGAACTACGTTTTGGATATTTTCAACAGGACGGTGCAACCGCCCATACAGCCGCCGAAACTATTAACTTCTTACGCAATTTTTTCGACGACAGATTGATCAGTTTTCAATCAGACATTGAATTCCCACTTAGATCACCTTATTTGACTGTTAAGGATTAGCTCGTTTTTCCTCATTTAATAAACACTATTTTTAAAATACCAGTTGCAAATTTAGAACAATTACATGAAAGGATTATTCAAGAATGTGGTAACATTTCTCCAGAGATGCTGTATGGTCAACACTTTCGAAAATATGAAGAGACGTGTGAATTTATGCTTGGAGCATGGCGGTGGCCAATTTCAGCAATTTATGTAATTATTTTTCTTTTTCTTTCTGTATATTCTTACTTTGTTAATTTTGTAAACAACAAAAATAAATTTGTATTTGTCTACTTATTTTATTACTCATTAGTTTGGCATATCATATCATAATATGAATTTACCAAATTTTAACCTAGATTTGGTTAGATATATTATCGTCCCCATATCTTTGTGATCTAAACCAAGCCCTACGTTTTTTAATCCAAGCCTTCTTTGATGCAAATAATTTTTGCTCGCACGATACAAATTTTTCTTATCGTTCAAATACAATGGGCTTTTTTCGCTGTTCTCAAATTTGATAGTTTTAGCGTTTGAGTTGTTAAGTCCTGCATATGAAGTGTCATACTATTACCATTTTTCAGCGTAGTAAAAAACTTGCTCATATTCAGCGAACGCATCTACTACTCATAAATGCTGAAAGGACATCGTTATCGATTAAAGAACAACGGAAACTTGTCACTTGTCATTTTTGTTTGTATCTCGGAAACTAAATTTGATAGAGTTCTAAAAATTGGCATATAAGTTCCTTGAATACAATAGGAATAGACGTGTTTCGTTATTTTTTTAAAATTCACTTAAATGTTGAAAAAATGGGTGTAGCCTATTTTGACGGGGGTATTCTCTATAATCTTAAGCTATAGAGCTGAAAATTGGTACTCCGCTTCTTCTTCTTCTTCTTCTTCTTCTTCTTCTTCTAGTAGTTCCTATTCGTTCCGGATGTTGGCAACCATATTAGCTATCATCACCTTATTAACTGCGGCTCTAAATAACTGTGTGGTGGTCACTACACACCAGGTTCTGAGATTCTTTAGCCACGAGATTCTCCTTCTTCCTACACCTCTTTTTCCATCCACTTTGCCCTGTAGTATATTTTGGAGTAATCGATATCTGTCTGTGTTTCTCATCACATGACCGAGATCTTGGACCTTTCGTATTTTGATGGTGTTACGAATTTCTTTCTGTTTATTCATTTTCTGTAAAACCATCTCATTTTTGACACGGTCTGTCCACAATACCCTCAGTATCCGACGATAGAGCCACATCTCATAGGCTTCCAATCTTTTGCTTGTTGCTTCAGTAAGTGTCCACGACTCAACCCCATAAAACAGAACTGAAAACACATAGCAGCGTAGGAATCTTACCTTCATTGCCAAAGTCAAGTCGTGGTTCTTAAATATTTTATTCATATTTCCGAACACTACTTCGGCCTTCTCAATGCGGATCTTTATCTCTTGCGCGTAGACCCATTGGTCATTGATATTGGTGCCAGGATACGTGTATTTACTTACTCGTTCAATAGCCTTGCCGTTACTCTCGATGTTACAGTTGGGCACATTGCACTTACGTCTTATAACCATAATTTTTATTTTGTTTGTATTAATGTCAAGTCCGTACTTGTTGCTACTCATCGTCACTCTATCTACCAAAAACTGCAAACCTTCTTGGGTATCAGCGAACAGGACAGTGTCATCTGCATATCGGATGTTATTTAATCTTTCTCCATTTAATAGAACTCCCACTTCAGCTGCTTCGAGAGCCTCCTCAAATATCTGCTCGGCATATAAGTTAAAGATCAACGGAGACAGTATGCATCCCTGTCTTACACCTCGTAGGATCCTGACCTGATCCGTATTCTCTTCCCCTGCCCTCACCGAAACAGACTGATTCCAAAATAGGTTTGTAATTATTCTTAAATCTTTATCATCCAATTCTACCAATTTAAAAAATCATTTAAAAATTATTTATTTAAAAACCAAAATCGTGACTGAATTTTTTTTTTTAATACTTATATCATACATGATATTGTTAAATTATTTTAAATATTTTTTAAAACTTGTTTAATTTTAGCATATTGCTAAATCAATCTTATTGTTACTACTACTATTACATTTGTCCCTAAAGGAGTGAAATTGAGAAAAATATTTTTGACGTAGTATAATATTTTAATAAATCCTACCCGAAAGGTGTTTATTATGGAAAGGTTCTGTGAGTGTCATTAACGATCTGTAATTAAAGATATTTTTTAATAATGATGATGTTATTATTTTTATGAACAAAGCTAGGATAAAGGACATTTTTATTGAAGAAGAATGAAATAATGTAATAAAGCAGCAAAGAAATTGCCTTTTAAAAATAATGTGGGTTGAAGGATCTATTGGATATCGAATTTATGACAATTGTTCTAATAAAATACAGGGTGTCCGAAATTGCGAGCTATAAGAGATAGAAAGACGGTGGAATGGGAAAAGTTTTATGCAATTATGTTAGCAGTTTATTAGTGTTTGAGGATCGATTCTGGTTCTTTTGGTTTTTGAGATATTTTGAATAAACTAAAATGCTGCATTTTCTTAGATCGCTTGTAACTACATATGTTATTTCCCGATATTTTTTAAATCTGTATACACATCTTTGTAGCAACTTTTTACATACAACCTGACAACTTGGCAATATTTTGGTTACAACGTTTTAGTTGGTGGAACCATCATTAATTTTCTTTTTTCTTATAACCGCTATATTGGATTTTTTATTTATCAAAAATTAGTTAATTCTTCCTATATTATGATATTAAACACTATTATACAATAATAATGTATAACCTCAATAAAAATAACAATTTTAGTGAAAATTCGAACATATTTGGCAACAACGACATATCGAATGATTCTATTACTTAAAAATAAAGTTACATTAGTAACAAACTAGTACTGAGATTCAAAATGTCGACCATTTTTTTAATCCATCTCTAACATTTTATTTTCGACAGATCTGTATAAACAATTAATGCTATTACGGATAATGTGACTAAAAATATCCCGAGTTCGTTGGGTTTCAGGAGAATTAAATTCGAATGACTCATTTTTGACAAATCCCCATAAATAAAAGTCTAATGGGGTAAGGTCCGACCAGCGCACGGTGCCACCTGGAGATATTACATTTTTACCGAAAGTCTCCGCTAAAAATGTTTGTACTTGTCTGGAATTATGCGCGGGGCAACCATCTTGCTGAAATCACAAGTTATAAAATTGATCATTATTTGTAAAATAGTTAAAACAGTTTTAATTTAATTTGAAGAAGTAGTCCATGCTTAAAGTGGAGTTGAATTTCTCCACATTATGGCTTTTTTACACATCATTTTTTAATTCTATGAAAGCTCCATTAAGGTCCTTCACCATTTTCTCTTCTGCTCAAACCATCAGCATTATTTAAATACATTTTCTGTCTCCTGATGATGAACGTTTCTACGTTCGAAACACGTAGAGACCCTCAAGAATTCTATTCTATTAAATTTTGTGGAGGAAGACTTTTAGTTCTTTTATTTCTTTCCCACAGTTTTAATTTAATTAAGAATATGAGAAACATATATTGTTAGTTAACATTATTCTTAAGTTTGAAGATATAAATAAAAACAGTGGAAGGGTTACAATAGCGGGAAAATCCAACATAGGCTTTAAAAATTAAAGTAAATTAGGTACAATATGGGTAATTTATAAAATCTTAAGTATATGGTCAACAGAATAAATTTAACAGAGGTGAATTATTTAAATCTAGTTGATCATTAAGTAACAGGTCCGTATTTTTAAGTTTATTTATTTCCATACATTCTAACAAATTTAGTTTTAAACCTTGGTTTTCTGTATGTAAGATTTTAAAGGAAGGATCGAAATTATGTTGATAATCAAGTAAATGGTTAGCATAGTTTGTCCGTTTTATATTTTAGAAAACTGTTATAATGTTCCTGTATTCTTTTGTCAAAATGTCTACCCGTCTACCCGTTTGGCCAATGTATGTTTTAGGACAATTTTTGCATTTTAATTTATAGACGCCTGATTTTTTGTTTTTATTGCTTTTAGTTCTATTGTTTTTGATAAATTTACTTAAATAGTTATTATTTTGTAACACACATTTATATCAAGTTTGTTAAGAAAATTGCCAATTACTGTGCTAGGTTGTCCAAAGAAAGTGACAAGTTTAAATTGGTCAGAGTATTTGCTTCCAGGAAAAACTAAGTCAATAGCCTTTTTGTAAGTTTTCTTTTTTAGGATATGGTCAATTAGATTTGAGTTATATCCATTATTGACTGCAATTTGTTAAATAATGTTTAGTTCTTTTTGAAAATTGATTTTATTTAGAGGGAGAGTTACTAGTCTATGAATCATATTTGAAAATAAGCAAATTTGTGTTGTATAGGGTGGCAAGAAGAGTTGTGAATGATAGCATCAGTATGAGATGGTTTATGGAAAACGTGACTAATATTTTCTTTCTTAATATTTAAATCAAGAAAATTGATAGAATTGTCACTTTCGTGTTCTATTGTAAACTTGATATTTTTGTGTAGGCTGTTAATATATTCTAAAAATACTTTTAACTGTCTATCAGTACCAAGAAAACAAGTTAAGATGTCATCAACATACCTTTCTATCTCCTATAGTTCCCGCGATCGCAATACAGTCGGCACGAATTTCAGATACCCTTTATAATTATTCCGTAACAGTATATTACAGTATTTCCAGAAAATTGCATTACACTGGTTATTTTAATAAATAAAAGTAGAAAAAATAATATTTAAACTTCCCCATATATTTACAAAATCTCATTTATTAAAATGTAATTTTAACAATCACAATGCAGTAAAGCCCTTGAAGCAGCAAATACTATTTACGCGACACGCCAAAACGGATTATAATATCGATATAGTCGCTTCGGGCTAATGAAATGTTCCATATTTCGATGACATTTAATTTCTTGTGACATCCGTACCCTTCAATAATTTAGTTTATAAAATTTGAATTAACAGGCAGATTGATTCTATATTTTGGTAAATAATATTACAAAATATAGAATGTGTCCGTGAAAAAAATTAAACGCAACATATTTTATAGCGGGGGTATAGCGGACAAGTGTGTAACAGTAACTGTCCTTTGCATTGTAATACACAGGGATCCAAGCACAATGTTTGCTGATGACACCTTAATTTACATTAATGTTTTTAATATTTTTGATGGTCTAAATACTCTAAATTCTGAGATAAATATATTGTTAAATTGGCTAAAAGTAAATAAATTGAAATTAAATATTTCTTTATATTATTAATTGTCAACATATACATGTTGTAATTAATGGTGAAAAATTTTAATTAGTAAACAGTTTTAAATATTTAGGGATAAGTATTGATTCAAAATTAAATATTTTTATTATTTTTAAAGTATCATATTGAAGATTGCCGGAAAAGTAGGTTATTTAAAAAAAATCAGTTCTAATTTAAGTTTCTTTTTCTAAAAAAACTGTAATTAATACTATTATATTACCACATTTTCTTTATCGTTCTTCCATTTTATATTGTGCTAGTGAAGAAATATTTTTTGATAAATTACAAATTTTACAAAACAAGGCCAATGCGGATTATTTTAAATTGTGACAAATATACAAAAAAAACATTTTATGTTGAAAAATTTAGATTGGTTGAATGTCAGAAATTTAATTTTTTATTTAGTATGTATCTTTATAAATAAAATTAAAAATAATTTTACCCTGATTGTTTAAAAAATTTTTGTTCTTTTAATTATGACCATCATAATTATAAAACAAAATTTGCATGTGGATAGAGTGTCTAAATTATTAGCTTATAAATCTATTTTTTATAAAGGTTTGATAGAATATAATAATTTGGAATATTCTATTAAATATCAAAAATCATTAAAACTGTTTAAAAAAACTTTAAAATTACATTTAATTAAAAAACAAAATGATACGTAATATTTGATACAATTTACAAAATGTTTAACTTGTCTGTCCGTTTTTGTTAAGAGAAGGTTGCGTTTTAAAATTTAAAAATAAATCTATAAAAATGTGTTAAAAAACTGTATTAAAAAATATTTAATTGTAGCTTTTTGCTAAATAAAACATGTTACTACTACTACTTATTAGGATTCTACGGACAGCCATAACCGAAGAAACTCCACAGTAAGCAATACGAAGTACTAAAAGCCATTTTGAAGGCCATTTTTGCAATTCATTTCCCTTAATAAAATAATAATTTTTTCAAAAGTCACTTAGGGGTTAAAATTAGGGCTGGGCAAAAATTCGATATATCGATAAACGATATTTAAAAATAAAATATCGATATATCGATATTATCGATATTTATCGATATATCGACTATATCGATATTCGATTGGAATTTCAATATCGTCCTTATAACACATTTAAGGACTAATATTTAATTCAATCTTTTTTCTTCATGTTTTCATAATTAGATTTTTGAAATGAAGGTACGGAGTTTTACAGTGCACATAAGACAATATTGATATACAGTGTCACCAGTAAAGTCCGCATCTTATGGGATTTTTTTTATTAATAGCTTTATTTACAAAATCAAAATTGGACTATTAAAATTTGGTCGCATGTGATGCAAGTTTGTTTGTTTTTGATCCTGTACTTATAAGGTAACTTCATAAAATAAGTATTTTTGAAAACGTAGTTTTTGTCTAAAAGTAATACACCTTAATATTAAGACAAAAAAGAACACAGTGTCTTCAGTAAAGTGTTGTTTAAGTGAAAAATAAATTTTAGTTTAACAACGTAATGTTTCTATTTTCAACGATTTAATTTAAAACCCCTATATTATAATTTATTATTAAGCTATGCCATAATAACGTTTTTGTAGAAAAACACACATTTAATATAACGCTACTTTAAAGAAAATGTATCTGAAATAAAGCATTGTCAAAACTAAGAAGTTTTATGTAGTTGAGTCTTATTTACAAAATATAGGTAAAAATCAAAATTATCTTATGCAGCTGAAATTTTGCATGTGAGCTAGAAACAGCATTTAGAAAAACTTTTTCTAATAACTTTTTTTCGATTTTTTCAGAAATATTTAATAAATAATAAACATTTGAAATATTTTTTGGAAAAAATTAAAATTTGACAGATAATGCGAATCACGTGACTACTATTTTTTTGCTTAATTTTCATCTCGACCGAAGCAGAACTTGATGCCAAAGTCAAATTTTGAATAAAGCTATTAATAAAAAAAAATCCCATATGATGCGGACTTTACTGGTGACACTATTTATAATATAATATTTTTATGTTTTATCGATATATCAAATAACGATATTTAAAAAATAAAATATCGATATATCGATATTTAAAAAATAAAATATCGATATAGCGACATTATCGATATTATCGATATTTATCGATTATATCGAATTTTTTTAATATCGATATTCGATATTGGAATTTCAATATCGCCCAGCCCTAGTAAAAATAAGGGGTGCAGACTATTTTGAGTGGTTACTGGAGTAACTGTCTATAATATTAAGCAATATTGCTGAAAATTGATAATGTCCTTATGTTGATAAAAGCAAGTACGTGTTTTAATATTTTGGGAAATTGTGTCCAGAGGGTAAAAATGAAGGGTGTAAATTTCCAACGCAATCGCTAGAGAAAAATATATAAGTAAACATTTGTTACAAATTTTTCGCTTGGGACAAATAAGCATGTCTTTAGGCATTTACGAACATTTTTCCCTAGGAGGTTGGAGGTTAGAAAAAATATTTTTGGTTCGAATTTCTTGAAACTCAGCATAAATACTTTAATATACAAATAATAGTCCGGTCAATCTAGACCAAAAAATCATACTGAAGGTACATAAATTAACAACAAGCTGAAAATCAGTAAAATTGTTTAAAATATAATTTATATGTTCCCCATCATTCCCGTGTTTGGAAAAAATTTTACTCTAGGTCAAAGGTCAAAAAAATTAGTTTTTCGCGATTTTCAGCAAAACGGTACGTTTTATCATAAAAATAGCCCAGACAAAAATTGTAAATCATAAAATTATCTATAAAATATGTATTAATACTTTTTTTCCTACGAGCCACCGGTTCTCAGATATAACGATTCAAAAAGTTGTAAAAGTTGTTATCGTCATAATATGCACACGTTATTTTTTCTAATGATTTTACCGCATAGATCTCTGCGAGTACATCTGTCATGCATTGCATAATATGACCAAATGCTCCCAGAAAAGACATCAGTAGATAAAATCCTCCGAGTCTGATGATAATTTTTGATACTTCAGAGCCCTCAGGTGTGGCTGATGCTGATACCATTTCTCGAGCTTTAGCATACAGGGGCTGGTCGAAAGTCACGATGCATACAGTGTGGTCATACCGTTTTGCATTCTCTAATGCACAAAGTAAAGTCATATAGATAGTATTATAGTTACTGGCTGGTTGGTGAATAAATGGTAAAAATGAAATTTGAGATTTAGAATAATTCATAATAATATGGTTATTTGTTAAACGTTCAATAAAACCATTCCAACCGGGTAAAGGCGCATTTCTTCATTTTGACGATAACAACTTTTAAAACTTTTTGAATCGTTATATCTCAGAAACGGTGGCTCGTAGGAAAAAAAGTATAGATACATTTTTTTTTAGATAATTTTATGTTCTACAATTTTTGTCTGGAGTATTTTTATGATAAAACTTACCGTTTTGCTGAAAATCGCGAAAAACTCATTTTTTTTACCTTTGACCTTAAGTAAAATTTTTTCCAAACACGGGAATGATGGGGAACTTATAAATTATATTTATAATTATATTTTGAACAATTATACTGATTTTCAGCTTGTTGTTAATTTATGTACCTTCGATTGTCTAGATTGACCGGACTATAACATTAAATTTTTTTTTAATACTTCAAAGATAATATTGTTAAATTAGTTTAAATATTTTATAGAACTTGTTAAATTGTAGCACATTGCTAAATAAATCTTGTTACTACTACTACAAAACACGTTTTTCTTTTTTTTTGTGAATCGGTCCCTACAGGGATAAAAGGAAGGAAAATTTCTATTGGGAAAAAATTTGTTGTCTTGAAATTTAGCAAAAAATATTCACCGAAATAATTACACAAATTTCTTATATTATACCGGGTGTTTTCAAAAGACGTTCACCCCTATAACTTTTTTATATTTATAGATATTTAAATGAAATTTTGAGATTATGCATAAGAGATGAGTCTGTATTTATTGGAATAATTTTTAATTTGTTAGCACTTCCGGTTTGACAGGCAGTGACCTTAACTTTGATATTTTAAATGGGACATCTTGTATATTTTTACTTATTTTGGTTCAGCATAACATTATGAGTGAAATGACACCTCACTTGTCATTTTTTGACGTGTTATAACATTTTTATGTTTATTTTTTATTTTCAATTTAGAGTGCTACAAATTAATTAAATCTGTTAATTTATAGTCAAGTAGTACAGGAAAATTAAAATTATGTCATAATAATTGACTTTCTAAGTTTCACAAGCGTTTAAAAAATTAAATTTTGTTTTCATGACGTTTACTCCATTTTTCCAAAAGGAACGATGGTGGTTCACTATAATTGTTAAAACGAGAATTTTTTTTTCAACAATTTGATACCATACACTCCTATGCTAATTTAAAATTTACACTGAAAAATTTGCCCTAAATCACAATCGCAAATTTAAAAGCGTTATGCATTATTGCCGCATTCTCTTTTCTAAAGAAATATAAAGGCGGCTTTGAAAATCAATGGAATGGTTTTAAAAAGCAATATGGCTTTAATTTAAAGTTGTTATGTCATTACTTTATAAAACATACAATACATACAATCTTTTTTTTATAATAATATACTACTAGACTATAAATTAACAGATTTAATTAATTTGTAGCACTCTAGATTGATAATAAAAAATGAATATACAAATGTTATAACACGTCAAAAAATGACAAGTAAGGTGTCATTTAACTCAGAATGTTATGCTGAATTCCAATAAGTAAAAATATAAAAGATGTCCTATTTAACATACCAAAGTCAAGGTCACTTCCGGTCAAATTGGAAGTGCTAACAAATTGAAGATTATGCCAATAAATGCAGACTCGTCTCTTATGCATAATCTCAAAATTTCATTTTAATATCTATACCTAAATACAGAAAAGTTATAGGGGTGAAGGTTTTGTGGTAAACACCTGGTATACAGGGGTGAAAAGGGACAATAAAAGTTAATTTAAACAAAGAAAATATTGTGGCATATCAGACAAGTGTGTAATTATTTTTTTATATTGAAATACACAGGGATCCAAGTTCAATGGATACCCTGGGGCGGGTAGACCACGACGGCCGTTTCATCCTTGTTAGGACTCGACGGGCAGCCATACCCCAAGCAATTCCAAGAACGACGTAAAAATGTACTAAAAGCCTCCTTGTAGAATCAAGGCGGCCAGCAATACACCTTAGCGCCATCCCACGGAACCAACTCCAATATAAAAGTTAGTTACACTGGTAATACGAAAGGTAGACAATTAAATAAACTACGAAGTGCATCACAATCCAGTATAGGGAACGCTATTTGCGTTTTCACCGAAAACATCTGCCATTTTGCAGACCAGAAAACAGATCAACGCTGGCACCCACCAGAATGCGCGCAATCCGCTTGAGTTTTGAGCCATAAAAATGTTTAGAAGATGATATAATGTCCGCGAAAATATTTTCTTTGTTTAAATTATTTTCGCGGACATTATATCATCTTCTAAATAAAAGTTAATGTTGAAAAAAAAATTTTGCTACGAATTTCTTGAAACTTCCACATAAGTACTCAAGTAATGGAACATGTATTTCTTATTTTTATGAAAACCGGCCCAATCGGATTTTGGTGCTAATTACAGTTGCTCTACGGCATTACTTAAGGTGATTGATGATATTTTTTTGGCCACAGACCAGGAAAAGCTAACAACGCTTGTCCTTTTAGATTATACCAAGGCCTTTAACAAGTTGGATCATTTTCTCATGGTTGCAATTCTGAGATACCTGGATTTTCAGAACGATGCTTCCCAGTCCGCAGAAGCACGTCAAGATGACGTCAATATCTGGTGACTACTGGTCAATAGACGTCAGTCGACCAAAAATCGACGACATTTTGACGTTAGTTAATTGTCGAATTTCTGACGTCATTTAATTCACGTCATATTGTCGACTTTACTTGGTGATATCTGGTATAATATATTTTTAATTATTTCTACCCAAAAAACTATAATAACATGCATGACAAACCCGAACAAACCTTTTTTTTTGTGGGTGCCGTAAAAAATAGAATAATCGCCTCATAATCGTGCATTGGCTGCACGCGCAGTCCCTCCTGCCATAGGCAACGAGAGTGAACGGGGTTGCCAGTTTATTAGAAACTCCCTAAACGCCTATCCACGCCATGACGTCATGTTTAATAGTTTTACTTTTATTGATAAATATTCAGTCAGTAGGTAAAAGCAAAAACAATTATAACTTTACACTGTGCTGACTATATTATTAGTGTATATAGTGAAAACTGAAAATGCCATTTTATATTTGCCAGGAATACAGAAAAGTTTTGCCAATAATTTTGTATTAAACTGTTGGCAACATTGCAGACGAACGTCGGCTCCCGGCCCGAGCACGGGCGGTTAGCTGACGCCATTTTTTCACTGTGTCATTTCAAGTAGGTATTTATTTAATAGTGTTGTGTTTGTACGTTTATCAGTGTTGGTGTTTGTTGTTTACATACTTCAACCAACGAAACCAAAGCAAAGGTAAGTACTGTTGTTGGGTTGCTGTGGTTGATGTTCGTTGGTAAATAGCAAGGTCTCTATAAATAGTACCTACTATTTGCAGGTTATTGCTGCTGCATGACAGGATTTATTGATTTCTAGGATTATTTTACTTAGGTTAACGAAGTTTTAAAGACAACATCTCTAATTTTTAGTGTATTTTGTGCTTAACTTTCTAGTAAAATGTATCTTTTGTCCTATCGCCGTGCTGGATTTATAAATTACTTAAAATTTTCAATATTCATTTTAGTTGCCAATATAAAGTTAACGCACTTATTTAAGACAATTTTAGGCCCGATTTATGCAAAAATTCCTTAACTTTAACTTTAGAAATAACTACTTATTTTGCCGTAAAACGTGTTTGAATTAAGGTATTTCATATAAGAGAACATGCAAAAAAACCTTTCCATAACTATAATTTTATATAAATAAATAAAGATAGGTATATACTTTTTTAACTTTTGTGAGAGTGCCAAATTTATTGGTAATTTTTGTTACAGGTGCGGTACAGATTAAACCCCTGCTGCTACTCAAAGTGATATTGAACATGGAATAAAAATTTGGCTAAAACACGCGAAGCAGCGAATGCAGAATGCTCCTGTCGAACATGATATGATGGTGGCGACATGGTTTAGTAGTATGTACCTACTTACCCATAATAAATGCTTACACAATGTATTAAGTAGTTTTAGTTTAAATTGGATTACTGGTGAATACAAAATATTTTAAGACGTGAATTTCACGTCATGAAATGACGCGAAAGTCACGTCAAGAAATGGCGCGAAAGTCACGTCATTTCAAGACGTAAAAATGACGTCAGATATTGACGTCATCGGTCTGTGACATTAGGAGGTCATTTTCACGTCATATTGTCGTCATATAGTCACGTCATATATGGTAATAGGTCACCAGAATATGACGTCATTTTGACGTGCTCCTGCGGACTGGGTTGTAACCTGCTTAGAAGTTATTTATCGAATAGAACGCAAGTAGTTAATTCTAATGGATACTTGTCTGAGCCAAGAAGTCTCTCGATTACCTTAGGGCTCGACACTTTCTCTCTATACGTCGCAACTTTATACACACCTAAAACATTGTTCAGTTCATTTCAATGCGGATGGCACGCAAATTTATATTTCATAATATACACTTGATAGTATTGATGAAGCGAACCGGAAAATAAATGCCGACCTAGGTGTCCTCTTGAATGTGTCCCATTCTCATTGTTTGAGTCTGAATCCCAGCAAGTCTCAGGTTTTATTGTTTAGAAAAAGTCATAGTAGAGAGACATAAATATGAATCATGTTGGTGTTTGTCTTAATGGTGTTCAGTTGGAACTGTCTGGAGTTGCCAAGAATTTGAGTCGATTGATGGGTAAAGATCCTAGATTTTCTGCGCACATTAGCAATTGTATTAAAAAACATTTGGCAATCTAAAGCTGATTAATGGTCAGAAAAATCTACTTAATGCTTCGCTTAGGGAGATGTTATGTGAATCCCTAGACTTGTCACATTTTAACTATGCGGATATTGTCTATGGTTTTTGTCCTCTGGATGAGGATGTTCGTCGTATTCAGTTAATACAAAATTAAAAGGGAAAGAAATAAGACACTTTAAGTCTTCCTCCACTGGTATATTGTATTTCTTATATTCCTTATTCTATTCTCCTGATGATGATTCGAAACATGTAGAGAATTTACCCTTCAATAAAACTTAAAACTTATCTTAATATACCAGTGAAGGAAGACTTAAAGTGTCTTATTTCTTTCCCTTTTAAACATACACTCCACTTAAAGTATGGACTATTTCTTCAAGTTTAATACAAAATTGTTGTGTAAGGCTAATTGGTTTCATTAGAAAGTATGATCGGGGAGTCTTCCAAAATAAGGAAACTTAAATGGTTAAAGATGAATGAAAGATGGGTGCTGCATGCGCTTACTTTATATAATAAATCATAAATATGTAAAAAAGCCCAGACAATCTTTATGAAAAAATTTTTCGAACTGATTTGCATAACCTTGATTTACGTCATAAACTCATTATTACCCCACCAATTTACAGAACAAAATATTTTTAAAGATCTTTTTTCCTTTAATATTGCAAAATTGTATAATAAAGTTAAACCAGAAGTAAAATTGTTATACCTACTTCATACGAAGTCAGTTGAAACAACATAAATACTGGGGGTACGATCAATTTACTGCATCACACACTGAAACTACAATACAAATATAACAAAATTTTTATTGATCGCTCCCTATACAGATGTTCAAAGATAGTCCACGTGGACTTGACTAGTCTGTTATCAAATTTTTTTTTAGTTTTTTTGTCTGTCTCAACTAAGATCGTATACACTTTAACAGGTTTTATTTTAATTTATTAATTTATTAAATTAATTTAGGCAACTAGGTAATTAAAGCTTAGATAGACAGTTACGTAATGTAGTACTGTGCGAGCAAAAATTATTTGTATCAAAGAGGGCTTGGATTAAAAAACGTGGGGCTTGGTTTAGGTCACAATGATATGGGGACGATATATCTAACCAAATCTAGGTTAAAATTTTGTCAAATTCATATTATGACATGATATGCCAAACTAATGAGTAATAAAATAAGTAGACAAATACAAATTTATTTTTATTGTTTACAAAATTAACGAAGTAGGAATATACAGAAAGAATAGTCCTGCATGTTCCATAAGAGAAGAAGAGATAAGATAAGATAAGAAGATAAGAGACAAGTTCTTCTGTTGAGTAATAGATGTCTTTTGGACGTCCATTGCCTTTAGTTTTCCATATCACAACGTTTTAACTGGTAAGTATCTCCAGTCGTCTTCAGGTGAATACTAAACAAGTTACAAAGTTACGAGCCTATTTATATTACCTGGGGGGGGGGGCTAGTGACGTATGATCGGGTGCAGTCGTGTGTGCAACAAGTTCTTCTATTCTTACAGATGGTCTTCCTGCTCCTTTTTGGTGTTGTATAAAACCTGTTTCCCTAAACACAGCCACGGTTCTTTTCAAGCAATGATAAAAATCCCCAGCAATAAAAGCAACGTTAGGAAAATGTTCGTGAAAATCGTCCATGCACAAACCCGGATTGTATTGCCACTCACAATTTACTCTAACCCCGTTTCGAAAATACGCTTCAACCATGAAAGTTTTGTGCTGTTCCGTAAAGCGCATTGTGTGAATTCTTTAAGAAATTGGAAAAATTATCGATGATCAAATTACTTGTAACGACTGTCAAAGATGACAGAATAACTGATTGATTGTTAGGTAGTTACGGATACCCAACAGGTATTAAGCTCTACGGCTAAGCATTACGTCCTTAGATGCAAGGCCCTCTTTGATGCAAATAATTTTTGCTCGCACGGTATAATATGTTAATTAGGATAAATGTTATTTTGGGTCTTTGTCCACTTATCTCTTAAGCGTAGTAATTGTTACAAACCCGCACATTAATAAACTACCTATTGTGTTTGTTTCAGTGTAATTCAGTGTAACATTCCTGTCTTTCTTTTAATCTTTTATTTTGTTTTTGTTTTGCTGGCCAATATGTAAGTGCAGCTGCTAGTTTTGTTTGGTTCTTGAGCGCAACAGTTTTAACAAAAACTCAAGTTATTTAACAGGAACTTTATTACATACAACAAACAAATGTTCGATACGAGTAATGCAGTAAAAAGTCGTTAAGATAAAAGTTTTACTGATATTTATAACTTCGCATGGTATTATCTTGAATTGTGCAGACTCGAGGCTTTCCGTGGGAATTAGCGGACAGTTGTTATCCCATAACTTGCTAGGTTTATTTTTTTTGTGCTTTGACTGCTTGGTATCCTTATTCAGTTTAAATATTAGGCATCTAGCAGGCCGCTGGAGTAAAACAGAACTATATTGGTATTAATTAATAGTGGTTATATTTTTACGTTAAGCTAGGAGGTTCTGCCTCAACTTCTCCTTTTGTAACTTATGTTTACAATAAAGTATTATTATTATTATTATTATTATTATTATTATTATTATTATTATTATTATTATTATTATTATTATTATTATTATTATTATTATTATTATTATTATTATTATTATTATTATTATAATTATTAAAACGGGGTATCCAACCTTTTATTGGAAGAATATGATTCGTCTTATTTTGTTGTACATGTCTATACAAGTTTGTACAGATATGTATAAACGTGTTCAAGCTTGTACAAACTAGTGCAAGCTTGTACAAACTAGTGCAAACTTGTTCAAACTTGTGCAAACTTTTACAAATTTATACAATACTTATGTACAAAAGATAACCAAGCCACTTTGATTGTCAATATAATTACTGTCACAGTCAAAGTTACCTGATTAGGTAATTATTGTTAAAAACCTTTGTGCAATCCAACATAAGCGTCTCCGCAATTTCAGCTTTCCGAAAGTTACCGTTTTTAAAATATCGTTCTTTCATACTAGCATTAAATTAGGAGCTCTCCCCTGGGAAAAAAGACGGCAGTCAATGTATGTATCCACTTTGTGTATAATTGTCTGGCAAATAGCAAAAACCCAAAAATAGAATTAACTATCAGCCTGGGAACTATGACAACCATATTTCAAGCAGATGTTCATGCAATTGAAATGTGTGCAAGACTACTGATAGACCGACGGTATGCACATAGATCAATCAAGATATTCTCCGACAGTCAAGCTACATTAAAAGCTATTGAATCCAGATGGTGTACCTCAAAAACGGTGTGGAGCTGTCACTAATATGGATACCGGGACACATGGGCCTGGAGGATAATGAAGCAAAAAGCAAATGGCAAAAAAAAATACTAGCCGAAGCAAAAAGTAAATGGGAAAGACACTGGTTAAATCTACCAGGTCTAACACGCTTTAACTACTAGTGCTCAACAGATCATGCCTTAAAGCAATAGTGGAATTGTATACCGGCCATTGCAGATTGAGACACCATATGTATAAAATTGGAACAGCCAAAACTGATAAATGCCGGCTCTGCATGGAAGATGCAGAAACAGCAGAACACGTGATGTGCGCTTGCCCCGCAGCAGGAAGGATCAGATTCGCCCTATTCGGCGAGGTGACTCTGCTGCCGGATGACGAAGAATGTCTCTCCCAATACCGTCATTAATTTCATTAAAAAGTTAGACCTATTGGTGGAAATATAAACAAGGTTTGAGCCACAATAGATCGCATGGTCGCAGAGGAGGGTTAGCTGTAGCCCACTCACTTTTTAACCTAACCTAACCTAACCTGTATAATTGTCTACAAAATTTTAGTCTCTAATAATAATAAATCATATTTTCCAATTAGCCCTCGTGCCAACTGTGTTTTAAAAGTTCTTTCACTACCTAATATCCTCTCTTTAGTTATAAAATATAACTTTAAAGGAAATAATATATTAAATGACATTTTCCTTATATAATAAGTTATCCTCCCAGTCTCAGCGACACAAAGAAAACTATAATTTAATTTTAAAATCCATTTAAGTGGAAATTGTATCAATAATAGAAAGTACGTAGAAAACTGTTTTTTTTTTGTTCCTCTAAGAAAACTTATTCAACTAGACTGGGTACATATCGCTAATCGTCAGCCGAGAGTGCATCTAATATTAGTACTAAAAAAATTATTTTCTTTTCCTTTTCTCTATTTACTATTGCTTTTTTTACCTCACCTTCCTGCGGAACGTGAAGGGGAAACATATCGCCAAATTGTCATTATAACAACTAACAAAAAATAAAAAATAAAAAAACGGATGCAAAATTTCCGGTTTCTCGTATAGATAGGTAGTTTTTGAAGACGGCATCGTATATTGCTCGACGTCCTATTTCCATTGCCGTCTCGCTCGATTCGCTACGACTTTTTATTACTGAAATATATGTTATTTAATATTATAATATTGATATGGACATTTATAGGTGCTTTTAAACTCGCACACCTTTGTGCAATGTGGGATATACTTTTCATATTTCATTATCACATTATCAGCTAATAAATTTGTGGAAATATTATTGTGCCGAGCCCTTCGGGCACGGCACTGCTCGAGTTCGTTCATTTAATTTTATACTTTTGACAAAACCATTTGTTAGCAAGCCCTAACTGTTAAGCACTTCGATTCGTGTTCAATAAAATATGTGTAATTTCTTCACAACTCAGGTCGCAATAAAAATATAAGTATGTGTAATTTTTTACTGCTCAAGTTCGTTTTTTTCGTACTGATGATTGACCCTGTAAGAATCTGAAATTCAATCATATTTGTGATTATTTTGGTAAATAAGAAAGTTTTATACGACAGCTACCATTTTGACAGGTAAAAGTCAAGTTTTTTAAAGCTTTTTTTTTATCTGAGAGTATAGCTGTAAGAGTGCAAAATTTAAAAAAATTTCAGAGGTAACAAAGTTCTACACAACAGCTGTCAAATTTTGACAGGTAAGCGTCAATTTTTTTTTAACCTTTTTCATAGCGAGGGCTATAGCTGTAAGAATCCTAAGTTGAAAAAATTTTCAGTTAATAAATAACAAAGTTTTATACGACAGCTGTAAGATTTTGACAGTTAAGTGTCAATTTTTTTTTTAGCTTTTTCGTAACGAGGATTATAGCTGTAAGAATCCTAAATTGAAAATTTTTTCAGTTCCTAAATAACAAAGTTCTATACGACAGCTGTTATTTTGACAGTTAATTTTCAATTTAGGATTAAAACGGTATAATTCTAGAAATACTATAATATATAACATTTCGATCAAAAGTTGTTTTTCGTACGAAAAACAATGATAACCGTAAAAGAATCGTTTCTTAAATAGTAATTCTTACTTTTTTATAATTTGCACCCTTTTTATTACCGGTAGGTATAGAAAAATATATTTGAAAAAAAGTAGTATTTAAGATGACCTAAGCTAATCTCCAAACCAAAAGTGTGTTAGACGCACCCAATTCGATTTATTAACGATCCAACATGACTCTACATTGATTTTTTAAAAAATCAAAAAATTGACTTTCCAACTTTCGATCGCGTTCGCAAACAACAGTGTTTTGTAGCCCAACATCGTCTACATGCCAAAAAAGTTTAAATCGATTAAAATGATTTTTGCCACCTGTATCGCGCTATAACGAAAAAAAAACATATTTTTCAACTTTGACTTAAATAACTTTTTTCCGGTACACCCTGTATATTGGAAATTGTTCCCAGAACGTGCCCCGACTATTCCTCTCTACGTCCAGAAATTTTTTATCGTTTTGCTCTAACCGTTTCCGAGAAAAAAATTCGCGAATATCGAAATATCGAACAGCCTCCCACCACGTGGCGATGCATTTTCAATGTCGGAACGTCATCTTTAAAATCGAGATTACAACTATTTCTGAAACATTTTGGCAAATATTTTGGTCAATAAAATAAGAAGAAGGTTCAAGGTAGATATTCCATCCGATTTAAAATCTGGAAATCTTCTTATTAGTCTAGCAAGTCAAGCTCAAAACACCAATTTTTCGCCATTTTTGACAGCCGGTTTTTTAGAATTAATTTACTTACATTAACCAAAGCAGTCAAAGCACTCTAGTCAAAATTGAATGGTATTAGAATTTGCAAATTTTGCTTGTTTCCGCACTCAAAAACTCGATTTTTCTTAAACTTACGAATATATTTTAATAAGTTTGGATATGTAGAGGTGTTGAGAATAAATCAGCGCGTCTTTTGGGAAAAAATAAAACGGTTTTGTTAAAAATTGAATAAGCTAGTCGATATAGTAAAACGTCGGATAAAAATATCTCTTGATAAAAAAAAAAATAAATTATAAATTAATTTTTTTGAGCCACAAATGATGTTTTTTCAGAGCGCGTTTACTATGCAAACTTAAGCTTGTTTATCGGTTGATATGGTGGATCAAGAAAAAATTCAAAAAGTTATATTTATAGACACTTGCAGAAGTATTTAACAAACCAGTGCGACGCCAACAGAAATTACTGGAAAAAATTCATAGGCTGTCGTTTTTTCCGTATTAAAGATAAAGAAACGAAAAATATCTTTAAAATACAATTTGAAGAGCTCTATCCGCTAAAGTATACAACGTTTCGATCAAAAGTCGTTTTCCGTACGAAAAAAAATAAAAACTGCGAAAAAATCACGCTTTCCAGTTTCTTACAATTTTTGATCATTTGCATTCCAGTTAGGTATAGAACGATATAT
Organism: Polydrusus pterygomalis; assembly: GCA_963969555.1. NCBI lineage: Eukaryota > Metazoa > Arthropoda > Insecta > Coleoptera > Curculionidae > Polydrusus > Polydrusus pterygomalis. Next base: position 30,791,442 of record OZ018375.1, read on the forward strand.
TGGAAAAAGGTAGTTTTTGAGATAGCCTAAACGATTATCAAAACCGAATGTTGATCGGATGCACCCAATTCGACTTATTAGCGATCCAAGAGGTACCATTTTTGATCAATTTTCAACTTTAGAAAAATCAAAAAAATTACTTCCAAACTTTCGATCGCGCTCACAAACAATAGGGTTCTGTAGCTCACGGTCGTCTACGCGTCGAAAAAGTTTAAATCAAAAAAACTCATTTTTACGAACTGTATCGAATCCCAACGAGAATCCGATAATTATCGAATTTAAAAACTAATAACTTTTTTCCGGCACACCCTGTATATTCCAAATTTTCAAACAACGTACCTCCACTATTCCTCTCTAAACTGAAAAAGTTTCAATCGTCCCACTCTTACCGTTTCCGAGAAAAGAAATCGCAAATGTGAAAATGTCGAAACTGACGACGACAATTTATTTAAAATGTAGCCGCCGTATATAATACTAGACTGGGTACATATCGCTAATCGTTAGCCGAGAGTGCATCTATTATTAGTACTAAAAATTTGTATTTAAAAAAAATTTTTCTTAGCTTCTTTTTTCTATGTTTTCTATTGCTTTTTTTGCCTCACCTTCCTGCGGAACGTGAAGGGGAAACATATCGCCAAATTGAAATTATAACAACTGACAAAATTATTTATATAATACTATTGCTTTTTATACCTCACCTTCCTGCGGAACGTGAAGGAGAAACATATCGCCAAATTGTCATTATAACAACTGACAAAAACTAAAAAATAAAAAACGGGAGCAAAATTTCCGGTTTCTCGTATAGATAGGTCGTTTTTGGAGACGGCATCGTATAGTGGTCGACGTCCTATTTCCAATGCCGTCTCGCTCGATTCGCTACGACTTTTCGTTACTAAAATATATGATATTAACTATTCTTACATAGATAGCTGATAAATTGGTGAAAATTTTATTGTGCCGAGCCCTTTGGGCACGGCACTGTTGGAGTTCGTTCGTTTCATTTTATACTTTTGACAAAACCATTTGTTAGCAACCTCTAATTTTGAAACATTTCAATTCATGATAAAAAATAAATTTAGTTTCTTCACAAACCTAGTTGATTTTTTTCGTACCAAGGATTGTCGCTGTAAGATTCCAAGATTGAAAAATTTTTCAGTTCCTAAATAACAAAGTTCTATACGACAGCTGTCATTTTGACAGTTAATTTTCAATTTAGGATTAAAAGATAGTAATTCTTACTTTTTTATAATTTGCACCCTTTATATTACCAGTAGGTATAGAACAATATAATTGAAAAAAGTAGTATTTGAGATGACCTAAACTAATCTCTAAACCAAAAGTGTGTTAGACGCACCCAATTTGATTTATTAACAATCCAATATGACCCTACATTGATTTTAAAAAAATCAAAAAATTGACTTCCCAACTTTCGATCGCGTTCGCAAATAACAGTGTTTTGAAGCCCAACGTCGTCTACATGCCAAAAAAGTTTAAATCGATTAAAATGATTTTTGCCACCTGTATCGCGCTACAACGAAAAAAAAACATATTTTTCAACTTTGACTTAAATAACTTTTTTCTGGTACACCCTGTATATTGGAAATTGTTCCCAGAACGTGTCCCTACTATTCCTCTCTACGTCCAGAAATTTTTTATCGTTTTGCTCTAACCGTTTCCGAGAAAAAAATTCGCGAATATCGTAATATCGAACAGCCTCCCACCACGTGGCGATGCATTTTCAATGTCGGAACGTCATCTTTAAAATCGAGATTACAACTATTTCTGAAACATTTTGGGCAAATATTTTGGTCAATAAAATTAGAAGAAGGTTCAAGGTAGATATTCCATCCGATTTAAAATCTGGAAATCTTCTTATTAGTCTAGCAAGTCAAGCTCAAAACACCAATTTTTCGCCATTTTTGACAGCCGGTTTTTAGAATTAATTTACTTACATTAACCAAAGCAGTCAAAGCACTCTAGTCAAAATTGAATATTAGAATTTGCAAATTTTGCTTGTTTCCGCACTCAAAAACTCGATTTTTCTTAAACTTACGAATATATTTTTATAAGTTTGAATATGTAGAGGTGTTGAGACTAAATCAGCGCGTCTTTTGGGAAAAAATAAAACGGTTTTGTTAAAAATTGAATAAGCTAGTCGATATAGTAAAACGTCGGATAAAAATATCTCTTGATAAATCATAAATTAATTTTTTTGAGCCACAAATGATGTTTTTTCAGAGCGCGTTTACTATGCAAACTTAAGCTTGTTTATCGGTTGATATGGTGGATCAAGAAAAAATTTAAAAAGTTATATTTATAGACACTGCAGAAGTATTTAACAAACCAGTGCGACGCCAACAGAAATTACTGGAAAAAATTCATAGGCTGTCGTTTTTTCCGTAATAAAGATAAAGAAACGAAAAATATCTCTAAAATACAATTTGAAGAGCTCTATCCGCTAAAGTATACAACGTTTCGATCAAAAGTCGTTTTCCGTACGAAAAAAAATAAAAACTGCGAAAAATCACGCCTTCCAGTTTCTTACAATTTTTGATCATTTCCATTCCAGTTAGGTATAGAACGATATATTGGAAAAAGGTAGTTTTTGAGATGGCCTAAACGATTATCAAAACCGAATGTTGATCGGATGCACCCAATTCGACTTATTAGCGATCCAAGAGGTACCATTTTTGATCAATTTTCAACTTTAAAAAAATCAAAAAAATTACTTTCAAACTTTCGATCGCGCTCACAAACAATAGGGTTCTGTAGCCCACGGTCGTCTACGCGTCGAAAAAGTTTAAATCAAAAAAACTCATTTTTACGAACTGTATCGAATCCCAACGAGAATCCGATAATTATCGACTTTAAAAATTAATAACTTTTTTCCCGTACACCCTGTATATTCAAAATTATTACACATTGTACCCCCACTATTCCTCTTTAAACTGAAAAAGTTTCAATCGTCCCACTCTTACCGTTTTCGAGAAAAGAAATCGCAAATGTGAAAATGTCGAAACTGACGACGACAACTTATTTTAAATGTAGCCGCCGTATATAATACTAGACTGGGTACATATCGCTAATCGTCAGCCGAGAGTGCATCTAATATTAGTACTAAAAAGATTTACAAAAATTTACAATAAAAAAATACTTTTCTTTTCTTTTTTTCTATTTACTATTGCTTTTTTTGCCTCACCTTCCTGCGGAACGTGAAGGGAAAACATATCGCCAAATTGTCATTATAACAACTGACCAAAACTACACAATGGTGCAAAATTTCCGTTTTCTCGTATAGATAGGTAGTTTTCTGAGACGGCGCCGTATAGGTGCTCTTTAAACTCACACACCTTTGTGCAATGTGGGATATACTTTCCATATTTGCTCTATAAAAATATGTAAGTATTCAATCGATTAAAACATAAGCAAAAAATTATTCTTACATGGAAGCTATCAATTATCAGCTAATAAATTTGTAGAAATATTATTGTGCCGAGCCAATACGTCCCTTATTATCGCTTTTAGAATAGAAAGCAATATAACCTTTTATCTGGACCATAGAAAAAGGCAACTTTTTTATTTGAAGAGGTTCTATCTAAGCTTTATCAGTTTCGAGATATTGGCTAATATATGAAAACCACTTTTAATTCCATATCTCAAAAACTATAAGACCTACAAAAAATTTCTAAGAACTTAAAGTAAAGATCTCTTAAGGATGCTACTTATTAGTTATATACATTGTTGCCGTATCTCTTTCAGTTTCCGAGGAAAATGGTCTTTCATGGATTTCATAGCATTTTCCTGAGCATATACATGGAAAAAATGCTAAAATTTAAAATTCGCAAATAAGTCAATTTTTCGGTACATTTTCATCAAAAATAACGTAAAACCCGAAAATAGCGAAGAAAATATGATAAATAACAATTCTATGAATTAAAAAAAAAAATCCAGAAAACTCGGATTTTTTGGTCGGTTTTCACAGTTTCCTCAATACGTCCCTTATTACGGCCTTTGGAACAAAAGTTAATATAACTTTTATCTGGACAATAGAAAAAGGCAAGTTTTTTATTTAAAGAGTTTCTATCTAAGTTCTATCAGTTTCGAGATATTGGCAAATACATGAAAACCACTTTTAATTCCATATCTCAAAAACTATAAGACCTACAAAAAATTTCTAAGAACTTAAAGTGAAGATCTCATAAAGATGCTACTTATTAGTTATATACATTGTTGCTTTTTTTGCCTCACCTTCCTGCGGAACGTGAAGGGGAAACATATCGCCAAATTGTCATTATAACAACTGACAAAAACTAAAAAATAAAAATAACGGGTGCAAAATTTCCGTTTTCTTGTATAGATAGGTAGTCTTTGAAGACGGCATCGTATACTGCTCGATGTCCCGTTTCCAATGCCGTCTCGCTCGATTCGCTACGACTTTTCGTTACGGAAATATATGATATTTAATATTATGATATTGATATTAACATTGAACCCATCAGCACCGGCTTTTTTTAAAATCGCACAGCAAACGTATCAATGTGGAATATAATTTCCAAGTGTGTCCTATAAAAATATGTATTCAATCAATTTAAACATAAGTAAAGAAACTATTCTTACATTGATAGCTGATAAATTAGTTCAAAAGCTTATTTTGCCGAGCCCTTCCGACACGCCACTGTTCCAATTCGCTTATTTTATTTCATACTTTTTACAAAACCATTTGTTAGCAACCTTTAATAATTGCCTAAAGGATTATCCAAACCGAATGTCGATCGGATGGACCCAATTCGACTTATTAACGATTCAATAGGTACCTGTTTAGTCCCATATTTAACTTTGAAAAAATTTAAAAAATTATTTCCAAACTTTCGATCGCGCTCACAAACAATAGGGGTCTGTAGCCTACGGTCGTCTACGCGTCGAAAAAGTTTAAATCGAAAAAACTAATTTTTGTGGCCTGTACCGAATGACAACGAGACTCCGATAATTATCAACTTTAAAAATTAATAACTTTTTTCCCGTACACCCTGTATATTCAAAATTTTTACACATTGTACCCCCACTATTCCTCTCTAAACTGAAAAAGTTTCAATCGTCCCACTCTTACCGTTTCCGAGAAAAGAAATCGCAAATGTGAAAATGTCTTACATAGACGAAATTGTTCAAGAGCCGATCGGGGTTTTCGAGATTCCGCGCGGAAGAGACGTATATAATACTAGACTGGGTACATATCGCTAATCGTCAGCCGAGAGTGCATCTATTATTAGTACTAAAAAATTTTATTTAAAAAGTATTTTTCTTAGTTTCTTTTTTCTATGTTTTCTATTGCTTTTTTTGCCTCACCTTCCTGCGGAACGTGAAGGGAAAACATATCGCCAAATTGTCATTATAACAACTGACCAAAACTACACTATGGTGCAAAATTTCCGTTTTCTCGTATAGATAGGTAGTTTTCTGAGACGGCGCCATATAGGTGCTCTTTAAAAGTTCTATACGATAGCTGTCAAATTTTGACAGTTAAGTGTCAATTTTTTTTTTGCTTTTTCGTAAAGAGAGTTATAGCTGTAAGAGTCCGAAATTATAAAATTATTAGGTCCCTAAATAACAAAGTTCTATACGATAGCTGTCAAATTTTGACAGGTAAGTGTCAATTTTTTTTTTAGATTTTTTGTAACGAGGGTTATAGCTGTAAGAATCCTAAATTTAAAAATTTGTCAGTACCTAAATAACACAGTTTTATACGATAGCTGTCAAATTTTGACAGGTAAGTGTCAATTTTTTTTTAGATTTTTTGTAACGAGGGTTATAGCTGTAAGAATCCTAAATTAAAAAATTTCTCAGTTCCTAAATAACAAAGTTCTATACGACAGCTGTCATTTCGACAGGTAAATATCAATTTTTTTTTAAGCTTTTCTTGTATCTAGGATTATAGCTGTAAGAATCCGAAATTTAAAAAAAATTCAGTACCTAAATAACAAAGTTCTATACTACAGCTGTCAGATTTTGACAGGTAAGTGTAATTTTTTTTTAGCTTTTTCGTATAGATTATTATAGCTGTAAGAATCCAAAATTTAAAAAATTTTCAGTACCTAAATAACGACATTAAAAAAAAAAACTTTAAAAAAAAGAAAAAAAAACAGTGGGGTTTGAACCCTCGACCTTCGTCTCCAAAATCAACAGCCTCTACTACTACGCTACCGAAGCTTAGAGAGTGATTTGTGGTAAATAGGATATTAATGACGTATTCGATATTACATAGAACGTTGAGTATTGAAGACACACACAAATAATACACTTTTTTCAATTATTTTTGGTCAACCGCAAAGAAAAAGGTCCAAGACAGGTGTTTCATACATTAAATTCTCTCCAAATATTATAAAAACTATAAAAATTGAAGTTAATATGCCTCCTGCAAGCCATTTTTATTATTACAAGTACGGGATAAATGCGATATTTTCCCCCTTATTTTTGGTCAAACGAAAAAGATAAAGGTTCAAGGTAGGTATTTCCCACAAAAGACGTAATCTAAATGGTCTTATTCCTCTAAAAAATCAATTTGGAAATCGCATTTTTCACCTATTTTTGACAGATGGTATAAAAGTTAAAGTTCAGGAAAACGTACGTGGTAAAACCATGGCCAACTTTTTCTAAATCGAATGGTGTTAGAATTTGAAAATTGTGCCTGTTTCCGCACCCAAAAAAGCAACTTTGCTAGAATTTGCGAATATATTTTGATAAGTTTGGACATGCAGGAATATTGAAAAGTAATTAGCGCATATTTTGAGAAAAAAATAAAACGGTTTTGTTAAAAATTGAATAAGCTACAGTCGATATAGTAAAACCTCTGGTGAAGGAACCTATAAAAAAATCAGGAATTAATTTTTTTGAGCCACAAAATATGTTTTCCTAAAGATCGCTTATAATACAAATTAAAGCTTCTTTATCCGTTGATATAGTGTACCAAGAAAAATTTCAAAATGTTATATATTATAGACACTTGCAGAATTATTTAAGCAAACCAGTGTAACGCCAACAGAAATTACGGGAAAAAGTTCATAAGCTGCCGTTTTTTCTGTATTAAAGATAAAAAAACGAAAAAATATCTCTTAAATACAATTTGACGGCTCTATCCGCTAAAGTATACAACGTTTCAATCAAAAATCGTTTTCCGTACGAAAAAAAATAAACGGAATAAAAACTGAGAAAAAAATCACGCCTTACACTGTGGTTTCCAGTTTCTTACCATTTTCGGCAATTTCCATTCCAGTTAGGTATAGAACGATATATTGGAAAAAGGTAGATTTTGAGATGGCCTAACCGATTATCCAAACCGCATGTCGATTGGATGCACCCAATTCGATTTATTAACGATCCAATATGACCCTACATTGATTTTAAAAAAATCAAAAAAATTACTTCCCAACTTTCGATCGCGTTCGCAAACAACAGTGTTTTGTAGCCTAACGTCGTCTACATGTCGAAAAAGTTTAAATCGATTAAAATGATTTTTGCCACCTGTATCGCCCTACAACGAAAAAAAAACATATTTTTTAACTTTGACTTTAATAACTTTTTTCCGGTACACCCTGTATATTTGAAATTGTTCCCAGAACGTGCCCCGACTATTCCTCTCTACGTCCAGAAAGTTTGAATTGTTTTGCTCTAACCGTTTCCGAAAAAAAAAATCGCGAATATCGAAATGTCGAATAACCTTCTACCATGTGGCGACGGATAATCAATGTCGAAACGCCATCTTTAAAATCGAGATTACAACCATTTCTGAATCATTTTGGGCAAATATTTTGGTCAGTAAAATTAGAAGAAGGTTCAAGGTAGATATTCCACCCGATTTAAAATCTGGAAATGTTCTTATTATTCTAGCAAGTCACGCTGAAAACACCCATTTTTCGCCATTTTTGACAGCCGGATTTTTAGAATTAATTTAATTTAGATACATCAATATCAAGGCACTCTTAGTCAAAAGTGAATGATGTTAGAATTTGTAAAGATTGCCTGTTTCCGCACCCAAAAAAGCGACTTTTCTTAATTTTGCGAATATATTTTAATGATTTTGAATATGTAGAGGTGTTGCGAAGTAATCAGCGCATTTTTTGAGAAAAAAATAAAACGGTTTTGTTAAAAATTGAATAAGCTACAGTCGATATAGTAAAAAAAAAGCGGCCGTTTTTTCCGTATTAAAGATAAAGAAACGAAAAAATATCTCTTAAATACAATTTGACGAGCTCTATCCGCTAAAGTTTACAACGTTTCGATCAAAAGTCGTTTTCAGTACGAAAAAAAATAAAAACCGTGAAAAAATCAGGCCTAACTTTATGATTTCCACTTTCTTACAATTTTCGGCAATTTCCATTCCAGTTAGGTATAGAACGATATATTGGAAAAAGGTAGTTTTTGAGATGGCCTAACCGATTATCCAAACCGCATGTCGATCGAATGCACCCAATTCAACTTATTAGCGATCCAAGAGGTACCATTTTGGACCAAATTTTGACTTTTAAAAAATAAAAAAAATTATTTCCAAACTTTCGATCGCGCTCACAAACAATAGGGTTCTGTAGCCCACGGTCGCCTACGCGTCGAAAAAGTTTAAATCGAAAAAACTAATTTTTGTGGCCTGTATCGAATTTCAACGAGATCCCGATATTTCTCGACTTTGACGTTTAATAACTTTTTTCCAGCACACCCTGTATATTCGAAATTTTTACACAACGTACCCCCACTATTCCTCTCTAAACTGAAAAAGTTTCAATCGTCCCACTCTAACAGTTTCCGAGAAAAAAAATCGCAAATGTGAAAATGTCGAAAGCCACGGCGGCGGCGGCGGCGGCGACAACATACATACATTATTTTCACCGAAGCGCCGTATAACATATCGCGGTGTAGCGCGATATGTAACTAGACTGGGTACATATCGCTAATCGTCAGCAGAGAGTACATCTAATATTAGTACTAAAAAAAATTTACAAAAATTTACAATAAAAAAATACTTTTCTTTTCTTTTTTTCTATTTACTATTGCTTTTTTTGCCTCACCTTCCTGCGGAACGTGAAGGGAAAACATATCGCCAAATTGTCATTATAACAACTGACCAAGACTACACAATGGTGCAAAATTTCCGTTTTCTCGTATAGATAGGTAGTTTTCTGAGTTGGCGCCGTATAGGTGCTCTTTAAACTCGCACACCTTTGTGCAATGTGGGATATACTTTCCATATTTGCTCTATAAAAATATGTAAGTATTCAATCGATTAAAACATAAGCAAAAAATTATTCTTACATGGAAGCTATCAATTATCAGCTAATAAATTTGTAGAAATATTATTGTGCCGAGCCCTTCGGGCACGGCACTGTTCTAGTTCGTTCGTTTAATTATACGAGAGCTGTCACTTTGACAGGTAAGTGTCATTTTTTTTAGCTTTTTCGTAGCGAGGGTTATAGCTGTAAGAAATCGAAATTTAAAAATTTTCAGGTACCTAAATAAGAATGTTTTATACGATAGCTATCAAATGTTGACAGGTAAGAGTCAATTCTTTTTTAGCTTTTTCGTAGCGACGATTATAGCTGTAAAGATCCTAAATTAAAAACTTTTTCAGTACCTAAATAACAAAGTTTTTTACGATAGCTGTCAGATTTTGACAGATAAGTTTCAGTTTTTTTTTATCATTTTCGTAGCGAGAGTTATAGCTGTAAGAATCCTAAATTGAAAAATTTTTCAGTTCCTAAATAACAAAGTTCTATACGACAGCTGTCATTTTGATAGGTAATTTTTAATTTCGGATTAAAACGGTATAATTCTACAAATGCTATACTTATATAACATTTCGATGAAAAGTTGTTTTTCGTACGAAAACCAATGAAAACCGTAAAAGAATCGTGCCTTAAATAGTAATTCTTACTTTTTTATAATTTGCACCCTTTATATTACCGGTAGGTATAAAACAATATATTTGAAAAAAGTAGTATTTGAGATGACCTAAACGAATCTCCAAACCAAAAGTGTGTCAGATGCACCCAATTCGATTTATTAACGATCCAACATGACCCTACATTGATTTTAAAAAAATCAAAAAATTGACTTCCCAACTTTCGATCGCGTTTGAAAACAATAGTGTTTTGTAGCCGAACGTCGTTTACATGCCAAAAAAGTTTAAATCGATTAAAATGATTTTTGCCACCTGAATCGCGCTATAACGAAAAAAAACATATTTTTCAACTTTGACTTTAATAACTTCTTTCCGGTACACCCTGTATATTGGAAATTGTTCCCAGAACGTGCCCCGACTATTCCTCTCTACGTCCAGAAAGTTTGAATCGTTTTGATCTAACCGTTTCCGAAGAAAAAATTCGCGAATATCGAAATGTCGAACAACCTCCTACCACGTGGCGACGGATTATCAATGTCGGAACGCCATCTTTAAAATCGAGATTATAACTATTTCTAAAACATTTTGGGCAAATATTTTGGTCAATAAAATTAGAAGAAGGTTCAAGGTAGATATTCCATCCAATTTAAAATCAGGAAATGTTCTTATAAGACTAGCAAGTCAAGCTCAAAACACCCATTTTTTGCCATTTTTGACAGCCGGATTTTTAGAATTATAATTTACATCAATATCAAGGCACTCTCGTTAAAAGAGAATGGTGTTAGAATTTGTAAATTGTGCCTGTTTCCGCACCCAAAAAAGCGACTTTTCTCAAATTTGCGAATATATTTTGATAAGTTTGGATATGTAGAGTTATTAAGAAGAAATCAACGCGTGTTTTTAGAGAAAAATAAAACGTTTTTGTTAAAAATTAAATTAGTTACAGTCGATATAGTAAAACGTCTGGTGAAGAAACCTATAAAAACATTATAAATTAATTTTTTTGAGCTACAAAATATGATTTTCCAGGGTGCGCTTACTATGCAAACTAAAGCTTGTTTATCCGTCGATATGGTGGATCAAGAAAAAATTCAAAATGTTATATATTATAGACACTTGCAGAATTATTTAAGCAAGCCAGTGCAACGCCAACAGAAATTACGGGAAAAAGTTCATAAGCTGCCGTTTTTTCCGTATTAAAGATAAAGAAACGAAAAAATATCTCTTAAATACAATTTGACGGCTCTATCCGCTAAAGTATACAACGTTTCGATTAAAAAACGTTTTCCGTAGGAAACGAAAGGAAGAAAAATAAAAACGGCGAAAAAATCACGCCTTACTCTGTGGTTTCCAGTTTCTTACAATTTTTGATAATTTCCATTCCAGTTAGGTATAGAACAATATATTAAAAAAAGGTAGTTTTTGAGATGGCCTAACCGATTATCCATACCGAATGTCGATCGGATGCACCCAATTCGACTTATTAGCGATCCAAGAGGTACCATTTTGGACCAAATTTTGACTTTTAAAAAATAAAAAAAATTATTTCCAAACTTTCGATCGCGCTCACAAATAATAGGCTTTTGTAGCCGACGGTCGTCTACGCGTCGAAAAAGTTTAAATCGAAAAAACTAATTTTTGTGGCCTGTATCGAATGCCAACGAGATCCCGATATTTCTCGACTTTAAAAATTAATAATTTTTTTCCGGCACACCCTGTATATTCGAAATTTTTACACAACGTACCCCCACTATTCCTCTCTAAACCCAAAAAGTTTCAATCGTCCCACTCTTACCGTTTCCGAGAAAAGAAATCGCAAATGTGAAAATGTCGAAACTGACGACAACTTATTTTAAATGTAGCCGCCGTATATAATACTAGACTGGGTACATATCGCTAATCGTCAGCCGAGAGTGCATCTATTATTAGTACTAAAAATTTGTATTTAAAAAGTATTTTTCTTAGTTTCTTTTTTCTATTGCTTTTTTTGCCTCACCTTCCTGCGGAACGTGAAGGGGAAACATATCGCCAAATTGTCATTCTAACAACTGACAAAAACTAAAAAATAAAAATGACGGGTGCAAAATTTCCATTTTCTTGTATAAATAGGTAGTTTTTGAAGACGGCATCGTATACTGCTCGATGTCCCGTTTTCAATGCCGTCTCGCTCGATTCGCTACGACTTTTCGTTACGGAAATATATGATATTTAATATTATGATATTGATATTAACATTGAACCCATCAGCACCGGCTTTTTTTAAAATCGCACAGCAAACGTATCAATGTGGAATATACTTTCCAAGTGTGTCCTATAAAAATATGTATTCAATCAATTTAAACATAAGTAAAGAAACTATTCTTACATTGATAGCTGATAAATTAGTTCAAAAGCTTATTTTGCCGAGCCCTTCCGGCACGGCACTGTTCCAATTCGTTTATTTTATTTCATACTTTTTACAAAACCATTTGTTAGCAATCTTTTACAATTGCCTAAAGAATTATCCAAACCGAATGTCGATCGGATGGACCCAATTCGACTTATTAACGATTCAATAGGTACATGTTTAGTTTCATATTTAACTTTGAAAAAATGTAAAAAATTATTTCCAAACTTTCGATCGCGCTCACAAACAATAGGGGTCTGTAGCCTACGGTCGTCTACGCGTCGAAAAAGTTTAAATCGAAAAAACTAATTTTTGTGGCCTGGATCGAATGCCAACGAGATCCCGATAATTATCGACTTTAAAAATTAATAACTTTTTTCCGGCACACCCTGTATATTCGAAATTTTCACACAACGTACCTCCACTATTCCTCTCTAAACTGAAAAAGTTTCAATCGTCCCACTCTAACCGTTTCCGAGAAAAGAAATCGCAAATGTGAAAATGTCGAAACTGACGACGACAACTTATTTTAAATGTAGCCGCCGTATATAATACTAGACTGGGTACATATCGCTAATCGTCAGCCGAGAGTGCATCTATTATCAGTACTAAAAAATTTTATTTAAAAAGTATTTTTCTTAGTTTCTTTTTTCTATGTTTTCTATTGCTTTTTTTGCCTCACCTTCCTGCGGAACGTGAAGGGAAAACATATCGCCAAATTGTCATTATAACAACTGACCAAAACTACACAATGGTGCAAAATTTCCGTTTTCTCGTATAGATAGGTAGTTTTCTGAGACGGCGCCATATAGGTGCTCTTTAAAAGTTCTATACGATAGCTGTCAAATTTTGACAGTTAAGTGTCAATTTTTTTTTTGCTTTTTCGTAAAGAGAGTTATAGCTGTAAGAGTCCGAAATTATAAAATTATTAGGTCCCTAAATAACAAAGTTCTATACGATAGCTGTCAAATTTTGACAGGTAAGTGTCAATTTTTTTTTTAGATTTTTTGTAACGAGGGTTATAGCTGTAAGAATCCTAAATTTAAAAATTTGTCAGTACCTAAATAACACAGTTTTATACGATAGCTGTCAAATTTTGACAGGTAAGTGTCAATTTTTTTTTAGATTTTTTGTAACGAGGGTTATAGCTGTAAGAATCCTAAATTAAAAAATTTCTCAGTTCCTAAATAACAAAGTTCTATACGACAGCTGTCATTTTGACAGGTAAATATCAATTTTTTTTTAAGCTTTTCTTGTATCTAGGATTATAGCTGTAAGAATCCGAAATTTAAAAAAAATTCAGTACCTAAATAACAAAGTTCTATACTACAGCTGTCAAATTTTGACAGGTAAGTGTAATTTTTTTTTAGCTTTTTCGTATAGATTATTATAGCTGTAAGAATCCAAAATTTAAAAAATTTTCAGTACCTAAATAACGACATTAAAAAAAAAAACTTTAAAAAAAAGAAAAAAAACAGTGGGGTTTGAACCCTCGACCTTCGTCTCCAAAATCAACAGCCTCTACTACTACGCTACCGAAGCTTAGAGACTGATTTGTGGTAAATAGGATATTAATGACGTATTCGATATTACATAGAACGTTGAGTATTGAAGACACACACAAATAATACACTTTTTTCAATTATTTTTGGTCAACCGCAAAGAAAAAGGTCCAAGACAGGTGTTTCATACATTAAATACTGTCCAAATATTATAAAAACTATAAAAACTGAAGTTAATATGCCTCCTGCAAGCCATTTTTATTATTACAAGTACGGGATAAATGCGATATTTTCCCCCTTATTTTTGGTCAAACGAAAAAGATAAAGGTTCAAGGTAGGTATTTCCCACAAAAGACGTAGTCTAAATGGTCTTATTCCTCTAAAAAATCAATTTGGAAATCGCATTTTTCACCTATTTTTGACAGATGGTATAAAAGTTAAAGTTCAGGAAGACGCACGTGGTAAAACCATGGCCAACTTTTTCTAAATCGAATGGTGTTAGAATTTGAAAATTGTGCCTGTTTCCGCACCCAAAAAAGCAACTTTGCTCAAATTTGCGAATATATTTTGATAAGTTTGGACATGCAGGAATATTGAGAAGTAATCAGCGCATATTTTGAGAAAAAAATAAAACGGTTTTGTTAAAAATTGAATAAGCTACAGTCGATATAGTAAAACCTCTGGTGAAGGAACCTATAAAAAAATCATAAATTAATTTTTTTGAGCCACAAAATATGTTTTCCCAAAGATCGCTTATAATACAAATTAAAGCTTCTTTATCCGTTGATATAGTGTACCAAGAAAAAATTCAAAATGTTATATATTATAGACACTTGCAGAATTATTTAAGCAAACCAGTGCAACGCCAACAGAAATTACGGGAAAAAGTTCATAAGCTGCCGTTTTTTCCGTATTAAAGATAAAAAAACCAAAAAATATCTCTTAAATACAATTTGACGGCTCTATCCGATAAAGTATACAACGTTTCAATCAAAAATCGTTTTCCGTACGAAAAAAAATAAACGGAATAAAAACGGAGAAAAAAAATCACGCCTTACACTGTGGTTTCCAGTTTCTTACCATTTTCGGCAATTTCCATTCCAGTTAGGTATAGAACGATATATTGGAAAAAGGTAGATTTTGAGATGGCCTAACCGATTATCCAAACCGCATGTCGATTGGATGCACCCAATTCGACTTATTAGCGATCCAAGAGGTACCATTTTCGACCAAATTTTGACTTTGAAAAAATCAAAAAAATTACTTCCAAACTTTCGATCGCGCTCACAAACAATAGGGTTCTGTAGCCCACGGTCGTCTACGCGTCTAAAAAGTTTAAATCGAAAAAACTAATTTTTGTGGCCTGTATTGAATGCCAACGAGATCCCGATATTTCTCGACTTTAAAAATTAATAACTTTTTTCCGGCACACCCTGTATATTCGAAATTTTTACACAACATACCCCCACTATTCCTCTCTAAACCCAAAAAGTTTCAATCGTCCCACTCTAACCGTTTCCGAGAAAAAAAATCGCAAATGTGAAAATGTCGAAACTGACGGCGACGACGACGACGACGACGCCGACAACATACGCACATTATTTTCACCGAAGCGCCGTATAACATATCGCGTTGTAGCGCGATATGTAACTAGACTGGGTACATATCGCTAATCGTCAGCCGAGAGTGCATCTAATATTAGTACTAAAAAAATAATTTTCTTTTTCTTTTCTCTATTTACTATTGCTTTTTATACCTCACCTTCCTGCGGAACGTGAAGGAGAAACATATCGCCAAATTGTCATTATAACAACTGACAAAAACTAAAAAATAAAAAAACGGGTGCAAAATTTCCTGTTTCTCGTATAGATAGGTAGTTTTTGGAGACGGCATCGTATAGTGGTCGACGTCCTATTTACAATGCCGTCTAGCTCGATTCGCTACGACTTTTCATTACTGAAATATATGATATTAACTATTCTTACATAGATAGCTGATAAATTGGTGAAAATTTTATTGTGCCGAGCCCTTTGTGCACGGCACTGTTGGAGTTCATTCGTTTCATTTTATACTTTTGACAAAACCATTTGTTAGCAACCTCTAATTTTGAAACATTTCAATTCGTGTTAAAAATAAATTTAGTTTCTTCACAAACCTAGTTGATTTTTTTCGTACCGAGGATTGCCGCTGTAAGAATCCAAAATTTAAAAGACTTTCAGTACCTACCTACCTAAATAACGAAATATTAAAAAAATTAAATAACGCGCCTGGAATTGAACCCGGGATCATCGTGACCAAAAGTCGTAATCTAATATATACCACTAGGCCACCGACCACTTTGAAAACAATATAGAATATTATTGCCTTATTAAAGATAAAGAAACAAAAAAAAAACTTTTTATTGTAGTTTTTTTTATGATCCAAAATAGTATTTGAGATGACCTAAACGAATATCCAAATCAAAAATATGTGGGACGAACCCAATTCGATTTATTAACGATTCAACATGTCCCTACATTGATTTTAAAAAAAATCAAAAAATTGACTTCCCAACATTCGATTACCTTAATAAACAATAGGCTTCTGTAGCCGACGGTCGTCTACGCGTCGAAAAAAATTAAATCGAGAAAACTTATTTTTACGACCTGTGTCGAATTTCAACGAGAATCCGATATTTTTCGAGTTTGGGGTTTAATAACTTTTTTTCGGCACACCCTGTATATTCGAAATTTTTACACAACGTACCCTTACTATTTCTATCTAAACCCTAAAAGTTTCAATCGTCCCACTCTAACCGTTTCCGAGAAAAAAAAATCGCAACTGTGAAAATGTCTTAAATTGTTCAAGAGCTGATCGGGGTTTTCGAGATTCCGCGCGGAAGAGACGTATATAATACTAGACTGGGTACATATCGCTAATCGTCAGCCGAGAGTGCATCTAATATTAGTACTAAAAAAAAATTTACAATAAAAAAATACTTTTCTTTTCTTTTTTTCTATTTACTATTGCTTTTTTTGCCTCACCTTCCTGCGGAACGTGAAGGGGAAACATATCGCCAAATTGTCATTATAACAACTGACCAAAACTAGACAATGGTGCAAAATTTCCATTTTCTCGTATAGATAGGTAGTTTTCGGAGGCGGTGCCGTATAGTGCTCAACGTCCCGTTTCCAATGCCGCCTCGCTCGTCTGTCGGCCATATTGCAATCTCTTTGTCCACCTATATGTATAGTTTTATTTGTGGGGTCATACCGCCTAACGGCGGTATAAAGTACATTTTCATGTTGCGTTATATGTTTTACGACGTACTTAGTTATTTCACACAATATTATCATTATTACTACAGAGATTATGCATAGTTTTTTAACAATCAAAGATTATGCATAGTTTTTTCACAACCAAAGATCGGTGAAGATTATGGCATAGTCTTATGACAAACAAAGATTATGGCATATTTTTTATGACAAACAAATTTTAAGGCATAGTCTTATGACAAACAAAGATTACGGCATAGTCTTATGACAAACAAATATTATGGCATAGTCTTATGACAAACAAAGATTATGGCATAGTCTTATGACAAACAAAGTTTAAGGCATAGTCTTATGACATACAAAGATTTTGGCATAGTCTTATGACAAACAAACATTAGTGCATAGTCTTATGACAAACAAATATTATGGCATAGTTTTATAACAACCAAAGATTATGTATATTTTTATGACAAACAAATTTTAAGGCATATTCTTATGACAAACAAAGATTATGGCATAGTCTTATGACAAACAAAGTTTAAGGCATAGTCTTCTGACAAACAAAGATTATGGCATAGTCTTATGACATTTAAAGATTTTGGCATAGTCTTATGACAAACAAATATTATGGCATAGTTTTATAACAACCAAAGATTATGTATATTTTTATGACAAACAAATTTTAAGGCATAGTCTTATGACAAACAAAGTTTAAGGCATAGTCTTATGACAAACAAAGATTTTGGCATAGTCTTATGACAAACAAACATTAGTGCATAGTCTTATGACAAACAAATATTATGGCATAGTCTTATGACAAACAAAGTTTAAGGCATAGTCTTCTGACAAACAAAGATTATGGCATAGTCTTATGACAAACAAAGATTTTGGCATAGTCTTATGACAAACAAATATTATGGCATAGTTTTTTCACAACCAAAGATTGGGCATAGTTTTTTCACAACCAAAGTTTAGGCATCGTTTTTTCACAACCAAAGATTAGGCATAGTTTTATAACAAACAAAGATTAGCCATAGTTTTTTCACAACCAAAGTTTAGGCACAGTTTTTTCACAACCAAAGATTAGGCATAGTTTTTTTACAACCAAGGATGGTCTTATCAATTACGTATAATTTTTGATTTTCTTTAAAAAATTCATAAAAACGTTATTTTGTATATTTTCTTTGCTATTTGTGAGTTTTACGTTATTTTCGATGAAGATTTATAGAAAAGTTGTCATATTTTCGAATTTTAAATTTTTGAAATTTTTTCATGTACCTATAGTCATGAAAATTTGATGAAATCAATAAGGTAACATTTTCCTCGGAAAGTATAAGAGATATGGCAACAATGTATATAACTATTAAGTAGCATCCTTATGAGATCTTCACTTTAAGTTCTTAGTAATTTTTTGTAGGTCTTATAGTTTTTGAGATATGGAATTAAAAGTGGTTTTCATATATTTGGCAATATCTCGGAACTGATAAAACTTAGATAAATACTTTTTAAATAAAAAAGTAGCCTTTTTCTATTCTCCATATAAAAAGTTATATTAATTTCTATTCTAAAAGCGATAGTAAGGGACGTATTGAGGAAAATGTAAAAACTGGCAGAAATATTAGATTTTTGGTATTTTTTTAAAAATTCATAAAATCGTACTGGGTACATATCGCTAATCGTCAGCCGAGAGTGCATCTATTATTAGTACTAAAAATTTGTATTTAAAAAGTATTTTTCTTAGTTTCTTTTTTCTATGTTTTCTATTGCTTTTTTTGCCTCACCTTCCTGCGGAACGTGAAGGGGAAACATATCGCCAAATTGTCATTATAACAACTGACCAAAACTACACAATGATGCAAAATTTCCGTTTTCTCGTATAGATAGGTAGTTTTCTGAGACGGCGCCATATAGGTGCTCTTTAAAAGTTTTATACGACAGCTGTCATTTTGACAGGTAACTGTAATTTTTTTTTAAAGCTTTTCTTGTATCTTGCATTATAGATGTAAGAATCCGAAATTTAAAAAAATTTCAGTATCTAAATAACAAAGTTTTATACGACAGCTGTCAGATTTTGACAGGTAAGTTTCAATTTTTTTTTAGCTTTTTCGTAGCGAGAGTTACTACTGTAAGAATCCTAAATTGAAAATTTTTTCAGTTCCTAAATAACAAAGTTTTATACCATAGCTGTCAAATTTTGACAGGTAAGTGTCAATTAGAACAATATATTTGAAAAAAGTAGTATTTGAGATGACCTAAGCGAATCTCCAAACCAAAAATATGTGGGACGCACGCAATTCGATTTATTATCGATCCAACATGCCCCTACATTGATTTAAAAAAAATCAGAAAATTGACTTCCCAACTTCCGATCGCCTTGGCAAACAATAGGCTTCTGTAGCCGACGGTCGTCTATGCGCCGAAAAAGTTTAAATCAAAAAAACTCATTTTTACGACCTGTGTCGAATGCCAACGAGATCCCGATATTTCTCCACTTTAAAAATTAATAACTTTTTTTCGGCACACCCTGTATATTCGAAATTTTTACACAATGTACCCCCACTATTCCTATCTAAACCCTAAAAGTTTCAATCGTCCCACTCTAACCGTTTCCGAGAAAAAAAAATCGCAACTGTGAAAATGTCTTACATAGACGAAATTGTTCAAGAGCTGATCGGGGTTTTCGAGATTCCGCGCGGAAGAGACGTATATAATACTAGACTGGGTACATATCGCTAATCGTCAGCCGAGAGTGCATCTAATATTAGTACTAAAAAAATTATTTTCTTTTCCTTTTCTCTATTTACTATTGCTTTTTTTTACCTCACCTTCCTGCGGAACGTGAAGGGGAAACATATCGCTAAATTGTCATTATAACAACTAACAAAAAATAAAAAATAAAAAAACGGATGCAAAATTTCCGGTTTCTCGTATAGATAGGTAGTTTTTGAAGACGGCATCGTATATTGCTCGACGTCCTATTTCCATTGCCGTCTCGCTCGATTCGCTACGACTTTTCATTACTGAAATATATGTTATTTAATATTATGATATTGATATGGACATTTATAGGTGCTTTTAAACTCGCACACCTTTGTGCAATGTGGGATATACTTTTCATATTTCATTATCACATTATCAGCTAATAAATTTGTGGAAATATTATTGTGCCGAGCCCTTCGGGCACGGCACTGCTCGAGTTCGTTCATTTAATTTTATACTTTTGACAAAACCATTTGTTAGCAAGCCCTAACTGTTAAGCACTTCGATTCGTGTTCAATAAAATATGTGTAATTTCTTCACAACTCAGGTCGCAATAAAAATATAAGTATGTGTAATTTTTTACTGCTCAAGTTCGTTTGTTTCGTACTGATGATTGACGCTGTAAGAATCTGAAATTCAATCATATTTATGATTATTTTGGTAAATAAGAAAGTTTTATACGACAGCTACCATTTTGACAGGTAAAAGTCAAGTTTTTTAAAGCTTTTTTTTGTATCTGAGAGTATAGCTGTAAGAGTCCAAAATTTAAAAAAATTTCAGAGGTAACAAAGTTCTACACAACAGCTGTCAAATTTTGACAGGTAAGCGTCAATTTTTTTTAACCTTTTTCATAGCGAGGGCTATAGCTGTAAGAATCCTAAGTTGAAAAAAATTTCAGTTAATAAATAACAAAGTTTTATACGACAGCTGTAAGATTTTGACCGTTAAGTGTCAATTTTTTTTTTAGCTTTTTCGTAACGAGGATTAAAGCTGTAAGAATCCTAAATTGAAAATTTTTTCACTTCCCAAATAACAAAGTTCTATACGACAGCTGTTATTTTGACAGTTAATTTTCAATTTAGGATTAAAACGGTATAATTCTACAAATACTATAATATATAACATTTCGATCAAAAGTTGTTTTTCGTACGAAAAACAACGATAACCGTAAAAGAATCGTTTCTTAAATAGTAATTCTTACTTTTTTATAATTTGCACCCTTTTTATTACCGGTAGGTATAGAAAAATATATTTGAAAAAAAGTAGTATTTAAGATGACCTAAGCTAATCTCCAAACCAAAAGTGTGTTAGACGCACCCAATTCGATTTATTAACGATCCAACATGACTCTACATTGATTTTTAAAAAAATCAAAAAATTGACTTTCCAACTTTCGATCGCGTTCGCAAACAACAGTGTTTTGTAGCCCAACATCGTCTACATGCCAAAAAAGTTTAAATCGATTAAAATGATTTTTGCCACCTGTATCGCGCTACAACGAAAAAAAAACATATTTTTCAACTTTGACTTAAATAACTTTTTTCCGGTACACCCTGTATATTGGAAATTGTTCCCAGAACGTGCCCCTACTATTCCTCTCTACGTCCAGAAATTTTTTATCGTTTTGCTCTAACCGTTTCCGAGAAAAAAATTCGCGAATATCGAAATATCGAACAGCCTCCCACCACGTGGCGATGCATTTTCAATGTCGGAACGTCATCTTTAAAATCGAGATTACAACTATTTCTGAAACATTTTGGCAAATATTTTGGTCAATAAAATTAGAAGAAGGTTCAAGGTAGATATTCCATCCGATTTAAAATCTGGAAATCTTCTTATTAGTCTAGCAAGTCAAGCTCAAAACACCAATTTTTCGCCATTTTTGACAGCCGGTTTTTTAGAATTAATTTACTTACATTAACCAAAGCAGTCAAAGCACTCTAGTCAAAATTGAATGGTATTAGAATTTGCAAATTTTGCTTGTTTCCGCACTCAAAAACTCGATTTTTCTTAAACTTACGAATATATTTTAATAAGTTTGGATATGTAGAGGTGTTGAGAATAAATCAGCGCGTCTTTTGGAAAAAAATAAAACGGTTTTGTTAAAAATTGAATAAGCTAGTCGATATAGTAAAACGTCGGATAAAAATATCTCTTGATAAAAAAAAAATAAATTATAAATTAATTTTTTTGAGCCACAAATGATGTTTTTTCAGAGCGCGTTTACTATGCAAACTTAAGCTTGTTTATCGATTGATATGGTGGATCAAGAAAAAATTCAAAAAGTTATATTTATAGACACTTGCAGAAGTATTTAACAAACCAGTGCGACGCCAACAGAAATTACTGGAAAAAATTCATAGGCTGTCGTTTTTTCCGTATTAAAGATAAAGAAACAAAAAATATCTTTAAAATACAATTTGAAGAGCTCTATCCGCTAAAGTATACAACGTTTCGATCAAAAGTCGTTTTCCGTACGAAAAAAATAAAAACTGCGAAAAAATCACGCTTTCCAGTTTCTTACAATTTTTGATCATTTGCATTCCAGTTAGGTATAGAACGATATATTGGAAAAAGGTAGTTTTTGAGATAGCCTAAACGATTATCAAAACCGAATGTTGATCGGATGCACCCAATTCGACTTATTAGCGATCCAAGAGGTACCATTTTTGATCATTTTTCAACTTTAGAAAAATCAAAAAAATTACTTCCAAACTTTCGATCGCGCTCACAAACAATAGGGTTCTGTAGCTCACGGTCGTCTACGCGTCGAAAAAGTTTAAATCAAAAAAACTCATTTTTACGAACTGTATCGAATCCCAACGAGAATCCGATAATTATCGACTTTAAAAATTAATAACTTTTTTCCGGCACACCCTGTATATTCGAAATTTTCACACAACGTACCTCCACTATTCCTCTCTAAACTGAAAAAGTTTCAATCGTCCCACTCTTACCGTTTCCGAGAAAAGAAATCGCAAATGTGAAAATGTCGAAACTGACGACGACAATTTATTTAAAATGTAGTATGTAGTATATAATACTAGACTGGGTACATATCGCTAATCGTCAGCCGAGAGTGCATCTAATATTAGTACTAAAAAAATAATTTTCTTTTTCTTTTCTCTATTTACTATTGCTTTTTATACCTCACCTTCCTGCGGAACGTGAAGGAGAAACATATCGCCAAATTGTCATTATAACAACTGACAAAAACTAAAAAATAAAAAAACGGGTGCAAAATTTCCTGTTTCTCGTATAGATAGGTAGTTTTTGGAGACGGCATCGTATAGTGGTCGACGTCCTATTTACAATGCCGTCTAGCTCGATTCGCTACGACTTTTCATTACTGAAATATATGATATTAACTATTCTTACATAGATAGCTGATAAATTGGTGAAAATTTTATTGTGCCGAGCCCTTTGTGCACGGCACTGTTGGAGTTCATTCGTTTCATTTTATACTTTTGACAAAACCATTTGTTAGCAACCTCTAATTTTGAAACATTTCAATTCGTGTTAAAAATAAATTTAGTTTCTTCACAAACCTAGTTGATTTTTTTCGTACCGAGGATTGCCGCTGTAAGAATCCAAAATTTAAAAGACTTTCAGTACCTACCTACCTAAATAACGAAATATTAAAAAAATTAAATAACGCGCCTGGAATTGAACCCGGGATCATCGTGACCAAAAGTCGTAATCTAATATATACCACTAGGCCACCGACCACTTTGAAAACAATATAGAATATTATTGCCTTATTAAAGATAAAGAAACAAAAAAAAAACTTTTTATTGTAGTTTTTTTTATGATCCAAAATAGTATTTGAGATGACCTAAACGAATATCCAAATCAAAAATATGTGGGACGAACCCAATTCGATTTATTAACGATTCAACATGTCCCTACATTGATTTTAAAAAAAATCAAAAAATTGACTTCCCAACATTCGATTACCTTAATAAACAATAGGCTTCTGTAGCCGACGGTCGTCTACGCGTCGAAAAAAATTAAATCGAGAAAACTTATTTTTACGACCTGTGTCGAATTTCAACGAGAATCCGATATTTTTCGAGTTTGGGGTTTAATAACTTTTTTTCGGCACACCCTGTATATTCGAAATTTTTACACAACGTACCCTTACTATTTCTATCTAAACCCTAAAAGTTTCAATCGTCCCACTCTAACCGTTTCCGAGAAAAAAAAATCGCAACTGTGAAAATGTCTTAAATTGTTCAAGAGCTGATCGGGGTTTTCGAGATTCCGCGCGGAAGAGACGTATATAATACTAGACTGGGTACATATCGCTAATCGTCAGCCGAGAGTGCATCTAATATTAGTACTAAAAAAAAATTTACAATAAAAAAATACTTTTCTTTTCTTTTTTTCTATTTACTATTGCTTTTTTTGCCTCACCTTCCTGCGGAACGTGAAGGGGAAACATATCGCCAAATTGTCATTATAACAACTGACCAAAACTAGACAATGGTGCAAAATTTCCATTTTCTCGTATAGATAGGTAGTTTTCGGAGGCGGTGCCGTATAGTGCTCAACGTCCCGTTTCCAATGCCGCCTCGCTCGTCTGTCGGCCATATTGCAATCTCTTTGTCCACCTATATGTATAGTTTTATTTGTGGGGTCATACCGCCTAACGGCGGTATAAAGTACATTTTCATGTTGCGTTATATGTTTTACGACGTACTTAGTTATTTCACACAATATTATCATTATTACTACAGAGATTATGCATAGTTTTTTAACAATCAAAGATTATGCATAGTTTTTTCACAACCAAAGATCGGTGAAGATTATGGCATAGTCTTATGACAAACAAAGATTATGGCATATTTTTTATGACAAACAAATTTTAAGGCATAGTCTTATGACAAACAAAGATTACGGCATAGTCTTATGACAAACAAATATTATGGCATAGTCTTATGACAAACAAAGATTATGGCATAGTCTTATGACAAACAAAGTTTAAGGCATAGTCTTATGACATACAAAGATTTTGGCATAGTCTTATGACAAACAAACATTAGTGCATAGTCTTATGACAAACAAATATTATGGCATAGTTTTATAACAACCAAAGATTATGTATATTTTTATGACAAACAAATTTTAAGGCATATTCTTATGACAAACAAAGATTATGGCATAGTCTTATGACAAACAAAGTTTAAGGCATAGTCTTCTGACAAACAAAGATTATGGCATAGTCTTATGACATTTAAAGATTTTGGCATAGTCTTATGACAAACAAATATTATGGCATAGTTTTATAACAACCAAAGATTATGTATATTTTTATGACAAACAAATTTTAAGGCATAGTCTTATGACAAACAAAGTTTAAGGCATAGTCTTATGACAAACAAAGATTTTGGCATAGTCTTATGACAAACAAACATTAGTGCATAGTCTTATGACAAACAAATATTATGGCATAGTCTTATGACAAACAAAGTTTAAGGCATAGTCTTCTGACAAACAAAGATTATGGCATAGTCTTATGACAAACAAAGATTTTGGCATAGTCTTATGACAAACAAATATTATGGCATAGTTTTTTCACAACCAAAGATTGGGCATAGTTTTTTCACAACCAAAGTTTAGGCATCGTTTTTTCACAACCAAAGATTAGGCATAGTTTTATAACAAACAAAGATTAGCCATAGTTTTTTCACAACCAAAGTTTAGGCACAGTTTTTTCACAACCAAAGATTAGGCATAGTTTTTTTACAACCAAGGATGGTCTTATCAATTACGTATAATTTTTGATTTTCTTTAAAAAATTCATAAAAACGTTATTTTGTATATTTTCTTTGCTATTTGTGAGTTTTACGTTATTTTCGATGAAGATTTATAGAAAAGTTGTCATATTTTCGAATTTTAAATTTTTGAAATTTTTTCATGTACCTATAGTCATGAAAATTTGATGAAATCAATAAGGTAACATTTTCCTCGGAAAGTATAAGAGATATGGCAACAATGTATATAACTATTAAGTAGCATCCTTATGAGATCTTCACTTTAAGTTCTTAGTAATTTTTTGTAGGTCTTATAGTTTTTGAGATATGGAATTAAAAGTGGTTTTCATATATTTGGCAATATCTCGGAACTGATAAAACTTAGATAAATACTTTTTAAATAAAAAAGTAGCCTTTTTCTATTCTCCATATAAAAAGTTATATTAATTTCTATTCTAAAAGCGATAGTAAGGGACGTATTGAGGAAAATGTAAAAACTGGCAGAAATATTAGATTTTTGGTATTTTTTTAAAAATTCATAAAATCGTACTGGGTACATATCGCTAATCGTCAGCCGAGAGTGCATCTATTATTAGTACTAAAAATTTGTATTTAAAAAGTATTTTTCTTAGTTTCTTTTTTCTATGTTTTCTATTGCTTTTTTTGCCTCACCTTCCTGCGGAACGTGAAGGGGAAACATATCGCCAAATTGTCATTATAACAACTGACCAAAACTACACAATGATGCAAAATTTCCGTTTTCTCGTATAGATAGGTAGTTTTCTGAGACGGCGCCATATAGGTGCTCTTTAAAAGTTTTATACGACAGCTGTCATTTTGACAGGTAACTGTAATTTTTTTTTAAAGCTTTTCTTGTATCTTGCATTATAGATGTAAGAATCCGAAATTTAAAAAAATTTCAGTATCTAAATAACAAAGTTTTATACGACAGCTGTCAGATTTTGACAGGTAAGTTTCAATTTTTTTTTAGCTTTTTCGTAGCGAGAGTTACTACTGTAAGAATCCTAAATTGAAAATTTTTTCAGTTCCTAAATAACAAAGTTTTATACCATAGCTGTCAAATTTTGACAGGTAAGTGTCAATTAGAACAATATATTTGAAAAAAGTAGTATTTGAGATGACCTAAGCGAATCTCCAAACCAAAAATATGTGGGACGCACGCAATTCGATTTATTATCGATCCAACATGCCCCTACATTGATTTAAAAAAAATCAGAAAATTGACTTCCCAACTTCCGATCGCCTTGGCAAACAATAGGCTTCTGTAGCCGACGGTCGTCTATGCGCCGAAAAAGTTTAAATCAAAAAAACTCATTTTTACGACCTGTGTCGAATGCCAACGAGATCCCGATATTTCTCCACTTTAAAAATTAATAACTTTTTTTCGGCACACCCTGTATATTCGAAATTTTTACACAATGTACCCCCACTATTCCTATCTAAACCCTAAAAGTTTCAATCGTCCCACTCTAACCGTTTCCGAGAAAAAAAAATCGCAACTGTGAAAATGTCTTACATAGACGAAATTGTTCAAGAGCTGATCGGGGTTTTCGAGATTCCGCGCGGAAGAGACGTATATAATACTAGACTGGGTACATATCGCTAATCGTCAGCCGAGAGTGCATCTAATATTAGTACTAAAAAAATTATTTTCTTTTCCTTTTCTCTATTTACTATTGCTTTTTTTTACCTCACCTTCCTGCGGAACGTGAAGGGGAAACATATCGCTAAATTGTCATTATAACAACTAACAAAAAATAAAAAATAAAAAAACGGATGCAAAATTTCCGGTTTCTCGTATAGATAGGTAGTTTTTGAAGACGGCATCGTATATTGCTCGACGTCCTATTTCCATTGCCGTCTCGCTCGATTCGCTACGACTTTTCATTACTGAAATATATGTTATTTAATATTATGATATTGATATGGACATTTATAGGTGCTTTTAAACTCGCACACCTTTGTGCAATGTGGGATATACTTTTCATATTTCATTATCACATTATCAGCTAATAAATTTGTGGAAATATTATTGTGCCGAGCCCTTCGGGCACGGCACTGCTCGAGTTCGTTCATTTAATTTTATACTTTTGACAAAACCATTTGTTAGCAAGCCCTAACTGTTAAGCACTTCGATTCGTGTTCAATAAAATATGTGTAATTTCTTCACAACTCAGGTCGCAATAAAAATATAAGTATGTGTAATTTTTTACTGCTCAAGTTCGTTTGTTTCGTACTGATGATTGACGCTGTAAGAATCTGAAATTCAATCATATTTATGATTATTTTGGTAAATAAGAAAGTTTTATACGACAGCTACCATTTTGACAGGTAAAAGTCAAGTTTTTTAAAGCTTTTTTTTGTATCTGAGAGTATAGCTGTAAGAGTCCAAAATTTAAAAAAATTTCAGAGGTAACAAAGTTCTACACAACAGCTGTCAAATTTTGACAGGTAAGCGTCAATTTTTTTTAACCTTTTTCATAGCGAGGGCTATAGCTGTAAGAATCCTAAGTTGAAAAAAATTTCAGTTAATAAATAACAAAGTTTTATACGACAGCTGTAAGATTTTGACCGTTAAGTGTCAATTTTTTTTTTAGCTTTTTCGTAACGAGGATTAAAGCTGTAAGAATCCTAAATTGAAAATTTTTTCAGTTCCCAAATAACAAAGTTCTATACGACAGCTGTTATTTTGACAGTTAATTTTCAATTTAGGATTAAAACGGTATAATTCTACAAATACTATAATATATAACATTTCGATCAAAAGTTGTTTTTCGTACGAAAAACAACGATAACCGTAAAAGAATCGTTTCTTAAATAGTAATTCTTACTTTTTTATAATTTGCACCCTTTTTATTACCGGTAGGTATAGAAAAATATATTTGAAAAAAAGTAGTATTTAAGATGACCTAAGCTAATCTCCAAACCAAAAGTGTGTTAGACGCACCCAATTCGATTTATTAACGATCCAACATGACTCTACATTGATTTTTAAAAAAATCAAAAAATTGACTTTCCAACTTTCGATCGCGTTCGCAAACAACAGTGTTTTGTAGCCCAACATCGTCTACATGCCAAAAAAGTTTAAATCGATTAAAATGATTTTTGCCACCTGTATCGCGCTACAACGAAAAAAAAACATATTTTTCAACTTTGACTTAAATAACTTTTTTCCGGTACACCCTGTATATTGGAAATTGTTCCCAGAACGTGCCCCTACTATTCCTCTCTACGTCCAGAAATTTTTTATCGTTTTGCTCTAACCGTTTCCGAGAAAAAAATTCGCGAATATCGAAATATCGAACAGCCTCCCACCACGTGGCGATGCATTTTCAATGTCGGAACGTCATCTTTAAAATCGAGATTACAACTATTTCTGAAACATTTTGGCAAATATTTTGGTCAATAAAATTAGAAGAAGGTTCAAGGTAGATATTCCATCCGATTTAAAATCTGGAAATCTTCTTATTAGTCTAGCAAGTCAAGCTCAAAACACCAATTTTTCGCCATTTTTGACAGCCGGTTTTTTAGAATTAATTTACTTACATTAACCAAAGCAGTCAAAGCACTCTAGTCAAAATTGAATGGTATTAGAATTTGCAAATTTTGCTTGTTTCCGCACTCAAAAACTCGATTTTTCTTAAACTTACGAATATATTTTAATAAGTTTGGATATGTAGAGGTGTTGAGAATAAATCAGCGCGTCTTTTGGAAAAAAATAAAACGGTTTTGTTAAAAATTGAATAAGCTAGTCGATATAGTAAAACGTCGGATAAAAATATCTCTTGATAAAAAAAAAATAAATTATAAATTAATTTTTTTGAGCCACAAATGATGTTTTTTCAGAGCGCGTTTACTATGCAAACTTAAGCTTGTTTATCGATTGATATGGTGGATCAAGAAAAAATTCAAAAAGTTATATTTATAGACACTTGCAGAAGTATTTAACAAACCAGTGCGACGCCAACAGAAATTACTGGAAAAAATTCATAGGCTGTCGTTTTTTCCGTATTAAAGATAAAGAAACAAAAAATATCTTTAAAATACAATTTGAAGAGCTCTATCCGCTAAAGTATACAACGTTTCGATCAAAAGTCGTTTTCCGTACGAAAAAAATAAAAACTGCGAAAAAATCACGCTTTCCAGTTTCTTACAATTTTTGATCATTTGCATTCCAGTTAGGTATAGAACGATATATTGGAAAAAGGTAGTTTTTGAGATAGCCTAAACGATTATCAAAACCGAATGTTGATCGGATGCACCCAATTCGACTTATTAGCGATCCAAGAGGTACCATTTTTGATCATTTTTCAACTTTAGAAAAATCAAAAAAATTACTTCCAAACTTTCGATCGCGCTCACAAACAATAGGGTTCTGTAGCTCACGGTCGTCTACGCGTCGAAAAAGTTTAAATCAAAAAAACTCATTTTTACGAACTGTATCGAATCCCAACGAGAATCCGATAATTATCGACTTTAAAAATTAATAACTTTTTTCCGGCACACCCTGTATATTCGAAATTTTCACACAACGTACCTCCACTATTCCTCTCTAAACTGAAAAAGTTTCAATCGTCCCACTCTTACCGTTTCCGAGAAAAGAAATCGCAAATGTGAAAATGTCGAAACTGACGACGACAATTTATTTAAAATGTAGTATGTAGTATATAATACTAGACTGGGTACATATCGCTAATCGTCAGCCGAGAGTGCATCTAATATTAGTACTAAAAAGATTTACAAAAATTTACAATAAAAAAATACTTTTCTTTTCTTTTTTTCTATTTACTATTGCTTTTTTTGCCTCACCTTCCTGCGGAACGTGAAGGGAAAACATATCGCCAAATTGTCATTATAACAACTGACCAAAACTACACACTGGTGCAAAATTTCCGTTTTCTCGTATAGATAGGTAGTTTTCTGAGACGGCGCCGTATAGGTGCTCTTTAAACTCGCACACCTTTGTGCAATGTGGGATATACTTTCCATATTTGCTCTATAAAAATATGTAAGTATTCAATCGATTAAAACATAAGGAAAAAATTATTCTTACATGGAAGCCATCAATTATCAGCTAATAAATTTATAGAAATATTATTGTGCCGAGCCCTTCGGGCACGGCACTGTTCTAGTTCGTTCGTTTAATTATACGAGAGCTGTCACTTTGACAGGTAAGTGTCATTTTTTTTAGCTTTTTCGTAGCGAGGGTTATAGCTGTAAGAATTCGAAATTAAAAAATTTTCAGGTACCTAAATAAAAAAGTTTTTTACGACAGCTGTCAAATTTTGACAGGTAAGTGTAATTTTTTTTAGCTTTTTCGTAGCGAGAGTTATAGCTGTAAGAATCTGAAATTAAAAAAAAATCAATACCTACCTAAATAACAAAGTTCTATACTACAGCTGTCAAATTATGACAGGCGGGTGTAAATTTTTTTAAGCTTTTTTCATATAGAGGATTGTAGCTATACGAATCTGAAATTAAAAATTTTTTAGTACCTAAATAACAAACTTTTATACGACAGCTGTCAAATTTTGACAGGTAAGTGTCAATTTCTTTAAACTTTTTTCGTAGCGAGGGTTAAAGCTGTAATAATCCTAAATTTAAAAATTTTTCAGTACCCAAATAACAAAGTTCTATACGACAGCTGTCAAATTATGACAGGCGGGTGTAAATTTTTTTAATCTTTTTTCATATAGAGGATTATAGCTGTACAAATCCGAAATTTAAAAATTTTTCAGTGATTAAATAACAAAGTTCCATACGACAGCTGTCAAATTTTGACGGGTAAGTGTCAATTTTTTAAAAGTTTTTTCGTAACGAGGATTATAGCTGTAAGAATCCCAAATTGAAAAAATTTTCAGTACCTAAATAACAAAGTTCTATACGATAGCTGTCAAATTTTGACAGTTAAGTGTCAATTTTTTTTTAGCTTTTTCGTAGCGAGAGTTATAGCTGTAAGAGTCCGAAATTATAAAATTATCAGGTCCCTAAATAACAAAGTTCTATACGATAGCTGTCAAATTTTGACAGGTAAGTGTCAATTTTTTTTTAGATTTTTTGTAACGAGGGTTATAGCTGTAAGAATCCTAAATTTAAAAATTTGTCAGTACCTAAATGACACAGTTTTATACGATAGCTGTCAAATTTTGACAGGTAAGTGTCAATTTTTTTTTAGATTTTTTTTAGATTTTTTGTAACGAGGGTTATAGCTGTAAGAATACTAAATTAAAAAATTTCTCAATTCCTAAATAACAAAGTTCTATACGACAGCTGTCATTTTGACAGGTAAATATCAAGTTTTTTTTAAGCTTTTCTTGTATCTAGGATTATAGCTGTAAGAATCCGAAATTTAAAAAAATTTCAGTACCTAAATAACAAAGTTCTTTACTACAGCTGTCAGATTTTGACAGGTAAGTGTAATTTTTTTTTAGCTTTTTCGTATAGATTATTATAGCTGTAAGAATCCAAAATTTAAAAAATTTTCCGTACCTAAATAACGACATTAAAAAAAAAAGAAAAAAAAAGAAAAAAAAACACTGGGGTTTGAACCCACGACCTTCGTCTCCAAAATCAACAGCCTCTACTACTACGCTATCGAAGCTTTGAGAGTGATTTGTGGTAAATAGGATATTAATGACGTATTCGATATTACATAGAACGTTGAGTATTGAAGATACACACAAATAATACACTTTTTTCAATTATTTTTGGTCAACCGCAAAGAAAAAGGTCCAAGACAGGTGTTTCATACATTAAATACTCCCCAAATATTATAAAAACTAAAAAATTGAAGTTAATATGCCTCCTGCAAGCCATTTTTATTATTACAAGTACGGGATAAATGCGATATTTTCCCCCTTATTTTTGGTCAAACGAAAAAGATAAAGGTTCAAGGTAGGTATTTCCCACAAAAGACGTAATCTAAATGGTCTTATTCCTCTAAAAAATCAATTTGGAAATCGCATTTTTCACCTATTTTTGACAGATGGTATAAAAGTTAAAGTTCAGGAAAACGTACGTGGTAAAACCATGGCCAACTTTTTCTAAATCGAATGGTGTTAGAATTTGAAAATTGTGCCTGTTTCCGCACCCAAAAAAGCAACTTTGCTAGAATTTGCGAATATATTTTGATAAGTTTGGACATGCAGGAATATTGAGAAGTAATTAGCGCATATTTTGAGAAAAAAATAAAACGGTTTTGTTAAAAATTGAATAAGCTACAGTCGATATAGTAAAACCTCTGGTGAAGGAACCTATAAAAAAATCATAAATTAATTTTTTTGAGCCACAAAATATGTTTTCCTAAAGATCGCTTATAATACAAATTAAAGCTTCTTTATCCGTTGATATAGTGTACCAAGAAAAATTTCAAAATGTTATATATTATAGACACTTGCAGAATTATTTAAGCAAACCAGTGCAACGCCAACAGAAATTACGGGAAAAAGTTCATAAGCTGCCGTTTTTTCTGTATTAAAGATAAAAAAACGAAAAAATATCTCTTAAATACAATTTGACGGCTCTATCCGCTAAAGTATACAACGTTTCAATCAAAAATCGTTTTCCGTACGAAAAAAAATAAACGGAATAAAAACGGAGAAAAAAATCACGCCTTACACTGTGGTTTCCAGTTTCTTACCATTTTCGGCAATTTCCATTCCAGTTAGGTATAGAACGATATATTGGAAAAAGGTAGATTTTGAGATGGCCTAACCGATTATCCAAACCGCATGTCGATTGGATGCACCCAATTCGATTTATTAACGATCCAATATGACCCTACATTGATTTTAAAAAAATCAAAAAAATTACTTCCCAACTTTCGATCGCGTTCGCAAACAACAGTGTTTTGTAGCCTAACGTCGTCTACATGTCGAAAAAGTTTAAATCGATTAAAATGATTTTTGCCACCTGTATCGCCCTACAACGAAAAAAAAACATATTTTTTAACTTTGACTTTAATAACTTTTTTCCGGTACACCCTGTATATTTGAAATTGTTCCCAGAACGTGCCCCGACTATTCCTCTCTACGTCCAGAAAGTTTGAATTGTTTTGCTCTAACCGTTTCCGAAAAAAAAAATCGCGAATATCGAAATGTCGAATAACCTTCTACCATGTGGCGACGGATAATCAATGTCGAAACGCCATCTTTAAAATCGAGATTACAACCATTTCTGAAACATTTTGGGCAAATATTTTGGTCAGTAAAATTAGAAGAAGGTTCAAGGTAGATATTCCACCCGATTTAAAATCTGGAAATGTTCTTATTATTCTAGCAAGTCACGCTGAAAACACCCATTTTTCGCCATTTTTGACAGCCGGATTTTTAGAATTAATTTAATTTAGATACATCAATATCAAGGCACTCTTAGTCAAAAGTGAATGATGTTAGAATTTGTAAAGATTGCCTGTTTCCGCACCCAAAAAAGCGACTTTTCTCAATTTTGCGAATATATTTTAATGATTTTGAATATGTAGAGGTGTTGCGAAGTAATCAGCGCATTTTTTGAGAAAAAAATAAAACGGTTTTGTTAAAAATTGAATAAGCTACAGTCGATATAGTAAAAAAAAAGCTGCCGTTTTTTCCGTATTAAAGATAAAGAAACGAAAAAATATCTCTTAAATACAATTTGACGAGCTCTATCCGCTAAAGTTTACAACGTTTCGATCAAAAGTCGTTTTCAGTACGAAAAAAAATAAAAACCGTGAAAAAATCAGGCCTAACTTTATGATTTCCACTTTCTTACAATTTTCGGCAATTTCCATTCTAGTTAGGTATAGAACGATATATTGGAAAAAGGTAGTTTTTGAGATGGCCTAACCGATTATCCAAACCGCATGTCGATCGAATGCACCCAATTCAACTTATTAGCGATCCAAGAGGTACCATTTTGGACCAAATTTTGACTTTTAAAAAATAAAAAAAATTACTTCCAAACTTTCGATCGCGCTCACAAACAATAGGGTTCTGTAGCCCACGGTCGTCTACGCGTCGAAAAAGTTTAAATCGAAAAAACTAATTTTTGTGGCCTGTATTGAATGCCAACGAGATCCCGATATTTCTCGACTTTAAAAATTAATAACTTTTTTCCGGCACACCCTGTATATTCGAAATTTTCACACAACGTACCCCCACTATTCCTTTGTAAACCCAAAAAGTTTCAATTGTCTCACATTAACCGTTTCCGAGAAAAAAAATCGCAAATGTGAAAATGTCGAAACTGACGACGCCGACGCCGACGCCGCCGACACGGACAACATACGCACATATTTCAAATGAAGCAGACGATATAGTGCAAAATTTTCGGGAAGCAGTCGGGGTTGCCGTGATTCCGCGTGAAGGCGACGAATAACATATCGCGGAAAGCGATATGTTAACTAGACTGGGTACATATCGCTAATCGTCAGCCGAGAGTGCATCTAATATTAGTACTAAAAAGATTTACAAAAATTTACAATAAAAAAATACTTTTCTTTTCTTTTTTTCTATTTACTATTGCTTTTTTTGCCTCACCTTCCTGCGGAACGTGAAGGGAAAACATATCGCCAAATTGTCATTATAACAACTGACCAAAACTACACAATGGTGCACAATTTCCGTTTTCTCGTATAGATAGGTAGTTTTCTGAGACGGCGATGTATAGGTGCTCTTTAAACTCGCACACCTTTGTGCAATGTAGGATATACTTTCCATATTTGCTCTTTAAAAATATGTAAGTATTCAATCGATTAAAACATAAGCAAAAAATTATTCTTACATGGAAGCTATCAATTATCAGCTAATAAATTTGTAGAAATATTATTGTGCCGAGCCCTTCGGGCACGGCACTGTTCTAGTTCGTTCGTTTAATTATACGAGAGCTGTCACTTTGACAGGTAAGTGTCATTTTTTTTAGCTTTTTCGTAGCGAGGGTTATAGCTGCAAGAATTCGAAATTAAAAAATATTTCAGTTTCTAAATAACAAAGTTCTATACGACAGCTGTCATTTTGACAGGTAAATGTCACTTTTTTTTAAAGCTTTTCTTGTATCTAGGATTAAAGCTGTAAGAATCCAAAATTTAAAAAAAATTCAGTAGTTAAATAACAAAGTTCTATACGACAGCTGTCAAATTTTGACAGGTAAGTTAAAAATTTTTTTTTTAGATTTTTCGTAGCGAGAGTTACAGCTGTAAGAATCCTAAATGAAAAATTTTTCAGTTCCTAAATAACAAAGTTATATACGACAGCTGTCATTTTGACAGGTAAATTGCAAGTTTTTTTTAAGCTTTTCTTGTATCTAGGATTATAGCTGTAAGAATTCGAAATTTAAAAAAAATTCAGTACCTAAATAACAAAGTTCTATACAACAGCTGTCAGATTTTGACAGGTAAGTGTCATTTTTTTTTTAGCTTTTTCGTAGCGACTGTTATAGCTGTAAGAATCCCAAATTTTAAAAAAATTCAGTACCTAGATAACAAAGTTTTATACGATACCTGTCAGATTTTGACAGGTAAGTGTCAATTTATTTTAACTTTTTTCGTAGCGAGGGTTAAAGCTGTAATAAAACTAAATTTAAAAAATTTTCAGTACCAAAATAACAAAGTTCTATACGACAGCTGTCAAATTATATATACTTAAATAGTAATATTTATTTTTTATAATTTGCTACCATTTCTATGCTGTTTAGGTATAGAACAATATATTTGAAAAAAGTAGTATTTGAGATGACCTAAACGAATATCCAAACCAAAATTATATCGGACGCACCCAATTCGATTTATTAACGATCCAATATGACCCTACATTGATTTTAAAAAAATCAAAAAAATTACTTCCCAACTTTCGATCGCGTTCGCAAACAACAGTGTTTTGTAGCCCAACGTCGTCTACATGTCGAAAAAGTTTAAATCGATTAAAATGATTTTTGCCACCTGTATCGCCCTACAACGAAAAAAAAACATATTTTTTAACTTTGACTTTAATAACTTCTTTCCGGTACACCCTGTATATTTGAAATTGTTCCCAGAACGTGCCCCGACTATTCCTCTCTACGTCCAGAAAGTTTGAATCGTTTTGCTCTAACCGTTTCCGAAAAAAAAATTCGCGAATATCGAAATGTCGAATAACCTTCTACCACGTGGCGACGGATAATCAATGTCGAAACGCCATCTTTAAAATCGAGATTACAACCATTTCTGAAACATTTTGGGCAAATATTTTGGTCAGTTAAATTAGAAGAAGGTTCAAGGTAGATATTCCACCCGATTTAAAATCTGGAAATGTTCTTATTATTCCAGCAAGTCACGCTGAAAACACCCATTTTTCGCCATTTTTGACAGCCGGATTTTTAGAATTAATAATTAATTTAGATACATCAACATCAAGGCACTCTTAGTCAAAAGTGAATGGTGTTAGAATTTGTAAAGATTGCCCGTTTCCGCACCCAAAAAAGCGACTTTTCTCAATTTTGCGAATATATTTTAATGATTTTGAATATGTGGAGGTGTTGCGAAGTAATCAGCGCATTTTTTGAGAAAAAAATAAAACGGTTTTGTTAAAAATTGAATAAGCTACAGTCGATATAGTAAAAAAAAAGCTGCCGTTTTTTCCGTATTAAAGATAAAGAAACGAAAAAATATCTCTTAAATACAATTTGACAAGCTCTATCCGCTAAAGTTTACAACGTTTCGATCAAAAGTCGTTTTCAGTACGAAAAAAAATAAAAACCGTGAAAAAATCAGGCCTAACTTTATGATTTCCACTTTCTTACAATTTTCGGCAATTTTCATTCCAGTTAGGTATAGAACGATATATTGGAAAAAGGTAGATTTTGAGATGGCCTAACCGATTATTCAAACCGAATGTCGATTGGATGCACCCAATTGAACTTATTAGCGATCCATGAGGTACCATTTTGGACCAAATTTTGACTTTTAAAAAATAAAAAAAATTATTTCCAAACTTTCGATCGCGCTCACAAACAATAGGGTTCTGTAGCCCACGGTCGCCTACGCGTCGAAAAAGTTTAAATCGAAAAAACTAATTTTTGTGGCCTGTATCGAATTTCAACGAGATCCCGATATTTCTCGACTTTGACGTTTAATAACTTTTTTCCGGCACACCCTGTATATTCCAAATTTTTACACAACGTACCCCCACTATTCCTCTGTAAACCCAAAAAGTTTCAATCGTCCCACTCTAACCGTTTCCGAGAAAAAAAATCGCAAATGTGAAAATGTCGAAAGTGACGACGACGACGACGACGACGCCGACAACATACATACATTATTTTCACCGAAGCGCCGTATAACATATCGCGGTGTAGCGCGATATGTAACTAGACTGGGTACATATCGCTAATCGTCAGCCGAGAGTGCATCTAATATTAGTACTAAAAAATTAATTTTCTTTTCCTTTTCTCTATTTACTATTGCTTTTTATACCTCACCTTCCTGCGGAACGTGAAGGAGAAACATATCGCCAAATTGTCATTATAACAACTGACAAAAACTAAAAAATAAAAAAACGGGTGCAAAATTTCCGGTTTCTCGTATAGATAGGTAGTTTTTGGAGACGGCATCGTATAGTGGTCGACGTCCTATTTCCAATGCCGTCTCGCTCGATTCGCTACGACTTTTCGTTACTGAAATATATGATATTAACTATTCTTATATAGATAGCTGATAAATTGGTGAAAATTTTATTGTGCCGAGCCCTTTGGGCACGGCACTGTTGGAGTTCGTTCGTTTCATTTTATACTTTTGACAAAACCATTTGTTAGCAACCTCTAATTTTGAAACATTTCAATTCGTGATAAAAAATATATTTAGTTTCTTCACAAACCTAGTTGATTCTTTTCGTACCGAGGATTGTCGCAGTAAGAATCCAAAATTTAAAAGACTTTCAGTACCTACCTACCTAAATAACGAAATATTAAAAAAATAAAAAGACGCTCCTGGAATTGAACCCGGGATCATCGTGACCTAAAGTCGTAATCTAATATATACCACTAGGCCACCGACCACTTTAAAAACAATATAGAATATTATTGCCTTATTAAAGATAAAGAAACCAAAAAATACTTTTTATTGTAGTTTTTTTATGATCCAAAGTAGTATTTGAGATGACCTAAACGAATCTCCAAATCAAAAATATGTGGGACGCACCCAATTCGATTTATTAACGATCCAACATGTCCCTACATTGATTTAAAAAAAATCAAAAAATTGACTTCCCAACATCCGATTACGTTGGTAAACAATAGGCTTCTGTAGCCGACGGTCGTCTACGCGTCGAAAAAATTTAAATCGAGAAAACTTATTTTTGCGACCTGTATCGAATTTCAACGAGAAACCGATATTTTTTGACTTTGGGGTTTAACAATTTTTTTTCGGCACACCCTGTATATTCGAAATTTTCACACAACATACCCCCACTATTCCTCTCTAAACCTAAAAAGTTTCAATCGTCCCACTCTAACCGTTTCCGAGAAAAAAAATCGCAAACGTGAAAATGTCTTACATAGACGAAATTATTCAAGAGCCGATCGGGGTTTTCGAGATTCCGCGCGGAAGAGACGTATATAATACTAGACTGGGTACATATCGCTAATCGTCAGCCGAGAGTGCATCTAATATTAGTACTAAAAAGATTTACAAAAATTTACAATAAAAAAATACTTTTCTTCTATTTACTATTGCTTTTTTTGCCTCACCTTCCTGCGGAACGTGAAGGAAAAACATATCGCCAAATTGTCATTATAACAACTGACTAAAACTACACAATGGTGCAAAATTTCCGTTTTCTCGTATAGGTAGGTAGTTTTCTGAGACGGCGCCGTATAGGTGCTCTTTAAACTCGCACACCTTTGTGCAATGTGGGATATACTTTCCATATTTGCTCTATAAAAATATATAAGTATTCAATCGATTAAAACATAAGCAAAAAATTATTCTTACATGGAAGCTATCAATTATCAGCTAATAAATTTGTAGAAATATTATTGTGCCGAGCCCTTCGGGCACGGCACTGTTCTAGTTCGTTCGTTTAATTATACGAGAGCTGTCACTTTGACAGGTAAGTGTAATTTTTTTTAGCTTTTTCGTAGCGAGGGTTATAGCTGTAAGATTTCGAAAATAAAAAATTTTCAGGTACCTAAATAAGAATGTTTTATACGATAGCTGTCAAATTTTGACAGGTAGGAGTCAGTTTTTTTT
This sequence comes from Polydrusus pterygomalis, assembly GCA_963969555.1. Taxonomy (NCBI): domain Eukaryota; kingdom Metazoa; phylum Arthropoda; class Insecta; order Coleoptera; family Curculionidae; genus Polydrusus; species Polydrusus pterygomalis. The sequence continues at coordinate 30,831,201 of OZ018375.1, forward strand.
TTATCCTTTTCGTAGCGAGGGTTATCGCTGTAAAAATCCTAAAGTGAAAAATTTTTCAGATCCTAAATAACAAAGTTCTATACGACAGCTGTCATTTTGACAGGTAAATGTCAATTTTTTTATGCTTTTCTTGTATCTAGGATTAAAGCTGTAAGAATCCAAAATTAAAAAAAAAATCAGTAGTTAAATAACAAAGTTCTATACGACAGCTGTCAAATTTTGACAGGTAAGTTAAAATTTTTTTTTTAGATTTTTCGTAGCGAGATTTGTAGCTGTAAGAATCCTAAATGAAAAATTTTTCAGTTCCTAAATAACAAAGTTATATACGACAGCTGTCATTTTGACAGGTAAATTGCAAGTTTTTTTTAAGCTTTTCTTGTATCTAGGATTATAGCTGTAAGAATTCGAAATTTTAAAAAAATTCAGTACCTAAATAACAAAGTTCTATACAACAGCTGTCAGATTTTGACAGGTAAGTGTCAATTTTTTTTTAGCTTTTTCGTAGCGACGGTTATAGCTGTAAGAATCCCAAATTTTAAAAAAATTCAGTACCTAGATAACAAAGTTTTATACGATACCTGTCAGATTTTGACAGGTAAGTGTCAATTTATTTTAACTTTTTTCGTAGCGAGGGTTAAAACTGTAATAAAACTAAATTTAAAAAATTTTCAGTACCAAAATAACAAAGTTCTATACGACAGCTGTCAAATTATATATACTTAAATAGTAATTCTTATTTTTTATAATTTGCTACCATTTCTATGCTGTTTAGGTATAGAACAATATATTTGAAAAAAGTAGTATTTGAGATGACCTAAACGAATATCCAAACCAAAATTATATCGGACGCACCCAATTCGATTTATTAACGATCCAATATGACCCTACATTGATTTTAAAAAAATCAAAAAAATTACTTCCCAACTTTTGATCGCGTTCGCAAACAACAGTGTTTTGTAGCCCAACGTCGTCTACATGTCGAAAAAGTTTAAATCGATTAAAATGATTTTTGCCACCTGTATCGCCCTACAACGAAAAAAAATATATTTTTTAACTTTGACTTTAATAACTTTTTTCCGGTGCACCCTGTATATTTGAAATTGTTCCCAGAACGTGCCCCGACTATTCCTCTCTACGTCCAGAAAGTTTGAATCGTTTTGCTCTAACCGTTTCCGAAAAAAAAATTCGCGAATATCGAAATGTCGAATAACCTTCTACCACGTGGCGACGGATAATCAATGTCGAAACGCCATCTTTAAAATCGAGATTACAACCATTTCTGAAACATTTTGGGCAAATATTTTGGTCAGTAAAATTAGAAGAAGGTTCAAGGTAGATATTCCACCCGATTTAAAATCTGGAAATGTTCTTATTATTCTAGCAAGTCACGCTGAAAACACCCATTTTTTGCCATTTTTGACAGCCGGATTTTTAGAATTAATAATTAATTTAGATACATCAATATCAAGGCACTCTTACTCAAAAGTGAATGGTGTTAGAATTTGTAAAGATTGCCTGTTTCCGCACCCAAAAAAGCGACTTTTCTCAATTTTGCGAATATATTTTAATGATTTTGAATATGTAGAGGTGTTGCGAAGTAATCAGCGCATTTTTTGAGAAAAAAATAAAACGGTTTTGTTAAAAATTGAATAAGCTACAGTCGATATAGTAAAAAAAAAGCTGCCGTTTTTTCCGTATTAAAGATAAAGAAACGAAAAAATATCTCTTAAATACAATTTGACGAGCTCTATCCGCTAAAGTTTACAATGTTTCGATCAAAAGTCGTTTTCAGTACGAAAAAAAATAAAAACCGTGAAAAAATCAGGCCTAACTTTATGATTTCCACTTTCTTACAATTTTCGGCAATTTCCATTCCAGTTAGGTATAGAACGATATATTGGAAAAAGGTAGATTTTGAGATGGCCTAACCGATTATCCAAACCGAATGTCGATTGGATGCACCCAATTCAATTTATTAGCGATCCAAGAGGTACCATTTTGGACCAAATTTTGACTTTTAAAAAATAAAAAAAATTATTTCCAAATTTTCGATCGCGCTCACAAACAATAGGGTTCTGTAGCCCACGGTCGCCTACGCGTCGAAAAAGTTTAAATCGAAAAAACTAATTTTTCTGGCCTGTATCGAATTTCAACGAGATCCCGATATTTCTCGACTTTGACGTTTAATAACTTTTTTCCGGTACACCCTGTATATTCCAAATTTTTACACAACGTACCCCCACTATTCCTCTGTAAACCCAAAAAGTTTCAATCGTCCCACTTTAACCGTTTCCGAGAAAAAAAATCGCAAATGTGAAAATGTCGAAAGTGACGACGACGACGACGACGACGCCGACAACATACATACATTATTTTCACCGAAGCGCCGTATAACATATCGCGGTGTAGCGCGATATGTAACTAGACTGGGTACATATCGCTAATCGTCAGCCGAGAGTGCATCTAATATTAGTACTAAAAAAAAATTTACAAAAATTTACAATAAAAAAATACTTTTCTTTTTTTCTATTTACTATTGCTTTTTTTGCCTCACCTTCCTGCGGAACGTGAAGGGAAAACATATCGCCAAATTGTCATTATAACAACTGACCAAAACTACACAATGGTGCAAAATTTCCGTTTTCTTGTATAGATAGGTAGTTTTTCTGAGACGACGCCGTATAGGTGCTCTTTAAACTCGCACACCTTTGTGCAATGTGGGATATACTTTCCATATTTGCTCTATAAAAATATGTAAGTATTCAATCGATTAAAACATAAGCAAAAAATTATTCTTACATGGAAGCTATCAATTATCAGCTAATAAATTTATAGAAATATTATTGTGCCGAGCCCTTCGGGCACGGCACTGTTCTAGTTCGTTCGTTTATTTATACGAGAGCTGTCACTTTGACAGGTAAGTGTCATTTTTTTTAGCTTTTTCGTAGCGAGGTTTATAGCTGTAAGGATTCGAAATTAAAAAATTTTCAGGTACATAAATAAGAATGTTTTATACGATAGCTGTCAAATTTTGACAGGTAAGAGTCAGTTTTTTTTTATCCTTTTCGTAGCGAGGGTTATAGTTGTAAAAATCCTAAAGTGAAAAATTTTTCAATACGTAAATAACAAAGTTTTATACGACAGCTGTCAAATTTTGGCAGGTAAGTGTCAATTTTTTTTTAGTCTTTTCATAGCTAGGGTTATAGCTGTAAGAATCCGAAATTTAAAAAAAATCAGGTACCTAAATAAGAAAGTTATATACGATAGCTGTCAAATTTTGACAGGTAAGTGTCAATTTTTTTTTAGCTTTTTCGTAGCGAGGGTTATAGCTGCAAAAATCCTAATGTGAAAAATTTTTCAGTACGTAAATAACAAAGTTTTATACGACAGCTGTCAAATTTTGGCAGGTAAGTGTCAATTCTTTTTTAGCTTTTTTGTAGCGAGGGTTATAGCTGTAAGAATCCGAAATTTAAAAAAAATTCAGCACCTAAATAACAAAGTTTTATACGATAGCTATCAAATTTTGACAGGTAAGTGTCAATTTTTTTTTAGCTTTTTTGTAGTGAGGGTTATTGCTGTAAGAATCCTAAATTGAAAAATTTTTCGTTACCTAAATAACAAAGTTCTATACGACAACTGTCAAATTTTGACAGGTAAGTATCAATTTATTTCAACTTTTTTCGTAGCGAGGGTTAAAGCTGTAATTAAACTAAATTAAAAAAATTTTCAGTACCAGAATAACAAAGTTCTATACGACAGCTGTCAAATTATATATACTTAAATAGTAATTCTTATTTTTTATAATTTGCTACCATTTCTATGCTGTTTAGGTATAGAACAATATATTTGAAAAAAGTAGTATTTGAGATGACCTAAACGAATATCCAAACCAAAAGTATATCGGACGCACCCAATTCGATTTATTAACGATCCAATATGACCCTACATTGATTTTAAAAAAATCAAAAAAATGACTTCCCAACTTTCGATTGCGTTCGCAAACAACAGTGTTTTGTAGCCCAACGTCGTCTACGCGTCGAAAAAGTTTAAATCGATTAAAATGATTTTTGCCACCTGTATCGCCCTACAACGAAAAAAAACATATTTTTCAACTTTGACTTTAATAACTTTTTTCCGGTACACCCTGTATATTGGAAATTGTTCCCAGAACGTGCCCCGACTATTCCTCTCTACGTCCAGAAAGTTTGAATCGTTTTGCTCTAACCGTTTTCGAAGAAAAAATTCGCGAATATCGAAATGTCGAATAACCTCCTACCACGTGGCGACGGATTATCAATGTCGAAACGCCATCTTTAAAATCGAGATTACAACTATTTCTAAAACATTTTGGGCAAAAATATTGGTCAATAAAATTAGAAGAAGGTTCAAGGTAGATATTCCATCCAATTTAAAATCAGGAAATGTTCTTATAAGACTAGCAAGTCAATCTCAAAACACCCATTTTTTGCCATTTTTGACAGCCGGATTTTTAGAATTAATAATTAATTTAGATACATAAATATCAAGGCACTCTTAGTCAAAAGTGAATGGTGTTAGAATTTGTAAAGATTGCCTGTTTCCGCACCCAAAAAAGCGACTTTTCTCAATTTTGCGAATATATTTTAATAATTTTGAATATGTAGAGGTGTTGCGAAGTAATCAGCGCATTTTTTGAGAAAAAAATAAAACGGTTTTGTTAAAAATTGAATAAGCTACAGTCGATATAGTAAAAAAAAAGCTGCCGTTTTTTCCGTATTAAAGATAAAGAAACAAAAAAATATCTCTTAAATACAATTTGACGAGCTCTATCCGCTAAAGTTTACAACGTTTCGATCAAAAGTCGTTTTCAGTACGAAAAAAAATAAAAACCGTGAAAAAATCAGGCCTAACTTTATGATTTCCACTTTCTTACAATTTTCGGCAATTTCCATTCCAGTTAGGTATAGAACGATATATTGGAAAAAGGTAGATTTTGAGATGGCCTAACCGATTATCCAAACCGCATGTCGTTTGGATGCACCCAATTCGACTTATTAGCGATCCAAGAGGTACCATTTTCGACCAAATTTTGACTTTGAAAAAATCAAAAAAATTACTTTCAATCTCTCGATCGTGCTCACAAACAATAGGCTTCTGTAACTCGCGGTCCTCTACACGTCCAAAAAGTTTCAATCGATCAAGTTCATTCCTGGGACCACGGTGTGGGCCGCGTGAAACCCGAATTTTTTCGACTTTGACGTTTAATAACTTTTTTCCGGTACACCCTGTATATTCGAAATTTTTACACAACGTACCCCCACTATTCCTCTGTAAACCCAAAAAGTTTCAATCGTCCCACTCTAACCGTTTCCGAGAAAAAAAATCGCAAATGTGAAAATAGCAAAAGCCACGACGCCGACAACATACGCACATCATTTTTACCGAAGCGCCGTATAACATATCGCGGTGTAGCGCGATATGTAACTAGACTGGGTACATATCGCTAATCGTCAGCCGAGAGTGCATCTAATATTAGTACTAAAAAAAAATTTACAATAAAAAAATACTTTTCTTTTCTTTTTCTCTATTTACTATTGCTTTTTTTGCCTCACCTTCCTGCGGAACGTGAAGGAGAAACATATCGCCAAATTGTCATTATAACAACTGACCAAAACCAGAAAATGGTGCAAAATTTCCATTTTTTCGTATAGATAGGTAGTTTTTGGAGACGGCATCGTATAGTGGCCGACGTCCTATTTCCAATGCCGTCTCGCTCGATTCGCTACGACCTTTCGTTGCGGAAATATATGATATTTAATATTATGATATTGACATTTATAGGTGCTTTTTAAACTCACACACCTTTGTGCAATGTGGGATATACGTTCCATGTTTCATTATCATAATCACATTATCAGCTAATAAATTTGTGGAAATATTATTGTGCCGAGCCCTTCGGGCACGGCACTGTTTAAGTTCGTTCGTTTGATTTTATTCTTTTCACAAAACCATTTGTTAGCAAGCCCTAATTGTAAAGAATTTCGATTCGCGATAAAAAAAATTTGTGGTTTCTTCACAACCCAGGTGGCAATAAAAACATATGTGTAATTTTTCACTACCCAAGTTCGTTTTTTTCGTACTGAGGATTGACGCTGTAAGAATCTGAAATTCAAATATTTTCAGTACGTAAATAACAAAGTTCTATACGACAGCTGTTATTTTGACAGGTAAATGTCAAGTTTATTTTAAGCGTTTCATGTATCTAGGATTATAGCTGTAAGATCCCAAAATTTAAAAAATTTTCAGTACCTAAATAACAAAGTTGAATACAACAGCTGTCAAATTTTGACAGGTAAGTGTCAATTTTTTTAACCCTTTTCTTGTATCTAGGATTACAGCTGTAAGAATCCTAAATAAAAAAATTTTTGAATTCCTAAATAACAAAGTTTTATACGACAGCTGTCATTTTGACAGGTAAATGTAATTTTTTTTAAAGCTTTTCTTGTATCTAGCATTATAGATGTAAAAATCTTAAATTAAAAAAAAATTCAGTACCTAAATAACAAAGTTTTATACGACAGCTGTCAAATTTTGGAAGGTAATTGTCAATTATTTTTTAGCTTTTTCGTAGCGAGGGTTATAGCTGTAATAATCCTAAATTAAAAAAATTTTCAGTACCAAAATAACAAAGTTCTATACGACAGCTGTCAAATTATGACAAGCGGGTGTAAATTTTTTTAATCTTTTTTCATATAGAGGATTATAGCTGTACAAATCCGAAATTTAAAAATTTTTCAGTGATTAAATAACAAAGTTCCATACGACAGCTGTCAAATTTTGACAGGTAAGTGTCAATTTTTTTAAAGTTTTTTCGTAGCGAGAGTTATAACTGTAAGAGTCCGAGATTATAAAATTATCAGGTCCCTAAATAACAAAGTTCTATACGATAGCTGTCAAATTTTGACAGGTAAGTGTGAATTTTTTTTTTGATTTTTTGTAACGAGGGTTATAGCTGTAAGAGTCCTAAATTTAAAAATTTCTCAGTTCCTAAATAACAAAGTTCTATACGACAGCTGTCATTTTGACAGGTAAATATCAAGTTTTTTTTAAGCTTTTCTTGTATCTAGGATTATAGCTGTAAGAATCCGAAATTTAAAAAAATTTCAGTACCTAAATAACAAAGTTCTATACTACAGCTGTCAGATTTTGACAGGTAAGTGTAATTTTTTTTTAGCTTTTTCGTATAGATTATTATAGCTGTAAGAATCCAAAATTTAAAAAATTTTCAGTACCTAAAATAACGACATTAAAAAAAAAATTTAAAAAAAAGAAAAAAAAACACTGGGGCTTGAACCCTCGACCTTCGTCTCCAAAATCAACAGTCTTTAGTACTACGCCACCGAAGCTTGCAGATTGATTTGTGGTAAATAGGATATTAATGACGTATTCGATATTACATAGAACGTTGAGTATTGAAGAAAATTACACACAAATAATACACTTTTTTCAATTATTTTTGGTCAACCGCAAAGAAAAAGGTCCAAGACAGGTATTTCATACATTAAATACTCTCCGAATATTATAAAAAGTATAAAAATTGAAGTTAATATGCCTCCTGCAAGCCATTTTTATTATTACAAGTACGCGTATAAATGCGATATTTTCCCCCTTATTTTTGGTCAAACGAAAAAGATAAAGGTTCAAGGTAGGTATTTCCCACAAAAGACATAGTCTAAATGTTCTTATTCCTCTAAAAAATCAATTTGGAAATCGCATTTTTCACCTATTTTTGACAGATGGTATAAAAGTTAAAGTTCAGGAAAACGCACGTGGTAAAACCATGGCCAACTTTTTCTAAATCGAATGGTGTTAGAATTTGGAAATTGTGCCTGTCTCCGCACCCAAAAAAGCGACTTTTCTCAATTTTGCGAATATATTTTAATGATTTTGAATATGTAGAGGTGTTGCGAAGTAATCAGCGCATTTTTTGAGAAAAAAATAAAACGGTTTTGTTAAAAATTAAATAAGCTACAGTCGATATAGTAAAAAAAAAAGCTGTCGTTTTTTCCGTATTAAAGATAAAGAAACGAAAAGATATCTCTTAAATACAATTTGACGAGCTCTATCCGCTAAAGTTCACAACGTTTCGATCAAAAGTCGTTTTCAGTACGAAAAAAAATAAAAACCGTGAAAAAATCAGGCCTAACTTTATGATTTCCACTTTCTTACAATTTTCGGCAATTTCCATTCCAGTTAGGTATAGAACGATATATTGGAAAAAGGTAGATTTTGAGATGGCCTAACCGATTATCCAAACCGCATGTCGATTGGATGCACCCAATTCGACTTATTAGCGATCCAAGAGGTACCATTTTCGACCAAATTTTGACTTTGAAAAAATCAAAAAAATTACTTCCAATCTCTCGATCGTGCTCACAAACAATAGGCTTCTGTAACTCGCGGTCCTCTACACGTCCAAAAAGTTTCAATCGATCAAGTTCATTCCTGGGACCACGGTGTGGGCCGCGTGAAACCCGACTTTTTTCGACTTTGACGTTTAATAACTTTTTTCCGGCACACCCTGTATATTCGAAATTTTCACACAACGTACCCCCACTATTCCTCTCTAAACCGAAAAAATTTCAATCGTCCCACTTTAGCAGTTTCCGAGAAAAAAAATCGCAAATGTGAAAATAGCAAAAGCCACGACGCCGACAACATACGCACATCATTTTTACCGAAGCGCCGTATAACATATCGCGGTGTAGCGCGATATGTAACTAGACTGGGTACATATCGCTAATCGTCAGCCGAGAGTGCATCTAATATTAGTACTAAAAAGATTTACAAAAATTTACAATAAAAAAATACTTTTCTTATCTTTTTTTCTATTTACTATTGCTTTTTTTGCCTCACCTTCCTGCGGAACGTGAAGGGAAAACATATCGCCAAATTGTCATTATAACAACTGACCAAAACTACACAATGGTGCAAAATTTCCGTTTTCTCGTATATATAGGTAGTTTTCTGAGACGGCGCCGTATAGGTGCTCTTTAAACTCGCACACCTTTGTGCAATGTGGGATATACTTTCCATATTTGCTCTATAAAAATATGTAAGTATTCAATCGATTAAAACATAAGCAAAAAATTATTCTTACATGGAAGCTATCAATTATCAGCTAATAAATTTGTAGAAATATTATTGTGCCGAGCCCTTCGGGCACAGCACTGTTCTAGTTCGTTCGTTTAATTATACGAGAGCTGTCACTTTGACAGGTAAGTGTCATTTTTTTAAGCTTTTTTGTAGCGAGGGTTAAAGCTGTAAGAACTCGAAATTAAAAAATTTTCAGGTACCTAAATAAGAATGTTTTATACGATAGCTGTCAAATTTTGACAGGTAGGAGTCAGTTTTTTTTATCCTTTTCGTAGCGAGGGTTATCGCTGTAAAAATCCTAAAGTGAAAAATTTTTCAGATCCTAAATAACAAAGTTCTATACGACAGCTGTCATTTTGACAGGTAAATGTCAATTTTTTTAAAGCTTTTCTTGTATCTAGGATTAAAGCTGTAAGAATCCAAAATTTAAAAAAAATTCAGTAGTTGAATAACAAAGTTCTATATGACAGCTGTCAAATTTTGACAGGTAAGTTAAAATTTTTTTTTAGATTTTTCGTAGCGAGATTTATAGCTGTAAGAATCCTAAATGAAAAATTTTTCAGTTCCTAAATAACAAAGTTATATACGACAGCTGTCATTTTGACAGGTAAATTGCAAGTTTTTTTTAAGCTTTTCTTGTATCTAGGATTATAGCTGTAAGAATTCGAAATTTTAAAAAAATTCAGTACCTAAATAACAAAGTTCTATACGACAGCTGTCAAATTTTGACAGGTAAGTTAAAATTTTTTTTTTAGATTTTTCGTAGCGAGATTTATAGCTGTAAGAATCCTAAATGAAAAATTTTTCAGTTCCTAAATAACAAAGTTATATACGACAGCTGTCATTTTGACAGGTAAATTGCAAGTCTTTTTTAAGCTTTTCTTGTATCTAGGATTATAGCTGTAAGAATTCGAAATTTAAAAAAAATTCAGTACCTAAATAACAAAGTTCTATACGACAGCTGTCAGATTTTGACAGGTAAGTTAACATTTTTTTTTTAGATTTTTCGTAGCGAGATTTATAGCTGTAAGAATCCTAAATGAAAAATTTTTCAGTTCCTAAATAACAAAGTTATATACGACAGCTGTCATTTTGACAGGTAAATTGCAAGTTTTTTTTAAGCTTTTCTTGTATCTAGGATTATAGCTGTAAGAATTCGAAATTTAAAAAAAATTCAGTACCTAAATAACAAAGTTCTATACGACGGCTGTCAGATTTTGACAGGTAAGTGTCAATTTTTTTTTAGCTTTTTCGTAGCGACGGTTATAGCTGTAAGAATCCCAAATTTAAAAAAAAATTCAGTACCTAGATAACAGAGTTTTATACGATACCTGTCAGATTTTGAGAGGTAAGTGTCAATTTATTTTAACTTTTTTCGTAGCGAGGGTTAAAGCTGTAATAAAACTAAATTAAAAAATTTTTCAGTACCAAAATAACAAAGTTCTATACGACAGCTGTCAAATTACATATACTTAAATAGTAATTCTTATTTTTTATAATTTGCTACCATTTCTATGCTGTTTAGGTATAGAACAATATATTTGAAAAAAATAGTATTTGAGATGACCTAAACGAATATCCAAACCAAAAGTATATCGGACGCACCCAATTCGATTTATTAACGATCCAATATGACCCTACATTGATTTTAAAAAAATCAAAAAAATTACTTCCCAACTTTCGATCGCGTTCGCAAACAACAGTGTTTTGTAGCCCAACGGCGTCTACATGTCAAAAAAGTTTAAATCGATTAAAATGATTTTTGCCACCTGTATCGCCCTACAACGAAAAAAAACATATTTTTTAACTTTGACTTTAATAACTTTTTTCCGGTACACCCTGTATATTTGAAATTATTCCCAGAACGTGCCCCGACTATTCCTCTCTACGTCCAGAAAGTTTGAATCGTTTTGCTCTAACCGTTTCCGAAAAAAAAATTCGCGAATATCGAAATGTCGAATAACCTTCTACCACGTGGCGACGGATTATCAATGTCGAAACGCCATCTTTAAAATCGAGATTACAACCATTTCTGAAACATTTTGGGCAAATATTTTGGTCAGTAAAATTAGAAGAAGGTTCAAGGTAGATATTCCACCCGATTTAAAATCTGGAAATGTTCTTATTATTCTAGCAAGTCACGCTGAAAACACCCATTTTTCGCCATTTTTGACAGCCGGATTTTTAGAATTAATAATTAATTTAGATACATCAATATCAAGGCACTCTTAGTCAAAAGTGAATGGTGTTAGAATTTGTAAATTTTGCCTGTTTCCGCACCCAAAAAAGCGACTTTTCTCAATTTTGCGAATATATTTTAATGATTTTGAATATGTAGAGGTGTTGCGAAGTAATCAGCGCATTTTTTGAGAAAAAAATAAAACGGTTTTGTTGAAAATTAAATAAGCTACAGTCGATATAGTAAAAAAAAAGCTGCCGTTTTTTCCGTATTAAAGATAAAGAAACGAAAAAATATCTCTTAAATACAATCTGACGAGCTCTATCCGCTAACGTTTACAACGTTTCGATCAAAAGTCGTTTTCAGTACGAAAAAAAATAAAAACCGTGAAAAAATCAGGCCTAACTTTATAATTTCCACTTTCTTACAATTTTCGACAATTTCCATTCCAGTTAGGTATAGAACGATATATTGGAAAAAGGTAGATTTTGAGATGGCCTAACCGATTATCCAAACCGAATGTCGATTGGATGCACCCAATTCGACTTATTAGCGATCCAAGAGGTACCATTTTCGACCAAATTTTGACTTTGAAAAAATCAAAAAAATTACTTCCAAACTTTCGATCGCGCTCACAAACAATAGGGTTCTGTAGCCCACGGTCGTCTACGCGTCGAAAAAGTTTATATCGAAAAAACTAATTTTTGTTGCCTGTATCGAATGCCAACGAGATCCCGATATTTCTCGACTTTAAAAATTAATAACTTTTTTCCGGCACACCCTGTATATTTGAAATTTTCACACAACGTACCCCCACTATTCCTTTGTAAACCCAAAAAGTTTCAATTGTCCCACATTAACCGTTTCCGAGAAAAAAAATCGCAAATGTGAAAATGTCGAAACTGACGACGCCGCCGCCGACGCCGCCGACGCCGCCGACACGGACAACATACGCACATATTTCAAATGAAGCAGACGATATAGTGCAAAATTTTCGGGAAGCAGTCGGGGTTGCCGTGATTCCGCGTGAAGGCGACGAATAACATATCGCGTGTTCGCGCGATATGTAACTAGACTGGGTACATATCGCTAATCGTCAGCCGAGAGTGCATCTAATATTAGTACTAAAAAAAAATTTACAAAAATTTACAATAAAAAAATACTTTCCTTTTTTTCTATTTACTATTGCTTTTTTTGCCTCACCTTCCTGCGGAACGTGAAGGGAAAACATATCGCCAAATTGTCATTATAACAACTGACCAAAACTACACAATGGTGCAAAATTTCCGTTTTCTTGTATAGATAGGTAGTTTTTCTGAGACGACGCCGTATAGGTGCTCTTTAAACTCGCACACCTTTGTGCAATGTGGGATATACTTTCCATATTTGCTCTATAAAAATATGTAAGTATTCAATCGATTAAAACATAAGCAAAAAATTATTCTTACATGGAAGCTATCAATTATCAGCTAATAAATTTATAGAAATATTATTGTGCCGAGCCCTTCGGGCACGGCACTGTTCTAGTTCGTTCGTTTAATTATACGAGAGCTGTCACTTTGACATGTAAGTGTCATTTTTTTTAGCTTTTTCGTAGCGAGGTTTATAGCTGTAAGGATTCGAAATTAAAAAATTTTCAGGTACATAAATAAGAATGTTTTATACGATAGCTGTCAAATTTTGACAGGTAAGAGTCAGTTTTTTTTTATCCTTTTCGTAGCGAGGGTTATAGTTGTAAAAATCCTAAAGTGAAAAATTTTTCAATACGTAAATAACAAAGTTTTATACGACAGCTGTCAAATTTTGGCAGGTAAGTGTCAATTTTTTTTTAGTCTTTTCATAGCTAGGGTTATAGCTGTAAGAATCCGAAATTTAAAAAAAATCAGGTACCTAAATAAGAAAGTTATATACGATAGCTGTCAAATTTTGACAGGTAAGTGTCAATTTTTTTTTAGCTTTTTCGTAGCGAGGGTTATAGCTGCAAAAATCCTAATGTGAAAAATTTTTCAGTACGTAAATAACAAAGTTTTATACGACAGCTGTCAAATTTTGGCAGGTAAGTGTCAATTCTTTTTTAGCTTTTTTGTAGCGAGGGTTATAGCTGTAAGAATCCGAAATTTTAAAAAAATTCAGCACCTAAATAACAAAGTTTTATACGATAGCTATCAAATTTTGACAGGTAAGTGTCAATTTTTTTTTAGCTTTTTTGTAGTGAGGGTTATTGCTGTAAGAATCCTAAATTGAAAAATTTTTCGTTACCTAAATAACAAAGTTCTATACGACAACTGTCAAATTTTGACAGGTAAGTATCAATTTATTTCAACTTTTTTCGTAGCGAGGGTTAAAGCTGTAATTAAACTAAATTAAAAAAATTTTCAGTACCAGAATAACAAAGTTCTATACGACAGCTGTCAAATTATATATACTTAAATAGTAATTCTTATTTTTTATAATTTGCTACCATTTCTATGCTGTTTAGGTATAGAACAATATATTTGAAAAAAGTAGTATTTGAGATGACCTAAACGAATATCCAAACCAAAAGTATATCGGACGCACCCAATTCGATTTATTAACGATCCAATATGACCCTACATTGATTTTAAAAAAATCAAAAAAATGACTTCCCAACTTTCGATCGCGTTCGCAAACAACAGTGTTTTGTAGCCCAACGTCGTCTACGCGTCGAAAAAGTTTAAATCGATTAAAATGATTTTTGCCACCTGTATCGCCCTACAACGAAAAAAAAACATATTTTTTAACTTTGACTTTAATAACTTTTTCCGGTACACCCTGTATATTGGAAATTGTTCCCAGAACGTGCCCCGACTATTCCTCTCTACGTCCAGAAAGTTTGAATCGTTTTGCTCTAACCGTTTTCGAAGAAAAAATTCGCGAATATCGAAATGTCGAATAACCTCCTACCACGTGGCGACGGATTATCAATGTCGAAACGCCATCTTTAAAATCGAGATTACAACTATTTCTAAAACATTTTGGGCAAAAATATTGGTCAATAAAATTAGAAGAAGGTTCAAGGTAGATATTCCATCCAATTTAAAATCAGGAAATGTTCTTATAAGACTAGCAAGTCAATCTCAAAACACCCATTTTTTGCCATTTTTGACAGCCGGATTTTTGGAATTAATAATTAATTTAGATACATAAATATCAAGGCACTCTTAGTCAAAAGTGAATGGTGTTAGAATTTGTAAAGATTGCCTGTTTCCGCACCCAAAAAAGCGACTTTTCTCAATTTTGCGAATATATTTTAATGATTTTGAATATGTAGAGGTGTTGCGAAGTAATCAGCGCATTTTTTGAGAAAAAAATAAAACGGTTTTGTTAAAAATTGAATAAGCTACAGTCGATATAGTAAAAAAAAAGCTGCCGTTTTTTCCGTATTAAAGATAAAGAAACGAAAAAATATCTCTTAAATACAATTTGACGAGCTCTATCCGCTAAAGTTTACAACGTTTCGATCAAAAGTCGTTTTCAGTACGAAAAAAAATAAAAACCGTGAAAAAATCAGGCCTAACTTTATGATTTCCACTTTCTTACAATTTTCGGCAATTTCCATTCCAGTTAGGTATAGAACGATATATTGGAAAAAGGTAGATTTTGAGATGGCCTAACCGATTATCCAAACCGCATGTCGTTTGGATGCACCCAATTCGACTTATTAGCGATCCAAGAGGTACCATTTTCGACCAAATTTTGACTTTGAAAAAATCAAAAAAATTACTTTCAATCTCTCGATCGTGCTCACAAACAATAGGCTTCTGTAACTCGCGGTCCTCTACACGTCCAAAAAGTTTCAATCGATCAAGTTCATTCCTGGGACCACGGTGTGGGCCGCGTGAAACCCGACTTTTTTCGACTTTGACGTTTAATAACTTTTTTCCGGTACACCCTGTATATTCGAAATTTTTACACAACGTACCCCCACTATTCCTCTGTAAACCCAAAAAGTTTCAATCGTCCCACTCTAACTGTTTCCGAGAAAAAAAATCGCAAATGTGAAAATAGCAAAAGCCACGACGCCGACAACATACGCACATCATTTTTACCGAAGCGCCGTATAACATATCGCGGTGTAGCGCGATATGTAATAAGCCAGTCGATATCGGAAAAGTTTGAAATATATCATTGCAAACGTTATTGTTCAGGTCAGTGAATCTGCTGAATCGCCTTGATTGAGTTCTGCGAGGTATTTCTCGTGGTCTTGTTACGAGCATCGATGAAGCGAAGCACGAAATACATTTAATGGAAACTTTAGAGATTTTAGCAACACTCGGAAATCTTATGCACTTTTTTTAATTATACGCCTTGAAACGATACCGTGGCTAAAAATTCTAATAAGTATACCGGGTGTTTCTCAAAAGACGTTCACCCCTATAACTTTTCTGTATTTATAGATATTAAAATAAAATTTTGAGATTATGCATAAGAGATGAGTCTGTATTTATTGGCATAATTTTCAATTTGTTAGCACTTCTGGTTTGACCGGAAGTGACCTTGACTTTGTTATTTTAAATGGGACATCTTGTATATTTTTACTCATTGGGATTCAGCATAACATTCTGAGTAAAATGACACCTCCCTTGTAATGACGTGTTATAACATTTTTATGATTATTTTTTATTTTTAATCTAGAGTGCTACAAATTAATTAAATCTGTTAATTTATAGTCAAGTACTTAGTATATAAAAATTAAAATTATGTCATAATAATTGACTTTCTAAATTTCACAAGCGTTTAAAAAATATGATTTTGTTTTCTTGACGTTTGCTCCATTTTTCCAAATAGAACGATGGTGGTTCACTAGGATATTTAAAACGAGCATTTTTTTCCCAGCAATTTGATACCATACACTCCTATGCTATTTTAAAATTGACACGAAAAAATTTGCCTTAAGTCCCAATTGTAAATTTAAAAGCGTTATGCATTATTGCAGCCCTGTCTTTTCTAAAGGAATATAAAGGCGTCTTTGAAAAATAATGGAGTGGTTTTGAAAACCAACATAATATGGTTTTAAATTAAAATTGTAATGTCATTCGTTTATTTAACTTACATTGTAAATCAGATAAAATGATTAGTTTTACTAGAAATGAACAAATTGATATGCTCCTAATTTTTGGAATGACCAGAAAAATTGTTCTGAAGCCGCAAGATTGTATGTATTGTATGTTTTATAAACTAATGACATTACAACTTTAAATTAAAGCCATATTATTGCTTTTCAAAACCTATCCATTGTTTTTCAAAGCCGCCTTTATATTTCTTTAGATAAGACAGGGCTGCAATAATGCATAACGCTTTTAAATTTACGATTGGGACTTAAGGCAAATTTTTTCGTGTCAATTTTAAAATAGCATAGGAGTGTATTGTATCAAATAGCTGGGAAAAAAATGCTCGTTTTAAATATCCTAGTGAACCACCATCGTTCCATTTGGAAAAATGGAGTGAACGTCAAGAAAACAAACTTTCATTTTTTAAACGCTTGTGGAACTTAGAAAGTCAACTATTATGACATAATTTTAATTTTCATATACTACTTGACTATAAATTAACAGATTTAATTAATTTGTAGCACTCTAGATTGAAAATAAAAAATAAACATAAAAATGTTATAACACGTCAAAAAATGACAAATGAGGTGTCGTTTTACTCATAATGTTATGCTGAACCAAAATAAGTAAAAATATACAAGATGTCCCATTTAAAATATAAAAGTCAAGGTCACCTCCGGTCAAACCGGAAGTGCTTACAAATTAAAAATCATGCCAATAAAAAATGCAGACTCATCTCTTATGCATAATCTCAAAATTTCATTTTAATATCTATAAATATAAAAAGTTATAGGGGTGAACGTCTTTTGTGAAACACCCGGTATTAATTGAGTTTGTAACTTGGCATAAATTCAGTAAATTCATTACAGTTGGTTTTTTTTTTTCTAAAATGATAGGACATGGGTAAAAACATTTTAAGTTGTGGTCGGTTTTCTAAAAAAAATATTGATACAGTGTTTTCCAAATTAGAGATATGACTATATCGATATTTTTTTAAGGCAACCCTGTGCAAGAAAAGTAACAAGTAGCTTTTGCATGATTTTTGCAAACTATCTTCCTAAAGTAAGGTTTGGCTAATACTAAAGTTTACATAATAAATATTATTTTGTAAACTTTGGTAATGCAACCGGCAATGGAATATCAAATTTAGTAATAGCATATTGCATTTCTATACAACTTTTCAATTTACCACTTTGTGTGAATTTTCATCAGAATTGACTTTATCTCACGAAACTTAATAACGTTTCTTGGAAAAGTCAACATGATGTTTTCAATATAAAATTTCTACTTAAAGTTAGTTTTTAATAAAGTTATAAAACTTGAACTGAATACCCCTTGAATATGCTGTTAAACATAAAGAAGAAAAAAGTCGTTAAATAAAAATTAATTCAGCTAAATTGAAAAAGTTCAATAACCCAGTTAAAACAACATAGTTTCAGAGCTGTTCGCGGAATCAATCATAATTAACAAACCCAGTGGGTACAGTTTTTTTTTGGAAAATATATTTACAGTTGTCGTATTTTTGTAAAAAAAATATTTTTGCAGTGTGCCCCAAATTAGAGATATACCTAACGATATCAATAACATTTTAAAAATGGCAACCCTAGTTTTTTATTGACTATTTTTAAAAAGCATATTAAGTTCTAGGCACACCGTGCGAGCAAAAATTATTTGGAACAAAGAGGGCCTTGCATCTAAGGACGTAATACTTAGCCGTAGACCTTAATACCTGTTGGGTGTCAGTAACTACCTGAATTAACAATCAATCAGTTATTCCCTCATCTTTGACGGCCTGTCCCAAGAAGTAGGAAGATCTTATGGAACATGCAGGACTATTCTTAAGAAGCAGCTAAATGTATTTCCTTATAAAGTGCAAGTATTCCAATAAATACAAGCCGCCGATTTTGAAAGACGCAGGAATTACTCTCAATGGTTTACCCAAAATTTATTGGAAAGAAATGATTTATTAGACCTGACATTTTTTTCGGATGAAGCCTGGTTCCACCTCTCCGGTTATGTGAATTCTCAGAATACACGCATGTGGAGTAGTGAAAATCCTAATTTTTTTGTAGAGTCCACATTGCACCCGCAAAAAAATTGGTGTCCATCCTATTTTTTTCCATGACACAGTTACAGCACAGCGGTATAGAGACAATATTTTGAATCCATGTGAGACGACGAACTACGTTTTGGATATTTTCAACAGGACGGTGCAACCACCCGTATACAGGGTGATTCAAAAGTACTTTGGCAAACTTCGGGAGGTAATTGCCGGCAATATTTTAAAATGAAAAGTTCTTATAAACAGTGGTCCTCGGCGACTTCGTTATGGAGATACAGGGTGTTGAAATGTTAAAAGAAATAGTAATAATTTTTAAATAACTCCTTAACGAGTAATTTTTTTTTATGAAATTTTGTGAATTAAATAAGCATCTAAGGACACTAATTTTCGAAGTACAACACGTTCGTAAATTTAACCAGTGGCGTCGGTACAAAATGTTTCTATCATATTTTTTGTTAAAGCTATGCTACACCACTGACTTATTTTATTTTAACTTTTTTTTTTATAAATCCCCCCTTAATTTACAACAAAAAAGATGACGTGTGTTTTTTTGATACCAGGGACGGTTTAAGCGTAAATGATTATTTTATTTGAATATACACAAATATTAAAAAATGTGTTTTAAACTGATCAACCACTCAAATATTTATTAAAGTATTTTAACGAATACCTACATACCTACTTTCTAATAAACAAATATGTATATGCCTAAGGAAGGTATCTGAGGATGCCTATTTTCTAAGTATAACACGTTTTCAGTGGCATACATATTTATTTATTAGTAGATATGTTGTTTTTTAATATTTTGTGTTTTGCCAAGGCGGCTTTGGAAATGCTTTTTTAATATAATATTGTATTTTTACAAGGCGGCTTTGGAAATGCATTTTTTGTCGATAAATTAAAACATATTTGACAGTTAGTTACCATTAAAAATAACAAAACTGAAGAAATAAAAGTCAATGGTAACTAACTGTCAAATATGTTTTAATTTATCGACAAATGCATTTCCAAAGCCGCCTTGTGAGAAAACAAATTATTAAAAAATAACATACTAATAAATAAATATGTATGCCACTGAAAACGTGTTATACTTAGAAAATAGGCATTCTCAGATACCTTCCTTAGTCATATACATATTTGTTTATAAGATAGTAGGTATGTAGGTATTCGTTAAAATACTTTAATAAATATTTGAGTGGTTGATCAGTTTAAAACACATTTTTTTATATTTGTGTATATTCAAATAAAATAATCATTTACGCTTAAACCGTCCCTCGTATAAAAAAAATACGTTATCTTTTTTGTTGTAAATTAAGGGGGAATATAAGAAAAAAGTTAAAATAAAATAAGTCAGTGGTGTAGCATAGTTTTCACAAAAAATATGATGGTAACATTTTGTACCGACGCCACTGGTTAAATTTACGAACGTGTTGTACTTTGAAAATTAGTGTCCTTAGATGCTTATTTAATTCAAAAAATTTCATTTCAGTCGGAGCTATTTAAAAATTATTACTATTCCTTTTAACATTTCAACACCCTGTATCTCCGTAACGAAGTCGCCAAGGACCACTGTTTATAAGAACTTTTCATCTTAAAATATTGCCTGCAATTACCTCCCGAAGTTTGTCAAAGTACTTTTGAATCACCCTGTATATAGCCGCCGAAACTATTAACTACGTACGCAATTCTTTAGACGATAGATTGATCCGTTTTCGATCAGACATTTAATTCCCACCTAGATCACCTTGTTTAACGGTTATGGATTACTTCGTTTTTCCTCATTTAAAGAACACTATTTTTAAAACTCCAGTTGCAAATTTAGAACAATTACAAGAAAGGATTATCCAAGAATGTGGTAACATTTCTCCAGAGATGCTGGTCAACACTTTCGAAAATATGAAGAGACATGTCAATTTCAGCAATTTATGTAATTATTTTTCTTTTTCTTTCTGTATATTCTTACCTTGTTAATTTTGTAAACAACAAAAATAAATTTGTATTTGTCTACTTATTTTATTACTCATTGGTTTGGCATATCATGTCATAATATGAATTTGACAAAATTTTAACCTAGATTTCATATCATTGTGATCTAAACCAAGCCCTACGTTTTTTAATCCCCCTCCTTGATCCAAATAATTTTTGCTCGCACGGTATGTATACTTTAAAAACAGTCAATAAAAACCTAGTGTTCCCATTTAAAAAAATTATTGATATTGTCATGTCTTTAATTTGGGACACACTGTATTAATACTTGTTTATAAAAAATATCAAAACTTAAAATCCTAATACCCATGACCAAGCATTTAAAAAAAACTGTACTGGATTTACTGAATTTATTTCAAGTTACAAATTGAATATTTTTTGAATAGAATAATCTAGAATTGGCCCAGTAATAACCTTCGAAGAACGTCAATTATTATTTATGCCATATTTAAATTTCAATCCCCACTCAACTTGACAGCAATCTTGTTTCAAGGTGTTGAAACAAAATAATAATTTTATTTTACCGTCTAGTTCAATAAAATTGATACTTTCGTATAATAAAAGTGACAATAAAGTTCCGTTGCAATTTGTAGTTTTATATAAGGCAACCATTATCCCTAACTAATGGAACATTTGTGAAATCTGACGGCAGAAAGCAATAACAGTAAAAATAAAAATTATTACAGATATAACAGACGAATAAAAAACGATTTTCTAGTTGAGCTGAACACGTAGATGCCGTTTAGTCGTAATCACGGATTCGGTTGGACATGTGGCAGCCATTTTCCATTATCTGGTTGGAAAAATTTCATAAATTGCAGGCGTTTAGCGGCGCTGCAGTTTTGAAAAGAAATGCAGCATTTTATGTGACTTATGCCGCAGATAAAGAGCGTTACAGATAAACAATTGCGTGCAAAAGTAGGTATAGGGCTTAAAGGCAACCGGCAAGGACGCACAAAGAATCGTATTATTGTGAACATTGATACACAATGTCAAATAAGCTCTCTATTGAAAATTTCATTATATGTTTAACAGTTCGCAAGTTAAATTTGTTCTTCTACTTCCTGCTTGGTAAGAACTCCTTACTGATACTGATTTAGGGAAGCTTTGCTTTCCTACTGAGGTACGTAAATAGACTAAAGTAAATAATTAAAAAAAAATTGACTGAGATAATTATATTTAAAAATACAAATGTACAAAAATACAATATTTTCAGTCAAGCCTTTATTTCCAGAAAATTAAAGACATCAGTGTTGTTTTCAATGAATAAAGTGGATTTAAGCATATTCACTCCATAAACTTGCACGTGACTTAAGGATCTTTGATTTCTCCCCAAAATAGACCAGCATAAAGTTTTCTGTAACTTTTTCCCATCATTTTAATAGAGCAGCGCGAGCAGCCCCTGCGGCTACATTGATATCCATTTTAGCGATTTTCTGATTATACTCTGACATTGACAAAATTATTCAACCATATCCTTCTCGATTTTTAAGAAGTACGTGTGAAACAGCATATACCGTGCGAGCCAAAATTATTTGCATCAAAGAGGGCTTGGATTAAAAAACGTAGAGCTTGGTTTAGATCACAATGATATGGGGACGATATATCTAACCAAATCTAGGTTAAAATTTTGTCAAATTTATATTATGACATGATATGCCAAACTACTGAGTAATAAAATAAGTAGACCAATACAAATTTATTTTTGTTGTTTACAAAATTATAATACTTGCATTTTATAAGGAAATAAATTTAGCTGCTTTTTAAGAATAGTCCTGCATGTTCCATAAGATCTTCCCACTTCTTGGGACAGGCGTCTTATACAATTTGTTGGCGTATTTGCTTGTCAAATTATGACGTCAAGACGTTGTTGACATCCGTTCCTTTTTTAATTTAATATTTTGTGGTTAGTTTGATGACAATCAGGAAACTTTGATTGTGAATAAATAATGTTTGCTAATATCATTAATATCTCAGTTAAAGTCACCTGGTTAATTAATTATTGTTTAGGACCTTTCTGCAGTCTGAATTACTGTTAAAAGATAACCCAGATAAATTAAAGTCTAAATTTCAAAATTTGATTTATTGTTATAAAGAATAAGTTTAGTATTCCTATTAACAAAGCTAAAAAATACATGGCAATATTCCAAATAATACACAAATTAAAAAGAAAATAAATGCAAATATTTTTGTCGAGTAAAGGTATACATTTTAAAATTAAGTAAAAAACATATAGGTAAATCGGGAAACTACCACTATAATAAACAGGACAAGAACAAACTTCACAGAATAAGATAACTGAGTGCAGATAATACTCACACACTAGTTAAAAAGCGACGTACTCGACCACTTCCTAGTAGGCTCTCCCCACCAGTCCTTCCTTAATAGTTCTTTTAAATCTTTTAATGGCAGGAATGTCTCTTATTTGCTTAGGGAGAAGGTTAATCAATTTACGGTTTTCGTAAATTATATAGTTTCTAATAAGGATATAAGACGGTATGGTACATGTTTTTTGATCTTCTAGTCATCATGAGAGTGGTCAGGCACTGGCAAGCTTGCATATCATGCAGTCCGTTTTAAGAATAAACAAGAAAGGCAAAATTAAGGTTTTCTTTGATCTAAATAACGGTCTATATAACTCTCTGCCATTCATATCACAAAGATATCTTACAGCTTGCTTCTGCAGAATAAATATTGAGTTCAGCAGGTAGTTTAAAGTATTTTCTCCAAGTAAAAGATAAAGGTTAATAATAAAATAGAATTGTCAAGTCCAATCTGTCAAGTCAACTCAACTGATCGTGAGGTTCGAATTTTCTAATTACTGTTTAATATTCCCATCGGTGTGCGGCACATTTGGACTGGTTTAAGGGGTCCTTAACTAACTTTTTAGACGGCCGATTTAAAAATATAATAAGTGATTTCCATAACACGTTTTACTTCCCTCAAATATTTGCTTTCTTATTATTTTACAATAAAATTATATTAGACTTATCTGAAAGTATGTGTATAATGAACTCGCATACCAAATTTTATTATTTTCTGATAAGAAAATTAAAAGCTGTTTAGAAAGACCTCATCGTGAAATTCTTACAAATTAAATACGGCTGTACAGGGTCATCCAACCAGGACTGAACAGGGGCCTATTTTTTGAGTTGCCCTGTATTTTTATTTAAACCAATATAGCCATTTAGTTTATGCTTTGCCATAGAATCTAAAATAACCATTTAAAAAGCGATCTGACTTAAAACAAAGGAACTGTGGCGTAAAGTTGTTGTTTTTTCAATGGAACACCCTGTATATTATTTATTTTTATGAAACGCCCTTCTTTCCTGATTCCATAAATATATAATTTGTCCATATTAGCTCAAAACGTTTTTAAGATATGAGCAATCAAACATTTAAAAAGCTGTATTTTAATGCATCGCTATTAAGGGTATTTTCTTTTCCAAGGCATTCTAGACGTATTAAGCTCAAATGAATACAGCTTTTTAAATGTTTGATTGCTCATATCTTAAAAACGGTTTGAGCTAATATGGGCAAACTATATATTTATGGAATCAGGAAAGAAGGGCGTTTCATAAAAATAAATAATATACAGGGTGTTCCATTGAAAAAACAACAACTTTACGCCACAGTTCCTTTGCTTTAAGTCAGATCGCTTTTTAAATGGTAATTTTAGATTCTACGGCAAAGCATAAACTAAATGGCTATATTGGTTTAAGTAAAAATACAGGGAAACTCAAAAAATAGGCCCCTGTTCAGTCCTGGTTGGATGACCCTGTACATACTTCAATGAAACTACTGGTTATAATAAACATGGCATATTAAAAGTATATTCAAGAAGATATACACTTGTCTCCAAATGTTTAAATATTATTTCGTTTCAAGTTCTTGCGTTATTAAGTTAGAACATCCTTATTCTTACATGAATCCTACAAATATGATAAAACTAGTAAAAATAAAACGTCTAGTAACGTTTGAAATTGTCATATTTATTACTGATTATCTTATAGAGGTATGAATCAGAGCATTATTAATTTTTTAAGGATTCAACGAAGAGTTTTTTTAATTAACTTTTAATTAGCTTGTTAGAAAATAATAAAATTTGGTGTGCGTGTCCATCATACAAGGACCTTTAAAAAAGTCCTATACAACTTTCATAAAAAGTTAATAGGGGAGCCAATATTGAAGGTGGCAAAATTGAAAGCATAACGAAATAACTGCATATCATATCTCCTAAAATTGTAATGATATCAAAAGCACAAAGAAGTGCGGATCATACGTTTATCGATAATGTTGAATAAGATAAACATTTTTCAAATCACGTGGAAATATTATGTTAAAAAATATTGTTTTTCTCCAAAATGAGCATTGTTAAAAAAAAATTGTATGCCTTAAGCTTACGAGGCAGCGACAAATTTTTTCTCTTATAGGAATTAAAAACTATGCCTTCAAATTTTGCTCCGTAACATGGGTCCCCACCTGCTGGTGCTTTGTCACCGACAACGATAAGGGTACTTCATTTACATTTTAAGATTAATAGGCTGGTTTTTCAACGCGCTAGCGGCCGTTTGGTCTTTCTCCCAACACCATAATGGGCTTTTTCACTATGATCAACTGTAACATATTCAGTACTGACATCCTAAATTTGAGCCTATAAAAGATACAATAATAAAAAGCTTACTTAAGTGTTACAAACCATTTCTGGAAACAAACAATGTCTGTTCAATGACCGCTGACCGTTACGTCACGACTAGTGCTTATCTTCCTAATATTCTTGAAGTAGGTGAGATAGTAAATTTACGTCAATAATGAATGTCGTATAATTTTACAATTTTACAATATTGAAAGTAATATTCATTTGAACCTGTTGATTTTCAATGATAAATTGATAGTAACTGTTTAACTGATATTTATATTCATATTCCTCGCTATAATAGTCACAGATTGTTTGCATAAAAATTTATTTTTAACAAAACAGAATCTATAAGGATGAACATATTAATCTAAAAGAAAACACATGAAGTAACTTACTGTTCGTTGAAAAAAAAAGAACTACATATCAGCTCTTTTTTTAAGGTACGCTTAAAATTGTTTGGCTCCAGCTTCTCTAGATCATTCGGTAAGACATTTGCAAATAGTATAAGAAAAAGCCCTCTGAAACTGTGATGTGCGATGCTAAGGAATAGTAGGCTGATCATTCCTATGAAAATTTATATTATGTACGTCCGAACGAAACAGAGCCCTACGATGAAGATAACTTGGTTTACCATATTTAACGACGTTGTGAAACAGAGTGCAGCAATGTAGAAATCGCCTTTTAGAAACATTTAGCCAGGATAGCTCAGTTAATCTATGATACACAGACGCCCGCACCCTGAGGTTAAGTATACATGTTAAGTATAATGCACGCAGCAGTTTTGAATTTTTTGCAGACGTCGATGGTTATACTGCGTTAAGCAAGGTCCATAGATAACGTCTCCATAATTATGGTGTAACAGTACAAGGGATTCACATAGGATTTTTGGAATATATTAATTGTTAGAAATTAATATTATTCCATTTTAAAATATTTGCCGATACAATCTGTATACTTCCACTCTTCCTCTCAATAATATTTTAAAACACTACTTACTCTCCATTCCAAAAAGCGAACTCCTTACCTAATTAAATTAATAAAAGTATCTAATTTCTTGCCCTCGCCCCCCTCAATACCAAACTCTAAGCCCGCTCATGCATTAAATTCCAATTATTAGTTTAACAACAAAAACTATTAAAATACAGCTATTATTTAAAAAAATTATATATTTTAGTTATGCCAGACACGTTAATGCTGTATATTTAGTTGCACGTGGGGCAGCTATTTTTTTATGAGTCGAAAAAATTTCATAAAATGTACGATTGGTGCAGCTCTGACACATTATACAGATTTTTTTTTTAATAATGCTGCGTTTGTTTGAAATATAGCTGAAATTTTCCGAGTAGATTTTAATTTTTTACTGGATTTACGAAAATATATTTTTTCCTTGTCGGGGCAATCCAACGACGACGGAGCAAAATATTCACATTCTCTTTATCATAACAACCCGACAAGATGTCAAATGCAAAGGTTCACCAGGTTCCTCAAAAGTTCCACAATGAAAACAAGTAAAAATATAGGCCACTTTTCACTCTAGAATAATAGGCTGTTGCCGACGAGTCCAAAGACTCGCCTCTTTTGGGTTTTATTTAAGCTTAAATTGACTCAATTTTTAATTATTGGGAATTTACCAGTGCTCTGGCGGCGCATAATGTCGGATTCAAGAAAACCTGTTGACTGGCAGCCAATTAAAAATTTAACTTAACACTCAGAATACTATGTTTATTATTCGGAATCTCAGAGTGCTTGGTCTGAGTTCGGAATATTCTACAAACACATGTTTTTTCGCAGTGGCTATAACTCACTGTTCATAAGAGGACAATAGAATGGTCAGGCTACTACGAATGTTAATAATTGACAGTGGCGTGTAGAATATAAATTTTGTGTTAAAATTATCAATAATAGGTATCATTTTAATAATTATTATATAAAAATAAGTATTGAACCATGATGCAGGCAAAATAGTTTTGTAAAAACTGACAAGGACAGTCCTATATTTAGGATTAAAATTTAAAAGTAATATTTTGACAGTTTGTTTTTATCCCTAATATTGTTTAGGGTTGCCAGCTTTCTATTATTGTTGATATGAAGACTAGATTCTGGCAACTCGTGGCTCCCAAAAATATAAGAAAAAATGTGCGCATAAGGGTAACATTTTTGCGGTGCGTTCACCATTTTGCTTCCAAAGTATATAATTATATAGGTACATATTATGTTGTAAAATTAAAATTTAATCAAAATTGCTCGGAATTTGCTTTGCTAAGTAGTACCGAGCTAGCAAAAATTATATGCATCAAAGAGAGCCTTGCCGTAGAGCTTAATACCTGTTGGGAGTCAGTAACTACCTAACTTAACAATCAATCAGTTATTCCTTTATCTTTGACAGTCGTTACAAGTAATTTGATTCATCGCTAATTTTTCCAATTTCTTGAACAATTCACACAATGGGCTTTACGAAGCAGCACAAAACATTTATGGTTGAAGCGTATTTTTGAAACGGAGTTAGAGTAAATGGTGAGTGGCAATACAATCCGGGTTTGTGCATAGACGATTTTCACGAACATTTTCCTAACGTTACTTTTATTGCTGGGGATTTTTATCATTGCCTGAAAAGAACCGTGGCTGTGTTAAGGAAAACAGGATTTATACAACACAAAAAAGGAGCAAGAAGACCATCTCTAAGAACAGAAGAACTATTAACCTTATTTTATATATATTATATTTTGCTGGTCAACATTTTCGAAAATATAAAGAGACGTGTGAATTTATGCTTGGAGCATGGCGGTGGCCAATTTCAGCAATTTATGTAATTATTTTTCTTTTTCTTTCAGTATATTATTACTTTGTTAATTTTGTCAACAACAAAAACAAATTTGTATTTGTCTACTTACTTATTACTAATTAGTTTGGCATATCATGTCATATTATAAATTTGACAAAATTTTAACCTACATTTGGTTAGATATATCATCTCCATATCTTTGTGATCTAAACCAAGACACACCTTTTTTAATCCAAGCCCTCTTTGAAGCAAATAATTTTTGCTCGCACGGTATTAAATAAAACTTTACACATTCTCTTAGCATAAAGCCTAAGCGCTCAAACATGGAGTTTGCAGGCCAAACCGGAAGAGGTGGCAATGATCATGATCATAAATCTAGTTTTGGAACACATCTATCAACCGAAAATCACTCTTTTGACCTTGTATCTAATTTTACAGTAGTTCTTCAAACTCATAATAAAGTTTTAAATTAAATATTTTGGAAAACTTAGACAAAGCAATTTCCCAATTCAATTCCTTTCCCACAAACATCAAGAAACCTTGACTTTTTAAAAGTTATGCCAGATTAAACTCGTCTTGTTCTCGTCTCGCGAGAACGAGACTAGACGAGAAATGACAAGACGAGAGTGAAACAATAATTATAGTCACCTAAATAGTTACCACCCCGAATAACCTGTGAATTGTTCCACCTTTACTCTGAATCCGAACCCTAATTCAGCCTAGTTAAGCAGAATATTGATATTCCTAACGTACATCATTAAAACCCTTAACTTCTGAACAATCTCTATGCGCTTTCGCCGAGACCATACCGGAACATAATAATCGTTTCTCCCTGAAAAAGCCTCATCAAATATTCATTTGTCATAAGTCGTCCGCTTATCCCGGCCAACATCGGCATCGGCGTCATCAGCACTTTTAGATGAGAGTCGATCATTATGCAAGCTTTTTTGTTCCAAAGGGCTTTTCTCATTCACGTTTTAAAAGTTGAAAGATAGATATACATACTGTTTTTTCAGTTGTAAAAGTCGTTCATATTGGAAAAGTGTAATTAACTATGCTACCGTGCGAGCAAAAATTATTTGCATCAAAGAGGGCCTTGCATCTAAGGAACTAATGCTTAGCCGTAGAGCTTAATACCTGTTGGGTGTCAGTAAGTACCTGAATTATCAATCAGTTATTCCGTTATCTTTGACAGTCGTTACAAGTTACAGCTAAATTTATTTCCTTATAAAGTGCAAGTATTCCAAGAAATATAAGCCGCCGATTTTGAAAGACGCAGGAATTACTCTCAATGGTTTACCCAAAATGTATTGGAAATAAATGATTTATTAGACCTGACATTTTTTTCCAATGAAGCCTAGTTCCTCCTCTCAGGTTATGTGAATTCTCAGAATACACGCATATGGAGGGGTGAAAATCTCCACTTTTTTGTAGAGTCCACATTGCACCCTCAAAAAATTGGTGTCTGGTTAGCTGTTTCCCAAAGAAGAATTGTTGGTCCTATTTTTTTCCATGACACAGTTACAGCACAGCGGTATAGAGACAATATTTTGAATCCATTTGTGGAGCAATTACTGACGACGAACTACGTTTTGGATATTTTCAACAGGACGGTGCAACCGCCCATACAGCCGCCGAAACTATTAACTACTTACGCAATTTTTTTGGGACACCCTGTATAGTATTTTAAGACCAAGGATGAAGCAATTAAAATGGTTTATAATATTAATTCCCTTGCCTTACTTTTCATATCATAAAATGTTTCTTTTAGCCTGCGTTTTTTTTTAATTCAAGATGGGATTATCTACCCACAACTTTTTTTAATTTTGAAACGGCCTTGTGTTAATTCTTACAATTTTTTAGCATTAGGTTTATTAAAACGAACGAATTTAGTAATGCCCATAATAATTTTAAATTACTTTTTTTTGGATAATTTCTTCTGCGAAACGAATAATAATTGTACAAAAATAAAAAATACTTACGGGTATTAAATGCGCTACCCAGGTAGCAGATGGTCGTGATTTCTGACGTCGTTTTTTAGGCACCAGTGACGTCACACTTACCAACACGATGACTTAAAAAATACGTTAAAAGGACATAGACCTCTGACGTCATATTACAATAGTTTTGTAGATACATACGTCAATTGCAACGTATTTATGGTCCAGTATATTTCGGTGCCCCAAACAATCCTCTCGGAAAATACTCCAATTTGGTACATGTTGCCTACATTCCGCAATTTATAAACATAAAATTAATTTTTTTCCACATTTTACAATGTCTACAAGACATATTTTTAATAAAAAAAACCATCTTGACATCTTTTTAAAAAAGTTTTTTCTAACTCCACGTTCCTCTTTTTGGTTGCTCGAAACCTCTTTTAATTGATTTTTCCACATACTCTGTATGTATTAACTTATTTTCATTTTATATCTTTACATAATGTAAATTTAACAATACAACTTTTGATACCATAAAAGCTCCATTAAGGTTTTATGCCTACCACTTATTATTTTCTCTCTTGCTACAACCATCAGTAATATACCTTTTCTGTCTCCTGATGATGAACGTTTCTACGTTCTAAGGCCTTTAACATAAGAATATTTATTCTATTAAATTTTGTGGAGGAAGACTTTGTGTTTTTCTTTCCTATTCATACTTTCAACTCCACTTTAAGTATGGACTATTTCTTCAAATTAAAAGGTGAATTAATAAAATCTAATTGATCATTAAGTAACAAGTCCGTATTTTTAGGTTTATTTATTTCCATAGATTCTAACAAATTTAGTTTTAATCCTTTGTTTTCTGTATATAAGATTTGCTGTTTCCCAGCTATAACTTTGATTAATCAACTTCTTACCTTAAAAAATGTAAATCTTATCAAAAAAGAAGAAATTATCAATTCTCTTACAGTATGACTTGAACAAAATTATTTTGAGTTTAACAACAAAATAAACACTAGCAAAAATGGTCCTACTATGGGTAACCCTCTTAGTTCTTTATTAGCTAAACTATTTATGGATTTTTTAGAAGATAAAATAAGCAATCATCCTCTTTTCAAGCAGTTTTTTTATTGGCATAGGTATGTTGATGACGTTTTAACATGTTTTGATGGAACTGACGGTTAAAAGTCTTCTTAAAATAATATTAACAGCCTACACAATAATATCAAGTTTACAATAAAACATGAAAGTGACAACTCTATTAATTTTCTGGATTTAAATATTAGGAGAGAAAATATTGGACATGTTTTCTCTATTTTTCATAAACCATCTCTTCGTGCCACCCTATACAACTCCAATTAGCTTCTTTTCACAGTTTGATCCATAGTCTAGTAACTCTCCCTCTAAATAAAATCAATTTTCAAAAAGAACAAAACATTATAAAACAAATTTCAGTAATTAACGGATATAATTCAAATTTAATTGACGAAATCCTAAACAAGAAAACTTACAAAAAGGCTATTAACTTAGTTTCTTCTAGAAGCAAAAACTCTGACAAACTTAAACTTGTCACTTTCTTTGGGCAACCTAGCAAAGTAATTGGCAATTTTCTTACAAAACTAATAACTCTTTAAGTAAATTTATCAAAACAATAAACCTAAAAGCGATAGAAACAAAAAAGCAGGCGTGTATAAATAAAAATGCACATGTCCTAAAGCATACATTGGCCAAACGGGTAGACATTTTAACAAAATAATACAGGAATATTATAATAGTTTTCTAAAAAATAAAACCTATTCAAATTATGCTAACCATTTACTTGATAATCAACATAATTTTGATCCTCCCTTTAAAATATTACATACGGAAAGCAAACACTTAAATCTAAATTTTTGAGAATCTATGGAAATCAATAAACTTAAAAATACGGACCTGTTACTTAATGATCAATTAGATTTAAATAATTCACCTTTGTTAAATTTCTTCTATTGACCATATAATTAAGATTTTGTAAATTACTCATGTTGTACCTTATTTAATTTTTTCAAAACTCTGTTGGATTTTTCCGCTATTGTAACCCTTCCACTGTTTTATTTACATCTTCAATAATTTAATTTATTGCACCCCCTTTTTATTTTCAACTTTTAATAAATCATTGTCATCTGACGAAGCTACAGTGTTAGCGAAACATATCATTTTCTTGTTAATATAGTGGGAATTCACAGTTCAACTTTGTTTTACTGTATCCCATAATACTGTCACGGGGGGTAGTTTTTGCGCGTCCAAGTGGTCGACGCCTGGGTTCCCCCGCTTAATGGTAAACCCAATGGCCGGGCCAGAGTGGGGAACCCAGCACGTCGACCGGCTTGAGAGCGAGTAGGGGCCGGCGGCAAGAACCTCGTAGCTAAGCAGGCAAGTCGCCAAGCGCCCTAAGCCGCCCATAAAAGATCGCGACGACACTGTCCTTCCGAGAAAGACAGAATAAGCCTACACCATAAAAAGGTAGCATTAAGTTCTATATTATGTATTTTATTGTGATCTATGAAATGTTGATGAATAAATAGTTAAAATAGTTACGATGACCGCCTTTTAATCAAGGAACCCGGTGCCCTCGTGATATTACTATAATTATGGATTTCCACCTAGTATCGGCGAAATCAATTAATTTATATATATTTTATTTTATGAAAGTAAAACGTCCCCGATTTTGTTGGAATTATTCATCCTTAATAGTCGGAACTGTTTCTTCGGCAAAGTCTAATCTTCGCTCAGCTATCATCATCATCATCATCATCATCATCATCATCATCATCATCATCATCATCATCATCATCATCATCATCATCATCATCATCATCATCATCATCATCATCATCATCATCATCATCATCATCATCATCATCATCATCATCATCATCATTATCATCATCATCAAAACATAAATAGCTTGAAAATGGCACAATAGTCTGGCAGTTGCAGCAAAATTCATTTTTATTGCACTATTTTTAGTATTAGACTCATTTACTAATGTCTAATATTTTCAAAATATGTAGGTTAAAAAATAAAAGTCTAATGGCCGTATGCACCGTCAGCATAATTTCTTACTTAGTGGAACTTTTCGACTTAAGTCACAAAATTCTTATGCACGAACAACAAAACAAGCAAAAGTCGTTCTTAATTTTAAGTTATTAAAATCCTGGATTTTAGAAATTAAGTTGTTCTTATTGTATTACCTATGTTATTACTGTCATTATCTGACAAGAAATAACATTAACATTTAAGAATTTTTGTATTTCTGCAAAAGATTGTGCTTGAATAAAAATACTAAACTATTTTGCTTCAACTTTTTTTTTAAATATGGAAGTGGAAGACGCTATCTTCTTGGAAGACGATTTTGATGTTATCGACATAATTGAAATGGGTTTCCCACGCAGACAATACGATAGAGAAGAGTATTTTGATACTCTGGACAATTTATCGTTTTTTCGTCAATTTCGCTTACGAAAGAACACGGTTTTACAAGTGTAACAAGAAATTGAACATTTATTAGAATTTAATAATGATTTGTAAGTACAGCGATAATAGGCATAATTTTACATAATAATATCTTAAATAGCTAATTTCCGTTTGCGTTTTTTTTCGTCATTTTCACCCATTTTGTTGAAATAAAAAGGAATAACAACAATAACATTTTGATTTTAATCAAATTCGCCGGTTCAAATCGCAAGGGCGCGGTAAATGTGAGGTTAGGTTGTTAGAAATAGGATAAGCACAAAAAACTTTGTGACATGTTAGTGCAGAAAACTGTAAAATAATCAGAAAATCACTAAATTTCTCAACGTTGCCAAATGTATTGTTTCCTTTACAAAGACAACTTAATCTAGATGCGATGCATAAAAAAGATTATCTTAACTTTAAGTATGACTTTATAAAGCTGAACTTAACGTTAAAACGGAGCATACAGGCAGAAACCATTAAGATCGTTTTTTAAATATCAACGTCTCATGCAGATCTGGTCTCATGGTCTCATCTGCGAGGTAAAAACCCAACTAGACAACAGTCAGTTGGAATGATGCTGCCAACTCAAATTAGTGGAGCAACCTATAAGAATAAAAACGCCATTAGTATTGTAGTGTGTCATTTATACAGTCTATTAAGCATTCTACTTTTTTTATATGTCTCTGAATAAACTCTCTAAAAATATCGACAATAAGATCGAAATTTCTGGGAACTTGTCGACGTATTTTGGTAAAGTTTTAATCCGGGATATTTCCCTATAATAAATCCGAGGAAATCAGCTTAAAAAAGTCATAAAAATATTCATGAAGTTTCGCAAAAAATTATGCGTCGGCACGAAGTGATTATTACTCCGAGCCAGGTGAAGCCTCTTGATATTTCCTTCCGTGCTCGTCAATTTTGAAAGCAGCTCAGAATTTTAATAGAAATGATATCTTTAATCAGGAGCGTGCTGTGAAATGTAAAGATTGAACCCGCCTAAAAATATGTATAATTATATCAGTTCATTTCAATTTATTTCTTCATATTACGTAATTATATAGTTAATATAATATTACCGTGCGAGCAAAAATTATTTGCATCAAAGAGGGCCTTGCACCTAACGACGTAATGTTTAGCCGTAAAGCTTAATACCTGTTGGGTGTCAGTAACTACCTGAATTAACAATCAATCAGTTGATGTTTGAAGGTTGGAGACAATGATGTTTCTTGAATGATGAAAGAGTTTTGGACTTCCATTGTCTTTATTTGTTTTTAATCACAACGTTTCAACTGGTAAGTATCTCCAGTTGTCTTCAGGTGAATACTAAATAAG
Source organism: Polydrusus pterygomalis (assembly GCA_963969555.1). NCBI lineage: Eukaryota > Metazoa > Arthropoda > Insecta > Coleoptera > Curculionidae > Polydrusus > Polydrusus pterygomalis. Next base: position 30,865,829 of record OZ018375.1, read on the forward strand.
TAAAGTAACTACATGACTATTTATACTAGCTAGATGCACTGAAGCATAACTGAGGAGGAGGATCTTATCCTAAGCTTACATCTATCTAACAAAGGTTTTTAGATATTTCTTATGTCTAATGATGGTTTACTAAAGCAGCCTGGGTTCTGGTGAATAGCAGCAGCCTCCTTAAACTTTTTTTTCCTCCAGTGTGGTTCCTTAAGTAGGATTTCAGCTTCTGACCACATGATATGGTGACCATGTTTCCAGACATGGTCAGCTGCACCTGATTTTTCGAAGACGACTGGAGATACTTACCAGTTGAAACGTTGTGATTGAAAACAAATAAAGACAATGGAAGTCCAAAACTTTTTCATCATTCAATCAATCAGTTATTCCGTCATCTTTGACAGTCGTTACAAGTAATTTGATTCATCAAAAATATGTTGTCAAAAAAACGACCTCGTGTGTATCTAAACGAAATATTTTATGGATTAAAGGATTCCTTTTTGTGGTAACCCATGTATTATTATGTATATTCGAAAAAAAAACCCGAATTAAATGATTCTCATCAGTATACCTTGATGCTAACATACCAATTGATTTAATCGAAAACTGGCATTTCGTACTATATTTAGAAAAATAATAATAATAATTTAAAAAAAACTTGTATTGAATAATTTTCCTCAGTTTACCAATATCAGCGACAAAGCAATCCGTTAAAGACTTAAAGAACCTAATTTCAAATCATGAGTTCCAGCTAATGGTTCCAAATTGTTACGAGCACATCGTGTAGCTTTGTTTGCATTTCCTCGATGGACGGCGAAGAATTTGGGGGTAGGCAGAGGAAAGGTACCTACCCAGAAGGAATGTTTGTGGAAAAAGAAAATTTTGAAGGTGGGTTCGTAATGTTCGCTGGGATTTCTACTAAATACCGTACAAATGTTAATTAAGAAACACCTTAATTGTTTTAGGGTACATCGATATATTGCAACAGCATGTTTTACCATTTGCTCCCATAATAAGAGATTTTATTTTAATGCATGATAATACCTGACCCCATACTGCCTCTATTGTAACACAATTTTTAAAGGGGTCCGGTATTAAGCTTCTACCAACGCTAGAAGCCCGGATGTGAATCCAAACTCACTCAGAACTGCTTATTGAAGAATGGAACGACAAAACACAGGGGTTAATTGCAAACCAGACTGGCTGCATGAGTAATTTAAGCCAAATGCTATTTAAACTAGGGTTGGGCAAAAATTACCGGTTATTTGATAACCGGTTTTTTTAAATCGGTTAACCGGTTAATAATCGGTTTTTTGTTGCTCAGGTTAAACCGACAAAAGGTTATTTATTATCAATAACCGAGGATCGGTTATTAACAGGGTTGTGTTTAAACTTTAGTTAAATAATAAGAAAAAAGGAAATATCTATGGCCAATACCTATATGTTAATTTGTGTCTTTGGTCTCATTATTGACTATAACCCTAGAATAGGAAAAAAAATAGAGATAAAAGTTCTACTTTGAAGACTGTATTCTTCTGTCATAACGGTAAATTGAAAGGCACAATGGGAAGAAAAGTTGGAAAAGGTTATTTACCGGTTATTCAATAACCGGTTATTTTTGGTCCGGTTAACCTAGTCTCGGTTAACCTGACGTTATAAATAACAGGTTAATCAATAACCGGTTATTTTCCAATAACCGCCCAACCCTAATTTAAACAAAAAGAAATTGCAAACCTAGTACGAAGCATGAGCCGAAGCTTAGCGAATGTTATGAGATCTAGAGGCGAAAACACCCGATATGAATTTATGCTTAAGCATTAATTTTTTTGATTTATTTTTTCTTCTCGGGGGTAAGTGCACAAGTGCATCAAAATTACCGATAATTTTTGAATGAAATGTGTTTTTTTATAATTGCAAGAGTTTGTTTTCATATTTTGGCAAAAAGGCCGACTCCGCAGGAGGAGGGCATTTTCGTAAAATATGAAAACAAACGATTGCAATTTGTAAAAAAAACACATTAAATAAAAAATTATCTGGTTATTTTTATGCACGAGTGTAATTTATTTGAATATTTCCCAAATTAATTAAGAACTCGAATCAAGTAAATTTAAATATTTTATTTAACAGAAAATACTAACAATAAAATTAAAATGCTTAAAAATTACAAGAATTGCAATGAAAAGTACAATTATTGTAATTAACAATATTTTGCTTTGAATTCGTAGACATTGTGGTTGATGCAGTCAACGAGCGAGAGCTTATTTCGGCGGGGGACCCTCTTGAGCTTGACGGTTGGTCATTGTCCCGCATTTTTTCAATCAAAAGCATATGGTGGTTCTCATCCATCTGAATGTAAGGCGTCAGTGACTTGGTATTTGAGTGTCCACTTAGTTTAATTAACTGTTGTTCTCCAACACCTTTTTTGGCAAGTTTTGATACGGCGGTTGCTCGTAAGCTATGATTCGTCAGTTTGATATTTTTATTGGTAAGGCCTGACTTTTCCGCTTGTGTAGAGGTCCATTTATTCATCAAATTTCGTCCAACCGGTATGCTTTTGTACCATTTTCCTGATTGCCAGAAAGGATTCACGGTGAGAAAAAGTCGTTTGCATTTTATTGCTTGTCTTTTCTGCATGAATTTCTTATATAGTCGGATAGGGCAGATGTTCGGGTTTACTTTATTCCTGACCAACCATTTCGAGGATGCGCAGGGCTTATCTCCTCCTTGAGTAGTCTTGGTAAAAAGCGGATTGTACTCTATTCGTCCCGTCTTCTGACCCGCGTGATCCAGTTCTTCTTTAAGATAGTTTGTTAAACACATTGGGCCTTCTCCTCGACGCCAGACCAGCTCGTAGTAGATAGTTGTTAACAATTCTTGACAAAATGAAAGGAAAACATTCGTTGACATTGACTTTTTTGTCTGCTGTCACTCAATAAGATGACGTTAATTGTCAGAATATTACATTTTTTGACGTTTGTTAACAATAAAATCCCGCTTTGACGTTTCGTCAACAATATAAACTTGCGATGCAATTTTCGATTTCTGGCAGTGCTGTTTTCGCTGTAATTTTGCGAAAATTGCATTTCTCTTATGGGAAATGAGGGAAATAGTCATTAAAATAATTTAAAAAACTGATTAAAGGATTTTAACGCTAAAATGTAATTTCCTTAAAAAGCTAATTCTCAGGTTACCGAACAGATAGGAAAATGATTTAGGAATGTTGCTAAAGGACAATACTAAATAATGGTCTTTATTAGTTGAGTTTTGGTTGTCATGACAACAGAGTTTTTCAAAAACTAACAAAAAAAAATACTTCTTTTTTTTACCCTGTAATTGAAATAAAAATAATAAAAAGCTAAAAAGTAGTAATAATAATTTTGTCAACAAATGATTCTATTCAACAGTTAAACCCTTATTACCGTGCCACAAACCTTTTAAAAAATATTTCGCCTTATTTCGAAGAAGCATTATTTTTCTTTCTTTATAGACGCACGCCCCTGTCCTTAATACAGATAGAGGATAATAAAAAGGTGAGTGGTAATCTTACTTTACAAATAATCCATTTCAAAATGAGGAAATTCTGAAAAACAGATTTTAAATTATTTCGATTTGTAAATTTAAAAATTAGATTTTTAATGGTTATATACTGGGTGTTACAAATTCGACACTCACCACTGGGATCTCGTAAATGGTAAGAAATACAGCGAAGGTGACTAATTGACTTGACTAACAGGACTTTACGGGTACTTCCGAAGGTATTCGGAAAAACCGAAAATTTTCGTTTCGGTTTATACTTTTCCTAGCTTTATTCACAAGGAAGAAAAAATACTAATTTTACATTTTTATCGCCGCTTTTATTTTCTATAACATGTCCCTATTAGATATTGATTCTGACGTTTCGTCTTTCCGGTATCCTCATCAGGTATGTATTTATAAACGCGAACCTGTATTTTTATTACAGGATTACAGCCTAATAAAATATTACTACTTTAATCCAAATATCCACGTTTTGGCCCAAATAATAAAATCTTTATCTTCGTAAATTGTAGGAGATATAGTAAACGGCAGGAATTCTCTCGTTTTAAAATAGATGACAGCAGAACTTTGTCATCGATCAGCTGATGTTGGGACATAATAATATCCCTAGATTAGTAGCGGACCGTAATGAGCCCAAACACCAAGTTATGAATTGCGTTTTTGTGCTTTTTGTTACATTTATAAAATATTTAATGGTTCTGGTGCCTTTTATTTTTACTTTCATTGAATTTTAATTACTTTTGTGTGTCCGGTAACCTACAATTATTATTCTTTTGACCAAAAATTTATATGCTGAAATTTTTTAGTTATTTTTCGTTAGGAATCATAATTATAATTGTGTGCCTTGCACGTTAGTTGATTTCATCGAATATTTCTCTCATGTGTAAAAACTACCATATGAAGCGGGAACTTTTCGACGAAAATTGCCCAGTAGGTGCGAAAATGTCCCACCGAAAATTTTCCTATAGGTCCGTATCTAAGTAACAATAATTAATATTTACAATAACACCTTGTAGGTGTATTATTGTGTTGATATTATGTATTTGTCATTTTGACATACATAAATCAAATTTAAAAAGTCGTAAAAATGTCGCGATTTGGAAGTGATTCATTAAGTTTAATTTTAAAGAAAGTTACCGAAAGTAAACCTAAAAATACATTACTAAACCACCAGTATATATGGAGACAGTTCATGGATTTTATTAAAGAGAGAAATTATAGTTTAAACGAAAATACTTTAACACCGACGCTGGCCAATATTCTGACTGACTGGGCCTACAATATGAAAAAGAAAAATGGTGAGGATTATAAAGATTTTACTGTAAAGACTATTTGGAACGTTACGTCAAAATTATTAATGGAAAAATATCAAAACGAATATAACATTAAATTTAATCCCTTTACTGATACGGAATTTAAGACAGCCCGCGAAGCAAAAGTTGCCAAAAGGAAGCAGTTGCAGACAGACCCGCAGAAAAGAAAGGAAAGCGCTGTATCACTTAAATACGATGAGTTTAAAAATATGGTACAGAATTGTGATGAAGAAAGGCCTGATGGTTTGCAAAAAAAATTGTTCTTTGTTTTTTCATACGAACTAGCATGGCGAGGAGGAGAGGAAGTAAAATGTTTAATTTCGTATTTCAAAGACGATATTAATAACGCAGGAGAAAAAACAGGCAGAATGGAATACAACCCAATATTCGACAAAACAACACAAGGAGGAGAAAAACCTTGTGCACCATCCAAGTGGCTAGTTAAAAACAAAATTAACCCGGATTTGTGTCCAGTAAGGTTGTTTAAAAATTTCTTAGAAAAAAGAAACAACATAAATATTCCGCGATTGTTTTTAACTGTTAATCCTTTCTGGAAATTGGGCAAGTGGTAGAAGAATATCCCTGTCGGAAAAAATATAATCACTCGGTGGACCTCAACGGAAGCAAAAAAGTCAGGTTTAGCGACTGAAAAGGTTAAAATCACCAACCATTCACTGCATGCAACAGCTGTTTCGAAATTAGCAAAGCACGGGGTTGAAGAAAATACGCTAATAAAAATTACTAGACATTCCAACCCAAAATCCATAAAGCCGTATCTTTAACTAGACGAGGAACACCACTCTAATATAGTAGAAAAAATGAGTTAAGACAATGATAAGGCTAATCATAACCCAGAAACTAATATCTGTATGCCAGGTTCTACAAGTTCTAATTCAATGGCAAACTCACATACATTATCAAGTAATGCAGCAGACTCCAAAAATAGTAATTTTTACAATAATTGTGTTTTCCACTGCAATTCATGCAATTTTTAATTTGCTTATTTTCATATAATTAAATATAACGTTTAAATAAAAATATTAACTTTTGTACTTTCATTTCACGTACTCGAGAAATATTCTACCGAATTACATTCGTGCATCAAAATAGACCTGATAATTTTTCATTCAAGCATGTTGTCAGTAAAAAACTGGATTCGGTTATTTTCATATTTTGTTTAAAGAGCCTTCCACCTTCGGTGTCGGGCTCTTTTGCCAAAATATGAAAATAAACTCATTCAGTTTTTAGACAACATGCTTTCATGAAAAATTATCGGTAATTTTGATGCACTTATGTAATTACTTACGATAAGTAATAAGTTTAATTTCATCTGAACGCCGTTTTTGTTGAAAAGTTAGTTGGTGAAATTTTTGTTCTTAAAATGTTTGTTTGTAAAGGTTATGTTAGTTTTCTAATGTATAATTTTTTTATTTTGCATTATCTAGGTATCCTCTGCTAGCTGTTTCAAGAAAAATAAGTAGAAATTATTTCTCTCACTTAGGTAGGTAGGGGAGAGTTCGCACTACCAATAATATAGTCTTAAAAAATAAAAACAGCTTTCCATATTATTAACCGTTAAAAATCAGCTATTTGATTTCGAAGGAATTCTTTTTATTATTATTGTTTGGCAATAGTAAGGTTGAAATAAACTATTTAAGATTATGTTAGCCTATAAAGTAGTTTAAAAAGGTAACCATAATAATATGTAATAGGATAGCGAACAAATATATAATTCTATTTTCTGGGTCTACGTACCTTACATAAGTGAATTTATTATTAGATATTACTATTATTACTGTTTGTATGGCAATAAAATAAACTGTTTAACCTTAAGTTAGCCTACATACAAGTTTAGAAATGTAACCGTATCAATAAATTGCATTTTAACGAACAAATTCTATAAACACCATTTTTGGGTTTACGTACCTTACGTAAGTCAAAAACTTTTTAAGTAGGGTTTCCATGGACAGAAAAATTTAATTCCTGGCTAAATTAAAGCTTTTACATTTATGTTAGCCCACATCCAAGTTTAGAAATGTAACTGTATCATAACCAACAAATTCCATAAAAACCACTTTTGGGTCTCCGTATCTTACGTAAGTCAAAAACTGTTTAGGTAGGGTTTCCATTGACAGAAAAATTAAATTCCTGGCTAAATTGAAGCTTTTAACTTTATGATAGCCCATATACAAGTTTAGAAATGTAACCGTATCATAACCAACAAATTCCATAAAAACCACTTTTGGGTCTACGTACCTTACGTAGGTCATATATGGGAATTTCCTTGACATTAAAAAATGTAATATCTGGCTACATACAATTAGTTTATGTTGAACTGTAGGTAGATATAGTATCTCACCTATAGATATAATCTGAACAAATAAAACAAACAAAATTCTGTTGTATTATGAGTGACAGATTCCTATTTAAAGTTGCGTTTCAGTTAATTTAGTATTTTCAAGGTTTGGATAATTATAATATTATATAGTTTTTAAATCTATTTTGACACTTTATCTTTAAACCATATAAAAACTCATGTTTACCTTAAATTATAATATTTATAAAACAAAATTTTCAAAAGAAATTATTAATATTATTTGGCAAAATTAAAGCGGTAGAACTGATATGACGATATGACTATTGCATGAATTGTTTTAGAAGGTATCACAAGTAGTATAATTTTCAAGTTCGGTCGTGGAATTCATACCAACCTATAAAAATTAAATCGACCAAAATTGACAGAGTGTCACGTGATTTTGCCTCCATCTTGCGAGAGTATTCAAAATTTTTTCTCTACATCTAAGATTAAATGGCGATTAAAACTAGCAATTACCAACTATAAAACATTTTGGTATGTTCTTATTATAATCTATACTTGGTTAGAGGACGGAGCCCAAGCAGCAGACTGTCGTCTAAATCACGTTATTTTTTGGGATTTTTACGTCTTCGACGTCATGTTACCAAAAAACGACGTGATAATGTCGTCATCATTGTTACGTCAATTAGACGACATAAATTATACGTCAATATAACGTCGTTTTTTAGACATTTTCTATCAAGCACCTGTCGTAATGCGCGCGCACTCCATGCCATCGTTCTCACGTTCTCTCTTTGACTCGGCATCGGCCGTTCCGTTTCTTTCTCCGCCATTTTGCGGAATTTTGTCCTTTTGTGTTTGTTCGTGTTGTAAATGTAAACTTGTAAATTTTGGTCTAAAAGAAATCATTGTTTGTGAGAATAGTAAAGATAGCCATATAGCATTGGTTTGTTCTAGTGCTTGGTCTGAGGTTCTTTCAGTTGTGTGTGTGAGGGTGTGTGTGTGTGTGTGTGTTTTTCACGGCGGCGTGTTAAAGGGGTAAGTAAAACAGTATAATAACAATAATTTCTAATTATAATGCTGTAAGTTCTCCTTCCGTTGCATACATTTACAGTACCACTACTAACTGCCAAATAAATTTAGCTATGCAGCGATTTAAATTAATAACTAATAAAATATTTTTGATAGCAATTCCCATTTTAAATTGAGAATAACCAACTAAGTACTCTAGATTGTATTAAAGCAATACGTTGCAATAAAAAAAAATTAAAACATAACAATAATTAAGCTTCTCCGTAACTTATTTTTTTAGTGGTTTTTTCTGTGGTATTTCTCTAAACTTTTCTGTACCTACCTAACCTAACTTGTTTTTTGTTTTAGGAAAAGATGGCATATGTCATTGTAGAATGGGATAATGGTGCACTTTCAGTGGTGTCTAAAATGTGGTGAACACCATTAAAAAGAGAAGCCTTTTGGCCTTCTTACAAAGATCAAAGGATTTTCAATAAATTACTTAAAGAGAAAGAAATCAACATTGATCCCAGTCCGCAGAAGCACGTCAAGATTACATCAATATCTGGTAACTACTGGTCAATAGACGTCAGTCGACCAAAAATCGACGACATTTTGACGTTAGTTAATTGTCGAATTTCTGACGTCATTTAATTCACGTCATATTGTCGACTTTACTTGGTGATATCTGGTATAATATATTTTTAATTATTTCTACCCAAAAAACTATAATAACTTGCATGACAAACCCGAACAAACCTTTTTTTTTGTGGGTGCCGTAAAAAATAGAATAATCGCCTCATAATCGTACATTGGCTGCGCGCGCAGTCCCTCCTGTCATAGGCAACGAGAGTGAACGGGGTTGCCAGTTTATTAGAAACTCCCTAAACGCCTATCCACGCCATGACGTCATGTTTAATAGTTTTACTTTTATTGATAAATATACAGTCGGTAGGTAAAAGCAAAAACAATTATAACTTTACACTGTGCTGACTATATTATTAGTGTATATAGTGAAAACTGAAAATGCCACTTTATGTTTGCCAGGAATACAGAAAAGTTTTGCCAATAATTTTGTATTAAACTGTTGGCAACCTTGCAGACGAACGTCGGCTTCCGGCTCGAGCACGGGCGGTTAGCTGACGCCATTTTTTCACTGTGTCATTTTAAGTAGGTATTTATTTAATAGTGTTGTGTTTGTACGTTTATTAGTGTTGGTGTTTGTTGTTTACATACTTCAACCAACGAAACCAAAGCAAAGGTAAGTACTGTTGTTGGGTTGCTGTGATTGATGTTCGTTGGTAAATAGCAAGGTCTCTATAAATAGTACCTACTATTTGCAGGTTATTGCTGCTGCATGACAGGATTTATTGATTTCTAGGATTATTTTACTAAGGTTAACGAAGTTTTAAAGACAAAATCTCTAATTTTTAGTGTATTTCGTGCTTAACTTTCTAGTAAAATGTATCTTTTGTCCTATCGCCATGCTGAATTTATAAATTACCTAAAATTTTCAATATTCATTTTAGTTGCCAATATAAAGTTAACGCACTTATTTAAGACAATTTTAGGCCCGGTTTATGCAAAAATTCCTTAACTTTAACTTTAGAAATAACGACATATTTGGCCGTAAAAAGTGTTTGAATGAAGGTATTTCATATAAGAGAACATGCACAAAAACCTTTCCATAACTATAATTTTATATAAATAAATAAAGATAGGTGTATACTTTTTTAACTTTTGTGAGAGCCAAATTTATTGTTAATTTTTGTTACAGGTGCGGTACAGATTAAACCCCTGCTGCTACTCAAAGTGATATTGAACATGGAATAAAAATTTGGCTAAAACACGCGAATGCAGAAGACGCCTGTTGCTCCTGTCGAACATGATAATTATTACAGTGGTGGTGGTGGTGGTGGTGGTGACATGGTTTAGTAGTATGTACCTACTTACCCATAATAAATGCTTACACAATGTATTAGGTAGTTTTAGTTTAAATTGGATTACTGGTGAATACAAAATATTTTAGGACGTGAATTTCACGTCATGAAATGACGCGAAAGTCACGTCAAGAAATGGCGCGAAAGTCACGTCATTTCAAGACGTAAAAATGACGTCATCGGTCTGTGACATTAGGAGGTCATTTTCACGTCATATTGTCGTCATATAGTCACGTCATATATGGTAATAGGTCACCAGAATATGACGTCATTTTGACGTGCTCCTGCGGACTGGGATGAGTCTTGGAAATTGTATAAAATCAAGCGATGCATGTTTGAGGCAGGTAGGAACTTTCAAGAAATGGGTCGAGGTTAAGTAAAATGTATATTTTTAACTAAGCCTAACTTTTGTCATAATAAATTGATTAAGCTATTTTACATTTAAGTTAGTACATATACCTTGTTGTATAATGGATTTGTCGTGAAAAGAATTTAAAAGTCATTTAGGTAAAGTCTTTTACTTAGAGGTCCTGTACTGTGCATACATAAACCACATACACAATTAAATAAAAACAAATTAACAATTTAAGTCAAAAAAAATAATTTCTGATAATTTTATAAATAAAAAATGTTTTTAGACGATACAGATAAAGCTATAAAAAATGCAAAGATGCAGAGGATACCTCCAACTTGGATACCGACAAACCAACACTATTATTAAAAGAAAACCAAAACCAAAGCGAATATTAAGTAGTTCCGATGAGGATGTACCTACAACTAAAAAGAAAATACTTATTGAACGTCCACCCAATTTAAGTACAATAGAATTAACCCATGATTTTCTGCATGGTAAGAATTTTAATAAATAAATATATGGCTTGGTAATTTGTCTTTTTTCTGTTTTATTTTTAGACGGGTCACCAACTCAATATGTCCCTCCTGCAAGGACCCCTAAATATATAGGCATATAAAACTATGTTTCAGAAATATAACTGTTTTAAAGTAAATATTGAATATTTCCTCTTTCTTAGGTAAATTAAGTTTAGGTGTACACAACAAAAAAAAAACATATTACTAAAAAAATTGTATCTCTCTACTATATAATATACAGGGTAGTGTAACCATGATTAGTTGGAGTATTAAGTAAAATTTATATTTCTACATATTTTAATTACACATAATTATTGATGTTGAAATAAAGAAAAAATATTTTTAACCTAGGTGCCCCTCTGCAGTTTTTTATCTATAATCTAATCATCATCAGTAATCAAGTGCAGTGAAAACGTGTAAAAAAAGTTTTAAATGTTTTGTGCCTAATCCTCTACCCTATCTTGGTTTCCAAACTACTAACGAAGCCCCCTAAAGGTTAAGAGCAAACACTAATGACGCCTTCGTCATTTAGTTTTTTGGTCAATATTTCGTAACTTCGTTGTTTTATCCAAAAATCGCCTAATTACCCCTCCCTTGGGTACCTACCTTTAAGGTTAAGAAAAATTAATTGATTAACAAATAAAGGCAAAAAACCCTTTGATGACGTGATATGTCGGCACTAATCACGTCGTTATAACGTCACTAATCACGTCGTTATAACGTCACTAAATGACTCCCTAGTCACGTCATCGGTCCGTGACATAATCACGACATCCTACCGTCATTATCACGTCATTTTTAAAGTACAGTTGACGTTTAAGATGACGAAAAAGTTACGTCAAATTGCGTCAGTCTGCTGTCTGAAAGGCGCGGCTTCCAGATCCGATGCACTCTATAGGGTATATTTTGTAAATGCGCCATTGAAAGCGCCGCGTTATCATGCATCAGACCAGAAAAATATCAATCAGCTGATTAAACTTAAACAAGATTATTCTAATGAATCTCTACTACAATTCTTGGTGCTGATAAAATAATAATGTAATAAAGCTGCGTACCTCGTCAACAGCCCTAAAACTACGTCATCTCAACGGGGGTTCTCCACTATTAAATACGTTTTTCTCTTGAACGCGAATAAATGTGCATATTTGTTTTAAACCACGTTTTAACGGTATAAAAATATCTAGTAATCTTGAGGTCAATACTGTGTGTAGTTTTGTAACCTTACGGCCCCCGGCTCATATGACCGGAGTAAAAAGCTGAAAGAAATATTAATTAGTGGGTTATTAAAATAGGTTAATTAATTAATAATAACCTGCAAAGCTGAAAAATAAAAATTACTTTTTTATTATTATTATTACAACAAAAAAAAATTGTGGCCTTGGAGGTCTGATTTAACACAAAAGTGTTATTTGCACGACTCATGGTATTGAGTTTATTAACCCATTCCAGAATTCCACATGTGACATTCAAATACATAAAATAATGCATTTGTATGTCTCACATACAATAAAGAAATAGGCTCGGACGTGACCGTCTAGATTCGGGCAAGAATCTATGGCCGACCCTACGTTGTGTTCGTCAGGTTCGCTGAAAAATACTAATTGAAGTATTATACTGAGTGGACAAAAATTAACCAAAATCTATTATGGCCGTTAGTTGAATAAACACTATTTTAAAGAAAACTTTGAAACACGACAGGAAGGCAGAATTCTTCGCTATAAAAAAAATAAAAGAAAATTCAAAACAAAAGTTGTCAGTTGTGCAAAAGAAAGCTCCTGTAACGCACTCTCGACCACGTTTCCAAAGGTTTCCCTACCCTGTGCACCGGACAAGATTATGGGGCTGTCGCCCAGGGCAGTAGCCCTTCTCTATAGGTTCCCCTCATACAGTTGCTGGTCCCGGCTGTCGGCGGGCTGTCCCACGTTGAAGGAAACATTGTGAACCGACAAGTCTGTATCAAAAGAACGAGTCATTCACTGTTCCCTGTACAACCTCCAACAGAATTTAAGGTTAACTTTTTGTTTTAAAGTTACTCATAAAAGAAGCAAAAACTGCCACCTTTTGTTTAAACATCAGAACGCTGGTATCGTTGCTTCAGACTAGCACATAACATAAGAAAATGAGAGGGCTTTTTCCTGCCTGATAAAAATCCCCACATCTCCACGAGATTAATCTCGTTGCTACGTCCAGCGTGAGGCTGTCGGCTCCGTAACAGCGCGAAGGGAGAGCATGGTAATAGGATAACCCTGAACTTAAATCATTTGGGAAAACTCACATAAACTCAGTTATGAAAAAAAAAACAATTAAGGTTCTTTTGGTTTGTTAATCGTGAGGTTTGTTGAGTTTTATTTCATTTGGTCTTAACAACAGATACCAAAAAAGTAAATAAAACTTTGTTACTGTTTTAAAGCCATAATTCGTTTTGGGTAGAAATAAAGGATAATAACTATAATCTTAATTGTCATTTAAAATTGCTAACCTGGAAGGTCAGTAAAACAGTTTCGCTCCCTTTCACCTTCTGATGTCATTTTAATAATAATTTGAAACTTTGGTTACTCTCTAAAAATTAAAATATAAATTTTCAACTCGTTGTGAAATATATAATTAGTATAAAAATTCCATTATGGTATTATATTTAATCTTTTACTCCCATTTTCTTTAATTTAATTTAGGTTGATATAGTAAACAACGTAAAATTGATTAAGAATTTTGTTGCTATAGGTCGATTATTTTTTTCCTTTAAGAGTGAGAGAAAATATTAGATTTCTTTATTGTTTATTTAAAGACATAAGCGGTGATATCCAAGACAAACGGGATAACCGAGCAGATGTCATGTAAGAAAATATGAGATTTATTTATAATTTGTTTATTTAAAGACATAAGCGGTGATATCCAAGACAAACGGGATAACCGAGCAGATGTCGTATAAGAAAAAAGGAGATTTATTTATAATTTGTTTATTTAAAGACATAAGCGGTGATATCCAAGACAAACGGGATAACCGAGCAGATATCGTATAAGAAAAAAGGAGATTTATTTATACTTTGTTTATTTAAAGACATAAGCGGTGATATCCAAGACAAACGGGATAACCGAGCAGATGTCATGCAAAAAAATATGAGATTTATTTATACTTTGTTTATTTAAAGACATAAGCGGTGATATCCAAGACAAACGGGATAACCGAGCAGATGTCATTTAAGAAAATATGAGATTTATTTATAATTTGTTTATTTAAAGACATAAGCGGTGATATCCAAGACAAACGGGATAACCGAGCAGATGTCGTATAAGAAAATATTAGATTTATTTATAGTTTGTTTATTTAAAGACATAAGCGGTGATATCCAAGACAAACGGGATAACCGAGCAGATGTCATGTAAGAAAATATTAGATTTATTTATAATTTGTTTATTTAAAGACATAAGCGGTGATATCCAAGACAAACGGGATAACCGAGCAGATGTCGTATAAGAAAATATTAGATTTATTTATAATTTGTTTATTTAAAGACATAAGCGGTGATATCCAAGACAAACGGGATAACCGAGCAGATGTCGTATAAGAAAATATTAGATTTATTTATAATTTGTTTATTTAAAGACATAAGCGGTGATATCCAAGACAAACGGGATAACCGAGCAGATGTCATGTAAGAAAATATGAGATTTATTTATACTTTGTTTATTTAAAGACATAAGCGGTGATATCCAAGACAAACGGGATAACCGAGCAGATGTCATGTAAGAAAATATGAGATTTATTTATACTTTGTTTATTTAAAGACATAAGCGGTGATATCCAAGACAAACGGGATAACCGAGCAGATGTCGTATAAGAAAATATTAGATTTATTTATAATTTGTTTATTTAAAGACATAAGCGGTGATATCCAAGACAAACGGGATAACCGAGCAGATGTCGTATAAGAAAATATGAGATTTATTTATATTTTGTTTAGTTAAAGACATAAGCGGTGATATCCAAGACAAACGGGATAACCGAGCAGATGTCGTGCAAGAAAATATGAGATTTATTTATACTTTGTTTATTTAAAGACATAAGCGGTGATATCCAAGACAAACGGGATAACCGAGCAGATGTCATGTAAGAAAATATGAGATTTATTTATACTTTGTTTATTTAAAGACATAAGCGGTGATATCCAAGACAAACGGGATAACCGAGCAGATGTCATGCAAGAAAATATGAGATTTATTTATACTTTGTTTATTTAAAGACATAAGCGGTGATATCCAAGACAAACGGGATAACCGAGCAGATGTCATGTAAGAAAATATGAGATTTATTTATAATAAAGAAAAATTAGTAATTTAAAATTATATTCCTATATCATTAAAATAAATTTTGTTGTTTACCAAAACTACCGTCTGAAAAATATATTTTGCCCTGTATAAAAAAAAAAAAACCAACCAGTATTCCCAAATTAGAGTAACCCAACAAAATAAAAAACTAAAGAAAATAAACTTGGTCTTTAAGAACTTAACACCCTTTTTTAAAAAACATCCCTGAATTTTAAATTGTTACACAAATTAAATCCACACAAATAAAATTAAACTTATTTAACCCAATGTCATTTGTTTTGCTATTTGAATTAATTTTGAAGAATATCTGCAGAAAATAAACTTATGATGACTCTGGAATTTAGGTGCTTACCGTACCTATCGAAGTTAATAAGTGTCTCTTTAGAAATTCTCTGTTTAGCAGCTAACCCATCTTCTCCCCCGCCAAAGTCTTCGTTTGTGTGTTTTAACACCCTGCGTCGTTTGTAATACGGAGTACGACGTTGGCTGCTATAAAAAATCAATAATTGCGGCAAAGATGTGAACGGTCCAAAGTTCACGCGTCCTCCTAAATATCATCGGAAATATACTGAGGAGTTGATTTTCAAGACTGGCTACCTAAATAGATTTATCAGGGCCTATATTTGGAAATGAACAGGTATTACACTTTTAACAAAAAAATTTTACCAGTATTGCAGGATAAATTAAACTCATAATATAATTTAAATTAAATATAAATAATAGAGTAAAATAATTAAACCTCAGGGCGTAACATTGGGGAAAGAATAAGTTTACCAATAAATAAATTAACAAAAATAGTGAAAAAAAAAATTCAAATAAGGTCACCTGGGTCTGCTCTGTTACAGTCACCCCTATTATTTTGAGCGAAAAACAGGGTTATGAGCAAAAAATAATACCAAACAACAGTACAATTAAAAAAAAACTTCAATCTAAAAAAAAATCAACCACATCAGTACAATTTGAAAGAACTTCAATCCTGGTAACGGCACCACTGTAACCTTACGGCCCCCGGCTCATATGACCGGAGTAAAAAGCTGAAAGAAATATTAATTAGTGGGTTATTAAAATAGGTTAATTAATTAATAATAACCTACCAAGCTGAAAAATAAAAATTACTTTTTTATTATTATTATTACAACAAAAAAAAATTGTGCCCTTGGAGGTCTGATTTAACACAAAAGTGTTATTTGCACGACTCATGGTATTGAGTCTATTCACCCATTCCAGAATTCCACATGTGACATTCAAATACATAAAATAATGCATTAGTATGTCTCACATACAATAAAGAAATAGGCTCGGACGTGACCGTCTAGATTCGGGCAAGAATCTATGGCCGACCCTACGTTGTGTTCGTCAGGTTCGCTGAAAAATACTAATTGAAGTATTATACTGAGTGGACAAAAATTAAACCAAAATCTATTATGGCCGTTAGTTGAATAAACACTATTTTAAAGAAAACTTTGAAACACGACAGGAAGGCAGAATTCTTCGCTATAAAAAAAATAAAAGAAAATTCAAAACAAAAGTTGTCAGTTGTGCAAAAGAAAGCTCCTGTAACGCACTCTCGACCACGTTTCCAAAGGTTTCCCTACCCTGTGCACCGGACGAGACTATGGGGCTGTCGCCCAGGGCAGTAGCCCTTCTCTATAGGTTCCCCTCATACAGTTGCTGGTCCCGGCTGTCGGCGGGCTGTCCCACGTTGAAGGAAACATTGTGAACCGACAAGTCTGTATCAAAAGAACGAGTCATTCACTGTTCCCTGTACAACCTCCAACAGAATTTAAGGTTAACTTTTTGTTTTAAAGTTACTCATAAAAGAAGCAAAAACTGCCACCTTTTGTTTAAACATCAGAACGCTGGTATCGTTGCTTCAGACTAGCACATAACATAAGAAAATGAGAGGGCTTTTTCCTGCCTGATAAAAATCCCCACATCTCCACGAGATTAATCTCGTTGTTACGTCCAGCGTGAGGCTGTCGGCTCCGTAACAGCGCGAAGGGAGAGCATGGTAATAGGATAACCCTGAACTTAAATCATTTGGGAAAACTCACATAAACTCAGTTATGAAAAAAAAACAATTAAGGTTCTTTTGGTTTGTTAATCGTGAGGTTTGTTGAGTTTTATTTCATTTGGTCTTAACAACAGATACCAAAAAAGTAAATAAAACTTTGTTACTGTTTTAAAGCCATAATTCGTTTTGGGTAGAAATAAAGGATAATAACTATAATCTTAATTGTCATTTAAAATTGCTAACCTGGAAGGTCAGTAAAACAGTTTCGCTCCCTTTCACCGTCTGATGTCATTTTAATAATAATTTAAAACTTTGGTTACTCTCTAAAAATTAAAATATAAATTTTCAACTCGTTGTGAAATATATAATTAGTATAAAAATTCCATTATGGCATTATATTTAATCTTTTACTCCCATTTTCTTTAATTTAATTTAGGTTGATATAGTAAACAACGTAAAATTGATTAAGAATTTTGTTGCTATAGGTTGATTATTTTTTTCCTTTAAGAGTGAGAGAAAATATTAGATTTCTTTATTGTTTATTTAAAGACATGAGCGGTGATATCCAAGACAAACGGGATAACCGAGCAGATGTCATGTAAGAAAATATGAGATTTATTTATAATTTGTTTATTTAAAGACATAAGCGGTGATATCCAAGACAAACGGGATAACCGAGCAGATGTCGTATAAGAAAAAAGGAGATTTATTTATAATTTGTTTATTTAAAGACATAACCGGTGATATCCAAGACAAACGGGATAACCGAGCAGATGTCGTATAAGAAAAAAGGAGATTTATTTATACTTTGTTTATTTAAAGACATAAGCGGTGATATCCAAGACAAACGGGATAACCGAGCAGATGTCATGCAAAAAAATATAAGATTTATTTATACTTTGTTTATTTAAAGACATAAGCGGTGATATCCAAGACAAACGGGATAACCGAGCAGATGTCATGTAAGAAAATATGAGATTTATTTATAATTTGTTTATTTAAAGACATAAGCGGTGATATCCAAGACAAACGGGATAACCGAGCAGATGTCGTATAAGAAAATATTAGATTTATTTATAATTTGTTTATTTAAAGACATAAGCGGTGATATCCAAGACAAACGGGATAACCGAGCAGATGTCATGTAAGAAAATATTAGATTTATTTATAATTTGTTTATTTAAAGACATAAGCGGTGATATCCAAGACAAACGGGATAACCGAGCAGATGTCGTATAAGAAAATATTAGATTTATTTATAATTTGTTTATTTAAAGACATAAGCGGTGATATCCAAGACAAACGGGATAACCGAGCAGATGTCGTATAAGAAAATATTAGATTTATTTATAATTTGTTTATTTAAAGACATAAGCGGTGATATCCAAGACAAACGGGATAACCGAGCAGATGTCGTATAAGAAAATATTAGATTTATTTATAATTTGTTTATTTAAAGACATAAGCGGTGATATCCAAGACAAACGGGATAACCGAGCAGATGTCATGTAAGAAAATATGAGATTTATTTATACTTTGTTTATTTAAAGACATAAGCGGTGATATCCAAGACAAACGGGATAACCGAGCAGATGTCATGTAAGAAAATATGAGATTTATTTATACTTTGTTTATTTAAAGACATAAGCGGTGATATCCAAGACAAACGGGATAACCGAGCAGATGTCGTATAAGAAAATATTAGATTTATTTATAATTTGTTTATTTAAAGACATAAGCGGTGATATCCAAGACAAACGGGATAACCGAGCAGATGTCGTATAAGAAAAAAGGAGATTTATTTATAATTTGTTTATTTAAAGACATAACCGGTGATATCCAAGACAAACGGGATAACCGAGCAGATGTCGTATAAGAAAAAAGGAGATTTATTTATACTTTGTTTATTTAAAGACATAAGCGGTGATATCCAAGACAAACGGGATAACCGAGCAGATGTCATGCAAAAAAATATAAGATTTATTTATACTTTGTTTATTTAAAGACATAAGCGGTGATATCCAAGACAAACGGGATAACCGAGCAGATGTCATGTAAGAAAATATGAGATTTATTTATAATTTGTTTATTTAAAGACATAAGCGGTGATATCCAAGACAAACGGGATAACCGAGCAGATGTCGTATAAGAAAATATTAGATTTATTTATAATTTGTTTATTTAAAGACATAAGCGGTGATATCCAAGACAAACGGGATAACCGAGCAGATGTCATGTAAGAAAATATTAGATTTATTTATAATTTGTTTATTTAAAGACATAAGCGGTGATATCCAAGACAAACGGGATAACCGAGCAGATGTCGTATAAGAAAATATTAGATTTATTTATAATTTGTTTATTTAAAGACATAAGCGGTGATATCCAAGACAAACGGGATAACCGAGCAGATGTCGTATAAGAAAATATTAGATTTATTTATAATTTGTTTATTTAAAGACATAAGCGGTGATATCCAAGACAAACGGGATAACCGAGCAGATGTCATGTAAGAAAATATGAGATTTATTTATACTTTGTTTATTTAAAGACATAAGCGGTGATATCCAAGACAAACGGGATAACCGAGCAGATGTCATGTAAGAAAATATGAGATTTATTTATACTTTGTTTATTTAAAGACATAAGCGGTGATATCCAAGACAAACGGGATAACCGAGCAGATGTCGTATAAGAAAATATTAGATTTATTTATAATTTGTTTATTTAAAGACATAAGCGGTGATACCCAAGACAAACGGGATAACCGAGCAGATGTCGTATAAGAAAATATGAGATTTATTTATATTTTGTATTAAATGTAGAAAAACTGCAGATTCTGGGTACAGGAAAATCAACAATGTTTCGTAGGAAAGCAGGGTATCAGTATAATGAAATGGTTAATGTCTAGGCGGGCATTATTAAAAATAGGATAATCGGACCATTTTTCTTTGATGAGAGCCTCACCCAAGTTTTCCGGGGCGGTGGATAGGTAGACGGGGGTCAATAGATTGGCCACTTAGATCGCCCGATCTAAATCCACTGGGCTACGTCAGAAATTTAGTCTATAAATCTAAATCCATATCGATAGATACTCTTATGGAGTTCATTCGTTGAGTAATCTTTAATATTTTGAACTTTTGTGCATTAAAACGTAAGTATACTCTTATTTATAATACAGATAATAACATAAATAAATCAATTTTCAAAGTATATAAGTTATTTCAAGAACAGAAAGCTGAACCCACAATATTATTTAAAGATTTTCCAAATAATCCTTCTAACACAGCCTTACACTTGTTATGAAAGGATTCCAAAGACCCAAACTGTGATATTAAATACCCCCATTATCCCTGTTGATCTCTTTATTAAGCGCAGGCTAATATCTTAGTACGTCACAGATAACCGAACAAACCAGGGATTATTATTTGAAACTTAATACTTGTCATTTTAGGCGAGACGTGTCCTGGATACTAACTCAGGCATTCAGGATTCGGGTATTGAAATTGTAGCGCTTTAGTATTACTTGCGGCAAATAAATGTTTGGTACGCGCTATTTAGCTATACACACAGAAAAGGAACTATGCCTCGAGATAAATAATTTGTTCAATGATACTCTTATTGTAAGTTACTCTAAAAAACTAAGGATTTATAACGTGCGAGCAAAAATTATTTGCATCAAAGAGGGCGTTGCATCTAAGGACGTAATGCTTAGCCGTAGAGCTTAATACCTGTTGGGTGTGAATTAACAATCAATCAGTTATTCCGTCATCTTTGACAGTCGTTACAAGTAATTTGATTCATCGCTAATTTTTCCAATTTCTTGAACAATTCACACAATGGGCTTTACGGAACAGCACAAAACATTCATTGTTGAAGCGTATTTTCGAAACGGGGTTAGAGTAAATGGTGAGTGGCAATACAATCCGGGTTTATGCATGGACGATTTTCACGAACATTTTCCTAACAATGCTTTTATTGCTGGGGATTTTTATCATTGCCTGAAACGAACCGTGGCTGTGTTTAGGGAAACAGGATCTATACAACACAAAAAAGGAGCAGAAAGACCATCTAAAAGAACAGAAGAACTTGTTGCTAACGTTCGTGAAATAATGCAAAATACGCCAACAAATTGTATAAGACGCCTGTCCCAAGAAGTGGGAAGATTTTATGGAACATGCAGGACTATTCTTAAGAAGCAGCTAAATTTGTGGGCGTATCTCGAGTTTGGTTAAACATATATATACCACACGTAAAGGCGTATCTACTTAATAAATCTTTTTCTATGTTTTAGAATGCACAAACCCATTTTTTTGTTATTAATTACAAAAAGCAACATTACTACTTTAATCACCAAAGAAATCGAATCTTTTAAAAATATGGTTTTGGAGATACTATCAATTTACGATCTCAAAAATTTTGAAACTGCTTTCCTGAAAAATCGGTAAAAGTGAGATAATAAAATAAAAATAATATATTACATATTCCTGAAAAGAAATGTCTACATTTATATTATATATATACAGGGTGCCTCACGGTCGATGGTACCTTAGACATTTACGGAAAACGGGACAGGAATTTTCTGAAAATTTGGCAACATGGGTAATTGGCATTGCTCTATCGATTTAAAACATTTTCAACAACTCAACGTTGCCGCTTATACAAAAAAGTAGCATCAGCTTTGATATTATTTTAAATGAGACACCCTATATATTATTGCCTTTTCCGCTACGCTAGTACTTTCTGATTATTTTTGTATAATACTTTTCTATACCTATCTTTAGCGGTTTTCGAAAAATTAATTAATTTCCATATTTTTTGTTTAAAACATAGCTCCAATAAAATGTTTATTACTGCGGTATTTGGACTCGTAGAAAGCTGAAATTTAGGATGTAGTTTATCAATGTCTTGTGTATTAGTTAGGTGCAAGGGAATTTGTTCTGTGTTATACAGGGTCTTTCAAAATTCATCATTTTACCGCTTGATACAAAAATGGTGAAAAGTGAATTTTTTTAAATGGAACACCCTGTATATTATTAAATATCTTGAAAGAAGATTAAAGTCCCTTCCAAATGATATATTTCTATATTAGGTTTTCGAAATGAAACCAGGTTTCTGTAAAAATCGGATTATTTGGGCATATTTGTCTTAGATAGATAGCCATGAAATACAAAGATACAACATGTCATTATGAAAATTATTGGAATATTAATAATAAAAAAAATTGCGCGTTTTTAAAGTTTATTAGAGAAAGTGACCTGAAAATAATTAAAATGGAAGGAGATAACTATCCATTTGAATTTTTAATGAAATTGTTTAATCTTCATGGACAATGTGTCCAAATTATAGCAAGAACATACAGAAGGTTCAATGAATTGTTTCCCGATCAACAACCAATCAACAAGAGAAAGTTTGTATGATTACAAAATAATTTTATTAATAATAAAAAATATAATGAACTCAATGAAATTGCACATAAAAATAAAAAAAAAGGACATATTGTAAAAAGGTTCAAGATTTTCAATTTTTTGTTGTTTAAAATTGGGACGATTGGAAGAAGTAAGAGAGAATGCTATGTAATTGGTTTTGGAAGTATTCAAGGTTAATTTAAAGAAATCCAGCCAGATCTTAATTTTTTTCATACCATCCATAGCTGACTCTTTCAGTTGAGTCCAAGTTTCACCCTTGAATACCACAACTGTGTCGTCTGCATTTGATATGACTATTCCGTTATTAATAATATTAATATTAGCTAAGGAATTTATATAGGTAATAAATAAAATTGGTCCTTAGACAGTATCCTGAGGTATTCCAATTTTTGCGGTTAGCGGATACGACGACATATTATTATGTAATGTCGACATGTTTGTTGTGATTATTAAAATTTTAGTTATGGTAATCAAAGTTTTCCCTCAGTGTTAATTGGCCACACTGTATAAAAAACATGCACCGTTCCCTTCATCCCCGAACAAATGAAAATAGTGTATTCTGTATTATACGAAGTAGCCTTTTTGACCAAACTTAAACTATGCAAATCAAGTCCAAACAAAGAGCGTAAAAGCAAACTCGCGAATGGCTCTTGGATGATTGTTATTAAGCTGAAGCACTGCCAGGATTTAATTAATCATGTGCCCTGATGAGGAGCGAATTGTGTTTCGTGCAGAATATAAAATACTTTCAAGTAGAAATAAGCAACAACAGAATACGTTAAAACGAAAGCTAAAACTTTATTTGACAAATCTTATTACGCTGACAAATATACGAAATGCCAGTTTTCGTTTAAATCAATTAGTGTGTTAGCATCATGGTATACAGGGAAGATCTCTTCAAAACAAATTTTTTTGAAACATTTGTTACCACAAAAATAAATCCTTTAATCCCTAAAATATTTCGTTTAGACACGCGCAAGGTCGTTTTTTTGACAACATATTTTTGCTCCTAATCGATATTTTTTCCGGTAACAAAATACCGTTTAACAATTAAAATATGTATCAAAATTCAATATTTCCATAATAGATGATTTTTTAATTCCTAAAAAATTATCTAATTATCACACAAAATAAATTAACTATTTTTATAATTAAAATATATTTTTTAGGAAGTGCATAGTTCCTATTTTTAAATATCGAGAAATCGTTTATGTAACTTTCAGCGAGCGCTATATACAGTGTCCGCAAGAAAGTCCGCATCAAATGGTATTTTTTTTTTTATTAGGTATAGGTAAAAATTGAAAAAGCAGTTAGTTTTTGCTTACCTAAAAACCAAAAATGACGTATACTGAAGCAGCTGCAAGACTTGCGTTACCTGTCAAATTTGACATTTTTAATAAAATAGGTTCAAAAATGCCATTATTTATCAAAATATCGAAAAACTTTATTCGAGAAAGTTGTTTATTTAGGCATTTTTAGCCTCTGTACGAAATTTTGAGAGTCTAATGCAGTTATTATTTTTTGCCAGGTTCTTGCAAATTTTTATCAACCCTCGTAGATTAACTTTTATACATCGATGTAAAACCATTTGCCTTTACTTCATTTGTAATCTTAATGCAATTTTGTGTAAAATTTTTGTTTCCAATTATTTATTTTGCTACAAAAACTGAAATTGTTATTGATCAGTATGTAATGTTTGATACAAAGTTTATCTAATTACATCAGTTTTGCCAAAACCGACGTTTCTCATTTTTCTTAAGTTAGTAAACAGATGTACAAAAAGAAAATATTAGGAAGCTTTCGTTGAAATTTTACTTAATTAATATTGGATCAAAAAGAATAAATATTAATATTAATCGCTCGAAACATTTTATTCAACAAAAATATAGTTTAATTAATATAATTAATTTAAATTAATATTAATTAAGTAAAATTTCAACGAAAGCTTCTAATATTTTCTTTTTGTACATCTGTTTACTAACTTAAAAAAAATGAGAAACGTCGGTTTTGGCAAAACTGATGTAATTAGATAAACTTTGCATCAAACATTACATACTGATCAATAACAATTTCAGTTTTTGAAGCAAAATAAATAATTGGAAACAAAAATTTTACACAAAACTGCATTAAGATTACAAATGAAGTAAAGGCAAATGGTTTTACATCGATGTATAAAAGTTAATCTACGAGGGTTGATCAAAATTTTCAAGAACCTGGCAAAAAATAAAAATCGTAGTAGACTGTCAAAATTTCGTATAAAGGCTAAAAATGCCTAAATAAACAACTTTTTCGAATAAAGTTTTTCGATATTTTGTTAAATAAGGGCATTTTTGAACCTACTTTATTAAAAATGTCAAATTTGACAGGTAACGCAAGTCGTGCAGCTGCTTCAGTAAACGTCATTTTTGGTTTTTAGGTAAGCAAAAACTAACTGCTTTTTCAATTTTTATCTATACCTAATATTTAAAAAAATCCCATTTCATGCGGACTTTCTTGCGGACACTGTAGTCTATCCCTTACTACAACGGTACAGAGAGGGACGAACTAACTCAAACCAATGATCTGTCGTTGCTCCGAATGGTTTAAGTTGAACGCAGTACTCGTAATTTAAAACAAATCATTTGATTGCCGCTGTTGGTGGATGATTGATGGATGATGGTGTACCTTTAGTGCAAGGGCGAGGTGCATAACTGCAAACCTAATTTTGTGTTCAGTGATATAAGTGTTGTGTAGATGTGTCCTTATATTGAAGGTTTATTTGTGTTTATTTTCCCTTATTATTATTTAGCCTTATCCCAACCAATATCTTTCTTTAGGTATAAACTTCTACGCCATTTTATTTTTTATTATGATTTTCTTAATTTATTTTCTCAAAATAAACATTATTGGTGATAGTCTGGGACAAAATACCTATAGAATAAAAAGTATGATAAGTATATGAAATAAGGCGATCAATTGGCCATATTAACTTTTTCTATTATTCTTTAAAACTAGGTACCTATACTTAGGTAACTGGCTCGAAACGTCACTGTCACTACAGAGATCAAATTTGGCTAAAAAAAAGTAAAGAAATGTAATTAAAATAAAGTAAAATGGCGAATACATCACTAAGCGCCAATTCTAAAAAAAATTAGCTCAGAAAAAGGTCATTTAGTAGTAGTTGGGTAAACTACCTAGCAGCTAACGCAAAATATTTCGATGCTTTGATATGTATTGTAATTACGGGAAATGAAGCATTGATATCACTAATTTTTGTCTATTCTTTAATTTATTAATTGTAATGGTCGTTTGGGTTTCCTGCAAATAAGGAAATGACTGACAATAGAGAGGTGTATTTCGAAATATTTTATTTATTAATTTGAAGAAATAGTCCATACTCAAAGTGGAGTTGAAAGTATAAAAAGAAAAGAAAAACACAAAGTCTTCCTCCACAAAATTTAATGGAAAGGATTCCAAGTTTAAGGGTATCTACATGTTTCGAACGCAGAAACGTTCATCTTCAGGAGACAGAAAGTTTTTTAAATTTATGCTGATGGTGTTTGCAAAAGAGAAATTGAAATTTAGAACCTTAATGGAGCTTTTATGGATTTAAAACTGAAGTACAGAAGAAACATGAAATAAAAGATTTGATAATGGTAAAACCATAGAGTGTTTAAAACATTATGAAGGGGTGTAAACCAACCAAATAAATTGGGGAAGAAGAAAACCTATCTAAGGTGTCGAAGCTTATTTAAAAACAATTAAAGGAACTTATGGATACAAGACATTATTGTAAAGGTACAATCGTTGTGTTTTCACATAAAATTGTTGTAGTGAAAAGTACCCCAAAAATTCTTCATATTTTTTGTGAAAACTATGCTACACCACTGACTTATTTTATTTTAACTTTCTTTTCATGAACAATAAAAAATATCACGTGTGTTTTTTTGATACGATGGACGGTTTAAGGGTAAATAATTATTTTATTTTGAATATACACAAATATTAAAAAATGTGTTTTAAACTGATCAACCACTCAAATATTTATTAAAGTATTTTAACATGTTATACTTAGAAATATGGATCCTTAGATGCCTTTCTTAGGCATATACATATACATATTTGTTTATTAGTATGTATGTAGGTATTCGTTAAAATACTTAAATAAATATTTGAGTGGTTGATCAGTTTAAAATCCATTTTTTAATATTTGTGTATAGTCAAATAAAATAATCATTTACCCTTAAACCGTCTCTGGTATAAAAAAAACACACGTGATATTTTTTATTGTAAATGAAGGAGGGATTCATAAAAATAAAGTTAAAATAAAATAAGTCAGTGGTGTAGCATAGTTTTCACAAAAAATATGATAGTAACATTTTGTACCGACGCCACTGGTTAAATTTACGAACGTGTTATACTTTGAAAATAGTGTCTTTAGATGCTTATTTAATTCACCAAATTTCATTAAAAAAAAATTACTCGTTAAGGAGTTGTTTAAAAATTATTACTAGGTATTCCTTTTAACATTTCAACACCCTGTATCTCCGTAACGAAGTCGCCAAGGACCACTGTTTATAAAAACTTTTCGTGTTTAAATATTGCCAGCAATTACCTCCCGAAGTCTGTCAAAGTACTTTTGGATCACCCTGTACAGTGAGCTCAAAAAGGATGGAATAAAATCGTTTAAAATTCAGGTGATTATTTTCTGGAAAAATGCTTGGACATGTTGATTATTATTTTTAATTGCGAATTTTTTGACATAAGAAATTTGTATACAGGTTGTCTCAAGAAGAACAAGATTTTTTAAATATAACACCCTGTATAATATATTATTTTTAAATTCTACGATGCATTCTGAACACTTTTTGTATAAAATACCATATCTCCAAAATCAACGATTTTCCATATATTGACATTTTTTCTGGTACGAAAACTACAATTAAAAATGAACTCTTTACATCTATTTAGTCTATAATATTTACATAGACTATATTAAAATAAATGTTGAAATTGACCGCCACCAACTTCCTGGCAATATGCAAGTCGATCTTTGAATTCTTCCAAAATGTTATGGATTACCTGGGGCTCTATTATTCTAACCTCATGCCTTATTCGAGCTTTAGACCCACAGAAAAAAATCTAGCGGGGTCAAATCTGATGACCTTGCCGGCCATTCTATTGGATCCCGTCGACCAATCCACGTGCCAGGAAATAAGGTATCCAAGTACTCACGCACCGGGCGTGTGTAATGGGCTGGTGCTCCGTCTTGCTGGTACCATAAGTTATTCAGGTTACAATAATAATAATGAAATGCCCAATTAAAACTAAAAATCCAAGGATTTCAGCATTTTTTCAGAAAAATATTAAAATGTCAATATATAGAAAACCACTGATTTGGAGATATGGTATGTTATACAAAAAGTGTTCAGAATGTATCGTAGAATTTAAAAATATTATAATATACAGGGTGTTCTATTTATAATCGACATGTCCAAGCGTTTTTCCAGAAAATAATCACCTGAATTTTAAACGAATTTATTCCCACCTTTTTAAGCTCACTGTATAAATGGTCTGTGATTTTTTTATGTTATTAATAGTTTATTGTTATTAATAATAGCTGTCTTTACTACTACGTCATATGAATGTATCATGTCATGTTATATATTATATTTATTCTAGGATAAGCTGATTTCTTTATAAAATCTATGTATTTTAGTGAGATCAACTTTTAAACTAAAAAAAACGTGAATTACCCTGTATGTGCATATCGTCGCCACAAGCACTATTACTATTCAAAAAATAACATTTAAAACTTGCTTTAAAGGCCGTGATGTCGTTTCCGAACCTGTAAAAAAGGTGTAAAAAACAATTTGGCGAACTTTCTGATGATCCGTTCATATTAAAATGCAAAAACCTGTTCAGTTTTTTCAGAATTGACCCGCTGCTAAAATGTCGCTGACCTAAATATGTCCCATATGCATCCAAAATATACGGTATGTCAATCGTGATTTTACTAAAACAATTATAACAGCTTTTGGTGTCACAAGAAATTACTATTCCAGCGAAACATTTAATTTTGTTAGGGTCGAACGTATCGATCGAATGATACGTTTAGACAGGACGCATAAATAGAATTTGGCTAGAAAACCGTGACTTTTGAAGTTAATTACAAAATATTTTGTGATATACAATCAATCAGATGCATCGTAATGAGGCAAAAGGGGCGATTGCCCGCAAATGGTAGCCACAAACCACAGACATGTAATAATAGAAATCAATGATGACAAATTTCTGCTGATCGCCCTAGATCTACAGCCTGTGTTGGCAAACAAAGGTTGTATTAATTATATTTACATTTGTGAAGTGTACTTATTAAGAAAAAATAATATACCAAATACCGGGTGCTTGTCAAAAGACGTTCACCCCTATAACTTTTTTATATTTATAGATATTAAAATGAAAATTTGAGATTATGCATAAGAGATGAGTCTGCATTTATTAGCATAATTTTCAATTTGTTACTACTTCCGGTTTGACCGGAAGTGACCTTGACTTTGATATTTTAAATGGGACATCTTGCATATTTTTACTTATTTGGGTTCAGCATAACATTATGAGTAAAATGACACCTCACTTGTCCATTTTTGACGTGTTATAACATTTTTATGTTTATTTTTTATTTTCAATCTAGAGCGCTACAAATTAATTAAATCTGTTAATTTATAGTCAAGTGGTATCTGAAAATTAAAATTATGTCATAAAGTTTCACAAGCGTTAAAGAAATGAAATTTTGTTTTCTTGACGTTGACTCCATTTTTCCAAATGGAACGATGGTGGTTTACTAGGAAAAATTTTCCTTTGAAATTTAAAAGCGTTATCATTATTGCTGCCCTCTCTTTTCTAAAGAAATATAAAGGCGGTCTTGAAAAACAGTGGAATGGTTTTTGAAAAGCAATATGGCCTTAATTTAAAGTTGTAATGTCATTAGTTTATAAAACATACAATACATACAATCTTGCGGCTTCAGAAGTTTTTTTCTGGTCACTCCAAAAATTAGGAGCATATCAATTTGTTCATTTCTAGTAAAACTAACCATTTTCTCTAATTTACAATGTAAGTTTAATAAACGAATGACATTACAATTTTAGACTAGAAATTGTGTCACTCCATTTTAAACCAGAATAATATCTCGCGTTCTGGAGGCCATCTTGACAAATGAACTTTTATCTTGTAAAAAAAAAGCCGTAAAGTTGTCACATTATTTCCATTTTACTAGCCAATTCAATTTCAAAACGAAATAAGTAAAATTTTGAAAATATTTTCAATTTAATTTTTTCGCTAAATATTATTTTTTCTGTAAATGCAAATAAAGTGAGAGCTCGTTAAAAATATACCTAAAGCTAAATTACTAAATTACACGATAAAATTTACTTCGTCTATGCTTTTTGTTTCTCTTTTGCAATAACTAAGCGAAATAAATCGTGACTTGTTGAACTTAGTTAAACAGACGTCATGCTGCAGTAGTGTAGGCAGGACGAACTGAACCTCGCCCATTATATATTTACCATGGTTATATAGTTTTTGAAAGTCTTTATTATTATTATTAATATTATTATTATTATTATTATTATTATTATTATTATTATTATTATTATTATTATTATTATTATTATTATTATTATTATTATTATTTTTATTATTATTATTATTATTATTATTATTATTATTATTATTATTATTATTATTATTATTATTATTATAAAAAATAAACATGTGACAAATGCATCATGGCGAAATTATTTCGTATTCATATTGTTTTTCTTATATTTCACAACCTGCAGGTAACTTGAATTATTTGTTTCCTTGGGTGGCGCATCGAAACCGAAACAGAGATATTTACTGGCAGCTCAGGTCTTTTTTGAAAAAACGCTTAGACCCGTTGATTTTGTTGTCGAGGGGGACACAAAAATGGCAAAAAATCACGTTAACACGTGCAGCCCCCTGGGAGGGGGTGCATGGCACCACCCCTAAAATCGTAAATGGAAAGGGGGGTCGAGTGATACCTTATTTTAAAGGTCTTTCAATTCCCTTTATAATGATGTAAAATTCATGTACTTCAGTTTAGTAGGTTTGGAAATTTATTGATTTAAAGCGTAAATAAAACTTTAATACCTACAGTCATCATCATTAGTGGAGATCAATACATTTGGCAGCAAAGTAGTTTAAAAATTAAGAATGAACTGACCCGTCAGCTAAGAAAATATTGGAAATGACCACCATGACTCTCCATGCAGTAATAAAAATTTTCCTCAAAACGTTACCGCACATTTTGCAACATTTGAGAAGTAATTTGAAGGCATTCATTCACAATTCTTTGTCGCAAATCTTCTAACAATGTTGGATGAGTAGCATAGATTTTGCTTTTTAAGTGACTCCACAGAAAGAAATCCAAAGGTGATAAATCTGGCGATATTGGGGGCCATTCAATGGCACCTCTTTTACCAATCTATCGACCTGGAAACGTCTGATCTAAATATTGTCGAAAACGTAATGCGTAATGTGATGGGGCACCATCCTGTTGGAAAATCAACCTATTCGCAACGTACCGCCGATCATTCTGATTTTCAATTATGGCTATTAATGCAGGATCTATGGCGTCTTGCAGTTAGTAATTGCAAATACATTTCATCCGTCAAATTTCCAGGTAAGAAAAAAGGACCAACTAAATGATCGCCAAAAATACCAGCCCAAACATTTAATTTTTGTGGCTGCTGTGTGTGTACCTCATGATAAATTATGGGATTAGAATCGGACCAATATCGGCAGTTATGATTGTAATCGCCGATCAAAATCGTCTTCATTAAGTTCTTGTACAAGGTGAATTTTATACGAATGAAAACTATGGGCCTTTAGAATTCGTCGAATACTACGTCGACTAAAACTACACACAGTATCCAATTTGCGGGTACTTATCGTAGGATCTACATAAACTTGCCCTAAAACCCCCACTTCTATTGCTTCGTTCCTTATGGGATTTTTAATGTTGCGTTTTTCATTGGCGACTGATCCAGTTTCCCGAAATTTAGCTACAAGTTCTAGACATATTTTCGATGCACGTTACTGTTCCCATGTCGCTCATTAAATATGCTGTTCTATTAGCGCACTGATTATTTCCGAAAAATATTTCGATAATTTCAACCTTTTTTGCAGTGGAATATACCATGGTTAATTTATGTATAAAGCATTAAAAGGTATTTTAACAACAAAGTTTGGTCGAATCAATCGCAAACTATGTAGGTACTAAATTCATATTTAAAATAAGTACGGGACATTCCCTTCTTATCGTTCTTCAAGAAACAACTTTTTTTGCCGCAAAAAGCGCTCCAATCGCTATTTTTAACACCAAAATGATAAACAAACCATGGGCGTAGTAACGAAAAGCATTTAGTTATTATGTAAATGACTTTACTCAAATTTCTTCTGAAAGTAGTACAAACTAATCTGATGTACCTACCTATTAAGTCTACTTTAAGCTTTATATCAATTAATCTCCAAAACTACTGAACTGAAGTTCATGAATATTACATCATTATAGAGGGCATTGAAAGACCTTTAAAATAAGGTATCACTGGACCCCCCTTTCCATTTAAGATTTTAAGGGTGGTGCCACCCCCGCCCAGAGGGCTGCACGTGTTAACGTGATTTTTTGCCAATTTTGTGTCCCCCTCGAAAACAAAATCGACGGGTCTGAGCATTTTTCCAAAAAATAACTGAGCTGCCAGTAAATGTCTCTGTTTCGTTTTCGATGCGCCACCCTATTATATAAATTGTGATGTTATTAAGCCGTTTCCAGACTTTATACACACACTGTATATAGGGTGTTAATTAATGTCATGCAGATATTTCAGGGGGTGATAGTACTCGTCAAAATAAGAAAAAAATGCAAATATATGCATGCGTTATTTTTGTTATACAGGGTGGCAGTTTCAATTTTTTTTCTTGTATTTTGCGTTTTCTCTCTTATATTCTCCGATAATTGTTTGAAATTTGGAACATCAACCCTTTTTTAAAATCTCTACAATATAGTATCAAAATTGTCGGTCGCAGTATACAGGGTGTTACATTTTCTTGAATCGGCTACAATCCTATCTTTCAGCACTTTTTTTTTTACTCCCTGTATGAATTCCGGTATGAAATTTGAACTCTCTGTTCCTTTGTTTAGCGTTCTGGTATCTTGTACTATTCTCGTATCTGTGACCGTTTTCGATTTATTTGCAAAAATAGACATCGATGGAAATTAAATGTAGACGAAATAGCGTAATAATCAATATGAGAAAAAAAATAGTAGGCTGGGATAGGCAATAATTGTTAATTCTGTTTATTGTCCTTGTGACATTTTGCAACAAATATTTTTTTTGTTTGACGTTTCCGGAGTTGTTTTGAACTGGTTAATGATGGTTGAATTCACAAATCAAGAATATGCAGAGATGCATTTAATCTATGGACTTGCCGATGGCAATTGTTATGAAGCCAGACGACTGTATGCACAAAGGTATCCAAATCAAATACTGCCTGACCCACGGACATTCGCAAATGTACATAATCGACTATGTGAAAATGGATCGTTCAAGAAATCATCTCATTTAGCAGGAGCAAACAGAACGGTTAGGACTCCTGAAGTCGAGGAAGCAGTCCTGAATGCAGTAAAAAATGATCCTGCTACTAATACGAGAAATATTGCCGCAACACCTAACATTTTATTTGTGCTGGTCTGGAAAATTTTAATGGACAACTTGATGAATCCTTACCACATCCAAAGGGTTCAAGCTCTTCTCCCACGTGACTTTCCACTACGTTTTAATTTTTGCCAATGGTTCCTACAAATGCTAGCCCAAAATCTGTTATTTGAAAACACGATTTTATTTAGCGATGAAGCAAATTTCTCAAGGAATGCCATAAACAATTTTCGCAACAACCATTGTTGGGCAGAAGAGAATCCGTATGCGATACGCGAAAATAATTTCCAGGAACAGTTTTCAGTAAATGTGTGGGTCGGCATTCTTGGAGATTATTTGATAGGACCATTTTTCCTACCAGCAAGGCTAAACGGACAATATTATCGTCAATTTCTTGAAGAGAAACTCCCAGGGCTGCTAGAAGAGGTACCAATTCTTGTCAGAAACCAAATGTGGTTCATGCACGATGGTGCACCACCGCACTTCAGCATAGAGGTGAGAAACTTTCTCAGTCAAATTGTTAGGTCGAGGGGGACCTCAGCCATGGCCCCCTAGATCCCCAGACCTGAATAGCCTGGATTTTTTTTCTGGGGACACCTAAAAGCATTAGTGTATCAGACCCCAGTCCAGACAGAAGAGGATTTAAGAAACAGAATAATAACTTCATGCGACACCATTCGCAATACTCCTGGAATATTTGGCAGAGACCGTCAGTCCATGAGGCGAATACTTGATTCGTGCATTTTAGCAAGAGGCGGACATTTTCAACAGTTTTTTTAATTTTGTTTTATTTTTATTTGATTTAAGTACTAATAAATTGTTTTTTACACATCTTGTTCCTCTGCGTTATTTCGTCTACACTTAATTTCCATCGATGGCTATTTTTGCAAATAAATCGAAAACGGTCACAGATACGAGAATAGTACAAGAGACCAGAACGCTAAACAAAGGAACAGATAGTTCAAGTTTCATACCGGAATTCATACAGGGAGCCAAAAAAAAAAGTTCTGAAAGATAGAATTGTAGCCGATTCAAGAAAATGTAACACCCTGTATTCTGCGACCGAAAATTTTGATACTATATTGTAGAGATTTAAAAAACGGGTTAATGTTCCAAATTTGAAACAATTATCGCAGAATATAAAAGAGAAAACGCAAAATACGAAAAAAAAAATTGAAAATTTGCCACCCTGTATAACGAAAATAACGCATTTTGACGAGTACTATCACTACCTGAAATATCTGCATGACATTAATTAACACCCTGTATATGCTATCCTTTATTATAGGTACACAAAATACTTTTATGATGTCGCATCACAATTGGCACATGTATATATATTTCTTATTTTATAAGACCCAAAGTAATAGTCTCGGAAAAACGTCCCTTTGAAACATAAAAGAATATTTCACCGTAAAATTTGCCTTGTCTTGCAAGGGAAATAAAACTCAATTTCTGTACGTGACCCGATTGGATGAATATCGTTAGTCACAAATTTTACGGCCTTTTTTGCTAGACGTGGGCAATCCGGATCATTTTTAGGATTTGGATCACCGAATCTGAATCGATAGGTTGAAATATCTGACTCACTAAAACGCAGTAGGTAGTAACGTGCGAGCAAAAATTATTTGTGTGTGTTAGTGGCAATAAAATCGGGTTTGTGCATGGACGATTATCACGAACACTTTCCTAACGTTGCTTTTATTGTTGGGGATTTTTATCATTGCCTAAAAAGAACCGTGGCTGTGTTTAGGGAAACAGGATCTACACAACACAAAAAAGGAGCAGGAAGACCATCTGCAAGAACAGAAGAACTTGTTGCAATAGTTCTTGAAATAATGCAAAATACGCCAACAAGAAAGGATTATCCAAGAATGATTAATTTATCAATTTAATTAATTAATTATGCAAGACTGTGGTAACATTTCTCCAGAGATGCTGGTCAACACTTTCGAAAATATGAAGAGACGTGTGAATTTAGCCTTGGAGCATGGCGGTGGCCTATTTTAGCAATTTATATATATGTTTCGTTTATCTTTCTGTATATTCTTACTTTGTTAATTTTGTAAACAACAAAAATAAATTTGTATTTGTCTACTTATTTTATTACTCATTAGTTTGGCATATCATGTCATAATATGAATTTGACAAAGTTTTAACCTAGATTTGGTTAGATATATCGTCCCCATATCATTGTGATCTAAACCAAGCCCTACGTTTTTTAATCCAAGCCTTCTTTGATCACGGCGACCGTTTATTGGAATAATTTGGCAGTTAATGCGAGTACAATCTTGCAAATTTGGAAAAAGGGGTTCGGAGACGCACTCTTCAAATAAAATAATAGCGATCATAATAATATGCAACTTCCGATTACACCGGAAGTGGTCACAATTATTGTGCCTATTTTAAATGGAATATCCTATATAATATAGTTTTTTAGGTTCCTTTCTTTATTTCCAATAACTTTAAAAATTGTTACTTTTCCACTTCCCTGTATCTAAAATTCCATTTTTCGACAATTCATTATAGAGTTGGTACCTACCATAATATTTTATTCCCCAACAGGAATTTCGATTTTAATTTTTTTATCTTTAAAAATACATTAAATTTTAGCGAAAATTATATAAATTTATTTTCAACCAATTAGAAGGCTCCTTTTTTTTTACGTCGCTTCTAGCAACGGCAGATTATCTCGATAATTTTGTTAGTAGGTACTTATTAACGTAATGAAATTAATAAGTGATTTTTCTGTAAAAAATGAAGTGCTTTATATTGTCAACTAAAACCCACAGTGGTCCGGTATATTTAGGATACTCGACCACTGTGCGTTGTTGAGATTGCAACCCACTGTACGCTATTCAGGGTCAAGTGCATTGCAATCTCAACACTTTTTTGTGTATATAAACTGGGCCAACTCAAGCAACAGCATCGAAGCCTGCCGCTCGATCAAACCATCAATAAGTGACTATCCTTGACCATCGTCAAGTGCCGCACTTAGTCTTCAGTTCTACGATAGGTGACTAGCCTTGACCATCGTCAAGTGACGCGCCTAATAACACGTTAGCCCATTGCCCGAACAAGTTACAGACATGCTGGTTTCCCTACTAGGGTAATAATCAAGAAGAGACAATAGACGACCATTTTATAGACTCCAGACTTTACTTTCTCTACCACTACGACCCCTACGAAGAGAAACTTCGTGACATGGTGGAGGCGCCGTCGTCGCATCCCAGGCCGTCTAATCTCCATATTAGACGCCACTACTAAGTCAGATGTTGTGCATCGATTCATGTCAGACCAGTGCCAACTAAGAAGTAGAAGCGAATCCATCAGCCAAGCCATACCTATCGCCAGCAGTACCAAATTGGAGACCAGCCCAGAGACTTTGCCAACAACAAGCAAGAATAAGCCAAGCAGCAGAAACAGGAGTGAATCCGTCAGCCAGGCCGTACCTACCGGACAGAAGACAAAGCCAAGCAGCAGAGGCAAGCCAACTGAGAAACAGGAGTGAATCCGTCAGCCAGGTGCCTCATTCGCCTTCGCCATTGTCAAGAAAACCGGTACGAGCGAGATAAGCCAAGCAGCAGAAAGAGGAGTGAATCCGTCAGCCAGGCCGTACCTACCGGACAGAAGACAAAGCCAAGCAGCAGAGGCAAGCCAACTGAGAAACAGGAGTGAATCCGTCAGCCAGGTGCCTCATTCGCCTTCGCCATTGTCAAGAAAACCGGTACAAGCAAGAATAAGCCAAGCTGGGATTCACACCATAACCTACAGGGTGGACCACAACGTAGATGCAACCAAGGAAGATAGCAGGCATCAGGGAAACCGCTACCCGCCACACTCGCCTACGGGGGGTCTACACCATAACCTACAGGGTGGACCACTACGTAGATGCAACCAAGGAGGATAGCAGGCATCAGGGAAACCGCTACCCGCCACACTCGCCTACAGGGTGGACCACCACAAAGTTGCCACCTACGAGAAAAACAAACCGCATAGAAAAAGAAAATACTTCAACACTAGTCTGCAAAGCCATATATATATAATAGACGAAGAATTGCAAACATTAATAAATAATTGGGATCCACAATACTTACGTAATCCACGAAGAAAAAATCGAGCGGCAGGCTTTCTTCAACGGACTTCCTTCAACCGACTAAGGCAGGCTTCCTTTAACGGACTAAGAGAGGCTTCCTTCAACGGACTAAGAGAGGCTTCCTTCAACGGACTAAGAGAGGCTTCCTTCAACGGACTAAGAGAGGCTTCCTTCAACGGACTAAGAGAGGCTTCCTTCGACGGACTAAACTATTGTTGTGGAGTAGCCACCCAAGAAAAACTAGACTCAGACACATTGGACAGACGTATCAGCACCATCACACAAGGAGTGGAGCAGACCATCAGCACCATCTCATCACATTCAACGCAACTAGACAAATAACAGACACACTCCAGGGACCAGCGTGTGCAACAAAACTATTTCATGGGACTCGCAGGAAATACCACAGGCCCGGACTCCAGCCAGCCTGCACAAGATGCCCAGCGGCCCATATACAGGGAAACAATTAAATATTTTTTTTAGTGTGAAATACTTAAGATAAATCCTATCACCATTGTAATATTAAATTGTAGAAACAAGGAAACTAGCATGTCGAAGCATTGGGGGCCAATGCTTTGCAGAGGGGGGGGCATGTCAACTAAAACCCACAGTGGTCCGGTATATTTAGGATACTCGACCACTGTGCGTTGTTGAGATTGCAACCCACTGTACGCTATTCAGGGTCAAGTGCATTGCAATCTCAACACTTTTTTGTGTATATAAACTGGGCCAACTCAAGCAACAGCATCGAAGCCTGCCGCTCGATCAAACCATCAATAAGTGACTATCCTTGACCATCGTCAAGTGCCGCACTTAGTCTTCAGTTCTACGATAGGTGACTAGCCTTGACCATCGTCAAGTGACGCGCCTAATAACACGTTAGCCCATTGCCCGAACAAGTTACAGACATGCTGGTTTCCCTACTAGGGTAATAATCAAGAAGAGACAATAGACGACCATTTTATAGACTCCAGACTTTCCTTTCTCTACCACTACGACCCCTACGAAGAGAAACTTCGTGACAATATCTATTGGCAAGAGTCACTCAGAATAAAATCAGAATACATTTTGTTGCCAACTTATAATTTTTATTGATACTAACCAATTTGCTTTACATATCCAAACACCGTGGCTAAAAGAGACGCATCAAAAATTTTACTAAACTCATCGGAAATATGTTTTTTTAAGTTTTATTTGAATTTAAAACTATAAAATTTAATGTCTCTCACATTTTAGTAATAAAAATGAGTTACTAACGGCTAAAATGAACTTCATTTCTAAAACTCTATTAGTTACAATTACCTTAGCCGCCGGAAATATGTTTTTGTAGCAAAAAAAA
Organism: Polydrusus pterygomalis; assembly: GCA_963969555.1. Taxonomy (NCBI): domain Eukaryota; kingdom Metazoa; phylum Arthropoda; class Insecta; order Coleoptera; family Curculionidae; genus Polydrusus; species Polydrusus pterygomalis. Next base: position 30,904,727 of record OZ018375.1, read on the forward strand.
TTTCAATAAGAAAAAACTCCAATTTATGAAATTTTCTTACCGAATCTCCGACGCAGCAGAATTAATTCCCGATAACTTTTTTTTCGGTTTCACTCATGTTTTTGTTGATAGAAAATTTCCCTCTTCTTCGACTCGGGTTAATCTTCTATCAACAAGAACATTCGTGACCTTGAAAAAAATTATCGGTAATAATTATTCTGCTGCTAGGGAGTTTATAAGTGACACTTTATTGAAGTTCAAAATTTGAGAAAAACAGTTTTTTTCTCAGAAACGGATATAGTAGGACAAATAAACTTTTAATAAAAAGTATTGGAAATAAAGTAAGAAACAAAAAAAAAAATATCATGCAGGGTGTTCTATTAAAAATGAGCAGTTTGTGACAACTTCCGGTATAACCGGAAGTTGCATATGATCGTTGTTATTTCGTTTGAAGGGAGCGTCTCCAAAAACCTTATTATCCAAATTTGCAGGATTCAACTCGCATTACTTATCAAAATACCGTCAACTGGGGTGTAATTGGACAAAATTTTGTGTTTTTTACGATACCGCATCTATTTTTAGATTTAAAAATATGCAAAAATTCATGAAGATAAGTCTAGGCTATATCTATAACATGAGTTATTTACGGATTACAAAAAAAATAAGGAAGTATTTTTTTTTTAAAGTGAGTGTCCAACTTTAACCGCAAAACGGGGCAAAGTTGGACTTGGCTTTAAACTTCTATAATACTCACTACGGGTGTTTATATAGGAGGAGTTGGACACGATAAAAAAGTTTTTAAGTAATATAAATTATAATTCAAAAACGAATTAACTTAATAGAAAACAAACTACAAAAAGCCCTTAAACGTAAATAAAATGTTTTTAAATTATATATTTTAAAACGAGTTAACAAACAATAAAGGCAAAAACAAACTACAAAAATAACTTAGACGTAAAAGAAAAGTTTAGATCTTAAGTGAAGCACAAAAGTTTTCTTTCTTTTTCTTTTTTTGATATTTTCGGACCATTTTTGGGGTGTCCAACGTGCCCCTACAAAATATATTTTTTTAATGTTATGCCACTAACACCAATATATTTGAAAAACAGACGAGTAGTAATTTTACCGTCTGTTTTTTTTTTTTTTTTTTTTTTTTTTTATTAATTTATTTTACGTCGGCCTTTTTCCGCAACTTTACCGTCTGTACTATCTATAAGTCAGGTACAATAGTTTATAAAACGTAAAAATTTCGAATTCTATTTACGAAAAAATATGAACAGCTTATCTTTAAATATGTCTATCACTTACGGTAGCACTAACTAAACTAAAGTATTCTGAAAACGAATTAACATGTTTGGTGGCTTAAGGTCAAACCTTTTTCGCACAACAGGGTTGCGTTTGAAAATACTACTCTTTGTCCAACTTTAACAGCACTGTCCAATTACACCCCAGTTAACGGTATTCTAATATACGGCCACCGTGAGATACCCTAAAGATTAAAACTACTAAATATTAAAACTAGAAAAATTAGTAGTTTTCAAGTATTCGATGCAATAGACAAGAAGCCAGACAAAGCGGCAGACCGACAGAAATAATGGAGAACATGCTTTATCCTGATCTACGTCGATTCTATACGGGAACTTACAACGCTATATCATTACAGAAATAGAAGAAAGACTTATTCATTCTAGAAGCTTTATCGCCCTATTTTATCCACTTGGCAACGTGCAAAATTGTGACTGTTATAACGCAGACCGTAGTGACCCTCTAGCGGATGTGGCAAACCGGAAAGGGGGGAATGTTAGGAAACAAAATAATAAGCACGCGCTGACATTGACAGTTTCGGAAAAGAAGGGTAATTTTGTATTTATTATCTTGCTTGCCTGTTCATGCTTTTTTATGCAGTTATTAATACTGGACCGAATGAATACAATGACGATCAAGCAAATGCGGTGTCAGTTTGTAACTTGGACTAAATTCAGTAGGGGGAGTGCGGGACAGTTGAACCACATTTCACTGAAAAAATGATTTTACCTTTAATTTTGGGTCAAGTCAAGAACTGTAGACGTGATAAAAAGCTGTGTCATTTTAAATTCAAATGATGGTTTTATCTGCGTTCTAAGTTGTGGGGTTAATTTTTTACAAGAAAAAGTAGGACAAGGTGTTTTTGGATCAAGTTTTCCCCAACCATTGGGAGACACGAACCGGGTAGTAAGGAGACTTGACCATATTATTATACGATTCGAGTACTTAAATTACTTCTTTTAATAATTTGTGAGTATAAGCTTTTAAGTTGTAGTCCAGTAAACAGCTAACAGTAAAAAAAAAACATTACATTATATTAATAATTTTAAAGATTATTAACACAAATGAAAAATTGTTTTAATTGACATAAGGAAATAAGGAAATAATTCGATAGAAACAAACTTAAAAATAAGAGGTATCATTTTTTTTTACTATCTGTTTCAAGTACAATAATTGAACAAATGAAATTTTCAATGTCTTTTTTTGACAGCCCAACGCAATCTTCAGGCCCATATCTTTTGCACACTATGCACAATCGCATATTATCTAATATTTCTGATGTTGTGATGTGGGAACCAGCTTTCTTTTTCGTATATGGGGAAAGAACACACAGTTGTCTCCACAAATAATATGTAAAATGTCAGTTTATTGGGGTGTACAGTGTACATGTTTCGGTACTACAAAGTACCATCATCAGCACCGAAGGGCCCAAGTGCCACTTACACGAAGGAATGTAAACACATTTTAAAAACATGAAAAGGACAAGAACATGTTGTATAATTGGACGAAAATGAAGTTAAAATACTTAAAAAGTGTTAAAAATTAAAAATCGATTTTAAAAATCGTAAGGAGTTTTCTCCTCTTTTCCTTCCCGTACATAGTAAGTAAACAACTTGATTAGTCGACGATGACAAGTAGATCGATAATAAGTTACCTACGTTATTAATTATTGTTATTGAAATAATATATAATATCTTACCACATAAAATTGCATCAACAATTCTAAAATTCCAATTCCTTTAGTTTGTATTAACAGCTTACCTGCAACAAAATAGAAAATAAATTAATTAAGTTAAATTAATTTAAATTAAATTAAGTTAAGTTTAAAACGGTATTAGCGAGACGTTAATTGAATAGAGAGTTTATAAGTCGATGGTATTGTAACGAAGTTACTTTTATTTTTATTAAAAAGGGCAATACTAATTAGAAATAATAATTAAGAAACCGGGACTGCTTAACGCGGACACACGGCGATTGCAGAGAGAGGGAAAAGTAGGTACTGAAGGCGCATCTTAATCGACGCAAGCAACGGTACGAAGGAACCCAGCAGGTAAAGTGAAAAATACGGAAACGGGGATTCGAAAACGACACCGAGAACCGTCCGGTCGACGAGTGAGAGATCGAAACCTGCTTAGCCACTTCTTGAACCGTTATTTTTTTTTTGTGCTGCATTTTTTTTTGACGAGACGCCAATCTTCAACACGGTAAATATAAAAAGCAAAACCTTTTATTTGGGGACGGATAAGATGAGTTTTCATCGGTTGAATTAGATTATCAGTGAAGCCGTTTTACACAGAAATGCGGGTAATAATTAAGATAGTTTCGTGAGCCGCCGGATAAATTATTACGAGAATTAACACTAGTAATTAACCGCGAATCTGCGTTGCACCTCTGGGCATTGAGATTTTCTACTAGAGATGCAACGTGCCGTACCGGGCGCAAAATACTTTTCGCACGCCGATATTTTCAGTAAGAGTTATTACGGGATTTGAAAGCAGTAATTAACCGCGCCTCTGCGTTGCACCTCTGGGCATTGAGATTTTCTACTAGAGATGCAACGTGCCGTTCCGGACGCAAAATACTTTTCGCACGCCGATATTTTAAGTAAAAAGTATTACGAGAATTAACAACAGTAATTAACCGCGAACCTGCGTTGCACCTCTGGGCATTGAGATTTTCTACTGGAGATGCAACGTGCCGTACCGGGCGCAAAATACTTTTCGCACGCCGATATTGTCCGTAAGAATTATTACGAGAATTAACAACAGTAATTAACCGCGAATCTGCGTTGCACCTCTGGGCATTGAGATTTTCTACTAGAGATGCAACGTGCCGTACCGGGCGCAAAATACTTTTCGCACGCCGATATTTTCAGTAAGAGTTATTACGAGAATTGAAAGCAGTAATTAACCGCGAATTTGCGTTGCACCTCTGGGCATTGAGATTTTCTACTAGAGATGCAACGTGCCGTCCCGGACGCAAAATACTTTTCGCACGCCAACATTTTAAGTAAGAAGCATTACGAGAATTAAAGACAATAATTAACCGCGAATTTACGTTGCACCTCTGGGCATTGAGATTTTCTACTAGAGATGCAACGTGCCGACCCGGACGCAAAATACTTGTCGCACGCCGACCGTTAAAGTAAGAATTAGTACGGGAATGAAAGACAATAATCAACCGCGAATTTGCGTTGTGTACCGCGGGCATTAAGAGTTTCTACCGAAGACATAACGTGTCGCATCGTGGGTGAAATACTTCGCGCACGCCGGCATTTAGGCGGCTATTGACACAAAAATAAAAACAGGGGAATTTCCCAAGAGCCCGGCTATCACATGGTCCCGAAGGTGTAAAAATAGCATAGTTGTACATATTTAAGATAGATATAGGTATCGCAGTAGCACGGCTCCTGTATAAAAATCGTTGTTTTTCATCCGCAATAAACGTATTGTTAGTAGTCCCGCATTTCTTTTTGGTTTTCGAATCATTATAAGGTTCCTAGCCCCACAAATGGGCAACGCTGCGCAGAATTGACCCAGGGCCCCTCCGACGTCTACCCCGGCAGGCCGCAAGTAGTCCCTTTGCTACTCTAAAATCAAAGGGTGGCGCTCGAGGCAAACCGACCGACCGCTCAACCGCAAAAATCCGAAATAAAAACCTTACAGTATAGAGTTAATAAATTTATGTGATGTTATTGTTTTTATTTGATTATGTGTGATTTCTCTAGGAGGTTTCATAAGCCCTTAAATGGCACCCGCCACACGTTTTAGTATTACCGCGTGGTTCAAATTTTAGAGTATTCAAGGTAAAATACACCCTTTTTGATTATTCAAGGCACAAAATAGCAACGCTGGTTGCCTGGAAATCAAGTGGCGGAACAGAATTCACGCAAGTGCAAAAATAAATCAGTTACCGGCGTCAGACTTCTAGAAACACGTGCCTTTTTTGTTGATCTATCCTTTTTTGGTTAAAAAATGTGTGTAATATATTTTAAATATAGTGTAAATGTAAGTTTTTAGTGGTCGTTGTAAAATCGTTTCGACTATGTGTCTGTAATAATCCAGCAGCAAAAAACAATGTCGAATGTGGGTCTTATAATATTGTAGTTTGTGATAATATTGTATATAGTGAAAATGAAGCTAGTTTGTTTTGATGGATAACGGCATTTTTACTAAATAATCATATCGAAAACAAAACTTGCGTGTTCCAGGATGCAAATTGAATTACCATACCTCCTTAAAACAAGGTAAGAAACGTTCTACCTTTTAATTTCCGGCCAGTTATGATTTATAGAGAAAAAAAGGTTAAAAGCGATTCCCAGAGACAGTTGGACACCTAATCGTATCGTATGTAGTTTACTTTCTACATTTTGCTGAGACTGCCATAATATTATACTTAATTCGCGATAACGATTATCGTCGCCAGAACTAGTGGTAGGGGAGACCAGGGCAGGTTGTAACACGGGGTAAGTTGTTTCACACCAAATATTTTCCTAATTTAAAAGCTGGCAACCCCGTACCCTATGTAGGCTTCTAAAGAACACTGTGACGCTCAGTTATGTCTAGACAGTCGAGCAACAGACATTGTGGTCAAGGTTATTTCCGATATTGTTTATATTGTGGGACGTAAAGTAAAAATCGATATCATAATTTTGTTTCAAAATAAATGTTACAATAAGCTGCCTGCTGAGTTTTTTTTTGTCATAAATAAATCATTGTAGTCTAGTTTATTATATTGGCAAAGCTATGCATGATTATATATTTACTTTTTTTTCTGCAAAGACAAAACGAAAATATTCGTTCCGGGGGTAAATTGTTATAATCTAATTGGGGCAAAATGTAACATGTTACAATTTACCCCAATGTGGTAAATTATGCATTAACAACAGCACCTTCTGAAATAACTAAACTCGAACCCGTTGCTTCAACATCAGGATTAAGTTGACGTTACTTCCCAAATGGACGGCAATATTACATTATCTCTAGAGTTTGTTTGTCCACTTCCCAAAGCTGATCAGCGAAAGGCAACCCTTAAGGGTCGAAAAAAAAGAAGATCAGCGGTACTAACTGACACACCAGAGAAGGATGCACTGGAAGAAGAACAAAATGGTCGAAAGGCCAAAAAGTCCAAAATTATTAAGTCGAAAGTGAAAAGAAAAGTTTACATAGAATCAGACGATTATTCAGAAGAAAAGTTCTTTTGTTTATTTGCACTGAATCATATGGGCGTAGCAAACCTAACGAAAAATGGATTAGTTGCCACAAGTGTAAAAAGTGGTCACATGAAACTTATTGCACTGACTTGAAGTTCCCATCATTGCGATTCGGATAGTGAATAGATAACCAAAAATAGCTACATCACGTTAAATAATGTATATTTATGTTTGTTTAAAATGTTTTTTATATTCACGTTCCTATTTAAGTAAATATACCAATAAAAAAATATGCGTTACCACTTACCCCGCTTGCTGTTACATTTTACCCCGAGACGGGGCAATTTGTAACTAAGGTTCGGATCTATTAAAAAAAAGCTTAAGCAGTTTAATTTTTGAAAATATTGTCATAGGTATATATTTAGTCAATTTGTTCACAACATAATATGTAAGTAGACATTCATGACAAAAAAAAATTGATTAGTGAAAACAGCTCCAAGAAAAAATTTTCAAATATTTTTCGTTACAACCTGCGTGAGGAACCTGGTGGACATTTGCATTTAATGTCTTGTCGGCTTGTCATGATGAAAATTTTACTATATCGTCGTTGAGTGAATAAGTTATTCTTAAAGGATTTACCCTAGGTTTAAACAGTATAATAAAATAAGGTCCATACTTATTAAACTTTTATGTTACTGCATAAAAACTGAAACACAAAAAGGAATTAGTCGGCGCATTTTCTTTTATCATGAAATCTTGTCCAGGAATACGCCTGCCTCATTAGGGTCCAGAAGAGCGCGCAGGAGTTCCAAAACTTTGACAAATCCTGAATTGCTGCGACACGATCTAATTAGAGGCTGAAGTTGAGTACGGGCCGTGTTCGTGACTTTTAATAAATTATTTAAGATAAGGGTGGCATATAATAGATGAGTTATTTATTAGTTAGATAAGTATAATATTTAAATTAAAGCAACATAATGGCGGCATAGCGGACAGTAAGTGGCTTTTGTATTGGAATTAGAGGTAGGTTGTGATTTCGCAGACTGCTACTTTGTTACTGCTTCGCCCTTGTCACAGAAACGTCCTGCTCCATAAAAATCGCAGTGATATTTCGAAGCAGTGAGACCAGGAAAAAAGTTCCGTGCGAGCAAAAAATATTTGCATCAAAAAGGGCTTGAATTAAAAAACGTAGAGCTTGGTTTTGATCACAATGATATGGGGACGATATATCTAACCAAATCTAGGTTAAAATTTTGTCAAATTCATATTATGACATGATAATATGTCAAACTAATGAGTAATATAATAAGTAGACAAATACAAATTTATTTTTGTTGTTTACAAAATTAACAAAGTAAGAATATATAGAAAGAAAAAGAAAAATAATTACATGTATTTTAAGAATTCACATAAACCGAGAGGTGAAACCAGGCTTCATCCAAAAAAAAATGTCAGGTCCAATAAATCATTTCTTTCCAATAAATTTTGGGTAAACCATTGAGAGTAATTCCTGCGTCTTTCAAAATCTGCGGCTTGTATTTCTTGGAATACTTACACGTTATAAGGAAATAAATTTAGCTGCTTCTTAAGAATAGTCCTGCATGTTCCATAAGATCTTCCCACTTCTTGGGACAGGCGTCCTAAACAATTTGTTGGCGTATCTTGCATTATTTCACGAACGTTTGCAACAAGTTCTTCTGTTCTTACAGATGGTCTTTCTGCTCCTTTTTTATGTTGTATAGAACCTATTTCCCTAAACACAGCCACGGTTCTTTTCAGATAAAAATCCCCAGCAATAAAAGCAACGTTAGAAAAATGTTCGTGAAAATCGTCCATGCACAAACCCGGATTGTATTGCCACTTACCATTTACTCTAACCCCTTTTCGAAATTACGCGGTAACCATGAATGTTTGTGCCCATTGTGTGATTTGTTCAAGAAATTGGAAAAATTAGCGATGAATCAAATTACTTGTAACGACTGTCAAATATGACGGAATAACTAATTGATTGTTAATTCAGGTAGTTACTGACACCCAACAGGTATTAAACTCTACGGCTAAGCATTACGTCCTTAGATGTAAGGCCCTCTTTGATGCAAATAATTTTTGCTTGCACGGTATATCTTATTATTTTTGGACGGCTGTGTCACTGTGACAAGTAGCAGCGGTTTAATTGAAAAAAATGGCGTACTCCACAACATAGACTACAGTTTTCATAGGAAATTCCGGGGAAAATTCCTATAATTGGAGGACGACGAACAAACTCTAACTTGTGTGATGTGATATTAGCAACATTATTTTAAAAATTATTGAAAGCCCAGGGTAAAATTGTTTGCGCTTCCGGAGCAGTCGCATTGTGTTACTGCTCCTTAAAAAGCGCAGACTAGCCCACCTCTACTTGGAATACACAGGCATCCAAGCATAACGAATACCTTGGGGCGGGTAGACCACGACGGCCGTCTCGTCTTTATTAGGATTCTATGGGCAGCCATAACACAAGCAACTCCACAGATGGCGGCACGATGTACTAAAAGCCATTTTGCAAGAGTCAAGCGGCCTTCAATACACCGCAGCGCCATCCAAGCGGAATCAACTCCAATACAATAGGCAGTTACACTGTTAATAAATCGAAAGGTATATAGACAAAGTAAATAAAACCGCAAAATGCAACACACTCCAGTATGGGGACGCATTACCAGTATAACTGCCTTTTGTATTGGAGATGATTCCGCTGGGATGGCGCTACAGTATATTCAAGGCCGCTTGACTTTTGCAAAATGCCTTTTAGTACATCGTGCCACTATCTGAGGAGTTGCTTGGGTTATGGCTGCCCGTAGTGGTCTACTAGCCCCAGGGTATCCATTATGCTAGGATCCCTATGTATTTTAATAAAAAAGTTGTTGCTTTTAAGTATCAATTATTGTTGCTAAAAAGTTGTGTTTCTGGCTTTTTAAATGACCAAAATACAAAATTACATAATTATGTAGGTATGTAGGTATCCCCTTTTTTATGTCCTTTCAAACAAGCTATCACAATGTATACCTTTACAATTGAAAAAAAAAGTTTGGGGCGGTTTCTACCACAAAAAGAGGAGTAAATTTCATGTAGATACGAAAAAAGTATGCCAAGATAAAAATAAACGCAGTAGTAGTTCTGTATTTTTCACCAAATAAAGAGGATTCCCAAAACTGAATTTATTCCAGTTAAAATTTCCACCCTGTATAGCGACATCTGCAGGAATCGATATGAGGCCTCTGAACAGTGATATCTAGCCGTAATAATTTGCAATTAAGTTTTTTTTAATTAAGATATTTAATACAATAAATATCCTACTAAACTGAAAAGTATTTAGCGGCATGCGATAAAAGTTTTATTTATTTTATTTATTTTGTTTATTTTATTTATTTTATTTATTTTATTTATTTTATTTATTTTATTTATTTTATTTATTTTATTTATTTTATTTATTTTATTTATTTTATTTATTTTATTTATTTTATTTATTTTATTTATTTTATTTATTTTATTTATTTTATTTATTTTATTTATTTTATTTATTTTATTTATTTTATTTATTTTATTTATTTTATTTATTTTATTTATTTTATTTATTTTATTTATTTTATTTATTTTATTTATTTTATTTATTTTATTTATTTTATTTATTTTATTTATTTTATTTATTTTATTTATTTTATTTATTTTATTTATTTTATTTATTTTATTTATTTTATTTATTTTATTTATTTTATTTATACGACTAACTTCAAAATTCAATTGAGTTATATGGCAGAGGTTGATGAGAGAATTTTAGTGTCTTTGTAGTGCAATTGGTATAGCATTCGACTGGTAATCAAGAGGTTTCAACTTATATCACCAGTAAGACACAAACCTTTCAACTTAGGAAAAAAAATTATCTACACGCCGTTAAAGATTTTTCAGTTATAAATATTTAGTACCAAGCACCAATTATTTCAAAATAGGGATTTAAACCCCCTCGATTCCACTTCTGGCTACGACTAAGGTCTTGCTCGGTAAAAATGATTTTTCGGGATATCATAAAATATTATCAACCAACAACAATTTAAGAAAATAGGAAAAATAGGTTTCTTGTATCATATTTCACTCCCAAAGTCTCTAACCAGGAAAAATGTATCCTCAATTTAAACGGAGCGGTCTCGGGTTAAATGCAACTCGACCGTTCGTGCAAATTGTGATTTATGGCCTAAGGTTCTTTAGGCGTTGACGTAACATCCTATTAAAAACTACTTTTTAAAAAGAAAAAATACGGTTTGGGGAAAAACTCGTACCTATATTATACCAAAAATTATACATACGTATACAGTGAGAGTTTGTAACTTGGAATAAATTCAGTAAATCCAGTACAGTTTTTTTTTATGCTTGGGCATCATTGGTGGGTTTCATTCTTTTATGTTGCGGTCTTTTTTATAAAGAAGATATTGATACAAATTAGAGATATGACGATATCGATCATTTTTTTAAATGGCATCCCTAGTTTTTTAGTGACTAAAATTAATTTAATTGAAAATTGAAAAGTCAATTTAACATATTTAGTCAAAGGTTATCTTATTAGCATTTATGTTATTGGTGTTGTTCTACTTATAATTTACTGTTTTAAATTAGTATTTGATGATAATGTATATATATTTTTTTTTAAATTGTTGTCATGCGTGGTTCAGTAGAGTAGCTATTTACAACTCTACGGCGATTGCGCCATGCTGCAGCAAATACCATAAAAAATTATAAAAATTCTTATTTTTGTTATTATTTTGTAATTATTTTTTCTTCTTGGTAAAATAAGGGCATTATATATTTATTTATTTATTTATTTAACTCCTCAACATTTGCCGGTTTCGTACAAGAAATAAAAATTTGAAATTTGGTATCTAATAGTCAATAAAAAACTAATGTTGTAATTAAAAAAAATAATCGATATAGTCATATCTTTAATTTGGGACACACTGTATCAATATTTTTTTTATAAAAAGACCACAACCTAAATTTTTCCACTTGCCAAAAAGCCAAATTTGATGTCAAAAATTATATTGATTCACAAATTTGACAGATAAGACACCATATTGGATTTTTTTTAAATGACTATAGTTACGCCCCTCAGCGGCCAACCTAGGAACTTAAAATAATTTCCAGCAATTACTCTTAGTCAATTTTGTAATAAATATTGTTTTCTGCAAGCCGTACGGTAAACGGTTTCCAATTCTAATTTAAATATCAGAAACTATGGTAAAATAAAGCTACTTTATTGTACTAGTACAATAAAGGACCACTTTGTGTCCACTAAATTGTATAATAAACTGAACGTACCGTTACTAAGCAATCGAACATAAAAATATTTATGTTTGTTTTTCTTTAATAATCACAATCACACAAAAGTTAAATGTCAAGACATTACATCAGTGTAGTAGGTACCTACTCAAAAACAAATATACTTTGCTGAATCGTTTTTGATCAAAGAGTAGGTATAAATACAAGGATCAAGGGGAGAATACTATATATATACTAATATACTATACTAATAGTAGACCTTTAAAACTGATGACTTTTTACAGACAATTTTAAAATAATGTCAATAACTAACCATTAAATAAAAATATTTAAAAAATCCCAAACGAAATAAGTATCGTACGTATATCATATTTCACTTCTGAAGGCTCTAAGCGAAAAAATATATCCTGAATTTTAACGGCTTTTCAGAGTTAAATTCAAGACGACCGCCTGCGCAAATTGTGATTTATGAAAGCTTATCTGTGACGTAAAATCTTATTGGAAAAAAAAGGAAAACATTTAAAAATATTTTGCTGGCTACTTAATTTTTTTATATCCCTCACTATAAGGCAGGAACTCCAAGAACTGGTATTTTTAAGAGCAATACTAATGACAAATTCGCCATTTCATTTGCTTATCAATATTTTTCGTTTAGAATAATTGTAATTTTAAGAAGATTTAATAGATCAATAATAAAAGCAGAAAACGAAATTTGGTCCCTTGGTCTCTTTTTCTGTTTTTGTTAATTTATTAAGCCAATTAAGCGAACCATTTTTAACGTAAAACTGTAAGAAAATTGTGGCAATGGACGATCGGTAGCATGAGACAGGTGAGGCTGAGCCGCTGAGCCTCACTCAACACAGCCTCCTCAGTCTGACCTGCCTCATGCAACCGATGTTTCTGATATAAATTTATTTTCCAAGCGGAGTGGAGAACCTTGAATAGGTAAGCGAACACAATGATTTTTTCCTACAGACGTGTGGAAAAATCAATTTTCCGCACTGATATCCGTGCGGAAAATTGGTTTTTCCACACTAGTGTGGAAAAAAATTTCGGCACGATTATGTCAAAAATCCGTGCGGAAAATTGGTTTTTCCACACTAGTGCGGAAAAAATTTTCGGCACGATTATGTCAAAATCAATAATATATCAATTATAACTTGTAGTTATTACTTTTTTGCTCAGAATTAGTTACTGTTACATAATGTATGTGATTGTTATAGTTAATTAAAAATTATTAAATTTCTTTGAAATATGTGTTACTTATTTCCACACGTCTGTAGGAAAACTATTGTACTGACACGTGCGAAAAATGTTTTCCCTGCACTCGGCTGCTTTACCGAACTCCGCTACGCGTCGTTCGGTGAACGGCAGACTCGTACGGAAAAATTCATTTTCCGCACTTGTTAGGTAAATAGCTATTATATAACCGGTTCAGTTTCAACAAATTTCCACGACTTTTCAGATCAATAACGACATATAGCTAATTTTTTATTAGGTCGATGATAACGATAAGTCGATAATTTTAACGGGTGCACTACGCACGTGCCACTGATTGATAATAAACCCTTTGGGCGTATACGAGGTGATAAAGTTCAAGATCACCACATGAAATAGAAAAAGAGCGAATTTTAGACCCAATCAGGTAGAAAGAGAAGAACCTAGTAAGCGCCTGTTTTTGAAAGGGTGTTATGTGATTCGTACCGAAGGCAATAAAAGTACTAATTGGATAATGTGTTTCGTACTGAACACATATTTTATAATTTATTCAACATTGTGATTCGTACCGAGCATCAGACAGAGTATCAACAATGATGGCCTTAATGGGCAACAACTTAAATAACTATAATATTTAGCTTTCTCTGGCTCTCTAAATGTAGTTACTTGGAACGCAAACGGGTTGCGTAATAAAGTTGAGGAACTTAAGCATTTTTTGTCAAGGTACAAGGTTAGCATTATGTCAATTAATGAAACAAAATTAACACCACAAATTAAAATTAACATACGTAATTATAAAATATACAGGGTAGATAGAAACCAACGGGGAGGAGGTGTAGCCATAGTGATAAAAAACAACATTCCACATATTAAATTAAACAACACTGCCTCTAACATTGAGCACGTATCAATAAAACTTAAAAATAATGTTGTTATCACTAGTTGCTACGCTCATCCAACCCTAAATATTAGTGACAATGACTTGAATGCAATATTTGATCAATCAAACAAAGTACTAATATTGGGAGACCTGAACGCAAAACACACGACAATGAGAGCAAACCAGACAAACCAACGAGGACAAATAATAATGCAATATTTAAATAACTATGACGTACAAATAATACTACCACCAACACCAACGCACTACCACTACGTACTTGGCACTTTACCTTCTTATTTAGACATTTTCTTATATAAAAACTTAACAAATTTGACAAACGCCATAGTAATAAACGAACTTTCATCGGACCACCTACCAGTTCTAATTAAATGGAAAACCAGCATACAAAAAGAAACGAAGCCGACAACATGGTTATATAACAACGTTGACTGGAAACAATACAGACAAATACTAAACAATAGTACATTAATAAATAATAATATTACAACAACTGAACAACTAGAAAATGAAGTAAATAAACTGACAGACAATATAAAACAAGCAAGGAACATCGTCGCCAAAAAAGTGCAAGTAGAACCGAAGGAGACCAAACTTCCTGATAACATCTTAAACCTAATAAGATACAGAAACTCCGTGCGAAAAAGATGGCAGAGACAAAGAACAATACAAGACCAAATTATAATAAGACAACTAACAAATTACATTAAAATTCGAATAAAAGAACATAAAAATCAAACATGGACAAATATTTTAATAAATTTGACCACTCAAGACAATTCACTATGGAAACTTATTAGACGTACAAAAAAGACAGACACAACAATTCCTTCTTTTACACAAATACCTCAAAATAATAAAGAAAAAGCACAGACAATTGCAGACTTTTACGGACAGACCTGCGCGGGGAAACCCAATATTAGTAATGAACAGAGCCAAATCACGGAAATTGCAAACAAATTTACAAAAAACAAATATCCTATTCCCCCATCAGTATTACAAAAAATTTTCACCAAACCCTCTGAAGTCTCAAACATAATTAAAGAAATCAAAAACAAAAAAGCACCCGGAGAAGACGAGATTGTACCTATATTAATTAAAAATCTTCCAAGAAAAACAATAGTTCAACTAACATACATAATAAATTCAATCTTTTTATTACAGCACTTTCCGAGTGCATGGAAGAGAGCAATAATAGTACCTATTTTAAAACCTAACAAACCTGAAAATAGACCTGAATCGTACAGACCTATTGCTCTCTTGAGTGCACTCGGAAAAGTAGCAGAAAAAATTATCCACAAAAGAATGAAAGTCAGTCCATTGGAACAGAAAATACCGGAAGAACAATTTGGCTTCAGAACTGGCAGGAGTGCTGTACTGCTGGTAGCGCACGTAGCGCAAGAAGCTATAAAAAAGTTTAACCAGCAACAAAATACAGTACTCCTGTCACTGGATATTAAACAAGCATTTGACAGCGTCTGGTACAATGGACTGATTTTCAAACTTATAACTTTTCATGAATTTCCATTGTATTTAATATCACTACTTTACTCTTATATAAAAGACAGAACATTAAAAGTAAGAATAGGTAACAGTCTCTCTGAACCGGTAACCTTGCACGCAGGATTACAACAGGGAACAAATTTAGCTGCTCCGCTATTTAATTTATATACAGCGGACATCCCGCACTACCCTAATTCAAAACTTGCAATTTTCGTTGATGATGTTCTGCTATATGCGCATTCATATTATGCAAACGCAGCCAGACAAATCATAACAAGTCACCTTAACATTCTTCTACCCTGGTATGAAAAGTGAAAACTGGAGATAAACCAAAATAAATGCGAATGTATAGTTTTGAGTAGAAAAAGAACAAATGTACAAATTCATCAAAAAATTCAAATAAAAGGACAACAAATACAACCAACTGACACACTAAAATACTTAGGAGTAATATTAGATAAAAAGTTAATTTTTAGACAACATACAGACAACGTAATAAGAAAATTCTTAATTATCTCCCATTCTTTAAATAAATTACTTAACAATAATTCTCCTCTCTCACCAGAAAATAAACTAAAAATATATAATCAAATAATTAAGCCGACAATGACCTACGCATGCCCAGTATGGTGTGGAATGGCGGATGCACATTTCCGCAAAATGCAAGTGCAGCAGAATAAAATTTTAAGACAAGTTCTAAACGCCAATTATTACACTGCAGCCCGCCATCTACACCATGCTACACGGACTCCGACAATTTTTCAATATGTACAAAACACAGCTACAAACTTTTATCAAAAACAACCACAACACTCAAGACTAACTGAAAACATTATACAAATTCGTCAAAACGATAATCCTATACACAAACCATTACATCACAGATTACCGGTTTATCTCCAGTAAAAATTTCCACTTTTCAAAAAGCAAAATAATTAAATAAATTTTAAAAATCAAAATTTGAAATCATAAAACAAACTCCGCCCAATTTATGGGGCTTCGCCCACAAATATTTTTCAAGCCAAAAGGCAAACTAGTATGATGCTACCCTTGTACCTGATAAAATTAAGCTGGTTTTTCTATTAAATTTTCCAGTAAACGCAAATCCCGAAAATTTCCCAATTAAACTCTTAAAAATTTACTCTTTCAAATTTTTCATTAAATAAAAGTTGAACTTCTTTATGGCGGTAGAGGGTTACGGAACCGACCAATCCTAGATAGCTCTATACATTATTTTATTTTACCAAAGGGCTAAGATTAACCCCGCTGGCGTGCCAGTGCGTATCCTGGGCAGTCTCGACAGGAACACGACCTGACAGACAAAAAACCCGGACGAATCGTACACAGACAAATTGTATTGTATTGTAATGTAAAATAAATAATACGTGAAATGTAGAACAATAAAACACTTTGAAATTTGAAAAAAAAAAAAAAAAAAAAAAAAATTTGAACGTACCGTTACTAAGCAATCGAACATAAAAATATTTATGTTTGTTTTTCTTTAATAATCACAATCACACAAAAGTTAAATGTCAAGACATTACATCAGTGTAGTAGGTACCTACTCAAAAACAAATATACTTTGCTGAATCGTTTTTGATCAAAGAGTAGGTATAAATACAAGGATCAAGGGGAGAATACTATATATATACTAATATACTATACTAATAGTAGACCTTTAAAACTGATGACTTTTTACAGACAATTTTAAAATAATGTCAATAACTAACCATTAAATAAAAATATTTAAAAAATCCCAAACGAAATAAGTATCGTACGTATATCATATTTCACTTCTGAAGGCTCTAAGCGAAAAAATATATCCTGAATTTTAACGGCTTTTCAGAGTTAAATTCAAGACGACCGCCTGCGCAAATTGTGATTTATGAAAGCTTATCTGTGACGTAAAATCTTATTGGAAAAAAAAGGAAAACATTTAAAAATATTTTGCTGGCTACTTAATTTTTTTATATCCCTCACTATAAGGCAGGAACTCCAAGAACTGGTATTTTTAAGAGCAATACTAATGACAAATTCGCCATTTCATTTGCTTATCAATATTTTTCGTTTAGAATAATTGTAATTTTAAGAAGATTTAATAGATCAATAATAAAAGCAGAAAACGAAATTTGGTCCCTTGGTCTCTTTTTCTGTTTTTGTTAATTTATTAAGCCAATTAAGCGAACCATTTTTAACGTAAAACTGTAAGAAAATTGTGGCAATGGACGATCGGTAGCATGAGACAGGTGAGGCTGAGCCGCTGAGCCTCACTCAACACAGCCTCCTCAGTCTGACCTGCCTCATGCAACCGATGTTTCTGATATAAATTTATTTTCCAAGCGGAGTGGAGAACCTTGAATAGGTAAGCGAACACAATGATTTTTTCCTACAGACGTGTGGAAAAATCAATTTTCCGCACTGATATCCGTGCGGAAAATTGGTTTTTCCACACTAGTGTGGAAAAAAATTTCGGCACGATTATGTCAAAAATCCGTGCGGAAAATTGGTTTTTCCACACTAGTGCGGAAAAAATTTTCGGCACGATTATGTCAAAATCAATAATATATCAATTATAACTTGTAGTTATTACTTTTTTGCTCAGAATTAGTTACTGTTACATAATGTATGTGATTGTTATAGTTAATTAAAAATTATTAAATTTCTTTGAAATATGTGTTACTTATTTCCACACGTCTGTAGGAAAACTATTGTACTGACACGTGCGAAAAATGTTTTCCCTGCACTCGGCTGCTTTACCGAACTCCGCTACGCGTCGTTCGGTGAACGGCAGACTCGTACGGAAAAATTCATTTTCCGCACTTGTTAGGTAAATAGCTATTATATAACCGGTTCAGTTTCAACAAATTTCCACGACTTTTCAGATCAATAACGACATATAGCTAATTTTTTATTAGGTCGATGATAACGATAAGTCGATAATTTTAACGGGTGCACTACGCACGTGCCACTGATTGATAATAAACCCTTTGGGCGTATACGAGGTGATAAAGTTCAAGATCACCACATGAAATAGAAAAAGAGCGAATTTTAGACCCAATCAGGTAGAAAGAGAAGAACCTAGTAAGCGCCTGTTTTTGAAAGGGTGTTATGTGATTCGTACCGAAGGCAATAAAAGTACTAATTGGATAATGTGTTTCGTACTGAACACATATTTTATAATTTATTCAACATTGTGATTCGTACCGAGCATCAGACAGGTAAAATCTATGACTGATAAGGGATAGAAATAATAATAAATACTTGTTATAGTTGCCTAATTTATTTATATGGATTTATTACACAAAATATTATTAGTAGGGTTAGTTACAATTAAAAATAATATCTTATAACTATATTGTATATCTAGTTTTGAAAGAAATTTACATTAAGTTTAAAAAACTATTTCAACAAATTAAAATCAGGCTGGAGTGGCATGAAAAGAAATACATTTTAATAATTGTCCACAAATTAATACAAAAAAATTGAATGCGCCTTGCACATTGAAGAATTGAAATGGCTATGAAACGATCCACTTGCATTAGTTGTAAGTGCAAGTGTTGCTGACATTTTGACCCAGATTGTAAGAGGGAAAGCCGATTTCTCATAAATATAATTGTCTCTTAAATAATCAGCATATTTTAATAAATGTTTTTCATCATTTGGCATTACATCCAACAAATCAAGAGCGAACCTATATCCTACTTTGCTAGGATCCAAATAAGGTAATGCGAAAGTCCTTCGCATCCATTGATTAACCAAGCTTGATTTGTCTTGGTACTCCTTAGTCAAATCTTATTTTTGCTCTTTTCAATACCAGGCCTGACTGAGATGAATCTTGCATGTAATCTTTTGAGCTTTGGGCCAAATGCCTTATTTTTATGATAATATTTTAGTGGCCGTTAAAAAATCCATGGATAGTGAATAATTTACATAAATATTGTGTGCAATAATCAAATGTGCCATCAAGGTATATTCGATTTATTTAAGCAGCCATGCACACATTAGTTTCACATGAAAAAACGGTAATGTTTTCATTTACACTGTTAACAAAAACGAAACCTTTGATGTCTAGTTTTGTAGCAGTTTCATGAACTTCATAAATGTTTTTGGGAAGGGACGGAAAAACTTTTCTACGAGCATTGTATATATAATTCCTTACAAGTGCAACGTCACTGGAGGCGGTAGGTTTTCTTGAATAACTTTGCGAATAATTTTTGAAGGTTTCTCAGCAATATATCTTCCGAAGCTTTTCTTTTGCAAGCTGTACTTACAATAATTTGTCTTGGAAGTAACGCTACATCAGCTTCGTGACAATGTTCCAATTCACACTTATTCAGGACAACATTTTGGTCGAATGGACCAAGAGTATAATTGGTGGCTTTACATTTGCGCCTTACGCCACCTGACTTGTTTTAAGCACTTTTTTAAAATGATATTTATAAGTTTTATCAACTAATCTTGGTTTTCCACGGCTACTTTCAATAAACTTGATATCCATTTTGCTGGTCAATATCTAACAAGGGAATAAAAGACAAAATATAATAAAACCTTATATCATAATCAGGTACTAATGGAGTAGTCTGGTGGGTGGATGCAGGAAATCCCAAAAATTATATGCCCGTACGAATCGCAATATGAAGAAATTAGTAAAAACCACCATATGGGTTCATTGTACCTGAGCGGTACGAATCGCTATGTGCCCTTTTGAAAGCACTATTCCGTAAAACAATCAGATCAGTTACCGGCATCAGACTTCTAGAAACACGTGCCTGTTCTGTTGATCTGTCCTTATTTGGTTAAAGAATGTGTGTAATATATTTTATCGCCAACCGGCAGTAAAGCCTTACATTATCAGAGTGATTTCCGGATGTAAACGAACACTTTATTTTATTGTAAAATAAAATACTTTACCTGCCGCAAATGCGGCAGATAAATACTTTTACCTGCCGCAATTTTTTTCTTGAGGGGTGCTTTGGAATACGCACGTGGTCGGCAGAAATTTTCTGACGTGTCATAAAAAATCGTCTGTCACTGTCACGCCTTTCCCTATTACAGCTCGATAAATAGTAGGTCAAATTTTTGAGGGGTGCTTTGGAATACGCACGTGGTCAGCCGAAATTTTCTGATGTGTCATTTTTGACGTGTATATTTGCTGTTTTCTTTGTTATAATAAAATGCGATGAGTTATACCTCAATTTTTTATATTATAAATTCTGAACGGTTGGCGATAAAATTTTGTATGCACCACGTCAGTAAAGTGTCTTTATCGACTCGCCTGTTATTCGCCTCGCTCGCTCATCTCATAATTTCAGACTCGTCCGATAAAGAATCACTTTACTGCTTTGGTAAATAAATAACTATTAAAATCTCGTTTTTAAAAACCCCCAAAAAAATCGAGGGGAGTAATGTCTGGGGAACGTGGAGGTCATAAAATTAGTTCTCGCGTAGCTAACCAATGGTCTTCAACAATGTCCGTAAGCAGATTTACAACATCATTGGTATTATGGGGCGACGCACCATCTTGTTGAAAAAAATTGTTAAATCAACTTTGTTCAAAAAGTACCCACCCCAATGTATTTCTAAATAATTCTACATATTGTTTGCCTGTACCTTCATAAGAAACAAGTCCAATTATTGTTTTTGAACCGATCAGGCCACAACATACATGTAAGCTGAAACTGCGGCCACTGCGGATTACAAGGGCGGTAACGCAAACGATTTTCGCGACTCCATAGTAATGTTGATTTTTTCTGTAGGACATGCCTCTATTGCTAAAACTAGATTCGTTACTCCACAAAATTAGATGCAAAATAGTTGTATTTTTTTAATATGTTATGAATACCTAGTTAATAGTCCAAGATCTCGCATACAATATTTTATAGAGTTTTCGCAGAACGATTCAAAATACGCCAGAACATATATTTTAGTATTATCGTTAATGATAAATGTTATCTTGAGCAGGGACTTCTCAAAACCCTTTTCATTAGATCTAAACTTCCTATATAATTTTAAAAAATATCTCTGTTCAGGAATATTTCTTTCAGTACGGTATCGTTCTAAAGTACGTTCACTATTTTTTGGCAAATTTTTATTGACATTTAAAGTCTCTTCAATGACTGCTAACCTTTACGTCATATTCTCCATATTTACGGTACGAGGTAAATTGATTCAGTCAGTTTAGACGAATGCATGTGAACAAGTAAAATACAAGCGCGTTTTCAAAAATTTTTAATTTTTATTTTTATACTGTCAAAGAAGTCAAAAATAAGTAGGTACTTTATTTAGGGTAAAAGGTATCATGGGATGAAACATTTTGTTGTGGAAAATCATAATAAAATTTTAATTATTTGAAATTTACTGAAAAATAAATAAAACTCATTTATAAAATTTAAAATTGAATCATACAGTGAGGACCTAAAGTCCGTCCCCCCCCTCTAACTTCTAAACCGTTCGGTATATTTTAATGAAATTTTGAACGATAATATTTGAGAAAGTCTTGCACTTTTTGACATACCAATGACAGCTTTA
The DNA here is from genome assembly GCA_963969555.1 of Polydrusus pterygomalis. Classification (NCBI taxonomy): domain Eukaryota; kingdom Metazoa; phylum Arthropoda; class Insecta; order Coleoptera; family Curculionidae; genus Polydrusus; species Polydrusus pterygomalis. The sequence continues at coordinate 30,926,617 of OZ018375.1, forward strand.
AATGTCAAGATGACAGCTGGGTCCGCTTTTGGAATATTTTTTAAATGGAACACCCTGCATATTTTTACATTTTTAAATTCCACATAAAATTATAATTATTTTTTATTAAATGCATTATTAGTCTATACTTCATAGTTTCCGAGATATTGACTCTCAAAAAGACATTTTTGAACTTTGACACCTTATAACCTTCTAACAGTACCTACGTCTTACAGCAAAACGGCTTACATGTCCCTATCTTCAATTTTTATTATCTTCCCAAAAAAATCAACTTCCGGTTAAACCGGATGTAACTCGAAAGCAAGAAATATAGTTGTTCCGGTTTAACTGGAAGTTTATTTTTTTGGGAAGATAATAAAAATTAAAGATAGGGACATGTAAGCCGTTTTGCTCTAAGACGTACTGTTAGAAGGTTATAAGCTGTCAAAGTTCAAAAATGTAACTTTTCGAGAGTCAATATCTCGGAAACTATGAAGTATAGACTAATAATGCATTTACTAAAAAATAATTATAATTTTATGTGGAATTTAAAAATGTAATACAGGGTGTTCCATTTAAAAAAATATTCCAAAAGCGGACCCAGCTGTCAAATTGACATTTAAAGCTGTCATTGGTATGTCAAAAAGTGCAAGACTTGCTCAAATATTATCGTTCAAAATTTCATTAAAATATACCGAACGGTTTAGAAGTTAGAGGGGGGGGACGGACTTTAGGTCCTCACTGTATATTTTTTGTCTAGTGCAGGTTTAGTGCATCAATCTATAAATTTTGTTTTAAATATTTTCATCTTATTTATAAAATCATAAAAAAGAAAATATAATAAAAATGACAACACAACAAAATACAGTTTTTTAATAAGTAAAATAAACCATGTCCATAAGGATTATTATCATCAGATTCGTCCAAGTTATTATTAAGGGGAAGAGTATCTGAAGCATCGATAAATCTTTTTCGTTCCCATACATCATTTATAATTCTATTAGTATGTGTCACATACTTTTTCCATTTTTCCACTGTTACACTTTCTATGGCTTCATTCCACATACCCAAACAAAACGTAATTTTTTACAGGATGCATAGAACTTATTTTTGCATCATACTAGCGCTCACATTCCGACCAAACAATTTCATTAGGATTAAAGTGGAAATGATATGGAGGAAGTCTTAAAACTCGATGTCCATGTTGCAATACTAGTTCGTCTAACCTATTAAAATAAAATTAAAATATTTAAAAAATAAAATAAATAGCGCTTTCCAGATTACTTGTAACGTTTGGGTGGGATATGCTGCTTCACTATTATCCAGATCTGATCGTTTATTGTAAATGGTGAAACCGGAATTTGTCTTTATTCTAACCATGCAATAACTAATCTTTTTGATCAACTTGCATTTTTTCCATTAGCCCAGAATGACAGGGGGCGTTATCCATGATATTAACCGACGGTTCTTCCAAGTTTGGTAACAATTTGTCTTCAAACCATTTCTTAAAGTTTTCACTATCCATCGAATCGTGATAATCACCAGATTTCAGGCCAGACCTAAATATCAAACTTGCATTATTCACAAATCCATGATCTCTTATAATAAGAAAGTTTGGAATAGAGCCAACTTCATATTGCATACACTGTATATCTACAAATAACTCTTTGGAAAGTACAAATACTGGTAATAAACTTTTGGAACACCCTGTATCACTTTCAACGTAAGTAATATAATAATATGGGAAAGAAAGAAAAAACTAAAAGTCTTCCTCCACAAAGTTTAATAGAATAAAAATTTTCTAGGGGTCTCTACATGTTTCGAACGTAGAAACGTTCATCATCAGGATACAGAAAATTTATTTAATGCTGATGGTGTTAGCAAAAGAGAAAATGATGTAGAACCATAATGGAGCTTTTATGGACTTAAAAAATTGAAGTGTAGAAGAAACATGATATGAAGAAAATTGAAAAAGGTTAAACCATACTGAGTATGTGAAAAAGTTATTAATTGGGGTCTAAACCAACCAAATAAATTGTTTCTAAGAAGGTGTCGATGATTATTTGAATTCTTTATAAAAACTTTTCAAACATATTATGTCTGTAAGACATTATGAGGATAAAATTGAAGATATCATCTTAACATAGTATAAAACAAAGTCCCTATATCACTATATGTGCTTAAATCTTTAAAACTACGCAACGGATTTTGAAGCGGTTTTTTTAATAGATAGAGTGATTCAAGAGGAAGGTTTTTATGGATAATCTTAACATAGTATAAAACAAAGTCCCTATATCCCTATATGTGCTTAAATCTTTAAAACTACGCAACGGATTTTGAAGCGGTTTTTTTAATAGATAGAGTGATTCAAGAGGAAGGTTTTTATGGATAATCTTAACATAGTATAAAACAAAGTCCCTATATCCCTATATGTGCTTAAATCTTTAAAACTACGCAACGGATTTTGAAGCGGTTTTTTTAATAGATAGAGTGATTCAAGAGGAAGGTTTTTATGGATAATCTTAACATAGTATAAAACAAAGTCCCTATATCCCTATATGTGCTTAAATCTTTAAAACTACGAAACGGATTTTGAAGCGGTTTTTTTAATAGATAGAGTGATTCAAGAGGAAGGTTTTTATGTATAATTAGCAACCCGCCCCGGCTTCGCACGGGTGCAATTTTAGAAAGTGGCATGCCGGGTACTAATATATCGGGTTTGTTCGGGTTTGTATTTATACCCGCGGGTTGCAACGCATGCCGGGTACACGCTAGTAATCTATAAAAAATAGAAATTGAAATTGAAATCAAAGAGTGAAGGAGTACAAAAGTTTTTGAAATGTTTTAGAAATATTTTTTAAATAAAAAGTAAGTACTTACAAAATTAGATTCTAAGAAGTGTTTTTGTTGGGGTACTGAAAGGATTAAAGCTTAGTAACCCCACGAGCGGTTAATTTAAAATCAATAAAACCAATTAAAAAGGTACACATTTTTAAAGCAAAAGTCAAAAGGTTATTTACGTTCACGTGTTAATCAATCAATTTATCTCTCATTCACTTTTGCCCCAACACGTGGACGTGAATAACCTTTTGACTTTTACTTTAAAAATGTGTAACTTTTTACTTTAATATTATTGGTCGTTACTTGGTGGAAATCCATAATAATATTGTTTTATTACTGTAAGTAAAACACTTTTTTACTTAAATTCCACTTTTTATTGACAATACATGTTTCACTGCACTGCAGCTTCGTCAGGTAATGTACATTTAATTTTAAAGATACGCTATATATAGATGCCTGTATAATAACAAAAGAAATTTTATTGTAAAGGGTGGTATAAACGATGGGATTTCCTAATATTTTGTATAATTTATTCTAGGATGACAAACAATTTAGTCCTAAGAACAGATCAAAGGACTGGGGTTTTCCTATCTTAATTTTATTTACAAAATTTATGAAACTGGGAGTTATATTGACTGACAAGAATATTAAAATAAGTTCAATAAAGGTGAATTGTTTAGGTCTAATTGATTATTTAACAACACATTTGCATTTTTAAGCTTGTTTATTTCCAGTGATTCGAGATGGTTTAATTTTGATCCTTTATTTTCTATATGAAGTATTTTAAATTCTTCTTTAAAAGAGTGGTTGGATTCAATAAGATGATTCGCGTAATTGGAATCATTTTTGCTATTTACAAAACTATTAAAATGTTCTTTGATTCTTTTTGAAAAACTTCTACCTGTTTGACCTATATAGGTTTTTGGACAATCACCGCAAGTTAATTTATATACTCCTGATTTTTCTTTTTTATGGGTTTTAGTTTTACTATTTTTTATTAGTTTTCCTATGGTATTTTGAGTTTTGAAGGCTGTGTTTATATTAAGATTTCTCATGAATTTACTAATTTTTGTGCTGATGTTTCCTATATATGTAATTGTCTGGTAGTAACTAGGTTTTTCTTTTTCTGTCGGATATATCATTGATAGGGATTTTTTATACATTTTTTGTTTTAGTATTTTATCTATAATTTCGGGTTGGTATCCATTGTTTACTGCGATTTGTTTAATAAGGTCTAGTTCTTTTTGAAAATCTGTTGGTTGGAGGGGAATTGAAATTAATCTATGGACCATGCTGTAAAAAGCTGCCCTCTTGTGTTGGATAGGATGGCATGAGGTGTTGTGTATTATTGTTGTGTCGATATGTGTAGGTTTATGAAAAATTGAAAAAATATGTTTGTTGTTTTCTTTCTTTATAGTAAGATCTAAAAAATTGATGGAGTTGTCTACTTCTTTTTCTATGGTAAATTTAATGTTTGGGTGAATATTATTGATATTATGTTCTATAAATTGATTTAGTTGTCTCTCAGTACCGACAAAACATGTTAAAACATCATCCACATACCTGTACCAATAAAGAAATTTCTTAAAGAGGGAATGACTACTAATTGTTGACTCTAAGGAATCCATAAATATGTCTGCTAAGATGGGGCTAAGCGGGTTTCCCATAATTAATCCTTCTTTGCTGCTGTAAAATTTATTGTCAAATTCAAAATAGTTTTGATTTAAACATAAGGTGAGGGTTTTTAATATTTCTTGTTTTTTAATTATGTTTATTTGTTTTTTATCCAGAAGTTTTTCAACAAGAATCAAAACATCTTTTACGGGTATGCTAGGAAATAAGTTAGTAATGTCAAATGAAATTAGTTTGGCATTCTTCGGTAGAATAATATTTTCGATTTTGTTTACTAGGTCAACTGAGTTTTTTATAGCGAATTTAGCAGTAAATTTTGTATTTTCTTTGGTAATATCTATTAGTTTTTTCGAGATTTTGTAAGATGGTGCGGAAAAGAATGATACTACTGGTCTTATGGGATTTCCTTGTTTATGCAATTTTATCAGTGAGTATAACCTAGGATATTGAGGGTTCATTATTGTTAGCTTATTTAAATCACTATCTGTAAACAAGCTTTTACAACTGTTAATTACATTTTTTATTTGTTTTTGAAATAAATTAGTGGGATCTTTCTTAAAAATGGTGTATTTTGTTGGGTCTAAAAAATTTAATGTTTTCTGAATATAATCTAATTTGTTTATAGCTACCACTGTATTACCTTTGTCTGCTTTAGTAAAAATAATTTGATTTTGAGTAGATTTCTGTATAATATTTTTTATTATTTTAGTTTCCTGTTTTGGACGAGTTTCATTTTTTTTAAAATATTTTTTCAAAATGTTAGATGCTTCGTGTTTTTTGTAAAAAATGAAACTCGTCCAAAACAGGAAACTAAAATAATAAAAAATATTATACAGAAATCTACTCAAAATCAAATTATTTTTACTAAAGCAGACAAAGGTAATACAGTGGTAGCTATAAACAAATTAGATTATATTCAAAAAACATAAAATTTTTTAGACCCAACAAAATACACCATTTTTAAGAAAGATCCCACTAATTTATTTCAAAAACAAATAAAAAATGTAATTAACAGTTGTAAAAGCTTGTTTACAGATAGTGATTTAAATAAGCTAACAATAATGAACCCTCAATATCCTAGGTTATACTCACTGATAAAATTGCATAAACAAGGAAATCCCATAAGACCAGTAGTATCATTCTTTTCCGCACCATCTTACAAAATCTCGAAAAAACTAATAGATATTATCAAAGAAAATACAAAATTTACTGCTAAATTCGCTATAAAAAACTCAGTTGACCTAGTAAACAAAATCGAAAATATTATTCTACCGAAGAATGCCAAACTAATTTCATTTGACATTACTAACTTATTTCCTAGCATACCCGTAAAAGATGTTTTGATTCTTGTTGAAAAACTTCTGGATAAAAAACAAATAAACATAATTAAAAAACAAGAAATATTAAAAACCCTCACCTTATGTTTAAATCAAAACTATTTTGAATTTGACAATAAATTTTACAGCAGCAAAGAAGGATTAATTATGGGAAACCCGCTTAGCCCGATCTTAGCAGACATATTTATGGATTCCTTAGAGTCAACAATTAGTAGTCATCCCCTCTTTAAGAAATTTCTTTATTGGTACAGGTATGTGGATGATGTTTTAACATGTTTTGTCGGTACTGAGAGACAACTAAATCAATTTATAGAACATATCAATAATATTCACCCAAACATTAAATTTACCATAGAAAAAGAAGTAGACAACTCCATCAATTTTTTAGATCTTACTATAAAGAAAGAAAACAACAAACATATTTTTTCAATTTTTCATAAACCTACACATACCGACACAACAATACACAACACCTCATGCCATCCTATCCAACACAAGAGGGCAGCTTTTTACAGCATGGTCCATAGATTAATTTCAATTCCCCTCCAACCAACAGATTTTCAAAAAGAACTAGACCTTATTAAACAAATCGCAGTAAACAATGGATACCAACCCGAAATTATAGATAAAATACTAAAACAAAAAATGTATAAAAAATCCCTATCAATGATATATCCGACAGAAAAAGAAAAACCTAGTTACTACCAGACAATTACATATATAGGAAACATCAGCACAAAAATTAGTAAATTCATGAGAAATCTTAATATAAACACAGCCTTCAAAACTCAAAATACCATAGGAAAACTAATAAAAAATAGTAAAACTAAAACCCATAAAAAAGAAAAATCAGGAGTATATAAATTAACTTGCGGTGATTGTCCAAAAACCTATATAGGTCAAACAGGTAGAAGTTTTTCAAAAAGAATCAAAGAACATTTTAATAGTTTTGTAAATAGCAAAAATGATTCCAATTACGCGAATCATCTTATTGAATCCAACCACTCTTTTAAAGAAGAATTTAAAATACTTCATATAGAAAATAAAGGATCAAAATTAAACCATCTCGAATCACTGGAAATAAACAAGCTTAAAAATGCAAATGTGTTGTTAAATAATCAATTAGACCTAAACAATTCACCTTTATTGAACTTATTTTAATATTCTTGTCAGTCAATATAACTCCCAGTTTCATAAATTTTGTAAATAAAATTAAGATAGGAAAACCCCAAACCTTTGATCTGTTCTTAGGACTAAATTGTTTGTCATCCTAGAATAAATTGTACAAAATATTAGGAAATCCCATCGTTTATACCACCCTTTACAATAAAATTTCTTTTGTTATTATACAGGCATCTATATATAGCGTATCTTTAAAATTAAATGTACATTACCTGACGAAGCTGCAGTGCAGTGAAACATGTCGTATTGTCAATAAAAAGTGGAATTTAAGTAAAAAAGTGTTTTACTTACAGTAATAAAACAATATGTAACTTTTTAATTGGTTTTAAATTAACTGCTCGCAGGGTTACTGAGCTTTAATCCTCAGTACCCCACAAAAACACTTCTTAGAATGTAATTTTGTAAGTACCGGGTGTCCCACTAAGAATAGCTCTCGGCCGTATCTCAGAAAGGGTTAGTCGTATGGCTTGCGGAAAATTTTTTTTTTAGGAAAAGTGGCCATGAGAAATTGCTGGAAATTATTTTTAAGTTCCTTATTTCGCCGCAAGATAAAAATTTTTTTTTAAATTCTAAATTTTTCCGAAAGTTCCCATATTAAGGTATAACTCTGATTACATCATCGAAAAGCTTAGACAATTCTGCATTATTTTGGTTTAGGGCTCGTTGGCGTACCGACCTTGATAAGAGTGGGGGAAGCTATTGAATGTGTAAACATTAAAATCGCTGTAACTTTTAAACGACTTTTCCGATTTTACTAAATTTAAGCTTGTTTGGAAGGGAAAGGTAATTATCTTCAATCGTCGTATCCAACAGTACACGATAGTGTTTAATACAATGGCTAGAGGGCGCAATTTGTAATAATAGCAGTTTTTTTGATTTTATCCCGAAAATTCAAATCATACGGTATAACTATGATATCATATTCGGAAAGTAGATGAAATTTGCAAAAAAAAAGTGAAGACCGCAGTTCGATATCCTTGTTCGTTTCAGAGTTATTGCCAAAACAATAATTTTTAATAAAAATTGCGCCCTCAATTTTATTAGAAACTATCGTGTACCACTGGATACAACAATTGAAGTTACTTACCTTTCTCTTCCAAACAAGCTTAAATTTAGTAAAATCGGAGAAGTCGTTTAGAAGTTACAGCGATTTTAATGTTTACACTTTCACTTGATAAGAGTGGGATAAGCTATTGAAAGTGCAAACATTAAAATCGCTGTAACTTCTAAACGACTTATCCGATTTTACTAAATTTAAGCTTGTTTGGAAGTACCTTCAATTGTCGTATCCATTGGTACACGATAGTTTCTAATAAAATTGCAAGAGGGCGCTATTTGTATTAATAATTATTATTTTGGCGATAACTCTAAAACAACCAAGGATATCGAACTGCGGCCTTTACATCTTTTCTTGCAAATTTCATCTACTTTTTGATTATGAAGTCATAGTTACACCGTATGATTTGAATTTTCGGGAAAAACCGAAAAAACGGTTATTATTACAAATTGCGCCCTCTAGCAATTTTATTAAACACTATCGTGTACTGTTAGATACGGCGATTGAAGATACTTACCTTTCTTTTCCAAACAAGCTTAAATTTAGTAAAATCGAATAAGTCGTTTAGAAGTTACAGCGATTTTAATGTTTACACATTCAATAGCTTCCCCCACTCTTATCAAGGTCGGTACGCCAACGAGCCTTAAACCAAAATGATGCAGAATTGTCTGAGCTTTTCGATGATGTAATCAGAGTTATACCTTAATATGGGAATTTTCGGAGAAATTTAGAATTTAAAAAAAAAATTTAAATGTGCCCTCTTGCGGCAAAATGAGGAACTTAAAAATTATTTCCAGCAATTTCTCATGGCCGCTTTTACTAAAAAAAAAATTTTCCGCAAGCCATGCGACCAACTCTTTCTGAGATACGGCCGAGAGCTATTCTTAGTGGGACACCCGGTACTTGCTTTTTATTTGAAAAATATTTCCAAAACTTTTGTATTCCTTCACTCTTTGATTTTAATTTCAATTTCTATTTTTAACAGATTGTGATATCTTCAATTTTATCCTTATAATGTCTTACAGACATTTATGTTTGAAAAGTTTTTATAAAAAAATTAAATAATCTTCAACTCCTTCTTCTTAGAAAGGTTTTTTCTTCTTTCCCAGTTTATTTGGTTAGTTTAGACCCCCTTTAATAACTCTTACTCAGTATGGTTTAACCTTTTTCAATTTTCTTCATATCATGTTTCTCCTACACTTCAATTTTTTAGGTCCATAAAAGCTCCATTATGGTTCTACATCATTTTCTCTTTTGCTAACACTACAGTATTAAATACATTTTCTGTCTCCTAATGATGAACGTTTCTACTTTCGAAACATGTAGAGACCCCTAGAGAATTTTTATTCTATTAAACTTTGTGGAGGAAGACTTTTAGTTTTTTCTTTCTTTCCCATACGTTCAACTCCACTTTAAGCTTGAACTATTTCTTCAAAGTAAGTAATATAGATTTTAAGTAAGTATAAAGTAACTTATTCAATATTTTGCTAGGAGCTACTATATAATTGCTTGAGAAATTTAATTTTCGCCTGAAAATTCCTTTCAAGTAAATCCTTACCAATCCCTAGAGACGAACTATTTAAAAGGGACCGAAAGAGGTTCATTAATGCATAACGAACAAAAAAAAACGTAAAAAATTACGAACTTTTTCAATTAAGTACTACAGTTAAAGTTTTGGGCGTTATTAAAAACAGGGACTGAAAATTAAATGCTAAATTAATTTTTTTTGTTTAGTTTGAAAAGTTACGATTGTATAAAAGATATCTTTTATTTGGCTTTTCATTTTGTTGGGAACAGCGGAGGTTTTCCCAAATTCAATTTCCATCATTTGGATCCATAAGCAAGTCCTATTTTTTTAATGGGGCCCCACTTTTAGAGGAGCCCCGCACTCGGTCTGTGCGACACTATACTTATTCAAATAGTTCAAGACAAAATACTTTATTTACGAAACTTTAATAAATACTTATTAATTTTATTTTTGTAGTAACTAATTAATTTTATTTATATCACTGAAGCATAATAAATTAATAAAGAAACAATACTATGACGCTGTGAGGGGCAAGGGCGCTCATAAGAGGAAGGGTGCGCCCCCCCCGGATTTTGAAGGTATTTTTGATAGAGAAGTCTTGGATACCGCATACCGCGGCCACGTTTTTTTTTTGGGTGGTTATTCCTATTTCGAACGCGCTAGCGAGTTCGAAATATATCTATTTCGAACTCCGAATTTTATTATTTGAAGGTTGGCCCTACATGACATGTTTTTTTTCATTGACTTGCGCGGCCTTTGTGATTTACGAGAAAACCCATTTTTCGCAGAGGAAAAATAACTTGATAACCTACTTTTTCATTCTGTATGGATAACAGTCATGTATGTTGGTTGCATAAATCTATAAATCGATCTTTTGTAGATGCTTCAAGCTATCATTTTCTGCCAAATCCTATTCAAAATTCAATCTACTAACCTTCCAATGTCGATTTTAACTTCAACTTTATTTGAATTTTCCATCTTCCCTATACTAAATTGCAATGCCGTGAGGTAAAATCACGTCTTTTAAAATTCGAAAAAAAGTAGCAAAATCGCTCGAATTTCCGAATGCTCTGTATATGTACCGAATGTACAAAGGATCAAACAACGTATTCCGTCCAATTTCAAATCTCATATCGCTAAAATAACTTTAGAATCTCGTGGTGAAAATGGGTCAATAAATCAAAAAATGACAGTTCGCAAAATAATTTTTGTAGTATTACCAACATAAAATTTAGACATAAAAATTTACAAAATTTGAAGGATTTATTTTCTTTTTAAATATGCGTTTTTTATTGAAAAAACTACAAATTAGAAAAAATAGTATAACGTACGTGTTATATAAAGCAGTTTTAAGCACTCCCGTTATAAAACTCGCCGCAAGCGGCTCGTTTTTTAACATGGACGCGTGCTATAATATGATGCTTTATGAAACGTGTACCTACGTTAATATACTATTTGATGTTTACCCTACCGAATGGAGGAGAAAAAAATAAAATTTTATATTTACTTTTTCTAATTTTGAAGCATTTTCTGAGAAAATAATGAAACAAAAGACGTTTTCTACCAAAAACTTGCGAAACCGTCTTGTTCGTCATAACAAAATGACCAGTCGCAGGAATTTAGAGTCTAATCTCCTACTCTTGTCTATTTAGGTTATCGAAACGAAGATAACTATATAATCGACCTTAAGAGTGGCAAATAAAAGAATAGCGCAGTTAATGGGATGCCGTACTAAGTAGGGGAGAGTCCCTTAGTACCGGACACCTTAGCTTTTTTGGAGCTGGCCACTTTAAAAATGAAAAAAATAAAATAAAAAAAAACACTCTGTTACTCGTAAACATATACCATTTTAAGTACGTAGTACATTTTTTTAAATATTTAAGGTATTTTTAATAAAAAAAATAAAATAAAAAACGGTTACATTTCGCTGATTCGAAAAATGGTCACCCAGTACCGGACGCAAAGAAAAACTAACAGATTCTAGTTCTTCTGAAAATGTCTTCTTAAATCTCCCCGTTTTAGCAGGTAAGGTAACCTCAACGCCAGACTTTAACAGTTTTATTCTGTCTGCTAATGTGCTTTTCGGTACAGAAAAGTGTAATGCGGCAAAATCACTGCTCACAGGATTAAAAGTAAAGAATAAACAAAGAACAACACCATAAATTAACCTTTTCTTTGATAACTTCTGTCAAACTGACCATAGATTAAAACGCTTCGGAGAGGTAACATTAGTAACAGACGCGACTATAACTCTATACATGTTTGGGCGCCACCTATCGGCAAAGTGAAGAAACGGACTATACCCGGTATTGGGAGATGTCCGGTACTAGGGGACTCTCCCCTATCTGTTCTTATGGTTTCAAACTTTGTGCTTTTTAATTCTTTCTAGAAAATGGATGCGATACTCTAGGAAGATTTTTTTATTAAAATATATTTTTAATAGGTTTTATTTAGGGATGTCACTGCTGAATCTGCTAAATTCTATTATAGTGAAAAAGCCCGTTGTAATATCGATGTTAATGTAAGTTAAATTTGGCTGGTCATGTTTTATAAATGTGTGTACTTTAATCGATTTGGTTTTTTTTTTGCCAAAAGTCAAATTTTTTTTTATGCTTTTATTGAAGGTACACTGAGAAAAAGCCTTCTATTCCTTATAGGAATACACATACTCTTTATACAACTGTTTAATAGTATAATATGTGACAGCAACGCGCTTTTCCACTGTAAGCGTAAAATGGCTGGACCGTTGTGTAGTGATAATATCACGGTAATTTTAGCTAATAGGAACTAGGAGTTAATGCTACCATACAGTGATGGGCTAAAATATGGAACAAATTCATTTAAAAATCAGGTATTCATTTTTTGAAAAAACGCTCGGACACGTCGATTATTATTCTTTCTTCCGGATTTTTTGCCTCAAAAAGAAATTATACCGGGTGTGTCAAAAAGTAGATGGAGCAAAATTTTTTTGTTTTTTAAATAAAACCCCCCTATTTTTACTTATTACCCTAATTCTACGTCAAATTCTGCGCATAATTCATGTAGCATACTCTATCCTTATCTCTAACGGTTTTAGAGAAAAATTACATCATAAAAAAAAATTCTTTAAAAAAAGGTACATGTACCTACTTAAAGGTAAACAGGTAAATTTAAATGAATTGTTACTACGATAGCAAGTCATGTGTCAATCAAAAATTAGTTTAGGTATAATTTTGAAAAACGGTGATCATGGTGCATTTAAATGAAACACAAGTCAAGAAGAAGTTTGTAACTTGTTTAACGCTAAGTATCCAGAACGGCCGATTACAAGATCTACAGTAAGTAAAATTGAGAAGAAATTCAGGGAAACAGGGAATGTAAAGGATCGTCTACGGCCAGGTCGTCCAAAAATTAGTGAAAACTCACAATTGAACATTTTGTTAGAGGTTGAAGATAATCCTCATAGTGCATCCACTGAAGTAGCCCTTAATAATGATGTTAGCCGACGATCTGTGTTGCGGGTATTGAAACAAGAAAAGTACCATCCGTACAAAATTAGGTTGCTGCACGAGCTAAACGAAGATGATCCCGACCGCCGACTACAGTTTTGTGAAACTATGATGGAAATTTGCAACTTAAATCTATTTTTACATTGCAACATACTTTTTAGCGATGAAGCCACGTTTTGTTTGAATGGTTCAGTAAACAGACAAAATTTTCGGTATTGGAGTACAAATAATCCCCGTTGGATAAGAGAACAGCACACGCAATACCCACAAAAAGTAAATGTTTGGGCAGGGATATTATATGATAGAATTATTGGACCTTTTATCTTCGATGGAAATCTTACAGGAGACCGGTATTTACAATTTCTTCAAAATTAATTAATTCCCACACTAGCAGCGGATTTTCCAAATCCGAATCAGCCTCATCTACCAGAAGCGTCTATTTGGTTTCAGCAGGATGGTGCTCCGCCTCATTTTGCTCGACAAGTACGAGAGTATTTGAATACTGTATTTCCCGAACGATGGATAGGTAGAAGAGGACCCATAGAATGGCCTGCAAGATCTCACGATCTTACACCCATGGATTTCTTTCTTTGGGGTTATTTGAAATCAAAAGTGTATAAGGATAAACCACAAAATTTGGAAGACTTAAAATTTAAAATTAGATATGAAATTAGGCAAATTAATAAAAATACTGTAAATAATGTTTTAGAAGGGTTTTTAAGTAGATTAGCATATGGTCAAGAAGTTAATGGTTTGCATTTTCAACACTTAATAAACTAATTTTTTAACCTTTTTTTAAAGAATTTTTTTTTATGATGTAATTTTTCTCTAAAACCGTTAGAGATAAGGATAGAGTATGCTACATGAATTATGCTCAGAATTTGATGTAAAATTAGGGTAATAAGTAAAAATAGGGGAGTTCTATTTAAAAAAAAAAAATTTGCTACATCTACTTTTTGACACACCCGGTATAATTTCTTTTTGAGGCAAAAAATCCGGAAGAAAGAATTATAATCGACGTGTCCGAGCGTTTTTTCAAAAAATGAATACCTGATTTTTAAATGAATTTGTTCCATATTTTAGCCCATCACTGTATAATGGTTTATAGCCATTATTGCTCTGAATAATCACAATTATTATCAAGTTCTATTGGGAGTGTAATCTGGTTTTATATACTGTATTAATTTCGGCTGGCAGTTGTAGTGAAACTTGAAATTTTTCATAATAAGAGTTGCTTGCTACGGTCAATAAAGCATATACTTACCACTAAAAATCCGTACTGTAGTTCTAAAAAAAAATTAAATAGCTTCTAATGTGATATTGTTCTTATCGTTTAACATTGCATATATGATTATCCATTATACAACATGGCTTACTGGGATGGTAAAATTTGTACATAGATTATAAAGTCCAATACTAATGATGATGCGGGTTGTGCGAAATAAGAATATTCTATTGCTTTATCTGACCTACGCAACAAATACATTAAAACTAATATTATTAGGGCGCGCGGCGATTGCCGATCGCTACGAACACCCAGCAACGTCTTGGTGGATTATAGGTTTTAACGGATACAATTCGTTTTTGGGAAGACAGTTCTGCTTTCTTAATTGTAGAGAAAACCCTTTACTGGGAACAAAATGCGTCACATTCGCAGTATGCAAATTATTTTTTAACAAAATTGCTGTATTAAAAGTGGTTCATTATTCAACAAGACTGTGCTGCCAATGGAACTGATTACTACCAATAAAAATACTTTTCCGAAAATCCATAGGAAATATTGACATTTTTGACAACTTTTTTGAAAGAAAAAGTCAATATTTCCTTGCACTTCGTCGTTGCTATGCAACGGAAAATCACTGTAAGGAAATATTTATTTTTGTACTGTACGGAAATGTTATTTCTGTACAGTTGTTTGCAAACTAAAAAAATGATTGAGAATTACAGCTGTATTCATAAAAAAAAGTTTACAAGAAGGTTAGGCTAAATGTCACTGTCCCATAAGAATTTCATTGAAAGTTATCAACGCACGTAACCTCTTTGTACGCCTTTTTTATGAGTACAACCCTAGTTGTCAAAATTTAAACACATTATAACATACATTTTAAAATTAATTATTTGATATATTAACAGTTATTTGACAATTAGTACAAGTATTAAACATTGGAAGAACATTGAAACTATTAGTTTGTTGAATATTTTTAACACTAATAATTGTATTTGTTTGACAAGAATTGGGTATTTCAAATCTAGTAGGGTTATTTTTGTTGATTATTATCTGCTGCGAAAATTTTATTTGCCACCTGTACTTTATTAGTAAGAGACTCTTCTATATATCCCTCAGCGACGTTTGATGATTTCCATTCGCCCAGCCTCTTTAAGCTAGTTATATCTCCACCAGAGTCAACCAAGATCGTGGCAGAAGACCGACGAAAACAGTGGCCGGTATATTCGGTCGGATTTGACAAATTCAAATATGCAGCTACTATTTTAGGCATTTTTCTAAATTGGTGTATTCCTACTACCTGTTTACATCCTTTTCCGTTTTGGCACTTAAAGAAAAATCGGATATTATTCATGTCTCCTGGTCTTAAAGCCACATACTTGCGGTAAATATTTAAGTACATTTCATTTACTACAAATGATCTTTATGTATTCGTTTTAGAGTCTGGTATTTTTACTAAAAGCTTGGATTGTAGGTCTTCTATATCTTGTAAAGTCATTTTAACTAACTCGTCCATTCTACAAGCTCCGGAAATACCAAATATTACAGCAACCTAAAACAATAAATAAATATGTAAATAACCCGAATAAAAATTAAAGTTATGGGACTAACCTTAATCATTAAATCTTTATCTGAAGCTTCCTGTATAAATGTGTTGATTTGTTCTTTAGTTAAAATCTTGGATTTTTTTGGCCTATAGCCTTCACCCTTCCGTTTCAATAATGAACGAAGTTTTGGATATTTCGATATATCCACATTATGTCTAATTGCAAGGGTTGCTTTCAACATTGAATAGTTCGACCATAAAGTTGAAGATTTCATCTTGGCACCAAGCTCCAAAAAGTATGTCATAACAACATTTTCTGAGAAAGAACATGAATTTTTATTCTTCCGATATTCCATAAAACGATTGTATGAATAATTATATTTTTTTTTGGATTTTTTTGGCAATAAATCCAATGAGGCAGTATTCACTGCTTCCGTAAGTTCTGGGGGAGTTCCGGAAATGGAACAGTCATCATCACTCATCATTTTAAACGACAAACTTTTCTTGCGTCAAGTTTGACAATTCAATATTACTTTATTTCCAAAGTTACAAAACCAATACCTATTTCCTTGTTGGGAATAAAATATTTACAATAATGTTTATTTTAAAAATTATCACAAGTTGATTGTATCTAATAATGTTAATAAGAAATAAGCTATCAATACAGACTATGTCTTAGCAAACCTGTTGTATTAGATCATTTTCATTTTAGTGTACAATATGTAACAAAAATTACACGTTCTTATAAAAATATTTATTACAAGATCAAAAATACGCTTTTTCATGCAACCTGTGCCTAATTATAAGAACAAGAGTTTTTTCCACTTCCTCTATTCATTTAATATAGTCTAAAGCAAATATCGTTAGGCGACTTAACATTAACAATTTTTTCTCATTATACACTTACTTCGAGCTAGATGAAAGCTCGACTGAAACACAAAGTGCAATAAATTCTTTAAAGTGCATTTTTGCATAAAATGCATTATTAAAACGGTAAAGAGAAAAGTTAAAAGCTTGGTAATAGCTTTTTTGACAAAAAAGTTGCAAGTCTTTCAGTAGAGACCCACATTTACTTGTGTGGGAAATATCAAAGGCGATTGAATTATGAATAATTTATTAAATTCAGGGAACAGGCATTTACACGAAAGTAAGATCGGGAACAGTTTGGAATTTTATAAAAAATAGTCGTAGTAGCTAAAATTGCTTTTGGTTTTACTCGTCAATTTATTTAGTTATTGGTGTTCATGTACACAAGATAGTACCGTGCTAGCAAAAATTATTTGCATCAAAGAGGGCCTTGCATCTAAGGACGTAATGCTTAACCGTAGAGCTTAATACCTGTTGGGTGTCAGTAACTACCTGAATTAATAATCAATCAGTTATTCCGTCATCTTTCACAGTCGTTACAAGTAATCTGATTCATCGCTAGTTTTTCCAATTTCTTGAACAATTCACACAATAGGCTTTACGGAACAGCTCAAAACATTCATGGTTGAAGCGTATTTTCGAAACAGGGTTAGAGTAAATGGTGAGTGGCAATACAATCCGGGTTTGTGCATGGACGATTTTCACGAACATTTTCCTAACGTTGCTTTTATTGCTGAGGATTTTCATCATTGCCTGAAAAGAACCGTGACTGTGTTTAAAGAAACAACACAAAAAAGGAGCAGGAAGACCATCTGTAAGAACAGAAGAACTTGTTGCAAAAAAATGTGAAATAATGCAATATACGCCAACAAGTTGTATAAGACCCCGCCTGTCCCAAGAAGTTGAAAGATCTTATGGAACATGCAGGACTATTCTTAAGAAGCAGCTAAATTTATTTCCTTATAAAGTGCAAGTATTCCAAGAAATACAAGCCGCAGATTTTGAAAGACGCAGGAATTACTCTTAATGGTTTACCCAAAATTTATTGGAACGAAATGATTTATTAGACCTGACCTGACATTTTTTTCGGATGAAGCCTGGTTCCACCTCTCCGGTTATGTGAATTTTCAGAATACACTCAATTATTTTTCTTTTTCTTACTGTATATTCTTACTTTGTTAATTTTGTAAACAACAAATATAAATTTGTACTTGTTTACTTATTTTATTACTCATTAGTTTGGCATATCATGTCATAATATGAATTTTACAAAATTTTAACCTAGATTTGGTTAGATATATCGTCCCCATATCATTGTGATCTAAACCAAGCCCTACATTTTTAATCCAAGCCCTCTTTGATGCAAATAATTTTTGCTCGCACGGTAGTACTTACACAAGTCAAAAAAAATAATAATATACTTACATTGTGTCCACGGATAGCATTTTGGAAAAAGAAACACTTTTTTATTAGTAGGTATTATAGGTATAGGAGAAATAGTCATTCTTTATAAAAACGTCTGCTTGTGCTGAAACTACAATTTCGAATATCATATTTGCAATAACTATACAGGGTTCGTCACAAACAACATTTCTAATTTTTTGCATTTGTTCCTTTATTAAATGAATTTTACTAGTGTTCAAACTACAATTTCTACTACTAGATTTGCGATTACTTACACAATACGGGGTTTGTTAGAAACAACAGTTTTTGTTGTATGAATTTTTTTAAAATTCTAATGTTAAGTGCCTTTTGAGGCTGGCTAAATCATCACTTTGGGAATCAATGGATTGGAAGGTACCTATGGTCCAAAACAGTTGGCACGTAGGAGTCCCGATCTCATTTTTATCAACTTTTATTTCTGAGGATATCTGAAGCCACATGTATATAAAACCAATTTCAATAATAACTTAGATCTCTTGTTGAAAGAAAAAAATGATAGTAGTTATTGCAAATAGCAGCAAGTTAAGAACTGTTATCGGGAATTCAGATGTCGAATTGAACTATGCGCTAGGATTAATTCTGCGCCGATGTTGTCTGGTCAATTTGGAGTTTTACCTAACTAATTGTCATCAATTTAGCGTTTGGATTTAATTCCGTTATCAAAGATTTCTAGCATACCAACTTCACCAAATCGACTTCCAGGAAACTAAACCGTGAGGTCGATAGGACGCAGAGAGCCATCTCGAAAATTAGAAAAAATCCAAAGTTCTATACAAAATAGATTTACGATATCCAGGAACTAACTGGCAGCGCAACGACCTTATCTTGTGATTGGAAAAATTTTGAGTGTCTAATTAATGTATGTAATACGTGTTTTTCTAAAAACTAAAGAACTTGGCCTGTTATCGCCGCATTTTGCTGTAAAATTTTACGCTTTTTGTCTCTTTTAGGCTCTTTTAAAACGAGGGTTTCTGTGGCCATATTATAACTTAACCTAAAAATATTAACGTAAACCACTCAATAGCTGACTTAAGTCCAATACCTGACACTTTAATAAATATAGTGTTTTATTAGTAACCGTTTCAACGCAAATTTAAATTTCGCGGTAATTTTATGTTGGTAGCAATGTGTAACGGATTTTCGGTCAAATTTAAATCATTAGGTGCAAATGACCTGTATGCTGTATAAAGTTTTTGCCAAGCGTCGTGGTTTTTATTAAATTTCTTAAGAATATCATTAAGAATTTGTATACTTTTCGTAGTGAATATTGAGGTAATTTTGTTTTAAATAATAACCTCTGATAAATAATGAAGGGTTAACGTAACCCTAATATTGCATATTTTTAAACACAAAGTAAGGAAACAAGGGTGTCAGCTATTGGAAGTATCTCAATGATTATTTTTCCAATAGCTGACACTGTGTGCCAGACTTTGGGATTTTACGAAAATGTCAATTCCTACTGTTCCTAATATTATATTTACCTAAGGCTCAAACTCTAAACAAAATTAAAAAACTATACAACATCAAATACCAAAGGCCGACGCATGTATCAGGTATTAGAAAATTTTATGTCAGCTACTGGAATGTGTTTTTATTTCAGAGAAGTCTTGCAGCAAAATATTGAAATATCATCCTGAACTTATGTAAAAGGCAGTACATTTAAAAAAAAAAGAAAAACCACAAGAGAAAGAAGATAGGAAAATATTACGCGATGAAAAAAAGCGAATTAACGATATAAAAAAGAGTAGCAAAAAGGAAAACAGACAGATAAATGGTCAGATTCTTCTTCAGACTCCTCTATAAATGTACAAAGAATCAGAAGGGGAGGGAGATGACTGGGCAAAAGGCAATACGGATTCCAGTGACGAAATAGAAAATTATTATTACATCCCTCCTGCTTTAAAATTAAATAATAAGTCAACCAACATAGTGTTAGGAGATTTTGTCATTTTTACGTACCAAGATAGACATTGTCCTGGCATGATTGAAACTGTAAATGAATCTGACCAAAGCTACTATATCAGTGTCATGACACAAAGTGGTTTTGATGGTTCGCTGAACTTCAGGTGGCCCAAAAAAATTACTTATTATGGTATCCCTTTAGTGAAGTCAAAGAAAAATTAATACCTTAATCCCATTTGGCACAAGAGGGTTTTTTAAAATAAAAGAAATGCCCAAATACTTAAAATAATTGTATAATGTTATATAGAATATCGTTAATTTGCTTTTTTTGAAATTCAGGTATTGGCATTAAAAAAGTCAGCTATTGGATATCAAATTTTTTTTAAGTCAGGCATTGGATTAAAAAAATCTAATTTTATTGTCATTTTTAAACTAAAAATTGGTTAAATTAAATGTTATTTTCACTTATAATATCACAAGAGCTTAAAAATTTCCAGGAATAATTTAAGCTCGCGTGGGATTCGGTAAGAAAATTTCACACCACTTCACACCATAATTTGGAAAAAAAATTATTAATCAAACTTGACATTTTAAACTAATTTCACTGCTTGTCAAGTTGGCCAGGGTATTTTGACATAATA
This sequence comes from Polydrusus pterygomalis, assembly GCA_963969555.1. Lineage (NCBI taxonomy): Eukaryota > Metazoa > Arthropoda > Insecta > Coleoptera > Curculionidae > Polydrusus > Polydrusus pterygomalis. Next base: position 30,947,285 of record OZ018375.1, read on the forward strand.
TGTTGAATTGTAATTTTTGTTTAACCGGTTCTGTCACAAAGCTTAATAATTACTAGGTATATATAAAACGTCTGTACGTTGAGTGTTGAGTTTAATAATATAAAATACATTTCTACCACCTTTAGTAACCTAAAATTATGAAAGGGCGATAGACTGAACTAATACCCATCTGTGTTATAGCATTTGGTGTAACTAAAGTTGGTATTTTTTTTTATTTAACGAAATATGGTGCATATACCTGTATGATTTTTTTAGAATTTATTTCATGGTGAACTAGTATACTTTAACAAAAAATACATTTCTACCACCTTTAGTAACCTAAAATTATAAAAGGGCGATAGACTGAACTAATACCCATCTGAGTTTTAGCATTTGGTGTAACTAAAGTTGGTAATTTTTTTTTACTTAACGAAATATAGTGGATATACCTATATCATTTTTTTAGAATTTATTTCGTGGTGACCTAATATACTTTAGCAAACAATATATTTCTACCACCTTTAGTAACCTTAAATTATGAAAGGGCGATAGACTGAACTAATACCCATCTGGGTTTTAGCATTTGGTGTAACTAAAGTTGGTATTTTTTTTTTATTTAACGAAATATGATGGATATACCTATTATGTATATATGTATATTTTAGAATTTAATTCATATTGAACTAATACCTTCATTGGCAAATCTCTAATGATACCCACTAATAAGCAAAATAATAACGAAATAAATTTAATTATTAGACATCTAATTACATATCGCGCTACACCGCGATATGTTATACGGCGCTTCGGTGAAAATAATGTATGTATGTTGGCGTCGTCGTCGTCACTTTCGACATTTTCACATTTGCGATTTTTTTTCTCGGAAACGGTTAGAGTGGGACGATTGAAACTTTTTGGGTTTACAGAGGAATAGTGGGGGTACGTTGTGTAAAAATTTGGAATATACAGGGTGTGCCGGAAAAAAGTTATTAAACGTCAAAGTCGAAAAAAGTCGGGTTTCACGCGGCCCACACCGTGGTCCCAGGAATGAACTTGATCGATTGAAACTTTTTGGACGTGTAGAGGACCGCGAGTTACAGAAGCCTATTGTTTGTGAGCACGATCGAGAGATTGAAAGTAATTTTTTTGATTTTTTCAAAGTCAAAATTTGGTCGAAAATGGTACCTCTTGGATCGCTAATAAGTCGAATTGGGTGCATCCAATCGACATGCGGTTTGGATAATCGGTTAGGCCATCTTAAAATCTACCTTTTTCCAATATATTGTTCTATACCTAACTGGAATGGAAATTGCCGAAAATTGTAAGAAAGTGGAAATCATAAAGTTATGCCCGATTTTTTCACGGTTTTTATTTTTTTTCGTACTGAAAACGACTTTTGATCGAAACGTTGTAAACTTTAGCGGATAGAGCTCGTCAAATTGTATTTAAGAAATATTTTTTCGTTTCTTTATCTTTAATACGGAAAAAACGGCAGCTTTTTTTTTACTATATCGACTGTAGCTTATTCAATTTTTAACAAAATCGTTTTATTTTTTTTTCAAAAAATGCGCTGATTACTTCGCAACACCTCTACATATTTAAAATCATTAAAATATATTCGCAAAATTGAGAAAAGTCGCTTTATTGGGTGCGGAAACAGGCAATCTTTACAAATTCTAACACCATTCACTTTTGACTAAGAGTGCCTTGATATTGATGTATATAAATTAATTATTAATTCTAAAAATCCGGCTGTCAAAAATGGCGAAAAATGGGTGTTTTCAGCGTGACTTGCTAGAATAATAAGAACATTTCCAGATTTTAAATCGGGAGGAATATCTACCTTGAACCTTCTTCTAATTTTACTGACCAAAATATTTGCCCAAAATGTTTCAGAAATGGTTGTAATCTCGATTTTAAAGATGGCGTTTCGACATTGATAATACGTCGCCACGTGGTAGAAGGTTATTCGACATTTCGATATTCGCGAATTTTTTTTTCGGAAACGGTTAGAGCAAAACGATTCAAACTTTCTAGACGTAGAGAGGAATAGTCGGTGCACGTTCTGGGAACAATTTCAAATATACAGGGTGTACCGGAAAAAAGTTATTAAAGTCAAAGTTAAAAAATATGTTTTTTTTCGTTGTAGGGCGATACAGGTGGCAAAAATCATTTTAATCGATTTAAACTTTTTCGACATGTAGACGACGTTGGGCTACAAAACACTGTTGTTTGCGAACGCGATCGAAAGTTGGGAAGTAATTTTTTTAATTTTTTTAAAATCAATGTAGGGTCATATTGGATCGTTAATAAATCGAATTGGGTGCGTCCGATATACTTTTGGTTTGGATATTCGTTTAGGTCATCTCAAATACTACTTTTTTCAAATATATTGTTCTATACCTAAACAGCATAGAAATGGTAGCAAATTATAAAAAATAAGAATTACTATTTAAGTATATATAATTTGACAGCTGTCGTATAGAACTTTGTTATTTTGGTACTGAAATTTTTTTAAATTTAGTTTTATTACAGCTTTAACCCTCGCTCCGACAAAAGTTAAAATAAATTGACACTTACCTGTCAAAATCTGACAGGTATCGTATAAAACTTTGTTATCTAGGTACTGAATTTTTTTTAAATTTGGGATTCTTACAGCTATAACCGTCGCTACGAAAAAGCTAAAAAAAAATTGACACTTACCTGTCAAAATCTGACAGCTGTCGTATAGAACTTTGTTATTTAGGTACTGAATTTTTTTTAAATTTCGAATTCTTACAGCTATAATCCTAGATACAAGAAAAGCTTAAAAAAAACTTGCAATTTACCTGTCAAAATGACAGCTGTCGTATATAACTTTGTTATTTAGGAACTGAAAAATTTTTCATTTAGGATTCTTACAGCTATAAATCTCGCTACGAAAAATCTAAAAAAAAAATTTTAACTTACCTGTCAAAATTTGACAGCTGTCGTATAGAACTTTGTTATTTAACTACTGAATTTTTTTTTAAATTTTGGATTCTTACAGCTTTAATCCTAGATACAAGAAAAGCTTAAAAAAATTGACATTTACCTGTCAAAATGACAGCTGTCGTATAGAACTTTGTTATTTAGGATCTGAAAAATTTTTCACTTTAGGATTTTTACAGCGATAACCCTCGCTACGAAAAGGATAAAAAAAACTGACTCCTACCTGTCAAAATTTGACAGCTATCGTATAAAACATTCTTATTTAGGTACCTGAAAATTTTTTAATTTCGAATTCTTACAGCTATAACCCTCGCTACGAAAAAGCTAAAAAAAATTACACTTACCTGTCAAAGTGACAGCTCTCGTATAATTAAACGAACGAACTAGAACAGTGCCGTGCCCGAAGGGCTCGGCACAATAATATTTCTACAAATTTATTAGCTGATAATTGATAGCTTCCATGTAAGAATAATTTTTTGCTTATGTTTCAATCGATTGAATACTTACATATTCTTATAGAGCAAATATGGAAAGTATATCCCACATTGCACAAAGGTGTGCGAGTTTAAAGAGTACCTATACGGCGCCGTCTCAGAAAACTACCTATCTATACGAGAAAACGGAAATTTTGCACCATTGTGTAGTTTTGGTCAGTTGTTATAATGACAATTTGGCGATATGTCTTCCCTTCACGTTCCGCAGGAAGGTGAGGCAAAAAAAGCAATAGTAAATAGAAAAAATGAAAAGAAAAGTATTTTTTTATTGTAAATTTTTGTAAATCTTTTTAGTACTAATATTAGATGCACGCTCGGCTGAAGATTAGCGATATGTACCCAGTCTAGTTACATATCGCGCTACACCGCGATATGTTATACGGCGCTTCGGTGAAAATAATGTGCGTATGTTGTCGGCGCCGCCGCCGCCGTCAGTTTCGACATTTTCATATTTGCGATTTTTTTTCTCGGAAACGGTTAGAGTGGGACGATTGAAACTTTTTTAGTTTAGAGAGGAATAGTGGGGGTACGTTGTGTAAAAATTTCGAATATACAGGGTATGCCGGAAAAAAGTTATTAATTTTTAAAGTCGAGAAATATCGGGATCTCGTTGGCACACGATACAGGCCACAAAAATTAGTTTTTTCGATTTAAACTTTTTCGACGCGTAGACGACCGTGGGCTACAGAACCCTATTGTTTGTGAGCGCGATCGAAAGTTTGGAAGTAATTTTTTTGATTTTTTCAAAGTCAAAATTTGGTCGAAAATGGTACCTCTTGGATCGCTAATAAGTCGAATTGGGTGCATCCAATCGACATTCGGTTTGGATAATCGGTTAGGCCATCTCAAAGTCTACCTTTTTCCAATATATCGTTCTATACCTAACTGGAATGGAAATTGCCGAAAATGGTAAGAAACTGGAAACCACAGTGTAAGGCGTGATTTTTTTCTCCGTTTTTATTCCGTTTATTTTTTTTCGTACGGAAAACGACTTTTGATTGAAACGTTGTATACTTTAGCGGATAGAGCCGTCAAATTGTATTTAAGAGATATTTTTTCGTTTTTTTATCTTTAATACGGAAAAAACGGCAGCTTATGAACTTTTTCCCGTAATTTCTGTTGGCGTTGCACTGGTTTGCTTAAATAATTCTGCAAGTGTCTATAATATATAACATTTTGAATTTTTTCTTGGTACACTATATCAACGGATAAAGAAGCTTTAATTTGTATTATAAGCGATCTTTGGGAAAACATATTTTGTGGCTCAAAAAAATTAATTTATGATTTTTTTATAGGTTCCTTCACCAGAGGTTTTACTATATCGACTGTAGCTTATTCAATTTTTAACAAAACCGTTTTATTTTTTTCTCAAAATATGAGCTGATTACTTCTCAATATTCCTGCATGTCCAAACTTATCAAAATATATTCGCAAATTTGAGCAAAGTTGCTTTTTTGGGTGCGGAAACAGGCACAATTTTCAAATTCTAACACCATTCGATTTAGAAAAAGTTGGCCATGGTTTTACCACGTGCGTTTTCCTGAACTTTAACTTTTATACCATCTGTCAAAAATAGGTGAAAAATGCGATTTCCAAATTGATTTTTGAGAGGAATAAGACCATTTAGACTACGTCTTTTGTGGGAAATACCTACCTTGAACCTTTATCTTTTTCGTTTGACCAAAAATAAGGGGGAAAATATCGCATTTATCCCGTACTTGTAATAATAAAAATGGCTTGCAGGAGGCATATTAACTTCAATTTTTATCGTTTTTATAATATTTGGAGAGTATTTAATGTATGAAACACCTGTCTTGGACCTTTTTCTTTGCGGTTGACCAAAAATAATTGAAAAAAGTGTATTATTTGTGTGTATCTTCAATACTCAACGTTCTATGTAGTAGGCAGTTGAAGTGCGGTCACGAACGTTAACCTATACGTACAAATTGACAGCTACGCATGCGCAGTAATCAAATTTTGACGTACGTGATTTAAGCAGTTCAACGGCCGTACGTTATCTTGCGTTGTTTTACGGGCGTGAAAAATGAACGTTCCGTTACTCGAAGAACCTCCGAATATAACCGATTATTTCCGAAATGTCATTTTTTGACAAACAGTTTTTTCTGTGGTTCTAAATGATAAAATGAATAACTTTTTCTAACCATAAAACATAACAAACAAATCCCAAATAATTTTGCAGTAATCAAAAAAATCAAAATTTATCAACAATCAGAGTTATTTGTTTTTTAGTTAAAAAATAAAAAGTATTTTTATTATCGTAAGTTTTGTGATTGAATTGTGATTTTTAGTTCATCAGAGATAGTTTTGATTTTTTTTTTCTCTATAAGTATAGATTTAAGTTTGTTATCGATGGTATGTTCCATTTTATTTGTATAATGTTTTGTATTTTTAGAAGATTTAAAAATAAAACAAAGTTTTATACTCTTCCATACTCTCCTTTTTGCTTTTCTTCCTTCTTTATGCAATTTTCTTAACTTTAAAAAAATCAACAGAAAAATAAAGGAAAAAAATTAACATAATAATATGACAAATGTCAAATTTGCTTTCTTTGTAGGTTACGTTAACGGACACAGAAGATAAGCACTTCAACTAAAATTCTTGCCACCGGTTCGTCACGTTAACTCCTCAACTAACGTGCGTAAATTTGCTTACGTATTGGTTGTACTTCAACTGCCTAGTATCGAATACGTCATTAATATCCTATTTACCACAAATCAATCTGTAAGCTTCGGTGGCGTAGTACTAAAGACCGTTGATTTTGGAGACGAAGGTCGAGGGTTCAAACCCCAGTGTTTTTTTTCTTTTTTTTTTTATTTTTTTTTTAATGTCGTTATTTAGGTACTGAAAATTTTTTAAATTTCGGATTCTTACAGCTATAATCCTAGATACAAGAAAAGCTTAAAAAAAACTTGATATTTACCTGTCAAAATGACAGCTGTCGTATAGAACTTTGTTATTTAGGAACTGAGAAATTTTTTAATTTAGGATTCTTACAGCTATAACCCTCGTTACAAAAAATCTAAAAAAAAATTGACACTTACCTGTCAAAATTTGACAGCTATCGTATAAAACTGTGTTATTTAGGTACTGACAAATTTTTAAATTTAGGATTCTTACAGCTATAACCCTCGTTACAAAAAATCTAAAAAAAAAATTGACACTTACTTGTCAAAATTTAACAGCTATCGTATAGAACTTTGTTATTTAGGGACCTGATAATTTTATAATTTCGGACTCTAACAGCTATAACTCTCGCTACGAAAAAGCTAAAAAAAAATTGACACTTAACTGTCAAAATTTGACAGCTATCGTATAGAACTTTGTTATTTAGGTACTGAAAATTTTTACAATTTGGGATTCTTACAGCTATAATCCTCGTTACGAAAAAACTTTAAAAAAATTGACACTTACCTGTCAAAATTTGACAGCTGTCGTATGGAACTTTGTTATTTAATCACTGAAAAATTTTTAAATTTCGGATTTGTACAGCTATAATCCTCTATATGAAAAAAGATTAAAAAAATTTACACCCGCCTGTCATAATTTGACAGCTGTCGTATAGAACTTTGTTATTTTGGTACTGAAAATTTTTTAAATTTAGGATTATTACAGCTATAACCCTCGCTACAAAAAAGCTAAAAAATAATTGACAATTACCTTTCAAAATTTGACAGCTGTCGTATAAAACTTTGTTATTTAGGTACTGAATTTTTTTTTAATTTAAGATTTTTACAGCTATAACCCTTGCTAGGAAAAAGCTAAAAAAAAATGACACTTACCTGTCAAAGTAACAGCTGTCGTATTATTAAACGAACGAACTAGAACAGTGCCGTGCCCGAAGGGCTCGGCACAATAATATTTCTACAAATTTATTAGCTGATAATTGATAGCTTTAATGTATATTTTTATAGAGCAAATATGGAAAGCATATCCCACATTGCGAGTTTAAAGAGCACCTATAAATATCAATATCATAATATTAAATATCATATATCTCCGTAACGAAAAGTCGTAGCGAATCGAGCGAGGCGGCATTGGAAATGGGACGTCGAGCACTATACAGCGCCGTCTCCGAAAACTACCTATCTATACGAGAAAACGGAAATTTTGCACCATTGTATAGTTTTGGTCAGTTGTTATAATGACAAATTGGCGATATGTTTCCCCTTCACGTTCCGCAGGAAGGTGAGGCAAAAAAAGCAATAGTAAATAGAAAAAAAGGAAAGAAAAGTATTTTTTATTGTAAATTTTTGTAAATTTTTTTTTAGTACTAATATTAGATGTACTCTCGGCTGACGATTAGCGATATGTACCCAGTCTAGTTAATTCGTCACCTTCCTATTCACCATTAAGAAGAGAGGATGAGTTAGAATTCAAGCAACATTTAAATCTTATGTTTGTACATCCGACGTTTGTTGAAATATAAATTGTTATTGCATAATAATTAAACAAATTTGTGTTTTCTGTTTAATAAAACGTTATAGCGAATAATAAAAATAATAATGTTACATAATTCAGATATTTTGCATTATTCACAGGTATATGCTCATTATTTAATGGTTGTAGATCATATGTTTACCTTTTCAACGGTCAAAAAATTTCCACTTAAATATCGTGGCGCCTCGAAAAAATTTTCGGAAATTCTTTTAGTTGCCATTGTAACCAGTCATAATTAAGGTATCTTATTGGTTAAAAAGTACAGGTGTGAAATTTTCATTGTTACCTATCTAGATAATGAAACCTGCTTAGTAGAAGAAAATTCAGCATTTATATATTTTTTTTGGCATTATTAGGAAAAATTGCACCTAAAGTGTCAGCTACTGGTCAGTTTACGTTAGTTATTTAAATTTGTTATACCTTCAAGAAATTTGTGGAAATCTTTAAACTGAAAATTGGCCCTACACTGAAAAAAGAATTTATTTGATCCAAACAAAAATGGAGTTTGCCGAAACAAATATTGGCCTGAACAAATAATTATTTGAAATTTTGTCCAAAATTATTTAACTTTTAAGAGGGAAATATATGATATTCAAATAAATATTATTTAAATTAAATAATTCCGTTTTTTAGCACGAAGCAATATAGGTAACCAACAAATATGTATTTATTTCTATTAAATAAATATTTATTCTGTTCAAATAATTATTTATTTAAATCGGCAACACATTTATTTAATCCAAATCACGAATTGTTTATTATCCTTTATATTTATTTCTATTAAATAAATATGTATTCTGTCCAAATAATAATTTATTTAAATCGGCAACACATTTATTTAATCCAAATCACGAGCTGTTTATTATACTTTATATTAATTTCTATTAAATAAATATTTATTCTATTTAAATAATTTCGAAATTAGGATGTGTGCTTTTTGGCATTTAATTTAAATAACTTATTGTTTCCTATAAATAAATAATTATTTACTACATAATAATATATAATATAATTATTATTAAATATTTTTTGGTAAAACTATGTTTGTAATAAACAATAAGGTATTTAAATTAAATAATTAAAATAGGGTATAATCCCCCAAACTATTTAGAAGAGGAGCTGCAAAAAGAAATAAATCACACCACAGTTTTTATATATATTCTGTTTATTGTTACGAAAAATAACATAACTACTTATATAAGAAAAGAAAACAAAACTGTAATTAACATGACAGTTATTAAACTCGGTCTGCGCCTACGAGAGCCTTATTCTCCTTAAACATCCATATTTACTGCAAAAACTAAATGTTCCTGTAAAATAACATCTTGTTTGAGGGAAATAAATTAAATTTATCACAAACAATCAAAAATAGTTATAAATAAATAATTGTTTTCCCGAAATATTTATTTATTTAAAGCAAATAAATATTTATTTGCTTTAAATAAATATTTAAGGCAAATGAATAATTTTACACAAAGGGGCTGCAAGAGACGCTTTCGCGGCCATCTTGATAGTATACAACATGAATATTAATAATTATATTAAAAACAGAAATCAAAACAATAACGATATGCATGATTATAAAATAATATAACAATATGGCAAAGACAAATTTGTTAACTTTTTCTATTATATACAAAAATAATTGAAACGTTTTTAAATGGGCATTTCCCCATGGCATGCATGATTTAGTAATTATTATTGTGTATAATATGTTTTATCTGTCTTTTTTAAGTAATAAACATTAAAATTAAAATCTTACCTTTGAAGGAGGGCCACAGCAGATGTCCCATGTTATGGCCAACTAGCCAATCGCGAACATCCATTGCCACACAAAATTATATATCACCTTGTCGAAAGACGCTCACTAAACGACTAAACTCTCCAGTCTCCAGTCTCTACCTGCCTAGATCTCCACGCCAACCCTTCCCGCTTCGCGGAATCCGATTAAAAAACAGTGGCGAAATAAAAAGTTATTTGCAGCAAATAATATTTTGTTTGAAATGTAGACGTTTAAAGGCAGAGGTGTAGCAAACAATTTTTTGTTTGGCGCGAGTAAGTTTTATTTCACATTAATAAACAAAAACCAAACAAATATGAAATAAAAGTCAAATAATTCAATTTATTTGTTGCAAACAATATTTGTTTGAGCTAAATAAAGATTATTTGTGGCTAACAAAAATAAAGCAAATACATCATTTATTTGGGATGAAACAGACTTTTTTTTTCAGTGTATAAGTCTGAGGCGTTTCAAGTACCTATTATAAATTTATTGAAGTTAAGGACATGAAGCTCATGTGGTAAATTAAGATATAAGTTTAAAACGTTGTGAAATAAAAATATTATTAAAATTTTTAGAAGTAATGATATCCCTTGTTTAACAGCACCTGAAGAATCAATTCTCCCTGAAATCAACAACTGAAAACGAGTTCTGATTAAAATTCTTCATTTCGAGTAGAAAGGAAATTTAACTTTCGTCTAATATTCGACAACGGTGCAAAATATAATGAAACCCTTTTGGAAGTTAATTAACTGTAACTTGGGATATGGCCCTTTGAACCGGCTGCCTGTTCTTTACGAGGAGATTTAACAGTTTTGTTTACGTCAATGAAAGGTCTTGGGGTAAATAGATTTCAAATAAGCAACTTGTATTGGGAGCCCCTTTTTTCGTCCGAAAGTTGGCTTTGTTTTGATAAACCTATGTATAACCACACATGTTAAGTCAATAACTATTATAATAGTTTATATACAGTGAAATTTTAATTAGGCATACAGTGAGGAAATAGTATATTGCATAACAAGTGTTGAAAGTGGTATTTCCCAAACGAGGAGATATTTAGCACGAGGCGTTAGCCGAGTGCGAAAATTCTCCGAGTGTGAGAAAATCATTTTCACACAAGTAATGTACACAATTTTTCCTACGACCATACTAAATAATAATTAAAAAGAGTTTGATTTGTTTTTAATAGTTTGTAGGTTGTGTTAGTCAAATTTTTTCAACACTAGAGTTGAAAAATTTATTTCATCTCTAGAGTGGAAAAAAATAAAAACAATGCCCACCTACACATTTTAACTAGATTAAAATAAAAATAACAACTTTTTCTCCTATTTGCTTACGCACATCATATTATACCTACTAATAAAATGTACAGTGAATAAATTTCGTCTCTGATTTCTTAGCTGCTTGCATTCTTTCAATAACACAATAATATACCTAAATAGGTATACATAGAAAAACAACAAAACACAAAACTAAAACATAACCTCAACATTATAGAAATATAGAGATGGAGTTAAATATCGATAGCTTTTTAATTATATGTGTGGATATTTTTATCCGAGATAATTACCGTAAAATTATAAATCGGTATTTCCTAGGGCAGTGGTTCCCAAATGGTGGTCCGCGGACCCCTTAGGGTCCGCGGCGTATTTTTTGGGGGTCCGCGAACCCACGGAGCACAAAGGAAAAATAAAACATAAATAACTAAATAACTTACCACTAGAACAGAGATAATCCTTGTGTTTTAAGTTTATTATTGTTTTTAAGGAAAATACGTTGTATTGATAAATAAAATGTTGTTTAAATAAGTTACAAAACGGTAAATATTAACTGGCCATGGGGGTCCGCATGTTACTAATCCGATTTCGGGGTCCGGGATTTTGCGAAATTTGGGAACCACTGTCCTAGGGTATTCTATTTCTGCTCTTTAGCTGCGGGCTGCCCTTTTTTTTCTGTGGTTCATCTTAGTTGACATGTTTGGTGGGTTGCCTGACATATTTTCCCTTTTTGATATTTTATTATTTTTATTATAAATAGGTAGGTTCTTAGGTTCCCAAAAATAACGAAAAAAAAAGAGTTTTTTTTTGTTTGCAGTAATGCCCTAGTGTACTTTACCCTACCCAGCACCCTAATTGGCTCCACGATTTCCGTGAGTTTGTTATTTTTTAAATAGTTTTGCTGTCAAATTCGTCGGCCATCGGCTGTTTTACATTTCAACACACGTATTGAATGAAAATATTTCAACACGTGTGTGATATAAAGGACTTTCTAGCCAAGTTAGGCGTGCTTTATTTCTCATTTTAATAGGTGGTCGTAGGAAAATGATATAATATAATAGGTTTGCTAAGCATAGTTTGTATTGATAGCTTATTTTGTATTAATCCATATTGAACAAATTGCTAGTTTATTAAACCCGGATTCGACTCATATCAATTCCAGATTTGCTAGAACAGTATTTTTATTGGTAGTAATCACTTCCATTGGCAGTACAGTCTTGTTGAATAATAAACTATTCGCGCTTTCTCCACCATTAAAAAAGCAGGACAGCGTCCCCAAAAACGAATTGTATCCGTTAGAACCTATAATCCACAAAACGTTGGTGGTGGTTCGTAGCGATTGGCAATCGCCGCGCGCCGTATTATTAGATTTAACGTTATTGTTGCGCAGGTCACATCGTTGTTCGGAGTCTTCTAGCTGTCCTGTCTGAATTTAAATTGTATTGATCGTACTAATACTTATTTCAATTAATTTATTTTTACTTTGTAGGTACTTAAGTTTTTTTAAACTTTGCATGTTAGATATTATATAATTTTACTTTTATTACCCTATACCTGGCAAATTTAACACTTCGGTACTTTGTTCTATGGTGCTTTTATGACGTAAAATGTTAATGTGCCCTTCTCACTAACTTAAAGCCTAGCTTAGAACGTTAGCACTAGTTATTTTTCTTTTTATAACATCTTATTTCTCCTGAAGATGAACATTTCTATGTTCGAAACATGTAGAGATATCTTTAAATAGAGTTTTTTGAATATATTAGTGGAGGAAGACTTAGAGTTTTTCTTTCCCTTTCAATTACTTATTTGTAATTTTTCATGCAATTATGAAAATGAATGAAAGCAGGAATATTACTTATATTCATATCGTTTTTATTAGTAATGGAAAAAGTTTCGGAATAAATAATAATGATTTGTTTCCTTGTCAGTCGCTTCGGTTGCTATGGTATTAATAGCATACACGCCTGCTTAAACTAGATCTGGTGTGTTTTTATCGTAATTCCGGTAAGTAACTATGTTTTTTTGGGACCGTGGATTATGAAATCTCATAATCTACGGTTGTAGATTATGAATAACTATGGTAATATAAAACACATTATATAAATATGTACTAACAAACACATTATGCTTCTATTATTAAATAGTCGTAGATAAAATAAATTAATTGAAATTGGTTTTGGAACGACCAATAAAATTCAAATTCAGACAGGACAGCTAGAAGACTCCGAGCAACGATGTGACGTGCGTAACAAATACACCAAAACTAATACTAGGGCGCGCTAGCTTTCTTAATTGTAGAGAAAGCACTTTACTGGGAACAAAATGCTTCGCATTCGCATCAATATACAATTTATTTCTTAACAAAATTGCTGTATTAAAAGTGGTTCATTATTCTACAAGACTGTACCTACAGGGTTTTTCCGTATATTTTGGAGCACCCCTGGAGCTTTTATTTGAAGACCTAGAAAAAACTTTAAATTACCAAAGTTGCATTATTTCTCCTGAACTGTCAGAATTTGTTATCGGACAAAACAAATGAACATAGTAAATTTGGTTAATAATGCCAATGTCGATTTTTTTAAATGGAACACCCTGTATATTAATTTTTTTTTAACTCCTCACTCTTTTCTGATTCCAAATATGTATATATGTTATATGTTTGTTTCATAAATTATTATCATTATTTATATTAATTATTGTTACTGAATAAGCATTATGTTCTAGCATGTTTTCCTCACACCAATATAGATTTTCTAATCATCAATATTTTAAAATGCAATTTTGCCTAAACGACTAAAGTAAACGTATAACATATATACATATTTGAAATCAGAAAAGAGTGAGGAGTTAAAAAAAAACTAATATACAGGGTGTTCCATTTAAAAAATCGACATTGGCCTTATTAAACAAATTTACGATATTCATTTGTTTTATCCGATAACAAATTCTGGCAGTTCAGGAGAAATCATGCAACTTTGGTAATTTAAAGTTTTTTCTAGGTCTTCAAATAAAAGCTCCAGGGGTGCTCCAAAATATACGGAAAAACCCTGTACTGCTAATGGAACTGATTTCTACCAAAAAAAAAACACTGTTCTGGGAAATCTGGAACTGATATAACAATAAAGCGGGTTTGATACGCTAGCAATTCCTTTAATATTGGTTAATAAAAAAATAAGCTATCGATACAAACTATCTCTTAGCAAACCTGTTGTATTAAATCATTATCCCCAGTGCAAGCACACGATCGATTATTTATCGTGTTCGAAATAAATAAAATTATACAATAAATAATATAATCTTTCTTTCAAAATTTATTACCTATTGATTTTTATACATCGTAAAATACTTCCAAATCTTTCTCAACTTTTTTTAAATTAATTGCAAACAGTGAACGGCCTTTATAGATTGCCACTTTCATAGAAAAATCGTTATATTTAGTTTCAAATGTTTCATTCTCCCATTTATGTACAGAAATATAATATTTTTTCGCATCGTATTCGTGATTAACATGAAAAACACATAACTTTAATTTAGGAACTTCGTGGTAGTCAATGATGCATTTAAAATTATCTTTTGTTGCTACAAATATAATTCCCGATCCCTTAAATTGTTCTGGCTCAAACAGGATCACATTTTCCCAACTGTATTTGGATCCAATAATATACTCTTCTCCAAAACGCGATTTAACATGTTCTTCCTCGGTAAAAAATCTTTCCTTATTAAGAATGCACTGATCTTCGTGAGATAATAGGTTTCCACTTCTAAAAAATTTATTGCATCCGAACTTACAGTAAAAATTAAGCCGATAATATGCACCAATATCGATAACTACAAAAGTCCCACTGTTATTTAAATTATTTGTAATACCTCGAGAATAACAAGTACCACAAATAAAGCAAGAATTATCGTAGTATATTTCTCTGAGAAATCCAGAGTAAGCGAAGAAATTTTTACAAAAATCGCAGGTAATATGGAAGGAATAGTTATTAGATATTATTTTTTGTCCACAAGGAGACAACTTAACCGTGGCCAAATCAAGTTTATATTTTTCTTTAAATTCGTTATCCAAATACATTTTGGGCAACACTGTCTTCTTAAATTCTACACTGTTGTCGGAGAAAAAATGCTCCGTCTTTAAAAATTCAGCGGCATAATTAAAAACTAACATGCAACGAATTTTAACTACTTGAAGTGGTACTTTGTAGGTACAGCTTTCTTGAAATGAAGTTAAAGAATCATTTTTGATGTCCAAACAATCTATCACGTCAGTTAAGTGTAAACATACATCATTATTGTTCTCAGCGAAAAAGGTTACTTGAAACGAAGGCGTTAACCTTTGGTTTTCATCGCTGTTTATTATGGTAAAGCAATGCACTGCAAGATTTACAGAATCCCAATGGAGAACAACAACAAATATTCTACTTGCCTCAAGGTCACATTTTAAATAATATCGTGTAAACTCTTCGTGTAGACTCATATCTACTACAGAACTTCTTAGAACATTCTTCTGGTGTTTTATTTTAAAATGGTGGATTAAACACAAGACAGTTAGTTCCTCGCCTAAACAAATCGGACATTGGACAAGAGTCCGGTGGCATTTTTTCTCGTGTTTTTGCACATCCAAATAATGCAAAATTTTTATGCAACCATCAAATCTGTTAATACATGGAAATAACATATCTTTTGCCAACTTTTCAAATGTTGATATACTTCCGCCGTCACCGAGCTCTGAGCATCTTCCGCATTTGATTTCGCCATTTCTGTAGACTTTGGTGGGTGGATAGGAGAGATATCGTTTACAAACCGAACAATGCTGATGCTGTAAAACAATATCCGGGATACTATACGCCATTGTTGAAATGAAACTTATAAAAGCGAAATATTTTGTTAACTAAAGGTTATGCCACAGCGTTCTTTATCTGGAAGGCTGGGGTTATGCGGCTGAATAAAATTAGCCAATCTTATCGAAAATAAAAGTTATTATTGTAATTAGGAATTATTCTGTGACCCAAAAAAATTGTTGTTCGTTTAGGTGAGAGTGGGGTAAAATGATCCCCACGTGTTGAAATGATCCCTCGATTTCTAAGTGCACCTTTAGTGCAAAACAATTGAAACATTGGCAACAGTGCATCTTGCCATGTGGATAATAATAATAGACAACACCGGAAAACACCGGTTAGTCACAATCCGATAGCTGGCGAGTCGACTTGTGTCGTTTCCATAAATGGTCCAAGTTAAGGTATTTGACTTATTATGTGTTTTTAGGACGTAATTTTTTATATTTTTTCTTATCGTGTGTTTTAATGTGGAATTGCTTATTTGATTTATGATATCGGCTTTTTATTAACTGTTGCAAATAAATTAATAATAAATAATATGTGATACGTGACACTTCGGGGCAAAATGATCCTTTAAGAACGGGGTAAAATGATCCCGTTTTTAAGGGGGATCAGTTTGCCCCTCGCTTTTAAATATAATTTTATAATTAAGAATTTATAATTTACTTTATTTTTTTACAGAATGCCACGAACATATAATAATATACGAAAAACTAACAGACAAAATTGGAATACTGAGCATATGAAAAATGCCTTATAAGAAATGAATAAAGGAATGCCCGTGAAAACGGCTGCGCATACTTTTAATGTTTCAAGAATGTCGCTAAAACGGCGTGCTATGGATAAAAATAAGGTAGCAAAGTTAGACAAAAAGTCCCTTGGAAGTTGCCACCCACACCGTGCTACGCTGAAAATCGCCTTTAATGAATTTAAATTTAATTGAGTATTTAAAAATTAATCAAAAATTGAAAGTCATTGTGAAATCTTAAATTTTATAAACTGTCAAAAATTTAAATAACTGAATAGAAATAAATCAAACCAATCAAATTTAGCCGAGATAGAGGGGCCTACTGCCAGCGAGCAAAGTGCCCTAGCTCATAAGTCGGAGATTAGGGGGGGTTTAGAAACGATAAATTTAAGGCGCCACTGTTTTTGGGCCAGGCAAAAACAGAAAACCTACCAAGGTAGTTTTGGGTCCACTAGCTCGGTTAAATAGATATAAAGAAAAGTAAGTTGAGTTAGCTGAAAATAAACATTGGGGGTGTGTTGCCTAATAGGGTGACTCAAATAAAACGATAAATTTTAAAATACATCTGAGTTTATTGCTGCATTACTCTGTACAAGATTTCGACGTTACATGATATGTAACGTAACATGTAACGTAAAGGTAGCGAGATCGCAATAAAACCTAGATGGCAAATGGTTACAAAATTGTCAATAAAACATTAATTTCATTCGTTGGTTATAACAAAAATAAAATGGGGTAAAATGTCCCAGTACACTTTTAGGCGCAGGTCAACAATACATAACAGCTAGGTTATTAAAATCTTAATGAGGTCGAGGATTCGACGTTACTTAAAAATAACCAAATTGCCCATTATACACCAAAACGGTACCATCATAATATGACAATCATTAATCATAACATAGTAAAAGGATAAGGTGTACCAGAACGCCTCTAGGCGCACGTTAAGATGTGAAATTATGTCCTGCCTTATGATGTCTAGTCTGCATTTCGAGGGACTGGTGCTAGGACCTGGTACTGAGTTCTACATATTGTTGGTAAGAACCCGTGACTGGGAGGTGGACCCTAAGAATAAAACAGTACACGTAAGTACCAACCAAAATACTCCCAAAATAAAATATGGCTGAAGGCCTGAACAATAAAAACCAAATTAAATTAATAAAAACCAGCGTTGCACCACCAGAACCTACCTAACCGCAAATATAAATCATTACCATGCGCAAAATATCATAAAAACGTGTTGCATACCCTTTAAAATAATCGGTACTACAATCTAAATCGATTTATAATAAAATATTCGAAAATTGATTCTGCGCATACGCCACGCACATGCGTGCAAAACCCTTTAAAATCATCAATAACTTTAAGTAAAAATGTTTAACAAATAAAAATATTTAAATTGAAACTCAATACAATAAAATACGCTACTGGAGCACTCCAAAATACACAATAATAAAATAAATGAGGTTGCAAACAAGCAGTGAACTTTTAATGAGCTAATCCACTGAAATTGGTAAAAATGGTTGCTGCGCATGCGCGACGCACATGCGCGCAGAATCACTAAAACTCATCAATGGGTATGCAGAAAAATAATTTATAAAAATAATCAAGTAATAAACCTCAATTAAACAAAAGTATGCGGCTAGAACAGTCAATAAATTCAATAAAACAAAATTAGCACAATTGCAATCAAGTAATAAACCTAGTAAGAGCTAATACGCCGAAATTATAAGAAATGTTTTCTGCGCATGCGTGACGCGCATGTGCACAAAATTGTTTAATAATAATTAACAAATCAAAAATAAAACTAAATATTAATGAACATAATCAATTAAACACTTAAGTCTCAAATTAGCAGAAAGCAATAATTCACAAAATGAAATTATTACAAGTAAGTCAATTAATTACAAGTATGTAAAAATCATTAATTAAAATTAGAGGAATGACAACAGTTGACTACTTGATTACAAACGAAAAAGATTATAAGAGATCATTTTATGGAAAAGAAAGCACATCCCTATAAACCAGCTCTATAATTAGTTATTAATTAACGGAAAAATAGTAATTAATTAAGTCACAATTTTTAAAATAAATCAATGCAATTAAATACTAAAAATTAATGTAGAAAGACCAGTGACTCTAAGTGGAACTTTCAGAATAGTAACGTATTAATTTTGACTAAAACAGCTGTGTTTTAAAATAAGTATTTTATTTTAATTCATTATTGCATAGCATGTTGTATCGACTTTACACAGAAAACAAAAGCTAATGAGACCAGTACTATGTAGAATCATCAAACATAAGCATTAGATAAACGTCAATGAGTAAAAATAAGTATAAAAAAATAAGTTGTTAATTAGTTTATTAAATAACGGTAATTTATTGCTAATTGGAAGAAAACAAAATTACGTCACCATTCCTGAAATAAAAACACTCAAACCCCGGGCCTTAAAACTCCAAAGTGATAGCTAACCAATTTTTACTTTGTGACAAACTATTTTTTTTCAAAGGTAGGCAAAGGAAAGCGTCTAACTACCCTTAAACTGTCAAACATAATCAATACAAATCAGACATAGAGATGGGCATCAAAAATAAAGATATCGTTTTAATAAAATGGTAAAAACAAGAAAACAGGTGTAATTAATACGTAACGTCAGTCTGAGTAATATTCGGCCACCGAAACAGATTACATGCATATTCATTAGGTTTTTGAATAATGATATGAACAAATTTCTGACTAGTGGCTGTACCCAGCGTCAACTGTTCTCTGACATGCCCCAATTTAAAAAGGCAATACACTTTATATTAAGATTTATACAGAGCGAACACAGTCAATTAAGAAAAACCATAATGTCGAATAAAAGGTACACGAGCTTAATTTTACTCGCACAAAGCTAGTGACTTATAACGATCTAAGCAGTTGGCTAAAAATTACTCCGCTGGCCCAGTTTAGCAATAATACAGCAAAATATAAATGATACCAGTGCAAGCAAACGATAGATCAAAACAAAGAGGCTTACAACATGAGGATCAAAAATAAACTTCTCGCCAGTCCTAACGGATCTAGGTCCTTTTGGTCAGTCGCTAAGGCCGTCAGTCAAAATTTTACCAAATCAAATATTCCACCGCTAACACGTTCTGACGGCACAATAGCAATCACGGCTGAAGATAAAGCGAACTTACTCGCAGAACTCTTTGCTTCACACTCCACGGTAGACTTTCAGGGAAAAACACCCCCGAACATTCCAGCAGTTCGATCGGAAATGACTGATATCGTATTCCGTCAGCGTCCTGTCAAACGAATTCTGAAGGGGCTCGATGCCAAAAAAGCTTCTGGTCCAGATGAAATTCCTATTATAGTGCTCAAGAAATGCGCCGATGAACTCACACCAGTCTTTTGTAGACTTTTTAACTTATCCTACAAAAAAGGAATATTTCCATCTTGCTGGAAAAAGGCGCGAGTCCAGCCTATACCAAAGAAAGGCAAGAAAACCCTGCCAAACAACTATCGACCAGTCGCATTGCTTTCAGTTATATCAAAGGTGATGGAGAAAGCTATTAACCAACAACTTATAAAATACCTGGAAGGCCTTAAAATTATCAGCGACCATCAGTATGGTTTTCGTAAGTCCAGATCAACAGGAGACCTGCTAGCCTATGTCACTCATCTTTGGAGCAACGCAATCGAACATCATGGGGAGTCCCGGGCTATTGCACTGGACATCTCTAAAGCCTTTGACCGTGTCTGGCACGAGGGGCTCCTAAGCAAACTGCGTTCCTATGGTATGCCCGGTCGATTTTGTTCATGGTTGTCTAGCTTCCTCAAGGACCGCTCTCTGCAAGTGGCGATTGACGGGTTTCTCTCAGACACCTTCACCATCAATGCTGGTGTTCCTCAAGGGTCCATATTATCTCCCACTCTCTTCTTACTGTACATTAACGACCTTCTAGCGAAAACAGAAAATCCATTATATTGCTTTGCTGACGACAGCACACTTATCTCATCTTTTACTTTGAAACCTCAAACATCGGCTACTGACGCACATCTTCGCAGACAACATGAGGTATCACGCCTCAATAAAGACCTGGAAGAAATTTTGTCTTGGGGTGACAGTAACCAAGTCGAATTTAACGCTCAAAAAACCCAGGCTGCAGTTTTCTCTAAGAAGGTCAACATTGCAGAACCTGATATCGTTATGGCAGGACACGCAATTCCACTGACTTCGTCTATTAATTTGCTGGGTGTCAACCTGGGAGGAAATATGTCTTGGCATAATCACGTAGTGGCAATCGCCAGGGCAGCTTCTCAGAAGCTCGGTATACTTTTCCGTACCAAAAAGTTGTATACACCTCAACAACTTTTGACACTCTATAAAGCCCAGATTCGACCATCACTGGAATACTGCTCTCATATCTGGAGTTCTGCGCCGAAGCATACCCTTCGGTTGTTGGATTCCATCCAAAGAAGAGCCGTTCGTCTAATCGGCGACCACGAGCTGACTAAGAACCTCGACAGCTTAGAACATCGAAGACAGGTTGGTGATTTGGCTCTCTTCTACAGATATTTTCATGGCAAGTGTTCGACAGATATTGCCCGCTCGATTCCACCTAGAGTAATGCATAGCAGAAACACACGACAAACCACTGCCGCCCATCCCTATGTGGTTCAACTTAGTACACCCCGAACATCATTGTTTCAGAACTCTTTCATTTGGAGGACGTCATCCTTGTGGAACGGCCTTTCTGAGACCGTGTTTCCAACCGAATATAACCTCCAACGATTCAAGAAAAACGTGAATCGCTTTCTTCGCACACGCACCGCTCCCAGAGCGCCTTAAAGGATTTCCTATAGTGCTTGTGCTCGATCATAAAAAAAAAAAAAAAAAAAAAAAAAAGATACATCCGTGAAACAATGAATATTGCATGGTCCGTTCGGTACACGAAGCATGAAAAATTCCACCCTGATTGCTCAACCAAAAGGTAGGTAGGTAGGTGAATGCAGCGCTAGTATATAAAATCAACTAAGTAAAACAAAATACTAAGGCTAAACTAGTAACCTGACTATGATCAATTAACTGCGACAAAAAATTGCACATGTGATAAAAAAAAAAGTTAGGTTATGTTAAAGAAATTTGAAATTTTGATAAAAATTCGCTCGAATTTAATGAAAAACTAGAAAAACGTTCATAATTTTGCCGATGCAAAGGTAAAATTTAGAATATCGCTATTTAAACGTGACTTACCTATAAGATGGTTAGGGTTCTACAGGAACGTGGCATGACGAAGACACTCAAAGAATTGGCATAAGCCTTATAAGAAAGTCTTAAAATTAAAGCGGCTGCATAGCCAAATAAATAAAGCAAGAAGAAAAAAAAACTAGGACTTCCTTATTTTATACTTTGGACCCCTAAATCCACCCATGGGTGCTTTTAAAATCGGGAGTTCCAAAATTTCGTGCCGGCACTACCACGTTATCTCAGAGAAGTAGAGTTGTTAAGAAAAGAACGGAACAGGTTCTTTAGAACAGGTTAGAGATAGCCTGTTCAGTGAACTGTTCTTTGTAAAAGAACTGAACCGGTTCTTTAGATAGACTTATGACAGATGATTGCGCGGTCGAGTGATGTTAAAGAGCAGGGAAATTGCTGCGGGAGTTCAGCAGTTCTGACCCGGGAACCTGTTCACCTGTTGTATTCACAAAAACAGAGGTAAAAGGTCTCCATAGTAGTAAAAAACCGCTTTTTGTTAATCACTTTCTAAAAAAAAAAAAAAAAAAAGGTCGTCACTTCCGTAAACAAAGTAAATCACAGCGCGTCCGCGTGTATGTTCCCTGTTCCCTGTTCCCTGTTCTCTGTTCTCTGTTCCCTGTTCTCTGTTCCCTGTTCTCTGTTCCCTGTTCTCTGTTCCCTGTTCTCTGTTCTCTGTTCCCTGTTCCCTGTTCTCTGTTCCCTGTTCTCTGTTCCCTGTTCTCTGTTCTCTGTTCTGCTCCAAAAAAAGAACAAAGAAAGAACAGCCTGTTCTTTTTATTCTCAAACGACGACCCTCATAAATTCATAAATCACCAATCACACATAAAAGAACAGGCTGTTCTTGAACGCAGCGGTGTTCTTTCCCTGTTGTTAGTTTACGGAAGTAGCGACCTTTTTCTTTTTTTTTTTTTTTTTTAGAAACTGATTAACAAAAACTTTACTTTTTTTTTAAGCAAATCAGTGGGCGACAATAATTTATAATCAAAAGAACAGGTTTACGGAACAGGTTCCCGAGTGAGAACCGAACTGTTCGAACCTGTTCAGCAATTTGCCTGTTCTTTAACATCACTACAGAGAAGTGAGTTTCGCGCAACCTTCTCCCAAGCAGGAAGGGACGGTACCAAAATGGCCGAATCACAGGAAGTAATGACGATTAACAATCCTGCGAACTATAATCATAAAGCGTGCGGAATTTAATTCCTACACGTAACTAGAAATACCATCGGCAAAAACGCAAAAAGGAAAAACCTCCAGACAGTGGTAAAACTCGTTGAGCACCCCAAAAAAAAAAATTAATTATAAATGGTGATAAAATTCGCTCGGATCTGCTTTGAATAAGTGATTATTTTAGGCAACGGGAAAAATAAGACACGTTCTATTTCAGTTTAGTCATCGTACTAAAGTTTTGTTTATTTGCACACATTGTTGCCGGATATACATGACATAGACAAATGTTGCATCTTATTAACAGATGGCGCTAGTAGAATTAAAAGTAGCATTCTTGATCTATTTATAACACCCCCACTAGATCAAAAATAATAACAAAATATTATTTAACATTTGTAATGCCTAACTTTTCACAAAATTTATTGTGCTTAATTAGACTTAGACTTTTTGTCAAAATGTCAGCAGGCATATCGTTTGTCTGAAGATATTTAACATTTATAAACTTATTAGAAATAGCCTCTCTGACAAAATGATACCTAATGTCAATATGTTTGGCTCGCTTGTGGAATGCAGGATTAACACATAATACCTGTGCACTTTGATTATCATTAAAAATTGTAATACATTCAGTATTCCCTACAAACTCCCCAAACACATTATACAGATAAATGGCTTCCCTAGAGGCCTCCGATATGGCAACATATTCAGCCTCTGTACTTGAAAGAGCCACTGACCCCTGTTTTTTACATTCCCAAGACACCAAAGAATCAGAAAGTTTAAAACAAAATCCCGTAAAAGATTTTCTGTCCATTACATCTGCAGCCCAATCTGCGTCAACAAAACCTTCTAATTTTAAACTTTCTGTTTTAGTGAATATTAAACCATTACTTTTACTACCCTTTAAATATCGTAAAACTCTTTTTGCACATTTCCAATGCGATTCATTGAAACAATTGTTAAATTGACTTAAATAACTAATGCAAAAAGAAATGTCGGGCCTCGTGAGCACAGCTAAGTACATCAACGCTCCTAATAATTGTTGATAGGGTAAATTAATATTATTTTGAATTTCACCTTTAATTAACTTCAAATTATTTTCCATAGGTGTACTCACGGGTTTGCAATCTGTCATACTAAAACGTAACAATAATTCATCAATATATTGCTCTTGATCCAAAGTTATTGACATTCTACTATGATCATATTTAACTCTCATCCCTAAACATTGTTTCATTTCACCCAAATCTTTTATTTTGAATCTTGAACCAAGTTCCTTTTTCAAAAAATTTGTTTCGATAACAGAATTCGAGAATATGAAAAAATCGTCCACATACAGAGCTATAATAGTTTTAAAATTACCCTCATATTTTAAATAAACACATGGCTCATATTTCGATTTTTTATAACCTAAATTAGTTAAAACATTTTCGACTTTCTCATACCAAACCCTTGAAGCTTGCTTCAAACCGTAAATAGCTCTTTTCAACTTGAGAACCTGATTTTTATTTAATGATTTTTCAAAACCTTCTGGTTGCGTCATGAAAACTGTCTCAGTTAAAGAACCATTTAAGAAAGCAGTTGTTACATCAAGGTGAGTGGTTTTTAAATTTAAATGAACAGACAATGCAATCAAAAATCTCAATGTTGAATGTCTAACCACGGGTGAAAATGTTTCATCATAGTCCACTCCTGGCTTTTGAGTAAAGCCTTTGGCTACTAACCGAGCCTTATACCGAACATTATTTTCACTATCAAACTTTTTTTTGAAAACCCATTTGCACTTCACTAGCGTCGCATTTTCTGGTTTTTCCACCACTTCCCAGGCGTCATTTTCCTCAAAGGATGCCAGCTCCACTTCAATTGCTTGTTTCCATTTGTCACTGTCTGATCTTGACAATGCATCGGACACACTTAATGGAACATCCTCTACTTTGACGTCAGCTTGGCATGCATATGTTTCATAATCATCAAAGTTCTTGATTTTCCTTTGTCTAATTGACCTTCTTGGAGTTTCTAGTTCATCTGCAGTCTCATTTAATATATCTTGAAAAGATGACGAGGTATCACTTTCAGGCAAATCTTCCTGTGGGTTATATTCTTCTGAGTTATCTGAAAACACTTCACTTGGTTCGTTCAGGCTACTGTTTTCACCAAGGTTTTCACTCGTATCCCCCACTGAAGGTGATATTTCATCATAACTGTCATTTTCCAAGATTAAATCAGAAATGTCTGTACTTTTTGGTGTTTTTTCATTTACTATGACATCACGGCTCGTAACAATTGACTTTGTTATTGGATCAAACAACCTATAGCCTTTGATATTTTCACAGAAACCAATCAGTATCATCTTTTTAGATTTCTTATCAAATTTTCGCCTTTTTTCAGTAGGTATCAACATCATAACCTCACTTCCAAAAATTTTAAGATTACTTACATCTGGTTGTTTTTGTGACCACATTTCATAAGGTGTTTTCTTTAAGTCTGATACAATTGACCTATTACTTAAATATACAGCCGTGCTTACCGCTTCAGCCCAAAAGCATTTGTCAAGTTCTGCATCAAAAAGTAAACAACGAGCTTTTTCTACTAGTGTCCGATTCATTCTTTCGCTCATGCCGTTTTGCTGTGGCGTATAGGGGTTCGTTTTTTGATGAATAATTCCATTATCAGTCAAAAACTTTTCAAATATTAGGCTACAAAATTCACCCCCATTATCTGTTCGGAGAGTCTTGATTTTAACATTTGTTTGGTTTTCAGCCATTATTTTAAATTCCTTAAAACAACTTAGAGCTTGGTTTTTGTGTTTCAAAAAATAAACAAACACCATCCTACTAAAATCATCTTCCAAAACCAAATAGTATCTTGAACCACCTAGCGAGTTAACTTCCATCGGCCCACATAAATCTGCATGAATAACTTCCAATAACTTTGTGGCACGTAAACCTACATGCTTGAAGGGCAACCTACACTGTTTTGCCTCACAGCATACTTGACACGTCTGCTTAGCGTTAAAATTACCTTGACAATCCATGCCACTTACTATATTTCTTGTAAGTGAAAGGTCTTTGTAATTTGTATGTCCAAAACGCCTATGCCATATTTCTGGATTTACTACAGCTGCCACAAAATGTTCCTCTGGTTTTTGCAAATTTAACTTGTACATATTATTTTTTAAATTAGCTGTTGCCACTAATTCACTTGAACTATTAAAAATTTGACAACCATTCTCATTAAAAATAAGACGATTTCCATTTTTAATTAACTGTCCAACAGATAATAAATTGGTTGTAAGTTTTGGTACATATAGAATGTCCTTCACAGCAATGTCAATAGGCTTTTTGTCAACAATTGTGGTGATATTCACTTGTCCCAAACACTTGACCGCCAGTTTCTCGTTATTTGCAACAGTTATTTCTTTGATATCTGATTCCCTCTTGTTTGTAATCCAATCTTCTTTGGAAGTAACATGATTACTTGCACCAGAATCGATATACCAATCGCCACTGTTAAAGTCTCCATTAAGAAAAATCACACTAAAAGCATTGTTTTTATTTTCTTTCTTCTTAATTTGCTGAATTTGCTCATCATTTGGACATTTGTTTTGAAAATGACCCTTCTGTTTACATCGGTAACAGGTTATGTCAATTCTGTTTCTGACATTTACACCTGTGCCGCCATCTTTCGGTCTTCTTCTGGCTTTACTTGCAAGGGCGCTTGCTGCGTTTGCATCGCCATCTGTTTCCATGTCGAGAAGCTTCGTTTTGATCTGATCAGCTGTCACTGCAATTCCCGAATGCTCAATACCCATAATCATTGGCGCAAATCGCTCTGGCAACCCCGCCAGTAAAAGTGAGCCAATCCATTCTTCACTTATCTTAAAACCCGTTCTGTCCAATTTTCTGGAAGTTTCGATAACTTGCGTTACGTATGTTTCCATTGAACTGCAGTTTTCATAACGTAAAGAAATCAGGGTACGCAAAAGCCCAATTTTTCTGGTGAAGCCACTATCTTCGTACATTTTCTTTAGAGTGTCCCAAACATCTTGGCACGATGTTTTATCTCTAATATGGACATAAATAGATGGGTTCAGAGTTAAAATTAATTTGGCTTTGGCTTTGCCTAATAAAACCGTGTCAGTCTCTGTACCATCGATGCATTTTGCCAACCCTTCTAAAACAAACACGTTTTCGACGGCAAAACACCATTCGGAATAATTCTCGCGACCGAGCAATCGAGGTACGCTGGTTAGGTAATTAACCGCCATTGTTGCACACACGAGCTGAGCACGACACAACGGGAGCACGATACTTTTGAAACTTTCGCGATTTACGAAATTTCCCGAATTAAAACATTTACACGTTGTTCAACAACAGGCATAGCACTGGGCCCATAACCTGATAAAATTCGCTCGGATCTGCTTTGAATAAGTGATTATTTTAGGCAACGGGAAAAATAAGACACGTTCTATTTCAGTTTAGTCATCGTACTAAAGTTTTGTTTATTTGCACACATTGTTGCCGGATATACATGACATAGACAAATGTTGCATCTTATTAACAGATGGCGCTAGTAGAATTAAAAGTAGCATTCTTGATCTATTTATAACAAATGGAAGAATGAATACGGTCTCTCACTTGACCAGCGACGCTGTCAACTGGACACATGAACTACGATCGATAAAACGTCAGACTCTGACAGTTGCAGATGTCAAATAGCCGAAAGTTATGAAAACAAATCGAAAGAAGAAATAACATTCTTTAAACCCAAAACACAGCATCTTCATGCCCTTAACAGATAATTCCCATTGGAGAAGTACGCCTTTAAGTAAGTAGTGGACTAGAAAGGATATAACCTAACTTCCAAAGGTAAACAGAGCGGTTTTCCCTTGTTATTGTAAAATATAGTATTTTGCTCCTTTTAGCTGGGGGAAACTACCCTTTTAGAAACGAAGCTGGGGATCAACAATAAAAATTGGAAGATAAATAGAGTCTAGGCATTATGCAGTAACTCATCTACCAGGCATTCATGAAAATAAACCCAAAAGTAAACCAAATTCAAGCTGGTAAGAAACAGATATTATTGAAGAAACAAACCAGGTTTTTGGCCTCTAAAAGACAAGTAAGTAAACGCAGGCAAGGGATTCTGTAAGCTAACAAGTTGTTAAAGCGATTTACCATAGATAAAATTTATACAAAGCTACAAAGAGGTCTAGATTGAATGTTCGGGTACTCTTCGGAAGGTTAACCCCAAAACCTAGTTTAATCGGGTAGCAAACAGCTTAAAACTTTTATTTTAGGTGGTACAGCAGTATCCACTTTTACTACTCCTCAAAATCGACCCTACAGGGTTCCAGAAAAGCTATAATATACAGGATGTATGGTAAAAGGTAAACAAATGAGATATCGTGTTACAAACTGACAGTAAGAAGGAAATTGTAAGGTAAGAAAGCTAAAAACAAGTCGTAAGGCGGTATTACACATTTTCTTAACAGAGAACGAAAGGTATTTACTAATAAAAGGTAATGTTTTAATGAGCAACTTATTTTAAACGATGTCGGTATAACGAATTTCAAAATTTATCCCATAAAAACTAATAACAATATTGATAGGAAAGCTAGTAGAGGTAGAATTTAAATAGAACCTAACGGCCAATTTTGGTCGTTACAACCGTGTTTTCTCCTGAACAAGAACAGGAGCTGGTTACACATATTTTGGATTTTGAAGGTGAAGGTAGGATGTATGAGCTGACCATTCGTGATTTAAGACAACTCCTAAGTAGCATTTTTCTGACTGCGACTACATTCTACACCATTATTAACGTTGCGTTTAGTGCGTAAATTGGTCATATTTTAGAAGTTTGCTCAATAACCCATTAAACAACGACGTATTAACGTTGAGCATGACTTCGGTTAAATGGCGACGTTAGAAAAAAAGGTTTTTACAGGGTTCAAATTGCGACTTATAATATGCATTCATTTGGAATCTACAGCGATGGCTAATAAACGTTAAAAACGAAACTTAAGTAAAACTACAACGTTTTGACGACGTTGTGACGCATACTAATTACTTAGTTTAATTTTAACGTTGTGCCAACGTTTTTGAATTAACGTCATTTTACAGAAAGTTTATCTGTCGACTCAACAACGGCATCTTCTATAGGTACGTTTAGGTTGGCCAAACTTATTTTGTGTTTTTTGACGTTTGGGTTGGTAGGTCATCGTTTCTCTTTCCTAACCTAATTTTTATTTGTTTATGTTTGGTTTGATCCTTATGAGCGAGGGTTTCTTTGATTCTAATTACTCCAAAATGAAAAGGTTCAAGCATTCTTCGACATTTTATCGACATAAAAAAATTATGCTAGAAAAAATCAAAAGCGAGGGACCACTAGAGCCCTACCAAATAAACAACTTTAAAGGACATTATTCCAGAACATACACAAAAAAGTTAAAACAACTACTTTGTGGCGTGGATTGATTGAAAATTCAATATTTGACATTTGATAATTTGATCTGTCAAGTTTCGGAGCGCCCTCTGCTGGTGGATAATATGTATTTTGATTTTGTGAGAGATGGACCCGATGGTCCAAAGCCGTTTGGCCGTTGCGCCAACGTCATAAATGATGAATCCCACCTAGAGAGTAAAATTTAGCATAGTTTTTAGTCGCAAGGACAACCGAAGTAAGCGGAAAGGCATAGTGGACGACTCCGCCATTTTCACGATATTTGTTTTAAAAAGGTATGTCAGCCATTGTTGCATAACAGTGTAAAAGATGCAAAAAATATTATTTTTAACATAATTTCGCATATAATGACCACTTATTCTATATATTTATAATATCAAAATAGAAGGTTTATAAAGGATATTTTTTAGTTTCCCCGGACAACTTTGTGACTTATTTCTAGAGCACGTTGCTTAAAAGAGGGCGGGTCGATCGCCGTTTTCCGTCGGCTAGGGCGACGTTTATTTAACTGCGGTCCATAAAACTACAGTCAGTGCGCAACGTTGTGTAAACCCAAAAATGATTCCCCTTTGTGGTGCAAATAGGGGTCGCTATGTTAGTAATAAAAACGTCGTTTGATATCCTTAAGTCGCTGTTGGCCACGACTACCGCACGTCATCCAAACGTTAAAATGCTGCTTGGGCTAGCATACCAACTTGCTGAAAGGAATAATATTCCCCACATGTTCTCCCATGCCGAAGAAGCTGCCGGTAAAGATTGGTTATACGGGTTTAGAAAAAGACATCCCAATATTTCTTTAAGGTGTTCTGAAGCAACATCATCAGCTAGAGCAAGAGCCTTCAACAAACCTGTTGTGATAACGTTTTTCAACCTATTAAAAGAAATTCTAACAAAAATTATGCTCCAATGTTCACTTAGGCGCTGCACGGAAAAACATTAAGTTTAAAAGCAATAATTAAACACTCCCTTTTATCTTTGTTTTTTTACAAGGGCTTATTTTACTCCATCGTGTGGGGTAAAATGGTCCTTTTGCATTTTTTTTAATTTTGTGTTTTTCTAATATGTAAATAAATCATTTATAAAAAACAGAATGGTGCATGCATTGCTTAAAGAGATATGTATAGTGAAATCCGAAGTAACTAAAAAAAAGGAAAAACATTTTTATTACATTTTTAAACTGTTTATCCCTTAGGGGGATCATTTTACCCCCCTTTCCCCTACTACTTAAATATTATTATACTACAGATTAGATTTCTATGTTTACTTCGTTCAATTGACCATTCCGTAATGACGCCATTGACAGGTCGACCATGTTTTCTTTAGGACACACAGTCGTCATGCAGAAGTCACATTTGATGACATGCTTTTAATTGTAAACAAGTAAAATATTTTAATGATTTATAGTTAAATCCGTCAAATTACACTAAGAGTAATCGAAGTTTCATACAGCGAACATTAGTTAGGGCAATAAAAAATACATTACACTAAGAAAAAGCCTTCTATTCTTTATAAGAATTCACATACTCTTTATACAACTGTGTAATACTATATGTGACAGCAATGCGCATTCCTACTGTAAGACGACGCAAATTGCTACTCCGTTGTGTAGTGATAATATCACCATAATTTAGCCAATAGAAAATAGGAGTATCATAGAATGGTTTATAGCCATTATTGCTCTGAATATTTACAGTAATTATCAAGTTCTATTTGGGGTGTAATCTGGTTTTATATACTGTATTAGTTCAGACTGGCAGTTGTAATTAAACTTGATATTTATCATAATAATATTTGCTTGCTACGGTTTGAGAAGCATATTATACTTACCAATAAAAATCAGTACTGTAGTTCTAAAAAAATTAAATAGCTTCTAGTGTGATATTGTTCTTGTCGTTTAACATTGCATTTCATTATCAATTATGCAACATGGTTTACAGAGTTGGTAAAATTCGTTAATAGCTTATAAAGTCTAATACTAATGATGGGCTGTGCAATATAGAATCTTCTATTGCTTTATCTGACATGCAAAGATAAAAAAAAAATTTAATATAAAGTGAAAATAAATTAATTGAAACAGGTATTGGTACGATCAATAAAATTCAAATTCAGACAGGATAGCTAGAAGACTCCGAACAAAGATGTGACCTGCGCAACAAATACGTTAAATCTAATACTACGGCGGGCGGCGGTTGCTGATCGCTACGAACCCCCACCAACGTCTTGCGGATTATAGATTCTAACGGATACAATTCGTTCTTCGGGGCGCTGTTCAGCTTTCTTAATTGTTGCTTTACTGGAAAAAAAATCGCATTGAGAAGATAAAATGTATTTCTTAACAAAATTGCTGTATTAAAAGTAGTTTATTATTCAACAAGACTGTGCTGCTAATGGAACTGATTTCTACCAATAAAAACACTGTTCTAGCAAATCTAAAACTAATATAACAATAAAGCTGGTTTGCTACACTAGCAATTTATTTAATATGGGTTAATAAAAAATAAGCTATCAATACAAATTATATCTTAGCAAACCTGTTGTATTAGATCATTTTCGTCAGTGTAGCATTACGATGATATTTAAATGAAGTTATGATAACTAAACAAATCTTACACAAAAGTTTTAATAACTGTCCCTAAATTATTGGTTATTTTAATAAGTCAGTGGTTTGTTTGATAAACCTTTCACCTAATTACAAGTTTGGTTACCATAAGTCAATACACCTATTAACATAACTGAAATATTCAATATAAAACTACTCGTCTATTGTCATAATAAATTGTTACATTACCATTATGTAGGCATTTTAATAATCGTTACTCAAAAAACTGCACTAAATGCATTCGGTCAATATCGGTTAGCTATTCGGAAGGTATTCGTATCGTTCTTTGTGCGTGGTTCAAGGAGATATCGAGATCACCTTTATTTGTGTTCTTATCGAGGTAAGTTAATGCATTTTAGGAAAAAAAGAAAAACTCAAAGTCTTCCTCCACAAAGTTTATTAGAATAAAAATATTCAATACAAGTCTATACATGTTTCGAACGTAGAAACGTTCATCATCAGGAGACAGAAATTATATTTGGTGCTGATGGTTTTGGCAAAAGAGAAAATGGTGTCGAACCTTAATGGAGCTTTTATTTAATAAAACTTAATGTTTTAAGTAGACATGATATAAAAAAACGTGAAGAAAGTTTAACCATACTGAGTATGTGAGAAGTCAGCAAATGGGGTCTAGACCAACCAAATAAACTGGGAAAAAAAAACCTTTTCTAAAAAGGTGTCGAAAGTTATTTTTTTTTTTAAATTGTTACTTTATAAAAAAGGGACATTTAAGTGGGTATATGTCTATATGACATTGTGGGGAAAAAATTTTTTTTTAAGCAAGTTTAGTGATAAATGGAAGAACCATAAGGTGTAGGTTAGTGGGGTACTGAGTTTTCAGGCTCAGTAACTCAGTACCCCACTAACCTACACCTTATGGTTCTTCCATTTATCACCTAACTTACTTCAAAAAAAATTTTCCCCACAATGTCATATAGACATATACCCACTTAAATGTCCCTTTTTTATAAAGTAACAATTTTTTTTAAAAAATAACTTTCGACACCTTTTTAGAAAAGGTTTTTTCTTTTCCAGTTTATTTGGTTGGTCTAGACCCCATTTGCTGACTTCTCACATACTCAGTATGGTTAAACTTTCTTCACGTTTCTTTATATCATGTCTACTTAAAACATTAAGTTTTAATAAATAAAAGCTCCATTAAGGTTCGACACCATTTTCTCTTTTGCTAAAACCATCAGCACCAAATATAATTTCTGTCTCCTGATGATGAACGTTTCTACGTTCGAAACATGTAGAGACTTGTATTGAATATTTTTATTCTATTAAACATTGTGGAGGAAGACTTTGAGTTTTTCTTTCTTTCCTATACTTTCAACTCCACTTTAAGCATGGACTATTTCTTCAAATTAATGCATTTTATTTTAGTGTTGTTTTCCGTTTTTTTTTTATTTAGCTGCTTTTATTTAACTTACTAAAACGCAAAATATTTAGTTTAATTTACTTATTTTATTCATACAGGTTCGGTTATTTGCTTTACATGACGTTTCCGTTTAAGAGTTTAAGTCGATTTTAGCAGTTTTTTTTTTATATAGAATGATGGCAAAATGTGCATGACGATGTAGAGGCTTATTTTTAATACGACAAAAATGCGAGCAAAAATATTCCTCCTGCTATAATTATTTTCAAAACTATTTTCTTTAAAATTCATTTAAGTGTTAGTTCATGTTTGAAATTTTATTGTAGATTGAAACAGATTTGATTAGAAAATTGCTTGACAAGACTGATATAATGTATGGTACGGGGCTAAATATTGCCAATATAGTTTTACTAGAAGCAACAGAGAAAAAAATCCAACCACCATTAAATTGCCGTGGTAAAATTAAAATCAAATTTATTTAATTTTTTTAAAATTGTATCAATATTTTAATTTGTGTGTGTACCTACCAAGATCTAAACGCCTGGGCATATTTTTAACATCGTATTCAGTACATCTATTGTCGCCATGGTATTGAACATAAAAAAATAGGTTAGCATATTTCTAAGGCATTTTTTTTTTAAATTGTACACTTTCTTGCTTCTTTGGGTGCTTTAGCAAATTAGTCTTGAATTTCAACTAAAAGTCAATATGTTATTTTATTCAACTCAGCTACCTGATGGTAGTAAACAATTTTTTACATAAAAACTATAGATCTTATTTAGGTACTTATAATATATTATGTAAAAATTATAATATGTGCTGCATAATCAGACATTTTTATTACTTACATTAACACATTTTCCGCACTTTACTTTTGAAAAATCATTTTTTATGAGATACCTACCTAATTATTAAAAATTCCAAAATTTGTAGATCTTCGGAGTAATATGAAGAAAAAATCACCTCAAGGCGTCAAAAGCTCCAATAAGATTTTGGACTTTAGCATTTCTTTGGTCATTTTGATTTGGTTTTAAAGAAACTAGTGGACTATTAAAAACTGGCCAGTGGTGTCAAATAATTTATTTATTTATTTATTTATTTTACATTGAGGAATACGAATGGGACGAACCCAGGAACAGTATTCACTAAATAAAAAATATATGGTTCTAACATTATAGCAGTTTTACTTACATACAAAAAATAATGGTATATAAAAATATGTTTTTAATTTAAATATTAAACAAAATGTCAACGGATCAGTGTTATTATACTAAAATTGAATTTATAAGATACTTCCTATGCAATATAATCTAAATAAAACTTTTTGAGTGCACTGGTTAGAGCCATAAGGGAAAGAAAACAAATATCCAGTTGAACCAAATTTGAAAGCGTATTATACGATTTACAGCAACGATTCAGAGGCCAGTTAGAATGATAATTTGTTGTACTGGGTTGAATATGGAAAAAAAATCTGGTTTTACGTGTTATGGGATAAAACTAATTTTAGTAAATTAATAGTTGGCGTTGAATCAATCATGTTGTTGAAAATTTTGTGGGCAAATTTTATGTCGTACCTACATTTGCCTTCTATCCTCAAGTGATAATAACTTTAGATATCGTTTGATTGAGGTAAAGTTGTTGTTTAAATAAAATTTATAGCACAGATATTTTATAAATTTTTCTTGGACTTTTTCAATTTTACTGATATACAGGGTATCCATTTAGTGTGCCGGTGGACGATATATCGTAAACGGTCGACTTAAGGAATAAAACTTTTATACAAAAGTTGTACATGTTAATGTCGCGCACCTTTTAAAATTAATTTTAAATATACAGGTTGGACCAAAAATCCAGGGTGAGCCAGACATATATTTTTTTAAATGGAACACCCTGTATATTTTTACATTTTTAAATTCCACTGTAACATTAAAACGTCGTTGTTGATATTTTGGTTGTTTAATATGTCACTTGGGTGCTCCGAGAACTCAGTTTGATTCGTTTAGAGAGCCAATGGTCGTGAAGTTCTTTTATTTTATTTTATTCTATTTTCCAGATTTTATTTTGGGCGCCAATCGAGAGAAGATCTCGATAAAGAAAAAGTAGAGAGATAGAGAAAGAATGCTGTATTATGAGTGAGACCAATCTTAACAGTACACGAAGTACTTCAATAAAACTCAGTAAAATTTGTTTACGAAATAAACTCTATTAAAAAATATATTTTTTTTTATATTTTTTTTTTAAACATTTGTTTAAAAATACAATTATACTCCAAAAAGAGTTTATAAAAAATGGGGAAACTACCCTAAGGAAGCTAACTATAATAAAGCGGGTTATCACAATTTAAACTAGGCTAAAGCATAAAGTGGTTAGGTCTCATACAAGAGTACGTGCAAATTTATGCTCAAGAGATCATTAAAAAATGGTGCAACACCTTCTATAAATTAAATACTATAAAGTATACCATAGAGCATTCTAAATTTAAGCTAAGAGCTATAAGTGAAATATTAATAAATGGGTTTATGCACACCTATGCTTAAAGGCTCAATGAGAAATGGGAAAGATTCTACAAAAATTCAACAGGGTTGAAGTGCCTATGTCATGAATCAAGATACTTTAAAGCTCGAAGCTCTTAGGCACGGTTTCAAAAAGAAAAACAAATATGTATCTTAATTCATGTTCATAAACTCAATGAAAGGGAAAAAAAATTAAATGCAATCAAGCATGCTAGAACTTGAACTCTATCAAAGCTCAAAGCTCTTCGGTGAAAATTGTTAATAATATTAAATGGTGAAATAAATGCTATACACTATAGGGAAGATTCTATAAAAATTCAATAAGATTGAATTGCTTATGCCATGAATCAAGATACTTTAAAGCTCAAATAAGCTCTTAGGCACGGTTTCAAAAAGAAAAAACAGTATATCTTAAATATGAATACAAATATATATAATGTTTCATTAGTATATCTTAATTCATGCTCATAAACCCAATGAAAAGGAGGAAAAAATTAAATGACTTTAAAATTTAGAGTCCTCAATGCATAGATTATGCGATAAGTTAGGAAAATAGGTACTGCAAGGTAAATACTATAGAGTAAATAAGAAACTAAGTTGTATTAAAGCTTATAGCTTTTAATACACACGTAATTTTACTTTAGAAAGAGGAAAGTGGTAGGTATTGCGAGCTAAATACTAAAAAGTATATTATAAAATATAGTACACTAAAGCCTATGATGCACAAATAATACAGTTAGGTAGGAAGAAAGAAAGAGGGTTATTGCAATTCACACTAGTGACGTAAGCTGTAGCAAGACAAGCTGAAAGACATCTACGTTACTAACAACAAATTAAAATTGCCAGCGAGATCAAATGATCCAGGTGAAAGTACTAGTTTAAAGTTACCTACTCTTACGAGTACTGGATAACTTTGTTACAATATTTATAATAATATTAAAATAATAAATGAGTATATACTCAGTGTTTTTATTAATATCACCTCTGGGTAATTCTCTAGTTAAGTGAAATTTAAAAAGGGGTTAGCATCTTGAAGAGAAACAAACAAAAATATATATAGCAAAGGTTATGCAATAAATAAAAAGTTAATGAATAAGAAATGTTCAGGAAAAATCACCAAAAAAGGCCACAAGCTAATATTAAAGAAAAATACTCATCTTTTGAGACTCAGATGTTCGGGTGCTTCACTTTTCACTGCGGCTTCTCCCTGTAGAAGTCCTCTAGTCATACCACACAACAAGCGACCCAGACTCTACAAAATTCCAGGCAGGATCAGGACAGTAGCTAAACTGCCAATGGCTTCTAGAATGGCATCGAACAGCAGCACCAGACAACCATGTAAACGCTGACTCCTCTCTGGCAAAATTGGACTCACCGACAGTAAATTGCATGCAAATTAAAGCATATTTGCTAAGATTGAGATTTAGGCTCTACATTGAACTTAAGGTTGAGATTTGAAATGGGAATTTAAAGATATAAAACTGTAACTTAGGCTTGGGTGATGCTGGAAATCTGCATTCGGAGTGGAGATTTATCCTTGCATAGTCGTTTCCTGACTAACAAGTTTTAGGGTGAAATTTGTGACATAGCACTGAAGATTGCAGATGTAACGTGGTAAATAAACTGGAACTTGAACTTCAGTTAGACATCGCAGTTATGGAAATAATCTTCAGATTAAGAATTGCATGTGCATGGTCACTATGAAAATTGAGGTTAAACGGGGAATGAAAAATTCATTTTAAAAATCAGAGAAATTTGTTAATCTTTAATACATTAAAAACCGAAGAGGTAAAATTAAATTTGAGGTAGAATTTAAGTTGAAATTGATCTAGAATTGAAATTAATCCAGAATTGAAACCTGGTGTTCTGGTTTCCATCAGCCCTGGAAGACGAAATTAGACTCCATTGCGGACACGAAAGAAATATTTCACTGATTTAACTTTAATCCAGAAATTCTGCAGCATAAAATGCCTCTCCAGCCAAAATCAGTACATATTTTTCACTTGGATCGCCTTTCTGGGCCGGCAGCTGACATGAGAAGGCAAGAGTTGGCCCTCCGTTATCAGTTTTATTGAATCGACCTCACAAAAAATGACATATCACACTCCAATCTCAAGATCAAAAACAAATCACATGATCTCCGATGCACTATGACGTAGGGGAAGCAAATTAGATGAAAATTTGAACTTAAATCGGAAAATTAACCCCATTTTTACGAGCACTTACTGCCAGACACATGGAACTAAAAAACAAAGTGACCTGCTCAACGAAAAAGGTAAAAATCGATACTCTCATAATCTAAACCGACGATTGGGTATGCATGCATATATGTATATAAAGTTGTCTACCAATTATGTTAAAAGTGCATTGACAGGGGTGTAGTAGGAAATTTAACCATGATACCTGATATAAATTCTTGAAATTTTTAAAGTAATTAAATTTTTAGGAAATTACCAAAATCAGTTGTAAGGATCACGACGTGATTGTTACACCACATAAAATTATAATTATTTTTTATTAAATGCATTATTAGTCTATAGTTCATAGTTTCCGAGATGTTGACTCTCGAAAAGTGACATTTTTGAGTTTTGACAGCTTCTAACTTTCTAACAGTACGTCTTAAAGCAAAACGATTTTCATGTCCCTATCTTCAATTTTTATTATCTTCCCAAAAAAATCAACTTCCAGTTAAACCGGAACAAATATATTTCCTGCTTTCGAGTTACATCCGGTTTAATCGGAAGTTGATTTTTTTGGGAAGATAATAAAAATTGAAGATAGGGACATGTAAGCCGTTTTGCTCTAAGACGTACGGTTAGAAAGTTAGAAGCTGTCAAAGTTCAAAAATGTCACTTTTCGAGAGTCAATATCTCGGAAACTATGAAGTAATAGACTAATAATACATTTAATAAAAAATAAATATAATTTTAGGTGGAATTTAAAAATGTAAAAATGTACAGGGTGTTCCATTTAAAAAAAGATATATCTGGCCCACCTTGGATTTTTGGTCCAACCTGTATATTTAAAATTATTTTTAAAAGGTGCGCGACATTAACATGTACAACTTTTGTATAAAAGTTTTATTCCTTAAGTCGACCGTTTACGATATATCGTCCACCGGCACACTAAATAGACACCCTGTATACATCATATTGAGGATTCCAAATTACCGGTTCAAATGAAAGTACACTATTAACATATGACATATGTATAATGTACGAATAGATTCTATTTGTTTAAAACCCCTACAGGTTCTAATAATAGAACCGAGTGATTTTTTAGCTTTGGTGATAATTTGCTGGATATGGTGATCAAATAACATTTTACAGTCAAACCAAAATACTTATGTATTTTACGATAGAGACTCTTGTTAATGATATATTGTTGCTAGTATAATCTAATAAAATTTTATTTATGAGGAAAACTTTCAAGAAGGTTTTTCAAAAATGGTGTGGTTATGTTTATTATACAGGGTGTTATTTAAGTACGGGGCCAAACTCCAAGGGGTGCTTCTTTAAGTGATTTTAAGAAGAAAAGTTCATATAAACATGGGTACGAAAATGCATAGTTTTTACGATACAGGGTGTCAAGCTTTTAAGAAAAAATTGGATGTTCGTAAATATCTCAATACTCTTTTATTCGATTTTGTTGAAATTTGGCAATTCTGTTTGTAATCACAAAAGGATAATGTAGCCTCAATTATATTAAAATTATTAAGTCCAGTGGCGTCACGGAAGACAGTCTAACTAATATTTTTGACAAAAAAAATGCGTGCCACTGACTTTTTTTAAAATTATGTATTTTTCTAGAATTAAGCAACTACAAATACAACTCTTTTATCTCTTGAGTTTTTTTCATATCTGGCTTTGTTTTCGAGAAAAAAAATAAAAACCACTTGATTGCTTGTCCCCGGGAAAATAAGCTAATTTGATTTTTACATAAATGTCATAACTTAAAAGAGTGACAAGTAATTATTTGAAGTGTTTTTAACAGTTTTAAGATTATAAAATTATTAATTATTGTAAAATGGTCCAATTTACCAACTCAGAAATGGCCGATATGCATTTTGTTTATCGAATGGCCCAAGGCAATTCCACAGAGGCTGTGCGCATTTATCAAGAAAGATATCCACATTGTATTTTACCAAATAGAAAAACATTTGTGAGAATACATGAAAGGCTCTGCGAATCAGGCACCTTTCAAATGTCGACTGCTGTAATTTGGAGACCTGCCACAATAAGAACAGTGGATATGGATGAAGCAGTTCTACATGAAGTTGAACGTAGCCCTGATACAAGTACACGCAAAATTGCAGAACAATTAAACATTTCCCACTTTACTGTATGGCAGATTTTAAGGGAAAATCAACTGTATCCTTATCACATACAACGTGTTCAAGCGTTATTACCTGCCGATTATCTCCAACAAGTTGTTTATTGTACTTGGCTTTTGCAACAACGTGTAGCATCTCCGAGATTTCTGTCGTGTATTTTGTTTACCGATGAAGCGTGTTTTTCCCGAAATTCCATTATGAACTTTCATAATAATCATGTCTGGGCAGAAGAAAATCCCCATGCGGTTACAGAAACTAATTATCAACACCAGTTTTCCGTGAATGTTTGGGTTGGTATTGTAGGTGATTTTCTCATTGGACCTCATTTTTTACCCCCGAGATTAAATGGTCAAGAGTATCATAATTTTTTGGAATTTATTTTACTTGGACTTTTACAATATGTCCCACTGGTAGTAAGAAGAGCAATGTGGTTTATGCACGATGGGGCTCCACCCCATTTTAGCATAGTAGCAAGACAATTTCTTGATGCAACTTATGGAGAAAACTGAATAGGTCGCGCAGGTGTACAGGCATGGCCACCCAGATCACCGGATTTAAATCCTTTAGATTTTTTCCTTTGGGGGCATTTAAAGTCTCTCGTTTACAAAACTCCAGTCAACACTGAAGAAGAACTAACCCAAAGGATACGGGATTCATGTGATCAGATAAGACATACGCCGCGAATATTTCGACGAGTTCGGAAATCAATGTTAAGATGCTTGCATTGAAGTTGAAGGAGGGCATTTTCAGCAACTATCATAGGTTTCGTCTTATTTTCTGTTAAATACATAAGTAAACATCGCAGTAATAAATACCGTTAGGCAGTTGTTTATGTTTATTTCTTTTATCGAACCCAGTTTTATTCTGTGCAAAAAAATTTCAAAAGAGGACTCGTGTTATTTTAATTGCTTAATATTTTGGTAAGTAGTTTAAATTTTTTACGCTTATTTTCCCGGGGACAAGCAATCAAGTGGTTTTTATTTTTTTTCTCGAAAACAAAGCCAGATATGAAAAAAACTCAAGAGATAAAAGAGTTGTATTTGTAGTTGCTTAATTCTAGAAAAATACATAATTTTAAAAAAAGTCAGTGGCGCGCATTTTTTTTGTCAAAAATATTAGTTGGACTGTCTTCCGTGACGCCACTGGACTTAATAAGTTTAATATAATTGAGGCTACATTATCCTCTTGTTATTACAAACAGAATTGCCAAATTTCAACAAAATCGAATAAAAGAGTATTGAGATATTTACGAACATCCAATTTTTTCTTAAAAGTTTGACACCCTGTATCGTAAAAACTATGCATTTTCGTACCCATGTTTATATGAACTTTTCTTCTTAAAATCACTTAAAGAAGCACCCCTTGGAGTTTGGCCCCGTACTTAAATAACACACTGTATAGTAAATATTTTTATACGTTCTTATTTTTGTAGACTCAGAGATCTCACATTTTAATATGTTATTTAGTCAAACGGTTACAATTTACGTACGGGTGCCGACCAAGCTCCATAATTTGTAGTTTTTTTTTAAACTATTTACAATACTAAGAGTGCTGTGTTAAATAGTTGCAAAAATAAGGAAGTACTTGTTACTAAATTTTTATAATTTTTTTATTAGGTAACAAAAAATGTTTGTTATGGATAGCAACATTTATGTTTTTTCAAATATTCTGAAAACGGGTTTAAGTTTAAAAAAAATTAATAATAGTGGAATTTTAATTAGCTATACAATGAGGAAAATGATATAATATAACAGGTTTGCTAAGACATAGTTTGTATTGATGGCTTATTTTGTATTAATCCATATTGAACAAATTGCTAGTTTATTAAACCCGGATTCGACTCATATCAATTCCAGATTTGCTAGAACAGTGTTTTTATTGGTAGTAATCACTTCAATTAGCAGTACAGTCTTGTTGAATAATAAACTACTTTTAATACAGCAATTTTGTTAAGAAATAAATTGTATTTTATCAATGCGATTTTTTTCCTGTAAAGCGCTTTCTTTACAATTAAGAAAGCAGGACAGCGTCCCCAAAAACGAATTGTATCCGTTAGAACCTATAATCCACAAAACGTTGATGGTGGTTCGTAGCGATTGGCAATCGCCGCGCGCCGTATTATTGGATTTAACTTAAGTTATAGATGTGTTTTGGACTTCCATTGCCTTTAGTCTTTCATATCACAACGTTTCAACTGGTAAGTATCTCCAGTCGTCTTCAGGTGAATACTTAACAAGTTACAAAGCTACGAGCCTATTTAGACTACCTAGGGGGGCGGAGGGGTGGAGCTAGTGACATATGATCGGGTACAGTCGTGAGTCATCTGCTTACGTCATCATGATTATTCACCTGCTTACGTCATCCGCTTACGTCATCAAATTGCATCACTACTCAATCTGAGCCTACACCTATTTAACAAGGGCTTCCAAATGTTTCTTATATCTGCAGAAGGTTTACTGAAACAGTCAGTGTTCTGGATTATGACAGCTGCTTCTTTGAATTTTCTCTTCCGCCAATGCTCTTTAAGTATAATTTTTGTGTTTGCCCATTGTAAATGATGGCCGTGGGTCCAAGCGTGGTCTGCTGCACCGGATCTGTTTGTTTCTTCTTTCAGTGTGTGGTTTCGATGTTCTTTGATCCTTGTTTGGAGAGGTCGTAGAGTTTCACCAACATAGGATTGTCCGCATTCGCAAGGTATTCTGTATACACAATTATTCGTGTCCTTTTGATTTGTTGATTTTGTCTTCGTCAGATGGCTTCTTAAGGAATCTTTGGAGCTAAAGACTGTTCGGATGTTGTACTATTGTCCTATGCTTAGAATTTTTTCGGAGATTCCCTTGACATAAGGTACATTCATGGTGGGTCCAGATTCATTATCTTTGTTCGTTCTAGTTTGGTGATTTTGACGCTTTTTGATGGCTTAATCGACTAGTTTCGTAGGGTAATCATTCATGCCAAGGTCTTGCTTAATGTTGATAAGTTCTTTCGTCAAAGTTCCCTGCGAGTTGCAAAGTGTGAATGCTCTATCGACGACTGTTTTGACTATTCCATGTTTGGTGCTGTTTGAATGGTTTGAGGCGTCGTTAAGATATGCCACCTAGGTAGTATAAATAGGCTTGTAGCTCTGTAACTTGTTTAGTATTCACCTGAAGACGACTGGAGATACTTACCAGTTGAAACA
This sequence comes from Polydrusus pterygomalis, assembly GCA_963969555.1. NCBI lineage: Eukaryota > Metazoa > Arthropoda > Insecta > Coleoptera > Curculionidae > Polydrusus > Polydrusus pterygomalis. The sequence goes on from OZ018375.1 coordinate 30,990,702, forward strand.
TTGTGATATGAAAAACTAAAGGCAATGGAAGTCCAAAACACATCTATTACTTAAGATACATCATTGTCTACAACCTTCAAACAAAAATTAGATTTAACGTTATTATTGCGCAGGTCACATCGTTGTTCGGTGTCTTCTAGCTGTCCTGTCTGAATTTAAATTGTATTGATCGTACTAATACTTATTTCAATTAATTTATGTTTACTTTGTATTTAGGTTTCTTTTAACTTTGCATGTCAGATAAAGCAATAGAATATTCTTATTTCGTACAACCCATCATTAGTATTGGACTTTATAATCTATGGACAAATTTTACCATCTTAATCATATGCAATGTTAAACGACAATAACAATATTGCACTAGAAGCAATTTAAATTTTTGAGAACTACAGTACTGATTTTAAGTGGTATGTATATGCGTTATTAACCGTAGCAAGTAAATATTATTCTGATTAATATCAACTTTCATTACAACTGCCAGTCGAAACTAATCCATTATATAAAACCAGATTACACCCTTAATAGAACTTGATAATTACTGTACTGAGTATTCAGAGCATTAATGGTTATAAACCATCCTATGGTAGAAGTAACTCCAACAGATTAGCAATTTTCGTTGTCTTACAGTAGGAAAGCAGGTTGTTGTCACATATAGTTTTAAACAGTTTTATAGAGAGTATGTAAATTCTTATAAATAATAGAATGTTTTTTCTCAGTGTATTGCTAGTCAAATTATATCCAGAAATATTTTTGAGCACACGAAAATTTTCTTAAAATATTCGTGTGCGAGAAAAAATTTTAAGGTATAATTTGATTTCGAATGGTATTTGGTAAGAAACTTTAACAACCAAACTTATTTTATTTTAGAATTAAAAATATCATTAATTTATACTTTACAGTGCCTAATTATTATGAATGGATTACATTTTTATTTAGTAATTTTAGTAAAATGAAAACACCAATTCTAGGTTTCATATAACTCATATTGTTTCGTAATATTGGGTTTAGTTTACTAAAGTTGGTAGAAAATTATTTTTTAGAAATAAATCTACCATAAACTTATGCATTGCGTTAAGTAATAATAAAAGAATCCTGGTTAAACTTTTTCTACCAATTTTAGTAACACAAAAACAAAACCTTCAGATTTAATATATCTTATATTCTTATCTAATATTTAGTTTAGTTCACTAAAGATGGTGGAAAATAATATATTAGAAATAAAACTTTCCTTGCTATATTTGCCAAAACAAACCTACAGATTTTGAAGCATGACAAAAGATTGCCTTCTTACTTATTATTGTTTTATCTAGAAGGCCATGCTAATTTTGAGGATATAAATGCCAACAATTAAAAGTCGTTCGTAAGATCTGCATCTTGCTGATAGTCAGTTGTTCGTCGAACTATTTAATTTAATATTCTAAAATGAATCGTTTTGAAAAATACGAAATTTGCACTTTGTGCAAAAAACATCCCACGTTAAAACCCATCACCGTACTATGTTTTTTTGGAAGATCTTATTGCCGAATGCGGTAGTGAATTAGAGGAAGATAATTTGTTCTCGATCATCCAGCAATATATTTTAGAAAAATCAACAAAATACAGATTATAACGTGGACAAGAATAACAAAATTGTGTCCAAATATTACCTTTATTATTTAAAACAGAGACATTTATTCAATAGAATTTGTCCATCGGATTGTTCGCCATTGAAAAGGGAAGAGGTAGAAAGAGATTTTAAGGTACATTTACAGTTTGTAACTAAAAATTATGTTTCTAAAAAATAAATTATTTTATATTGTTTAGGCGATTTTCTTCCTTTAATATTAACTAACATTAATTAAAGAAAATTAAAATTACAGAAAGTTTGACAAAACGTACTGGTTGATTGTTGACAGTTGACATTTTATAAGGTTCCGTGTTGTCCCTTTATATTATGTCAAAAAATTTCTACTGTAATACCCTTCAGGGTATTTCAGAAAGAGAAAATTTCCGAAAAAATACAAAGGTTGCCATGGCAACATTATGAAATTATTGTATTTCATTGGATGAATATTGATGGCGTGAAATTTTCACTATGATTTTTCTGTTAAAATAAGCTAGTTTTGACTTTTTGTTAAATTTTGTTTGATATAGGTATTAAATGAGTTCAAACTGGCAGTTGTAATGAAACTTGATATTAATCATAATAATATTTGCTTGCTACGGTTAATTAAGCACCACTAAAAAGAAGTACTGTAGTTCTTAAAAATTTAAATAGCCTTTAGTGTAATATTGTTCTTGTCGTTTAATATTGCATATTATGATTTATCAATTATGCAACATGGTTTAGTCCAAAACTAATTATGGGTTGTGGTATTTGACATGCAAAGTTTAAAAAAAACTTAAATACAATGTTAAAATAAATTATAGTATACAGTCTGTCCGCGGATAGGGTTTACAATAGCACAAATGGATGAAAAATTTCATTTTTCTAGAAAAAGTCATTCTTGATAAAAAGTTTTGCTTTAAAAAAAATGCAATTCACGAAGAGAAAATTTTGATTTTTTTTACAGGGTTCGCAAAAACTTCAAAAACATGATTTTTCTGCAAGAGAAAACTACCTTTATTTTTAATTTTTGACCATAATGCCAATTGGAAAACTTATTTAGAATAACGTTTGTAATTTAAATCCGACATTTAAAATAAATCCTCGATATTTTTAGTTTTTTTAATTTTTAAAGGTAAAAGAATTTTTTTTTGGATGGCAGCATTAGCGGTCGAAATACATACATTATCAATGAATGATTTTTGGTGTTACCAGAAATATGTATTATAAATTTCACAAATGAAATGACCCCGGAACTAACACAAAAAAATCTTAAAATAACAACAAATAATAATTTCATAATTTGCTATTCAAACACTCCCCCTCCATATTCAACACATTTTTCCAGCTGTAAACGAATGTGGTCTAAACTTCTTCGAATTTCTTCAATGGAAATTGTTTGAACTGCTTCAACAATTCGCTGTTTTAGAAGTTGTACGTCGTTCTCAATTGGACGGGAGTACACTAATTATTTGAGGCGCCCCCAAAGATAGGCATCTGAAATAGTTAAATTGGGACTTCTTGGGGGCCACAGAACCGGACCATTCCGACCAATCCTTGTGTGGCCAAATGTATTATTAAGCCATTCTCTCACTTTAATTGCGAAATGCGCAGGGCATCCATCTTGTTGAAAGTACATTTCGTTGCTTAATTGGATAGGCAGGCTAGGTTGTCAGAAAGGAATGTTTCCAACATTTTAAGGTAACTCCTACGGTTACATGTGTTTTCGAAAAAGTATGGGCCAATAATGCCATAATAATAAATTGCACACCAGACATTTACTTTTTTGTAATATTGTCTTCTTGCAGGAATTATAAAGTAATAAAATTTTATATTAATATTTTTATTGAGCAGCAAAATTTCCAATTACTAAAAAAATCGAAGATTTATTTTAAATCTCGGATTTAAATTACAAACGTTATTGTATAGATATAAGTTTTCTAATTGGCATTTTGGTCAAAAATGAAAAATAAAGGTAGTTTACTCTTGGAGAATAATCATGTTTTTGAAGTTTTTGCGAACCCTGTATAAAAAATCAAAATTTTCTCTTCGTGAATTGCATTTTTCTTACAAGCAAAACTTTTTATCGAGAATGACTTTTTCCCGAAAAATGAAATTTTTCATCTATTTGTGCTATTTGTAAACCCTATCCGCGGACAGTCTGTATATTATGGGATACAGTAAAACAAAGTTGAACTTGTAAATTTCCACTATATTAACAAGAAAAATTACCTACATGTTTGGTAAGACCAATAAAATTCCAATTCAGACAGGACAACTAGAAGACTCCGAACAACGATGTGACCTATAGCTGCGTAACAAATAGACCAAAACTAATACTAGGGCGCGCCAACTTTCTTAAGAGAAAACTCTTTACTGGGAACAAAATGCGTCGCATTGAGAAGATTCAATTTATTTCTTAACAAAATTGCTGTATTATAAGTGATTCATTATTTAACAAGACTGTGCTGCTAATGGAACTGATTTCTACCAATAAAAACAATGTTCTAGCAAATCTGGAACTGATATAACAATAAAGCGGATTTGATACGCTAGCAATTTATTTAATTTTGAAGAAGTAGTCCATACTCAAAGTGGAGTTAAATGATACAGAAAAAGAAAAGCACGAAGTCTTTCTCCACAATCTTTATTCAACGAAAAACTAGGCGAACCTAGTATCACATCGACATGTTTCGAGTGTAGAAACACTCATCATCAGGAAACAAAGTGAAAAGTAAAATGCTGATGTTTTTAGCAAAAGAGAAAATAATGGTGAGATTGAGCCGTAATGGAGCTTTTAATGGTGTACAAAAGATGTAAAATTGAAAAATCAGAAGGTCGACAATCAAGACTCCAGCATACTGAACAGTCGAGGTTTAAGTGTAGAAACACACTGTGCCGTGCAAAAAATTATAGGGTAGTAAAAATTAGGGAGTTTTGAAAAACATATCTGTAAAAAGCATTATTAAATTACTGAAACATCCTGAGTTTTATTAAGCCCAGTCAGAAACATGTGAAAATGTTGGGGTGAGATGTAAAGAAAAGAAAAAAAAAAAACTTTTTTCTTTTTCTTTTCTTTACATCTCATCCCAACATTTTCACATGTTTCTGACTGGGCTTAATAAAACTAAGGATGTTTCAGTAATTTAATAATGCTTTTTCCAGATATGTTTTTCAAAACTTCCTAATTTTTACTACCCTTTAATTTTCTGCACGGCACAGTGTGCTTCTACACTTAAACCTCGACTGTTCAGTATGCTGGAGTCTTGATTGTCGACCTTCTGATTTTTAAATTTTACATCTTTTGTACACCATTAAAAGCTCCATTACGGCTCAATCTCACCATTATTTTCTCTTTTGCTAAAAACATCAGCATTTTACTTTTCACTTTGTTTCCTGATGATAAGTGTTTCTACACTCGAAACATGTCGATGTGATACTAGGTTCGCCTAGTTTTTCGATGAATAAAGATTGTGGAGAAAGACTTCGTGCTTTTCTTTTTCTGTAATTTATTTAATATTGGTTAATAAAAAATAAGCTATCAATACAAAATATTTCTTAGCAAACCTGTTGTATTAGATCATTATCCTCAGTGCAAGCACCCGATCGATTATTTATCGTGTTCGAAGTAAATAAAATTATACAATAAATATAATCTTTCTTTTAAAATTTATTAGCTATTGATTTTTATACATCGTAAAATACTTCCAAATCTTCCTCAACTTTTTTTAAATTAATTGCAAACAGTGAACGGCCTTTATAGATTGCCACTTTCATAGAAAAATCGTTATATTCAGTTCCAAATGTTTCATTCTCCCATTTATGTACAGAAATATAATATTTTTTCGCATCGTATTCGTGATTAACATGAAAAACACATAACTTCAATTTAGGAACTTCGTGGTAGTCAATGATGCATTTAAAATTATCTTTTGTTGCTACAAATATAATTCCCGATCCCTCAAATTGTTCTGGCTCAAACAGGATCACATTTTCCCAACTGTATTTGGATCCGATAATATACTCTTCTCCAAAACGCGATTTAACATGTTCTTCCTCGGTAAAAAATCTTTCCTTATTAAGAATGCACTGATCATTGTGAGATAATAAGTTTCCACTTCTGAAAAATTTATTGCATCCGAACTTACAGTAAAAATTGAGCAGAGAATATGCAACATCGCCGAGTTCAATTAAAAAAGTCCCACTGTTATTTAAACTATTTGTAATACCTCTAGAATAACAGGTACCACAAATATAGCAAGAATCATCGTAGTATATTTCGCTAAGAAATCCAGAGTAAGCGAAGAAATTTTTACAAAAATCGCAGGCAATATGTAAGGAATAGTTATTAGACATGATTTTTTGTCCACAAGGAGACAACTTAACCTTAGCCAAGTCAAGATTTTTATATTTTTCTTTAAATTCGTTATCCAAATACATTTTGGGTAACACTGTCTTCTTAAATTCTACACTGTTGTCGGAGAAAAAATGTTCCGTCTTTGAAAATTCAGCTGCATAATTAAAAACTAAAATGCAACGAATTTTGGCTAACTGAAGTGGTACTTTGTAGGTACAGCTTTCTTGAAATGAGGTTAAGGGATCATTTTTGAGGTCCAAACAATCTATGACGTCTGTTAAGTGTAAACAGACATCATCATTGTTCTCAGCGAAAAAAGTTACTTGAAACGAAGGCGTTATCCTTAGATTTTCATCGCTGTTTATTATGGTAAAGCAATGCACTGCAAGATTTACAGAATCCCAATGGAGAACAACAACAAATATTCTACTTGCCTCAAGGTCACATTTTAAATAATATCGTGTAAACTCTTCTGACAGACTCATATCTATTACAGAACTTCTTAGAATATTCTTCTGGTGTTTTATTTTAAAATGGTGGATTAAACGCAAGACAGTTATTTCCTCGCCTAAACAAATCGGACATTGGACTAGAGTCCGGTGGCATTTTTTTTCGTGTTTTTGCACATCCAAATAATGCAAAATTGTTATGCAACCATCAAATCTGTTGATACATGGAAATAACATCTCTTTTGCCAACTTTTCAATTGTTGATATACTTCCGCCGTCACCGGGCTCTGAGCATCTCCCGCATTTGATTTCGCCATTTCTGTAGACTTTGGTGGGTGGATAGGAGAGATATCGTTTACAAACCGAACAATGCTGATGCTGTAAAACACTATCTGGGATACTATACGCCATTGTTGAAATTAAACTTATAAAAGCAAAATATTTTTTTAACTAAAGGTTATGCCACAGCGTTCTTTATCTTATCTAAAGAAGGCTGGCGTTATGCGGCTGAATAAAATTAGCCAATCTTATCGAAAATAAAAGTAATTATTGTATTTAGGACTTATTCTGTGACCCAAAAAAATTGTTGTTAGTTTAGGACAGAGTGGGGTAAAATGATCCCTCGATTTCTAAGTGCACCTTTAGTGCAAAACAATTGAAACATTGGCAACAGTGCATCTTACCATGTGGATAATAGTAATAGACAACGCCCGAAAACACCGCCAACACCGGTTAGTTACAATCCGATAGCTGGCGAGTCGACGTGTGTCGTTTCCATAAATGATCTAAGGTAAGGTATTTGACTTATTATGTATTTTTTACTAAAGGACGTAATTTTTTATATTTTTTTTATCGTGTGTTTTAATGTGGAATTGCTTATTTGATTTATGATATCGGCTTTTTATTAATTGTTGCCACTAAATTAATAAAAAAATAATATGTGATACGTGACACTTCCGGGCAAAATGATCCTTTAAGAACGGGGTAAAATGATCCCGTTTTTAAGGGGGATCATTTTGCCTCTCGCTATTTAAAAGGACTTTTAAATATAATTTTATAATTAAGAATTTATAATTTACTTTATTTTTTTACAGAATGCCACGAACCTATAAAATAATTTACAAAAAACTAACAGACAAAATTGGAATACTATAACAAGAACAGGAGCTGGTTACACATATTTTGGATTTTAAAAGTAGGATGTATGGGCTGACCATTCGTGATTTAAGACCAACTTGCTGAAAGGAATAATATTCCCCATGCACATGTTCTCTCATGCCGAAAAACCTGCCGATAAAGATTGGTTATACGGGTTTAGAAAAAGTCATCCCAATATTTCTTTAAGGTGTTCTGAAGCAACCTCATCAGCTAGAGCAAGAGCCTTCAACAAACCTGTTGTGATAACGTTTTTCAACCTATTAAAAGAAATTCTAACCAAAATTATGCTCCAATGTTCACTTAGCCGCTTCAAGGAGAAACATTAAGTTTTAATATAGTATATTACATAACAAGTGTTAAAAGTGGTACTATCCAAACGAGGAGGTATTTAGATTAGAATTCTCCGAGTGTGAGAAAATCACTTTCACACGAGTAATGTACACAATTTTTCCTACGACCATACAATATAATTAAAAAGAGTTTGATTTGTTTTTAATAGTTTGTAGGTATCACCATTGTGTTAATCAAATGTTTTCAACACTAGAGTTAAAAAATTAATTTCAATTCACATTTGAACTTACCTAGATTTAAATAAAAATAATAACTTTTTCTCCTATTTGCGTACGCACATCATACCTACTATCTATGCACAGTGAATAAATTTCGTTTCTGATCTTTTAGGTGCTTGCATTCATAAAACAATAATAATATAGGTACCTACGAAAACAACATAACACAAAACTACAGCGTAACCTCAACATTTGCTCAACATTATAGAAAGATAGAGATGGAGTTAAATATCGAGAGCTTGTTAATTATAAAAGTTATATCTTTTTCGATTTGTTTTAAATATAGCTAAAATAAATTTACTTACATAAAGCACATTCACGTGTCCCATATCCATAAACATTGTATGGATATTTTTATCCGAGATAATGGGAAAATTAAAAATCGGTATTTCCTAGGGTATTCTATTTCTCCTCTATAGCTGCCCCTTTTTTTTCTGTAGTTCAACTCAGTTGACATGTAAACATGACAGTTGGTGGATTGCCTGACATATTTTCCCTTTTTGATAATATTATTTTTATCATAAATAATACTCTTAGGTCCCCAAAAATAACGAAAAAAAGAGTTTTTTTTTATTTGCAGTAATGCCATAGTGTACTTTACCCCACCCAGCAACCCAATTCACTCCACGTGTCCCGTAAGTTTGGTATTTTTAATAAAAAGTTTTGTTGTCAAATTGACACCTGTTTAAATTAAATATAGTGTGTTTTGTATTTCCACACTAATTTTTTTTCAACACGCGTGTGATATTTAGCACTTTCTAGCTAAGTTAACCGTGCTGTTATTGTCATTTTCAAGGTATTCTTACACTATTATATTAACGATCGTCAAGATAAATATCTCAAAAATAGTTGCAGGCGTTCGGCTGTTACGAAATATCAATAGTAAAATTTAATTAAACAGGTATAAATTTTGCATCACTGCGTAGCAAATGGTTCAAACGACAAGCGTCTAGACTCTACAGTCTGACTATGGACTTTTCAACTGGCCAATCATAGGCCGTCGCCTTAAAGAAAGTAATTTTGAGGTTAAGCGATGTAAAGCCGGTTGTTGTAATTTAGGAACATAAAATGCTATTTATTAATATCGGTAAATAGGTTTTTTTGAAACGTCACGTATGCCAAAAACACTCTCCTTTTCAAAATTCTCAAAAGATCATCACACAAAAAACTACAAGTAGTGTTGTGAATATACAAATAAAAAATAAATTTTAATAATATATAGCAAGCAAGGTCTCATTATATATATAAGCAAGGGTCATTATTTGTGGATAAAATTAATTTTTTGTATTGAGACTTTGCTTGTTTATACTATTTATTATATATTTCTTATTTGCATAATACAGTGTTAAAATACCTTAATTATTTGAAATACCCTGTATAGTATTAAATATATTTATTTTTAACCATAACATAACACATTTTATTAAAATAAAAAAAAATTGTTATTTATAAAAATATTAAAAAATAACGAAATTTAACCGAACAACTGGGTGATTTATAAATTAAAGCATTTTTATGTTATATTTCTATCGCTTATCATCGGAAACACCCTGTATAACTTTGATAATTATATATATTTGGAACCATACGATGAACGACAGTATAAAGAAATATTTACAAAATTTCTTTAAAAATTAATTTAAAAAATATTGACTTCTTTGAGTGACCTTGTATAAATATAAAAAATATAAATTGTGATAACTTGCGCCAAGCTAATGTCATATACAGTATCACTTTGTTAACAATTAATTTAATCCCGAAAATACAACGATTTAACAAAAAATACTAAATAATTTTCGTCACTCACCCGGTATATAATAAGAAATTTTAGACTATTTTTATAGTATTCTATCCTATTTTTGACAGGGTCAACAAAAATCCAGAAAAACAAACCAAATTAATATTATAAACTAAGAAAATATAATGTAGTGAAAATTTATATTTTGCAACTTGTTGTATCGTGTTGTATCTCAAAAGCTGGTCGGCAGATTTTATTGTGGCCATTGATACTTTGGATCAGAATGGCATTCTCTAAAACATACTAAAAATTGAGGAAATTTAACCAAGGGCCATTTTCCATAAGAGAAGTGCGGGGTTCTTTATGTAATCACACTTTTTATGCGAAAATATTTTCCTGAAATACAATAAGTTGTTACAATAAGTACATACAGCGTAGCGGTTTCTACCGTGCTGTCGGCCGACGCTCCTGTAGCTGTGACAAGTAGGGCTGGGCAATATTGAAATTCCAATATCGAATATCGATATTAAAAAATATCGATATAGTCGATATATCCATAATATCGTTGATATCGAAAATATCGATAAATCGAAAATGTCGATAAATATCGATATTTTATTTTTTAAGTATCTTATTTATTCGATATATCGATAATATATATTACAGATAAAACATAAAAATATTTTATTATAAATATATCAATATTTTCTTATGTGCCCTGTAAAACTTCGTACCTTTATTTCAAGGGGAAACTCTACTTATGAAAACATGAAGAAAAATGATTCAATTAAATATTGATCCTTAAATGTGTTATAAGGAAGCTATATGGCCGTCCGAGGGTTTTTGATTGAACATACCAATTATAGGTTATGAAATTATTTAAATAAATCCTTTTTTTTCTAAACTATTAGCCCAATAATTTTTTACACGACTACCTTTTTTGTATAAAAGAAAACATGATCATAATAATTAAGCTGAAAAAAGGGAACGCGACGCGGCGTTTTTTTTAATGCACATTTACAAATTTTATTGCTCGCCAAATATGTAAAATAAAAATAAGAACTAGCTATTTAAGGGAATAACCAACAATATTTGGATATTTTTTATATTTACAAAATGCATTTGGCCAAAGATTACCAGGTACCAGGTCGTTGTTCATCATTAAAAAATACTTATACCTATATCAAATTAGTGGTAGGCGATATTAAATATCAATATGTGTATTGGAACACCGACATATATATTATACTGAAAGATTGACTTTATTAAACCGAAGACACGTGTATAAAAATTCCATTAGTGACAGTCGAAAATGGTATTAAACACTAAACAAATCAGGAATCAGGTAAAGGCGTAAATAGAGGATAAAAACAATAATGATTATCGCATTCTTCCTTCCTTTTATTATCAATGATATTCATCCAAATATTTAGGCGACATTCTTACACCAACATTAAAAAATCGATATTATCGATTAATATCAATAATATCGATAAATATCGATATATCGAATTTTTGCCCAGCCCTAGTAACAAGACACACATGGCGATTTCGGCGCGGTTTCTGTGCGACGGCATTCGCAAAACAAATCTAGATCAATTTTTATTGAAATTAGTTAAACTTAAACTAAATAAACTTATTTGCTTTGGGTCTTTGAAAACTGCCAGTTTAGACCAGTATATTATAACTTCAGGTATATTCTAGAACCACTTCAAGAAAGAAAACAGCTAGCGGCTAATGTAATAGACGGTGCACCGAGGCGGTTTTAAAACCGCGCGACGCGCCCCGTTTGGACTCGGTCGCCGCCTCGGCTGCCGAGGGGGCACAAACCGCTGTCTGTATCATCGTCCTACGTCCGCATGTGAATGAAGATGTTACAGTGTTTCTCAGGTTAATTTAATAACATAAAAAAGTATTAAACTCCTAACCATAGGCGTCGCCAACCAAGTAATTAAAATGCGTAGGGTATTGTTTTAATTTTTTAAGATGATAATAATATAAATAAAGCAACTTTAACATAAAAAAGCATTAAACTCCTAATCATAGGCGTCGTATTTCCAAATAATTAAAATGTATAGAGTATATATTGTTTTAAATTTTTAAAATGATAATACAATATAAATAAAACAATTTTAATAGGTAACACGTTGTAAACGAACATTATTGATTTAAAATGCAGTAACAATTGAATTAATGGAATCATCGTAATTTTCAGAAGTGGAATCGTTTTTAGGTTGGATCACTATTGGTGCTATAGGCGATAAAACAGGGATATTCCATTTCTACAGTAACATGAGCTTTGCAATTTTTACATACATCGCTACTCGACATGTCGTTAATTACCTGCCGAATATTATCAAGGACAGCTACGCTAAAAATTAAAATAATACGTTGACATTGAACATGTTAATATTTTTTTCTTAATTCCGGACTTGTTGCGCTCTCGAAGGCCGACTCCACCGAGCATGTTGGCAACAATATAATTCACCTTGATCTGCTGTTTAAAATGATCGCTAAAAAGCCATTGCTGATAATAAAATGTACCAAGTAAAAACGTATCTGTCCAAAACCACACAGTGATAAACCAAAATTTAATACGTAGATTATAGCAAATATGTTAAACCACCTACTCCACTGTCCTTTTCCTTAAGAAACTATTAATAACTGACATGATAGTGATGATGGCTTAGTTATCTTTTAGCAGGTAGATAAGAAATATCGTGATTCGCGTGATTGTGTTTGTATTAGTATCATTCACAGATTGCTGCAAGCTTAAATTTAGTAAAATCGGATAAGTCGTTTAGAAGTTACAGCAATTTTAATGTTTACACTTTCAATAGCTTCTCCCACTCTTATCGAGTGAAAGTGTAAACATTAAAATCCTAGTTAAAATCGCTGTAACTTCTAAACGACTTATCCGATTTTACTAAATTTAAGCTTGTTTGGAAGAGAAAGGTAAGTATCTTCAATTGGTGTATCCAATGGTACGCGATAGTTTCTAATAAAATTGCTAGAGGGCGCAATTTGTATTAAAAATTATTCTATTGGCAATAACTCTAAAACGGATAAAGATATCGAACTGCGGCTTTGACATTTTTTTAGCAAATTTCATCTACTTTTCAATTATGGTATAATTATACCGTATGATTTATTTTTTCGGAGTAAAATCAAAAAATGTATTGTTATTGCAAATTGCGCCCTCTAGCATTTTTTTTGAGAACTATTATGGACAACTAAATACGATTGGTGAAAGTGCATACATTTCTCTTCCAAACAGTCTTTAGTTTGCTAAAATCGGATAAGTCGTTTATAAGTTACAGCGATTTAAATGATTACACTTTCAACAGCTTCCCCCACTCTTATTAAAGTCGGTACGCCAATGAGCATAGGACCAAAATGATGCATAATTGTCCTAGCTTTAAAATGGTGTTATCAAACATATACCTTAATGTGGAATTTTCGAAGTTATGTAAAATTTTAAAATTTACTTTTCAATTGCGGCAAAATGCGGAACTTAAAAATTATTTCCAGGATTTTCTCATGGTCACTTTAGTTATTAATTTTTTTTTCCTGAATTTCTATGCCCAATAGTTTCCGAGATATGGCCGCTCTTCGACCTTAATGAAACACCCTGTATAGGTATACGAGAAACAATTATTTGTTTGTTATTAATTAGTTGTTTTTTAACAATGAAAACCCTTTTTATTTTAATTTTAATTTTTTTTTCTAAATAATATTTCTTAAGGACTAAAAACGTATAATAATATAAATGTTCTTCTTTTTTTCACACTCAAAACTTCTTAGTTTAGAGTATTTGTAAACAAGCTTTCAAAGAGAGTTACTGACTAACAATTGAATACTGATATAAAACGAACATTTTTTAATAAAAAGAACTTAAAGAATTAAAAAAAATAGATCTGACAACCATGGTTGTGAGGTCGGTCTTTTTGAAGCCTGTTAAACGCTTTTTTATGTCATCAAACTGAGTTTGGATAAATTATAACTTAATTTGAATAGGAGCTATAAATGCCTATCGTACTATTGCAGGACCCTGTATAGCAAAACTAACGCATTATACATCATAAAAAGATTCCGAGTATTCCTTAACCTCTTTTAAATTAACAGCAAACATGGATGAGCCCTCGCAGTTTTCAATTTTCATAGAAAAATCATTGTAGTCACTGGTAAATTTCTTATTTTCCCACTTATTTACTGATACATAATACTTTCTCGAATCATATTCATGATTCACATGAAATGCACATACTTTTAATTTTGAATCTTGTTCATAATCAATTGTACATTTAAAATTGTCTCTTGTAGCAATAAAAATTTTCCCTGTACCTTTAAACTTGCTTGGTATAAAACAGATAACGTTTTCGTTGCTGAATTTAGACCCTTTAATATAACCATCTCCAAAATATGACTTTACAAAGTCTTCCTCGCCCAGTAGTCTTTTTTTATTGAGAACGCACTGATTTTCGTGTGACAACACATCCCCACTTCTGAAAAATTTTTTACATCCGAATTTACAGTAGAAACTAAGCAAATTATATCCTACTTCGCCAAGTTTTTTTAAGACGGTTCCATTATTATTTAAACTCGTCGTTATGCCTCGAGAGTAGCAGGTCCCGCAAATATAAATAAATTTCTCGTCATAGTAAATGTCCTTGATGAAACCAGAAGAAGAGAAAAAATTGTAACAAAAATCGCAGGCAACTTGTAAAGAAAAATTATTAAGTACAATTTTTAGTCCGCATTTAGATAGTTGAAACTTGGCCAGATCCACATTTTTATAAGTTTTTTTAAACTCACTATCCAAATATATTTTTCGTAGTATTTTCTTTTTAAACTCTGTATTATTTTGAAGAATGAACGGGTTTACTTCTACAAGTTTCGTGGCAAAGTCAAAAATTATTTTACAGCTAATTTGGAGCAGTTGTAAAGGAACATTATATGCAAAACCCTCTATACCAGGATTTATTAGATAGTACTTTAAGTTCGTACAGTCACTTGTACCTGTGGAGTATAACACTTCTTCATCTGTTTCATCATCTCTGTTAACAAAGGAAACCTGAAACTTGCACGTTTTTCTTCCATCTTTATTGCCTCCTACTATAGTTGCACAATTCACTGTCAATTGTTTACAGTCCCAATACAAAATTATCATAAAAATTCTATTTGTCAAAAAGGAATATTTTAAATAATATTTAGTAAAACATTGTTCCGTTAGTTCCGTAGTTACCACTGACCCTTTTAATATACCTCTGGGATGTTTCGTTTGAAAATGGTGAATTAATAGTAACAACGGCAATGATTGTTTAGTTGGACAAATAGGGCACTGCACCATTGTTCCGTGACAATCCTTTTCATGTTCCTTAACACCCATATAATGCAATATTTTTGCGCACCCTTCGAATCTGTTGACACATGGAAAAAGCATTTTTTTCGCCAACGTTTCGAATATAGAAATAGAACCACCATCATCTGGGTGTGAGCACCTTCCACATTTTATTTCACCGGTCCTATAGAATTTGGTTGGCGCGTATGAAAGATATTTTTGGCACACAGAACAAGTTTGATGTTGTAAAACGTTATCCGGTATAATATAAGCCATTTCGTTTGGATTTAGAAATTAATACAGTTAAAATATTTACTTAAACAATAACACATTACGTACTGCACCGAACTAAATAAAAGTATTATTAAGTCTGGTTATCTTATCGGATTTATAGTAGTGGAACATGGGGTTGAACCCAAACAGCATTAAATACGTATACATGTTACGTTGGTGCTTATTAGTCCAAACCAAGCATGTACGGTTCCTTAAATGTACGTATTATACATATACGAACATTTTAGGGCATTAACGGTACCCACGTACGCACAGGACGTAAAATATACGTATTAAATAAATACACAAGAGATAACAAGCGATACGTACTTTTATGTATAGGTAATAGGCAGTTGAAGTGCGGTCACGAATGTTAACGTATACGTACAAATTGACAGCTACGCATGCGCAGTAATCACGTTTTGACGTACGTGTTTTAAGCAGTTCAACGGGCGTACGTTACATTGCGTTGTTTTACGGGACGTGAAAAATGAACGTTCCGTTACCCGAAGGACCTCCGAATATAACCGATTATTTCCGAAATGCCGTTTTTTGACAAAAGGTTCCTAACTTTTTTCTGCGGTTGTAAATGAATAACTTTTTCTAACAAAAAAACTACAAACAAATCGACGTTGTGGTCTGGTGGTCAGCGCAGCGGCCTCACAGATCGTAGGCCCGGGTTCCATTCCCGGTGCCGGCAACGTCGATGTTAAATTTGGAATTTGGTTTAAGAGGTGGCGCCGTCTTTCGGAAGAGACGTTAAACTGTGGGCCCCGTGTCATGGATGCTGGCACGTTAAAGAACCCTACCCTCGACAAAGAGGGATTCGGCAAAAATTACCAGATAGTGTGTGACAAATTCCCTGGCGTCGGTGATTGGCCTCGTTGCGGAAAAAGGCCGACGTAAAATAAATAATTAAAAAAAAACTACAAACAAATCGCTCATAATTTTACACTAAAAAATTCCGTATTGCAGCTGTGCTGCTGCAGTGTTCTTAACTTTTAACAAATCACAGAAAAAGGTAGAAAATAAAGATGATAATAATATGACAAATGTGACATTGCATTTTTTGCAGGTTACAAAAGATAAGCACTTCAACTAAAATTATTGCCACCGGTTTGTCACGTTAACTCCTCAACTAACGTGCGTAAATTTGGTTACGTATTTGTTGTACTTCAACTGCCTAATGGGTGAAAAAATAATTTCATTTTTAAATAATCGATTCAAAATATAAGGCAAGAAAATTTTGATTTTTTACTTATATTTTGTAAATTGCACCAGTTTTGTAAAATAAGACTCAACGCAACCTACATAAAACTTCTTAGTTTTGACAATGCATTATTTCAGATACATATTCTTTAAAGTAGCGCCATATTAAATGTGTGGTTTCCTACAAAATCAAAATTGGAATCAAAATTGGGCTATTAAAATTTGGTTGCAGGTGATGCAAAGTTTATTTATTTTTGACCCTGTATAGGTAAGGTAACTGCATAAAATAAGTATTTTTGAAAACGCAGTTTGTGTCTGAAAGTAATACACTTTAATATTAAGACAAAAAGAACACAGTATCATCAGTAAAGTGTTCATTAAGTGGAAAATTAATTTTAGTGGTGGGTAAAAAATCAAAATTATCTTATGCAGCTGAAATTTTGCATGTGGGCTGTAACCTGCATTTAAAAAAAAAATTTCTAATAACTTTTTTTTTCGATACTTTCAGAAATAACCCCACTTTTGAAATATTTTTTGGAAAAAATTAAAATTTGACAGATAATGCGAATCACGTGACTACTATTTTTTTGCTTAATTTTTACCGATCGAAGCAGAACTTGATGCCAAAGTCAAATTTCGAAACAAGCTATTAATAAAAAAAAAATCTTATATGATGCGGACTTTACTGGTCACACTGTAGGTAGGTATACAGGGTGAGGATTTTAAAGTGTTACAACGCAATATCTTAAAAGCGGCTAGAAATATTTTAGTCAAATTTTGGGACGTGGATAGAGAGGTTGGGGGACAAATTTTAAAATATTTTTGACATTTACCCCTTCCCCCCTCCAGATTTTATGTGGCTAGTGACAAATTTGAAATGTCAAATGGAAAGGTATTTATTTTTTTCGATAATTCGATTCCTCGTCAATAATTACGTAAGTGAGCAGAAAATTGTTACATTTACTCTACTGGTTGCTTAGTTACGAATTTTTCAATAAATAAAATTGGATTACTTAAAACTATGATAATTCCTT
Source organism: Polydrusus pterygomalis (assembly GCA_963969555.1). NCBI lineage: Eukaryota > Metazoa > Arthropoda > Insecta > Coleoptera > Curculionidae > Polydrusus > Polydrusus pterygomalis. Next base: position 31,008,415 of record OZ018375.1, read on the forward strand.
AAATTTAACGACGATCATGCTTCAAAAGATGTTCGAAATGACCCCCATCCATTTCTAAACATTTTGCAATTCTTTTTTGACATGAGTTGCGCACGCGAGTAAACATTTGAGGAGTTACTAAATTACATGCTTGTTGAATACGATCTTTCATGTTTTCTGGTGTGGTCGGTGGTGTAGCCATAACTTTATCTTTTATAAATCCCCACAAGAAAAAATCTAATGGGGTTAAATCTGGTGACCTTGCAGGCCAATTTACAGGACCACCACGACCAATCCATCTGTTTCCAAACATTTCATTTAGTGTATCTCGAGCTTGTCGGGCAAAATGTGGCGGAGCACCATCTTGCTGAAACCATAGTCCTTTTTGATTTCCATTATTATTCAGAAGTTGTGGCAAATCGGTTTGTAAAAAATTATTATACATTTCTCCATTTAGGTGACGGTAAAAAAAATGTGGTCCAATGACTCTATCTCCGACTATGCCACACCAGGTATTAACCGACCAAGGATGTTGGTTTGGCAGAAATCTCACCCAGTGAGGATTTTGAGGTGCCCAATAGTGTAAATTGTGCCGGTTGACCTTAAATTAAGAAAAGCAATATTGATTGAATTAGTACAAAATTAAAAATAAATCTAAATGTATGAGAATATTCTCTAAACACCCGTTAACGGGTGTTTAGATATGTATTTATCTATGTACACCTATCAAGTAGTGGATTACTTATTTTTGATTATTAAAAGTTACATTAATCCATATTAATTTAAATAATTACCCGACCACAATTGGTAAATGTAGCTTCGTCAGAAAATACTATCTTTCTTAAAAATGCATTGTTTTCGTGAATTAAAGTTTGTAACCACGTACAAAATGTAATCCTATTTGGAAAGTCTTGGCCATACAATTCCTGATGAAGAGTTATGTGGTAAGGGTGAAAATTGTGCTTGTGTAAAATAGCCAGTACCGATTTTTGGCACCTTCCTGAATCACGAGCAAGTTCCCTTGAACCAACATGAGGATTTACAGCTATTACACCCAACACTCCAACGGCTATATCGTCATTAGTTTTTGTTTGTCTTCTAACTCTGTTCTTATTTTTAAGGATTCCCGTGCTGAGACCTCGATCTTCTAATCGCTTAAATGCCATATGAGATTTTTGAATGGCGGGAAACCTAACAGTCCACAATTGCGCCTCTTCCCGGTAGTTTGTTCTACATTCTCCCAGAATTAAAAACATGTCTATTTCAATGTCATAAGATTGTTCCATAATTGCACTGAATAATGAACTTTATCAACAGAAAATACGTTTGCATCAGAATCAGATTATTACTACTTGTCAAAGTCAAAACTGGTTTCCTAGGATACAACATAATTAAAGGTTTGGATAAACAATAATCATAGGAGGTAGGTGTCATGATTTAAAATGTGTAGTTTTAAGTATTCCAATTTTATTTATTGAAAAATTCGTAACTAAGCAACCAGTAGAGTAAATGTAACAATTTTCTGCTCACTTACGTAATTATTGACGAGAAATCGAATTATCGAAAAAAATAAATACCTTTCCATTTGACATTTCAAATTTGTCACTAGCCACATAAAATCTGGAGGGGGGGGGAGGGGTAAATGTCAAAAATATTTTAAAATTTGTCCCCCAACCTCTCTATCCACGTCCCAAAATTTGACTAAAATATTTCTCGCCGTTTTTCAGATATTGCGTTGTAACACTTTAAAATCCTCACCCTGTATAATGATCGACACATTTTAATAAATTGGTTTACAATTATTTATTATTTCTATACGTTCAATTTTTATCTAAATTATACTAATTATTATTGCTTATACAGTGTCCGCGGAAAAGTCTGCACCACATGGAAAACTTTTTTATGCTTTTTTTGTGCAAATCTGTTTTTGGCACGCAACAAAAGCTTAAAACTTTTGACTTCTGACGTGCGTTACACCTGTCATTTCCGATCTGGGAAAGTCTATGGCGATCAAAAATAGGATCTTTAAAATTTAGATTGTAATAAACTTAATAACCCTATTAAGTATTTTTGTAATCTCTTTACAATGAGAGAAAGCCTTCTATTCCTTATAAGAATTCACAAACTCCTTATAAAACTGTTTAATAGTATATGTGACAGCATCGCGCTTTCCTACTATACTGTAAGACAACGAAAATTGATACACCGTTGTGTAGTGATAATATCACGGTAATTTAGCCAATAGGAAATAGGAGTTAGTGCTACCATATAATGGTTTATAGCCATTATTGCTATGAATACACACAGTAATTATTAAGATCTATTGGAGGTGTAATCCAGTTTTATATGATGTATTAGTTCCGACTGGCAGTTGTTATAAAACTTGTCATTAATCATAAAAATATTTGCTTGCTACGGTTAATAAAGCATATGACTTATCAAAAATTAGTACTGTATAGTTCTCAAAAATTTAAATAGCTTCTAGTGTAATATTGTTCTTGTCGTTTAACATTGCATATGATTATCTATTTATGCAACATGGTTTAATGAGATGGTAATTTTGTCCATCTATATAATATATAAAAATGAATGTCTGTCTGTGTGTCTGCATGTATGTCCCGTATGCGTTCCTATGCCATTTATCCGATTACGGTGAAAATTTGGTTCCTATACCAAAATCCGATTCTTGCAGTTACGATCTTGGACAAAAAAGAAATGCAAAAAAATTGACATATTAGACCTGCCAAAATGTGACATCAGTGATTTAAAGTCTTATTATTTAAATTTTTAACCTCGCAAACTTGCAGCCTAAGATCTAGGAAAGGAAAAAAATGAAAAAAATTTGACACTGACCTGTCAAAATTTGACAGGTCAAGTATAAATTTTTTTCCCCCTTACTTTTGATATCGCAATCTTGCAGCTACAATAGTCAACAAGAAAAAAATAAAAAAAAATTTGACACCCACCTGTAAAAATTTTACAGCTCAAATGAAAATTGTTTTTTTTTTAAATTCTTGATATCGGATTCTTGCGGCTATGATCTAGGCGAAGAAAAAAATAAAAAAAATTTGACACCTACCTGTCAAAATTTGACAGTTCAAGTATAACTTTTTTTTTTGTTACTTTTAATATCGCATTCTTGCAGCTACGATACTCGACAATAAAAGAATGGAAAAAATTTGACACATACCTGTCAAAATTTGACAGCTCAGGTATAAAATTTCGTTATTTAGGTACTGAAAATTTCTTTAATTTCGTTTTCTTAAGCGACAATCATGGATACCAGAAAAACGAAATGGATTTGTGAAAAAATTACACAATGTTTTAAAGCAATCTTTGGTTGTGAAAAAATTATACATAATAATTGATAAGACGATCTTGGGTTATGAAAAAACTATACTATTGTGAAAAAACTACAGATACCCGAACAGTGCGGTGCCCGAAGGGTTCGGCACAATATTATTGTTTCAAATACATCATGGATTGCGGATAAATTGACACATACCCAAACAGTGCCGTGCCGAAAGGATTCGGTATAATAGTATTGTCACAAGTGTACAACGATCTTAGGTTGTAGAAAAAATGACACACACCCGAACAGTGTCGTGTATATATATAAAAATGAATGTTTGTCTGTCTGTCTGTATGTCCCGTATGCGTTCCTATACCATTTATCCGATTACGGTGAAAATTTGGTTCCTATACCAAAATCCGATTCTTGCAGTTACGATCTTGGATAAAAAAGAAATGCAAAAAAATTGACATATTAGACCTGCCAAAATGTGACATCAGTGATTTAAAGTCTTATTATTTAAATTTTTAACCTCGCAAACTTGCAGCTATGATCTAGGAAAGGAAAAAAATTTAAAAAATTTGACACTTACCTGTCAAAATTTGACAGGTCAAGTATAATTTTTTTCCCCCTTACTTTTGATATCGCATTCTTGCAGCTACAATAGTCAACAAGAAAAAAATAAAAAAAAAATTTGACACCCACCTGTAAAAATTTTACAGCTCAAGTGAAAATTGTTTTTTTTTTTAAATTCTTGATATCGGATTCTTGCGGCGATGATCTTGGCGAAGAAAAAAATAAAAAAAAATTTGACACCTACCTGTCAAAATTTGACAGTTCAAGTATAACTTTTTTTTTGTTACTTTTAATATCGCATTCTTGCAGCTACGATACTCGATAATAAAAGAATGGAAAAAATTTGACACATACCTGTCAAAATTTGACAGCTCAGGTATAAAATTTGTTATTTAGGTACTGAAAATTTCTTTAATTTCGTTTTCTTAAGCGACAATCATGGATACCAGAAAAACGAAATGGATTTTTGAAAAAATTACACAATGTTTTAAAGCAATCTTTGGTTGTGAAAAAATTATACATAATAATTGATAAGACGATCTTGGGTTATGAACAAACTATACTATTGTGAAAAAACTACAGATAGATACCCGAACAGTGCCGTGCCCGAAGGGTTCGGCACAATATTATTGTTTCAAATACATCATGGATTGCGGATAAATTGACACATACCCAAACAGTGCCGTGCCGAAAGGATTCGGTATAATAGTATTGTCACAAGTGTACAACGATCTTAGGTTGTAGAAAAAATGACACACACCCGAACAGTGTCGTGTATATATATAAAAATGAATGTTTGTCTGTCTCTCTGTCTGTATGTCCCGTATGCGTTCCTATACCATTTATCCGATTACGGTGAAAATTTGGTTCCTATACCAAAATCCGATTCTTGCAGTTACGATCTTGGACAAAAAAGAAATGCAAAAAAATTGACATATTAGACCTGCCAAAATGTGACATCAGTGATTTAAAGTCTTATTATTTAAATTTTTAACCTCGCAAACTTGCAGCCTAAGATCTAGGAAAGGAAAAAAATGAAAAAAATTTGACACTGACCTGTCAAAATTTGACAGGTCAAGTATAAATTTTTTTCCCCCTTACTTTTGATATCGCAATCTTGCAGCTACAATAGTCAACAAGAAAAAAATAAAAAAAAATTTGACACCCACCTGTAAAAATTTTACAGCTCAAGTGAAAATTGTTTTTTTTTTAAATTCTTGATATCGGATTCTAGCGGCTATGATCTAGGCGAAGAAAAAAATAAAAAAAATTTGACACCTACCTGTCAAAATTTGACAGTTCAAGTATAACTTTTTTTTTGTTACTTTTAATATCGCATTCTTGCAGCTACGATACTCGACAATAAAAGAATGGAAAAAATTTTACACATACCTGTCAAAATTTGACAGCTCAGGTATAAAATTTCGTTATTTAGGTACTGAAAATTTCTTTAACTTCGTTTTCTTAAGCGACAATCATGGATACCAGAAAAACGAAATGGATTTGTGAAAAAATTACACAATGTTTTAAAGCAATCTTTGGTTGTGAAAAAATTATACATAATAATTGATAAGACGATCTTGGGTTATGAACAAACTATACTATTGTGAAAAAACTACAGATACCCGAACAGTGCCGTGCCCGAAGGGTTCGGCACAATATTATTGTTTCAAATACATCATGGATTGCGGATAAATTGACACATACCCAAACAGTGCCGTGCCGAAGGGATTCGGTATAATAGTATTGTCACAAGTGTACAACGATCTTAGGTTGTAGAAAAAATGACACACATCCGAACAGTGTCGTGTATATATATAAAAATGAATGTTTGTCTGTCTGTCTGTCTGTCTGTATGTCCCGTATGCGTTCCTATACCATTTATCCGATTACGGTGAAAATTTGGTTCCTATACCAAAATCCGATTCTTGCAGTTACGATCTTGGACAAAAAAGAAATGCAAAAAAATTGACATATTAGACCTGCCAAAATGTGACATCAGTGATTTAAAGTCTTATTATTTAAATTTTTAACCTCGCAAACTTGCAGCCTAAGATCTAGGAAAGGAAAAAAATGAAAAAAATTTGACACTTACCTGTCAAAATTTGACAGGTCAAGTATAATTTTTTTCCCCCTTACTTTTGATATCGCATTCTTGCAGCTACAATAGTCAACAAGAAAAAAATAAAAAAAAAATTTGACACCCACCTGTAAAAATTTTACAGCTCAAGTGAAAATTGTTTTTTTTTTAATTCTTGATATCGGATTCTTGCGGCGATGATCTTGGCGAAGAAAAAAATAAAAAAAAAATTGACACCTACCTGTCAAAATTTGACAGTTCAAGTATAACGTTTTTTTTGTTACTTTTAATATCGCATTCTTGCAGCTACGATACTCGACAAAAAAAGAATGGAAAAAATTTGACACATACCTGTCAAAATTTGACAGCTCAGGTATAAAATTTCGTTATTTAGGTACTGAAAATTTCTTTAATTTCGTTTTCTTAAGCGACAATCATGGATACCAGAAAAACGAAATGGATTTGTGAAAAAATTACACAATGTTTTAAAGCAATCTTTGGTTGTGAAAAAATTATACATAATAATTGATAAGACGATCTTGGGTTATGAAAAAACTATACTATTGTGAAAAAACTACAGATACCCGAACAGTGCCGTGCCCGAAGGGTTCGGCACAATATTATTGTTTCAAATACATCATGGATTGCGGATAAATTGACACATACCCAAACAGTGCCGTGCCGAAAGGATTCGGTATAATAGTATTGTCACAAGTGTACAACGATCTTAGGTTGTAGAAAAAATGACACACACCCGAACAGTGTCGTGTATATATATAAAAATGAATGTTTGTCTGTCTGTCTGTCTGTCTGTATGTCCCGTATGCGTTCCTATACCATTCATCCGATTGCGATGAAACCTTGGTGAGTTGTTGTGTGCAGGCCGAGGAAGGTTTCAGCATAAAAAAAAGTGGCATTGTAACAACGCATGCCGGGTACTAATATATAGAATAATTCGGGTTTGTTCGGGTTTGTATCTATAAATCTGTAAAGTATTACTTGACGTGATGGTGAACTCGCCTTATTATGGCATCTCAGAGAAAGCGACCATACCAAGACGTATACCAGGGCGTATACCGGTAAGTATACCAGGCATTGCAACGCATGCCGGGTGCACGCTAGTAGATTATAAAGTCCAATATTAACAATGGGTTGTGTGAAAAAATAATCTTCTATTGCTTTATCTGACATGCAAAGTTAAAAGAAACTTAAATATAAAATAAAAATAAATTGATTAAAACAGGTATTTGTACGATAAATAGTATTCAAATTCAGAGAGGACCGCTAGAAGACTCCGAACAACGATATGACCTGAGCAAAAATACGTTAAAACTATTAATATGGCGCGCAGCGATTGCCGATCGCTACTATCGAGTTTTCGGATAATTTTCTTTGTGAAGTGTTCTTAGTTTTTATTTTTTGTGTTAAGCAAAAATGGGGCACCTACGTAAGTTAGAAGGGAAATTAATAAAGCATTTGACTCTTTTTTTTGACACAAACATGCTCTTGGTAACAACGAACAAACCGGTTGCTAATACACCTTTATAAGTCCCTTTTATTGCATAAACTAGCGTGTACCCGGCATGCGTTGCAATGCCCGGCATTCGCCCCGGTATACCTACCGGTATACGCCCTGGTATACGTCTTGGTATGGTCGCTCTGTTCTCTGAGATGCCAGATGTTGGATGTGTTCTTAGTTTTTATTTTTTGTGTTAAGCAAAAATGGGGCACCTACGTAAGTTAGAAGGGAAATTAATAAAGCATTTGACTCTTTTTTTTGACACAAACATGCTCTTGGTAACAACGAACAAACCGGTTGCTAATACACCTTTTAAGTCCCTTTTATTGCATAAACTAGCGTGTACCCGGCATGCGTTGCAATGCCCGGCATTCGCCCCGGTATACCTACCGGTATACGCCCTGGTATACGTCTTGGTATGGTCGCTCTGTTCTCTGAGATGCCATAATAAGGCGAGTTCACCATCACGTCAAGTAATACTTTACAGATTTAACAAACCCGAATTATTCTATATATTACCCAGGCAGCACAAACACGACTTATATACATCTTGGCGAAGTATTTAAAGGAATATGTGACGCCTTTTATTACTTCGCAGAGAGGTCGCCTAGTAAGCTGTATCAATGCCAAATGTCCGCCACATCGATAATCTCATAGATCACTTAGAGAAGTTACAATGCGAATATCTTATTTTCATCGCAACCAGGACTCTGTGGGGATATGTTTTTGTCTGTACTAGAATATCTTTAAGATAGCTTACAGAAGTCACAATGCGAATTTCTTATTTTCATCGCAACCAGGACTATGTGGGGATATGTTTTTGTCTGTACTAGAATATCTTTAAGATAGCTTACAGAAGTCACAATGCGAATTTCTTATTTTCATCGCAACCAGGACTCTATGGAGATATGTTTTTTGTCTGCACTAAAATAACTTTAAGATAGCTTACAGAAGTCACAATGCGAATTTCTTATTTTCATCGCACTCAGGACACTTTGGGGATGTATTGTTTCGTCCTTTCTAGAATATCTTTAAGATAGCTGATAGAAGTCGCTATGTGAATTTCCTATTTTGATGGATAGGAGGGCGATTTTGAAAAATATTTATTGTAGTGGAGTAAAAAACAAGGCAAAAGTCGCTTTCTTCTCGATTTTTTTTTACGTTAGAACAAACTGAGACATATCTCATTTTATAAGGTACTAGGTGGTCATTGTATGTAAATAATAATATATAAAAGCGGTTCTACACCATTTTCTCTTCTGCTAAAACCATCAGCATTAAATAAATTTTCTGTCTCCTGATGATGGACGTTTCTACGTTCGTAACATGTAGAGACCCCTAAAGAATTTTTATTCTATTAAATTTTGTGAAGAAAGACTTTTAATAATAATAATAATAATAAGTTCATTTAAAATTTAATAATATAATAAATATGTTTATGTTTGTCTTCGATAAACTTATTCTTCAATCCCCTGAAGCTGAGCTTGTTAGGGGCAAATCTTATTTTTTGTTTTAGTATGTAAAATCATAAATCATAAATAAACATTAAAAATAAAGTTTTTTAAAGTAAAAATGTTAATTTATAGTATAAACGCAACTTTTTGAAGAAATATAATTACCTATAATAAAATTATTAATTTATAATTTTTAAGTAAAAAATATTACTTATATAAATTATTCAGAACAATATTAATTAATTAAAGCATTTCTAAAAATATTTTCAAATTTAGTTTTTTCTTTCTTTCCCATGCTTTAACCCTTAACTGGTGACCATGCGTCTCACAGACTCCGCAAGATCGTTTACGCATCGGCATTCCCCACCACAAATACGTTGCAAGCGACCGTTTCGTGTACCTTCATAGTAGTGTTGGGAAAAATCGACTTATTTTAATAATCGACTACCGAGTATTTGAGTAATTTAAATAACCGAATGATAATCGATTTTTCACTCAAATGCTTATATTAATATTGGCATTGGCGGTTCATCGTTAATGTTAATATACAGTATTTGTATTGGGAATAACTGACTCGGTGTTGTTAATCGATTAATTTTTTGCGGATTATTAATTGTGGCGGAGATATCTGTGGATTTTTGGCATGGTTCCCAGATCTTACAATTTAACAACTTGACTACTTGACCTTGAGATTTCACGATATTGCATAACTCATGATATTTATGAATACTGAATACTTACCACTAAACATTAAGTTTTCAGTAGACGCAGACGATTTAAATCTAAATAAAATGGTAAATCCTATTATCCTACGCAGGCAACCCGTAATGCAGTATTTAAATCTAAATAATAAATCACAAATATTATCTTACACAGGTAACCCGTAATGCAGTATTTAATTTGAATTATATCGCCAATATGGAGAACTAGAGGGTAGGAGGCCGATCGACAATGGCAGCATTTTCAAATTCTGTCCCGTTTTTTTGGTTAGTTCGCTATTGGCCGATAGATGCTCTCGCGTCGCAAGTGGGCTGGTGTCGTCTTCTTTTTCTTCATTTTTTACTTTTACTTTTGACAAATTGGCATTTTATTTTCGAAATAACAAATAACGTTTGAAGACAAGACGAGACAAATAACGTTGTATTGTAATTGATTTCCATATTTATAATGAATAATGGTACAATTTATAAAAGTTGAGTTTGCTTTGTGTCGGGGTGTAAGACAGGATCTTTTTCAGAGAGGAAACGCAGCCAAATAAGTCTCTTTCTAGCTCAAAGGTATAGCTAGAATGTATTTTAAAAACCAATCATCGTTGGAACTTTATACAGACCGAGTTTACTAATAAGTATAACAAAGTAAGTGTAAATTCATATAAAAGTCCTTATTTGTTCCTTAAGGAACTAATTTAAATAAAAAATAGTTATTGCGTCGATAAGAAACCATTTATTTAACACTTCGAACACGAGCGCCATCTTACGGCGACTCGTAAAGCTGAATTACCGATGCGAATTTGGAACCGAATCCAATGCATTGCGATCGGCCTCCTACCCTCTAGTTCTCCATAATCGCCAATAACCGAAACCACTCGGTGTAGCCGCTCGCTAAGAGATGGCTCTGGCCGCAGTGAGTGATTGACATGCGGGTAGCAACTTTGGAGACGCGTTGGAAAATAAAAACCATATTTGTTCGTCACTCGAATTATTTCCGAAGATAATCGAATTATTCAAGTGATTGAAAAAACCGAATGTTAGGTTATTTTTCACTCGAGTGATCCCATCACTACTTCATAGCCTTTAGTGTTCTGGCAGATGGTTTAGTGGGAGATACATCCGTCGTCTCTTTTTCGAGTTATTTATATCGCGGAGTCTAGTAGACGCAAGGTCACCATTTGTGTTATTATAATATATACATATATCTAGCGAAGACGAGGAAGAAAGCGTCATTTCTAGCAATTATTACTATGGAAAAAACAGGTTTAAGTGGTGTAAAAAAGAGCCAACCAGAAACGTCCGTACAGATGCTCATAATATATCTGTAAAAATTGTACCAGGCTAAAGCGGGACTAATATTTCTTTGTCTCTTTTAGTGATTTGCAGGTTTTGTGTAGAATTTATCTTTGGATATTTTTTACATTTTTTTACATAAAATATACTTATTTTTAATCATTTATTATGTTAATTTGCATATGCTTCAGATTTTTTTTGAAATATGCCTTATATTAATTTGGTGTAACAAAAATTCACCTTTTTTTATGTTTTTATTTTGACACTTCAAATTTGATTTTTCTTGTTAATATGGCGCCCCGGGCGGTCGCCCCATTCGCCCCCCCCCCCCCCCTTGCTACGTCACTGCCCCCAAGGAAATTTCTTTAAACTACGAACCTGAAATTTTATATAGGTTTTTATGGACTGAAGTTTTAGAAATTTAAAATAATTCCAATATTTGAGTAGGTACAGAAAATGAACACAGATTTGTACAAACAATTACTCAATGTCAAAAAGGTAAATGTGTGGGCGGACATCGGACTATTGAACCTTTTTTTTGGAAGAAAATTTGGGAAAAGATAATTTTTTGGAACTTTTACAAAATCAGAGAATCAAGATATTTGGTACATTTGGTAAAGGAACATGTCCAAAAGGCTTTGCACAATAGGATTACACCATAGATTGGAATGCTAAGGTTCCTGATCTTTAACTAAACGAAGTTTTCCTGTGGGGTCACACATTAAAAGTTTATGACCGTTTGGGATATTCCTTGACAGAAAACGGAGGACTGTTTGAGCATCTAATTAAAAACACAAGTTCATCTTTGACAGCTATTTTTATATGAAAAGCCTAATTGAAGTGCTCGGTGCAAAAACCGGTCAACTCCATTTTTTATAATTTGTGGAAAATCAATAAAAACTTTCCAACATTGTCATTTGTCAAAATTTTCTGTCAAAAAAAATTTAGATTTAAGAATTGGTATTGGGAAATGATTTAATACTAAACTGATGACAAAATATTTTTTTTACACTTTAGAAAATTTTTTTGAAAGTCTTGGAGTTGACTGTTTCTTGCACCGAACCTCCAATTAATGCTCAAATAAAGCAACATTATTTCGTTCGACATTTATTTATTGTGAAACACCATTATTTTTTAAATGAAAGCAACTCTAGAAACAATACCATAGAAAAGAAAACAAATAATGTGGTAAATATATAAAAAAAACACCTTTTAGCAAAGAAAACTGATCAACATAATTAAAACTAGAAATCTTCAGTTTCAACTTCGTCATTGTCACTGTCAGGTTGTTCTTGTTCTTGTTGTTCATTAGTATTTGCGACTCGGATTTCCTCGTAGTACTACTTATGTATTGGTGGTACATACTGATCTGCCAAAGACATGACATTTGCTATTTTTTTGGGGTTTATTTTAAGTGGAAATGTGTTGTACAGTTTGGTATTTGGAAATACTAAAACTGGTTAGGTTTCTTAATGGCAAATGATGAATATATTGTAAGACCTGCTGTGGTACTACACTGTATTATGTTTTTTCTTTTATTTTCAATAAGACGGTACTTGGAGACAGTAAATCTTTCTTTTTGTTGGTTACTGATGATTTTTTTAAAAATAGGTTTAAAGGTATTGGAAAAATCGAGAATCATATTCTGGGTAACATCTATTACGCGAAATTGTTTTGACGTTTTCGTGACTAAATTCCTCCATTCCACCGGCTTATACAAGGGGGGGGGGGTAATGGGGGTAATTACCCCCCCCCCCCCCAAGATTACTTAAGCGTTGTTTAATTTGTGCTTTTCTTGAGGATTTTGTGTTGTGTTTTTCATTTTTCTCACTTGAAAACCAAGCGCCATGATTCAGAAAAGGGCGTGGCACCCATGGCGCATTTTTTTTTGCGATCCCGATGCCCCCCCCCCCCCCCGAGAAGAAATCCTGGCTACGTGCCTGATCCTAGCCGATCGATTACCCCCCCAGACGCATGAACTGGATACGCCGTTGCTCCATTCAGAAGGTAAGTATACGATTTTGCCAATGTTGTTGGTGGCAAGAAACAGTCATCTCCTGGAGTTGACCAATTCTTGCACCTAAGTATTGGTGCAGTCAACTCCTTCGCCTATATATCTACAATAAGATTTGTCGGAGATGGCTGATTCTTCCACCAAAAGATGCGCAAACATTTCTTCTATAGGATGCATATAATAACTCAATTTGGGTAAAAAGTGGAGTTGACCGGTTTTTGCACCGAGCCCTTCAATTCATTCCTAACAATGTTGCCAGACCTGGTGTAAAATATAAATTAAAGGGAAATTCATAAAGCATTTGACTTTTATTTGGGCCAATTATTCAGTTAAACAATAATATTGGTTCAAAAAAATTAAAATAAAAAAATGCTCTGGGTAACAACGAACAAATCGGTTGTCAATACACCTTTTAGAACCAATTAGAGAGTATGTTAAGTCCCGTTTATTGTATAAATTGAGAATACATTTGACAATGTTGTTTCTTTATTATGATAACCGACAAGCTGTCGAAGACAATGTCGATATTTTGTGCTTAAAAAAAACTGTTTTGCCATGATAAATCAATACCAAGGTCGTAATTTTATATTATCATAATAAACGATTTTTTTAAGAATAATCCGCCCTTTTTTTACCTAATTTTTGTTTTGCATATTTTAGGAATCCCTACGGATAGGAAATGAGTAAGAAATATTTCATAATAAAGGACGCTTGCTGTAAAAAGCATCACATTACACTTCCTTGTATCAATAACTTTGTAAAAACCGGTTAATTAATAAATTTTTCTATGTCGAATTACTCAAAATTAAATACTCTTTCAGTTTTTCTTTAAAAAATTGTGAAATGCCGAGGAACCCACTTTGGGACTTGCACTTGCACCATAACCTGTATTTTTTTAAAGTATTGTTGTTCCCCTTGTGTTCAAATGTTGAAATAAATAAAGTTCTCATTATTTCTTTTATTAAGTAGATACTTACTTATACATAACCTTATTTGACAAAAAATTATTGGAAAATTAATTCATAAATTCTATATTTTAAGGGAAGTTATTGGCAGAACTAGTACTCTTCATAATATATAAGACCTTGGTAGAATCTCTAATAATATACGGTATAATTGTGTGGGGTGGGATCTACAAAAAATCGCTAAAACCTCTATATGTAGTTCAAAATTATATCCTAAAAATAATTCATAAAAAAACAAAAGCTACTCCTCACATTTACTCTACAATTCAGAAATCCTAAATATTCGATCACTGTATATATTATCAACTGCTGTATTGACACATAAAACCTCCACATTAAGAAATTATATTAATCACACATATCAGACCCGCAATCATATAAACGGACAGTTGATAATGAAGTAGGGGTAGAAAAAAACTCCTGTCGTCCTTCTTAAAAATTTATAAGCCTACGCGTTTTGGCATAAATGGCCATCATCAGGGCGTTCTGTAAGTAACAATAAAAAAAAAATATTTTTTAACTTTTTTCTTCGTTAGGACAGTTGATAATTCCTAACAGTAGTAAAAATATTAATTTAAAATTTATTCATTACTTAGCTCAGCCAAAAATTTATAATGCTCTTCCACTAGAAATAGGAAATATTCCAAACAGCAAAAACTTTAGAAAAGAATGTAGGATTTTTATAAGTAGCAATTTTAATAAATTTAGTGTATTATTTTAAAAATTAATCCTTCTCGCACATTTTAATAATAAGGCACACAAGTGCATAATATACTACTTTACATTACTCTTATTCTTATATTATTATATTATATACTCTATGAAACACTTATATTTAAGATATAATAGTATACATATACTAGCTTTTAATTAATCCTTTACATTATTTTTTAATATTAATTATTAATATTAATAATTTTTTGGACTTTATATTACTTATTTAATTTACACATTATTACAACATTAAGATTACTGTATTATTATTTTGAATTAATTTTATACATAACTACAGGGATTTAGTTTTCTAGGAGCAAAACTAAAAAATCCTATAAGACTATAAAAACGTTTATATTATTATAATATACATCATGTAGTAATTTCTTTTTAGGAATATGTAATATATTATTATTATTATTAATATTATTATTATTATTAATATTATTATTATTATTATTATTATTATTATTATTATTATTATTATTATTATTATTATTATTATTATTATTATTATTATTATTATTATTATTTTTACTTGCTTTTATTAGATGTATACTCATTATTTTTGTTGAATACTGTAAAATATGTTGAAACAAAAAAAAATTGGACATTATCATAATTCATTAGGTACTAGCCATATTTAATTTTTTAAATTTTACAAAGAGTTTTTTCTAAATAACCTATAATTGGCTTGTTTGAAAATAATAAAATGTATAGAAAAAAAAAAGCACAAAGTCTTTCTCCACAATTTTTTATTAGAATAACTAGGCGAACCTAGAATAATTCATGATAATTTTATTTAAATCGACATGTTCCGAGTGTAGAAACACTCATCATCAGAAAAACAAAGTGAAAGTTACAATGCTGATGTTGTTGGCAATAGAGAAAATAATACTGGGATTGAGCCGTAATGGAGCTTTCAATGGTGTACAAGAGGTGTAAAGGTGTAAGACAATCAAGACTTCAACATACTGGAAAGTCAAGGTTTAGTGCAAAGGCCCTGTCCTGGGCCTGCGTTTTATTCAGCTTTGTCAGAGACATGTATTGTGAAATTATGAAGTAAATTTGATACGTGCTGGTTGCAGTGGAACTTCTCCAACAAAGATATTCTAGTAAAACAAAAAACTTTTTAA
Source organism: Polydrusus pterygomalis (assembly GCA_963969555.1). Lineage (NCBI taxonomy): Eukaryota > Metazoa > Arthropoda > Insecta > Coleoptera > Curculionidae > Polydrusus > Polydrusus pterygomalis. The sequence goes on from OZ018375.1 coordinate 31,024,147, forward strand.
AAACTTTTTTAAAATTTTAATTTTGCACAAAATGTGTTTGTTTTGACTCCTGCCGGGGTAACTGGGCCATAAAAAGCCTGGCACCCCAACAGTTTTTTACTTTAAGTTAAATGGTAAGATGCTTCGATTTTTATAAAAAACAACTTTTTTTTCTTTTTCGTTCGAACTAGGTAATATGACAAATTGCAGATTTCTACTACAGTAATCGTTTTAAAATCCAGATAGGGCTACACTACATCCCTAGTTACTTGCGCCATATGCACTGAGGAAAATGATCTAATTCAGGTGTGCTAAGACATAGTTTGTATTCATATAGCTTATTTTTTATTAAGCAATATTAAATAAATGCTAGTATATCAAACCCGCCTTAGTGTTATATCAATTTATGATTTGCTAGAACAGTGTTTTTATGGGTAGAAATCAGTTTCATTAGCAGCACAGTCTTGTTGAATAATGAACCACTTTTAATATAGCAATTTTGTTAAGAAATAAATTGTATCTTCTTAATGCGACGCATTTTGTTCCTAGTAAAACATTTTCTCTACAATTAAGAAAGCAGAACAGCGTCCCAAAATAAAATTGTATCTGTTAGAACCTACAATACACAAGACATTGGTGGGGGTTCGTAGCGATCTTCAATCGCCGTGCGCCGTAGTATTAGTTTTAACGTATTTGTTGCGCAGGTCATAATATCGTTGTTCGGAGTCTTCTAGCTGTCCTGTCTGAATTTGAATTTCTTTGATCGTGTTTCAATTAATTTATATTTACTTTGTATTTAAGTATTTTTATTACTTTGTATTAAGTTTATTTGTACGTATAACTGTCCATGTCAGAAAAAGCAATAAAAGATTCTTATTTCACACAACCTATCATTAATATTGGACTTTATAATATATGGACAAATTTGACCATATTTTATAATAGATAATTATATGCAACGTTAAACGACAAGAAGAACATCACACTAGAAGCTATTTAAATTTTTGAGAAATGCAGTATAGGTACTGACTTTTAGTAGTAAGTATATGGTTTATTAACCGTAGCAAGCAAAAATTTTATTATGATTAATGTCAAGTTTCATTTCAACTGCCTGTCGGAACTAATACAGTATATAAAACCAGATTAGACCCCAAACAGAACTTTTTTTTTGTAACTTTACATATCTATTAATTATCTATACATTGGTATACACTATAAGTATCTATAAATTACTTTGATATTAAGTGTGCGCTCATGGACATAACATAGTCTGTGTGAGCATCATATTATCCGCTAGTTACTCATAAAAGTTCAAATAAACAATGAACCAATGAAAACTATCCTTTTTCTTAATATTAACAAAAAAGTCCCTTGTTTACAAAAATTTAATCGTGTCTTTTATCTTCTAGGTGTTAAGTTTGACCCAGGTATTCAATTTATACTTTATTCGCTTATATAGACCATTTTTACAATTTGCTGGTAATAAATTTATAACTCTTGGAGCTATACAGTGAGTCCCAGAAGTAATGTCTAAATTCATTTAAAATTCAGCGGTAAGTTTTTTGAAAAAACGCTCGTACCCGTCGATTTTTATTTCGAGGGGGACATATTTTACGAATATTGTCAATCTTGTTACTTCAAGCCCCTAGGAGGGAGGGGAGGTAAGATCTAAATCTTAAATGGATACCCCTATTTTATATAATTTTTTTGGATTCTGCATAAAATTCTGAACATTTTTTAATAAAAGCATTATTAGTCTATACTAAACAGTTTCCGAGATATTGATACTTGAAAAATGAGATTTTTGAACTTTGACAGCGTCTAGCTTTCTAACTGTACGTCTTAGAGTAAAACGGCTTACATGTCCCTATCTTCGATTTTTATTATCTTTCCAATAGTGTCAACTTCCGGTTAAACCGGTTGTAAGAAATATAGTACTTCCGGTTTAACCGGAAGTTGACACTATTAGAAATATAATAAAAATCGAAGATAGGGACATGTAAGCCGTTTTACTCTAAGACGTACAGTTAGAAAGCTAGACGCTGTCAAATTTCAAAAAGAGTCAATATCTCGGAAACTGTTTAGTATAGGCTAATAATGCTTTTATTAAAAAATGTTCAGAATTTTATGCAGAATCCAAAAAAATTATATAAAATAGGGGAATCCGTTTAGGATTTAGATCTTACCCCCCCTCCCTCCTAGGGGCTTAAAGTAACAAGATTGACAATATACGTAAATTATGTCCCCCTCGAAATAAAAATGGACGGGTGCGAGCGTTTTTTCAATAAACTAACCGCTGAATTTTAAATGAATTTAGACATTACTGCTGGGACTCACTGTATACGCAGTACATCTTTGAGTGGCATGATAGTGAGTGTTGGGTAATATTAATTGTTCATTAGCATTCGTTCTTGTCATTATATTGATTACTTAATAATTACTGTTAGTATTCAGAGCAATAATGGCTTTAAACCTATGGTAGCACTAACTTCTACTTCCTATTGGCTAAATTACCGTGACATTATCACTACACAACGGTCTAGCAATTTTCGTTGTCTTATTGTAGGAAAGCGCGTTGCTGTCACATAATTATACTATTAAACAGTTGTATAAAGAGTATGTGTATTCTTATAAGGAATAGAAGATTTTTTTCTCGGTGTGGTAGATTGGGTATTTCGCCGGCAATCGGCAATGCCGTAAAGTTTTTAATTAGATGGCGATAAGGGTTTCTGGTATAATAATTTATGGGATTTATCGGAGGTTTCAAAAATAAGAAATACACTTTGACTGGTGAGCACTAGACAAATGCTCAGAGGTCTGGGGGATTTGGAAAACGTTCTTCTAACTGTGCTGTGGAAAAATATTACTGATTGGCATGCCTTTTTTTACAAGTATTTTCCAAAAAGTTACGAACATCCTTTGGAGATAAGTTGACAAATAACAAAGTGGCTAAGATGACGAACATCGTGACGGGGCAAGGATAATCAATGTTGATTCCGCTGCTCAAAATGTCGAGACTGCATAATATACCACTTTGCCACTTTAAATCCTAGAGGATCTAAAGCTGAACTATAAATTTGTGACTTTTCTTCTTAGTTGTTTAATTATGTAGAGAAAGACTTCTTTTGGTTTGTTTTCGATTAGATATTTTTTAAAGATACTTTTTACTTTCAAATATATTATTCCTAATAAATATATTTTTAAACTTTGGTAAGGTATCGGATTTTTGGAGATATCAGTCAACTTACCCAAAGCAATTCGGCAACTTATCTGCAATGGGTATTAAGATGACGACTTGGTGGTAAAATAGTTTTTTTTATCCGATATTTCCTTGCCAGTCGTTTTAAATATTAATATGCTTTAAGTCAAAAATGTAATACAATGCATACCTCCTTTTTTATAAATAAATAGTAACATTACAACGCAAAAAGCCTTAGGTTCGTCAACTTGCCTTCCTTTCCCCTATTTATTAAAATATGCAAACAAAACTTAACCTGCTGTAACTTTACTAAATAAACATAACCTATAAACTTTTAACCAGAAACAAAACAAACATGGGACTAAAAATTACATGGCCTACCTGTCTCAATCGGCAGCAACATCCACCACCATCCAATAAGATTCTTCATATTTTAGCTGCTGTCCCCTTCATGTTTTAAATCACGGATAAATTCCCGAATTGCATCTCAGTTCGGATGCTGACGTCACGGGAATCGCACACCGACTGGATCCTGTGAAGCAGGATCTTTTCAGTGCCGGTCGGTGGCGTGTAGCAGGATGCGCGCAGGGATGGATCCAGGAATTCCTGTGTTCTCGTTCGAGATTGATTTTACGAAGAATGCATAGAGATAGGTCTAATATATAATTATTTTTTTCTAAGAACGTGTAGAAAGTAGTGGGGTTTCGCACGCGCCAGCTTGTAGAATGATGAATATTTAGTGATGTGTTAACGACTTGCCATTTGCAAGACATTTTTATTATTATTTATAGTATAATCAAAAAACTTTAACCTTTAAAAGAGATAATTATTACTTACACTATATCCACATTTCATTTACGCCGGGGCCAATACCCAGATAGCATCTTGTCCAAAGGACATACATTTTATACGTCCATTTTACGTTTTAACGACCAAGGAAGTACTTTGAAAGTACTATGTAAGTTCACCTGGGTGAGTTCTATGATAACTTATAAATTATATAATAATTATTAAATAATAATTTTTGGTTCTGACTGCCTTGCAATGTATATACAGGGTGTCCTAAAATATATGGTCAATAATTTGAGATTAAGTAAATTGGTTAAAATTAAAGTAGGAACTTCATATAAAATCGTGTCCTATGTTCACTTACTGCGAAGATACAGTCCCCTAAAGGGGGGTACTCTGAAGATGGGTCTTTCTAATTATTTTCGAAACCTTTGTGGGTACAAATTTAAAATTTAGATATTTTGGTAAACTTTGTACACTGAATAGAACTGTAGTCGTTATTTAAAAAATGTTGTCAGAAATAGGGGGTAGTAGGGTAAAAATAGACATAACTTTTTTTACCGAAACATTTCTACATTTTATGTCAAATTAGAAAATCCTGACATATTTTATGAAAAACGGGTACTATTAGATTCGCCGTTTTCTAGATAAACTTATTTAAAAATTACCCTGCCGGCTCTAAAGCTTGAAAATTACTTGACGGGAGATGACGAAATTTTGTATGGTGACAAGGCATTAACCCTGCTAAAAACAAGTTAAAGTAAGTTTCAGTTTGCCATATACAGAGTGGGTAGAAAAAAGGTTTTTTTATTTGGAAATTAATATTAGTTTTTTGCTTAATTTAACTATAACCATATTGTGTTAATACAGGGTCGATTATATAAATGGAAACGGTCGATTATTTCTTAAAGTAAGACAGTTAGCGAAAAAGGTTAAGTAAAAACGTTTTCGATGTTTTTAAAGTTATTAGAATAAGGAAAAAATAAGTATTCAGTATACAAGTTACTTTTCTTTTCAAAATTCTAAAAAAAAAATTTATTTATGTTACACTACAAATCTAAACTTTACCGATTTCGAGATTTTCACATTTTTGAATGTTATAAATTTCACGGATATCATTTAATAATCGTTGGGGCGCGGGTTTGTTCGGGTTTGTTCAAATGAACATTTTTGTAGTAATTTATTTGCAGATACCTACTTAATGTTTATAACACAATATCTCGAAAACGATTAAGTTTAGATATAAGGTGATTTACAAATTTTTATTTGAATTTGAAAAAGTCACCTCGAGTAATACCCTGTATACAGTGTGACCAGTAAAGTCCGCATCATATGAGATTTTTTTTATTAATACCTAACTTTATTCGAAATTTGACTTTGGCATCTGCTTCGATGGAGATAAAAATTAAACAAAAATATAGTGGTCACGTGATTCGCATTATCTGTCAAATTTTAATTTTTCCCAAAAAATAACTCAAAAGTGGGGTTATTTTTGAAAGTTTCGAAAAAGTTATAAGAAAAAGTTTTTTTAATTGCAGTTTCTAGCCCAATTCCAAAATTTCAGCTGCATAAAAACTACACCTACATAAAACTTCTTAGTTTTGACAATGCTTTATTTCAAATACATTTTCTTTAAAGTTGCGCCATATTTAAGGTGTGTTTTTCTACAAAATTAAAATTGGGCTATTAAAATTTGGTCGCATGTGATGCAAAGTTTATTTGTTTCTGACCCAGTATAAGGTAACTTCATAAAATAAGTATTTTTAAAAACGTAGTTTGTGTCTGAAAGTAATACACCTTAATATTACGACAAAAAGAACACAGTGTCATCAGTAAAGTGTATTCATTAATAAGTGGTGTATTCATTAATAGTGGAAAACTGGCAGTTAAAAAATCAAAATTATCTTATGCAGCTGAAATTTTGCGTGTGGGCTAGAAACTGCATTAAAAAAAAAACCTTTTGTAATAACTTTTTCGATATTTTCAGAAATATCCCCACTTTTGAATTATTTATTTGAAAAAATTAAAATTTGACAGATAATGCGAATCACGTAACTACTATTTTTTTGCTTAATTTTCATCTCGATCGAAGCAGGACTTGATGCAAAAGTTAAATTTCGAATAAAGCTATTAAAAAGAAACCCATATGATACGGACTTTACTGGTCACACACTATATAATAGATATACTGTCCAAAAAAACAAAATGTAACTTTGTTTTTCTACTACTATTTGGCTTATTCTGTATACTTAATTTTTCTTTAATCTAATCGACTTTAAAACAACCTAAGTGAACATTTTTCGCTAACTGTTGTACTGTAAGAAGTAATCAATAATTCCATACATATCAGCGAACCTGACAGCTAAATACTTCAAGTACCTACTAACAAATCCGTATATATTATCGGGTGGCCATTGATTATCGCTAATGGAAAAGTAAAATATAGCTGCGTTATCAAATACATATCGAATTATCAGTACTTTAAATTCATGGCATTTTTAAAACTAAGCATATTTAGTTTTAAAAAAATTATTTCAATTAGATACAAACCAACGACATCACAACAATCCGACAAGACCTCAAATGCAAAGGTTCACCGGGTTTATCACGAGGTCCACAAAAAAATCGTATGAAAATATGCACGAATTTTTACTCTAGAATAATACGTCGTTGTCAACGATTCCAAGGACTCGCCTCTATCGAGTTTTGTTTGACTTAAATTGACTCAATTTGTGACTATTCAGAATTTACCATTGTTATGGTCAATCAAAAATTTACCTTTAGGTACAGCTACCTAAAAGCACAGAATATATAGCTACGCAATGCTACAACGAAACAACTGTAAAGTTTGTTTGAAGGTGGTAGACAATAAAGTAATATCAAAGAAAAAGAAATTACCTTGTCGGATTTCCTGTACCTGCACATGGAATGGTTTGAGTCATACGCTATTTACATTAACACTGCCAAGATTAAACCTAATCTTTGGCTTAGATATGTTGATGATACCTTTATTATCTGGACAGACAGCAACAAAGAGCTGATACGGTTTTTGGAACATATTAATAGTATAAGACAATCTATTAAATTTACCATGGAAACAGAATAACAATCCACTCTACCTTTTCTTGATGTTCTTGAAAACATTAAAACTTCAGTGTACAGGAAACCCACTCACACGGGGCAATACCTTAATCAAGGATCGAATCATTCAAACTCCATAAAAAGGGCATAATTCAAACACTTTTTCACAGAGCATCTAACGTTTGCAATAATCCGAAAGACCTTAATATTGAAATTTTAAACATCGAAAAAGATTTAAAATAGAATGGTTACCCTGAAATCTTTGTAACTAATACCATCTCAAAACTTAAAAATCGAGAAGTAAAGACTAATACAGAAACGAAAGAGGAGAAAACATTTCTTACAATACCAACCTTATGTTAAGGGGATTTCTGAAAAGATTAGAAAGATAACCAAAAACTATATTATCAAAACAGCCTTCAAATCCGGAAACACGCTATCCTACAAAAGTAAAGTAAATGTATCATATCATATCATATCATATCATATCATATCATATCATATCATATCATATCATATCATATCATATCATATCATATCATATCATATCATATCATATCATATCATATCATATCATATCATATCATATCATATCATATCATATCATATCATATCATATCATATCATATCATATCATATCATATCATATCATATCATATCATATCATATCATATCATATCATATCATATCATATCATATCATATCATATCATATCATATCATATCATATCATATCATATCATATCATATCATATCATATCAGTATTAATGAAAACAAAAAATTGTAGGTATCTATCAAATCTCTCGCGAGTGTGGCAAATCGTACATTAGAGAAACAAAAAAAACTCTTCCCGTACTAGTTAAACAACTTCTACAACATACTTAAATAGGTGAAACTTCGAGGATAGCGCGCCAGCATAATATACAGCCAAGGTTTTGGACACGGAACAGCACTGGAAAAAACGAAAATTCAAAGAAGCAGCTTTCATGAATCAAAATACCCATATATTAAGTAAACCAAGTATAGATATCCCCAATATCTGGAAACCTTTTCTTGTTCAAAACCGACAGCACAAACTTCACACTCCAATAAACATGTAGGCGGAGCAATCAAGCTTCACTGCACATGGATAATATTTAAAACCATAGCCTTAGAATAATTATAATTTAGTTTACACTTGAAAATGGTTAAAGATACTAACTAACCGAAACGTTGTGTTAAGTAATAATATAAAGACAATGGAAGTCCGACAACTGTAAACTTGTCAATAATTTTTTTTTTAAATGCGTTTTTCAAATCGTCACCTAACCTCACATTTCGTAAATTCACATTTTTTTTTTAATTTGCCATTATACCAGTAGTCACGTAACGAGAGTATATCAAATTAGATCTTTACGGATCCCCTCGAACAAGCGCCAACTTTTTGCCAGTGCCAGTTGGGGAGGGGGGACGTGTTGTACAATGGTAAAAGACCGCGTCAGGTCTATAAATGTTCATACAGTGACCGGCAGAAAGTACGCAGCAAAGGGGATTTTTTTAAATTTCAAAACTTACCAATTCTTTTTGCAGGTGGAAAAGTTTTGCATGTTCTTAAACAAAAAAGAGCATAGACAAAACTAGTAAATATTGCCTAGTATACCAGGGAGAGATGAAAGCGTTAAAATCACTCAAGAATAAAATGCCCTTATTTTCCACCGTAGAAAATTTTTTTATTAGGAAATGTTGTTTGCACTTAAAAGTTGTCCCTAAATACCAAATTTTAGCTCAATAGCTCATAAAAAGTGTTTTTACTTTTTTTTGACGCCCCCTCGTATAACGAATCGATAGAAGCTATGCAACCTATAAATTTACAATTTTTTAACAGCTCTTGGGCAATTAGAAACATAACTTACTTAAATTTGTTTAAATACGCGAAAACTGGACGATTAATAAAATAACGTCAAAAATAATCTAATTTTTGTAGTGCACACCGTATATTATTCTATGGATAAGCGGAATAACTTTATGCAAAATAAATAAGGGTTTACTTTATACATTTAGCAATATTTTGCCGTTCCCAAAATTTCGAAAACTCTTAAACCCATTGGTTCATGAACTAAAGTTTAAACCCTTACAATAAAATTCGTTTTCATTTAAATCTAGTTGCCATGAAAAATATTTATATTTGTGCTACCGAGCTGAAATTTGGTATTTATGGATAACTTTCAAGTGCAAACAACGTTTCCTAATAAAAAAAAATCCACAGTGAAAAATAAGGGCAATTTATTCTTCAGTGAATTTAACGTTTTCACCTCTCCCTCGTATACGGCGCAATATTTACTAGTTTTGTCTATGCTCTTGTTTGGTTTGGGGACATGCAGAACTTTTCCACCGCCAAAAAAATTTGGTAAGTTTTGAAATAACAAAAATCCCCTTTGGTGCGTACTTTCTGCCGGTCACTGTAGATATATCATACGATAGAATGTCCTGAATAAATAAAAAAACTAAACGATAATTAAAATATTTACTCTCTCGCTTAATCGTTAAACGAAATAAATGTTGTCACTTTTAACGAATTAATATCGCCTCATTATAAAAAAGCCTCACTTTGTGACGATAATACACACATTGTTATTTTAAAAGCTTTTAATAAAACTAAATAAAACCGCCCCTGTATGCGCGAGTCTCCTTAGGGAACAGGCAGGAGACAGAGCAGGTGTTTGTTGGGGTAGGATGATAGAGACAAAAGGAAAAGAATAAGCGAGTACCTCTAGGATAAGTGATTAGATAAGATGTAGCTTCCTGCAGTAAAAGTAGATAGAATAACTTACCTGCTTTATTTTAAGCAATTTAGCTAATGTTGAACGTTGGCCTATAAGTCTTGGAAAAGAATATTTTTTTTATTTTTAAGATAGGAACGTTTAAACATTAAATTTGTATTTACGAGAGATCATCAATACATTTATCTTGAAATAACTTTGATGGATAGGTGAAAGGTTACGTTATTTGCGTTTGTTGAAAGGTCAAAATAGTATATTATGTTACAAGGACGCAAAATGTAGTATTTCGGACGTAATGCGGGAGATTACCGGACGAGGCAAAGCTGAGGCCGGTGAACCGCATAGTAGTAGTAAGTAAAAGGTAATTTCTTTGATCGGCTTTTACAATTTTAAAATAAAATTAATTAAATTTAAAAATAACAATTGTTTGCATTATATGCTGACTACTTTCTGGTAGTCACCGTATACCGTAAAACGGGGTCGATCGAAACACTTTTTATACTTTCTGCTTGTGGTGCAAGAAAACTTCTTCATCTTTTTTCAATTAAAAATAGGGAAAAGTCCGGTCGCCAATAGTAGATGATGATGCAATATCATCCCAAAAAAAAATCACTTGGACCAAAAAAATCGCAAAAAATAGGGTGTTTCTAGTCACCCCGCAATTTGGGGTGAACAAAAACACCGGTATAATATCCATTTAAATTGCGATTGCTCCACTCCGGGGGCGAATAGAAGCATAAAAAAATTAAAATACCAACTCGTTTTTTTTTTAAATCTAAGTTTAAAATGGAAAACCGAGTTCCTGAGGGCAACACATAAATAAACTGCTGATATCTCACAAATAATAAAGTTTTTCAGGCTCCAAAATCGCACCGTTAAACAGCTAATGACATTTGACATTATGACAACAGTAACACAAACGTAAATTGAGAAATGGCACTAGACATTTATTGAGGAACCACCGTTAAGTAATACCAACATAAAATAAAGCGCAAAATTTGAAATTTATGGTACCAAGGAATATTCGAAGTACGTTCCCCCGCTTTGTTCCTATTTACCCTGCAGTTTCTATCCACCCCTTTTTACGGTACTAAATTTGATTAAAATTAAAACCACTGATACCACTTCCGTTGGTTTTCCTATTAAACTTTCGTGAAATAATTATCTTTCTAAATATTTTTCGAAATTAACAACCTATTTTATAAAGTTGTGTACAGGGTGTCCCAAATTCGAGCCTCATCATATGAATCTCGGAAACTATCAGAGATACAACATCGGTCAAATTGTGGCAAAGTTGCGCAATTTCGTACTGAGCAATATCGCAAAAAAATATCAAAGCTATCTTTTTTAGATTTTGAAATTTTTGCAAAAAACTAAAATTTTGAGTTTTTGTTTTTTTAAACTGCTTGACTTATTTTATCCGCCACAGAAAAACAAGCACAACATTGTTAAGGCAACTTTTTACGCTCCATATTGTGACGTTTTTAGAATTTCGTTACAACGTTTCGTTTTTATGGAACTATTATCAACTTTAATTTTTTAAATACGGACCTGCATTTTTTATTTTATTTTTTGATAGCCCTTTAAGCCCTGAAATAAACCATGTACCACACTTAATTATATTTAGACGTTTTGATGTCATTATTACATCTTCAGGAATGTGATAATTATTTTTAAATACGGCCCTGGTGTTAGTTACTTAATCTTTTTACCACAAACAACATGGATCCAGAATTGTATACAAATAATTTACATATTTAAGTAATATATAAATTGTAACAAAGTAAAAATAAAACCAAACAAAACAAAGGTTGCTATGACAAGAACTTTTACTTGATTGTTTGGCTTAAGGTGGAATTCTCAACGTCATTTCATCTATTGCCAACCTATAACCTATTTCGCGTTGCTTTTTTTAGTTTATTATTTGATTAACTAACATTTAAATAAAATCAATATCGTCGGTACAATATTTAGGTAATAGCTGACATATTACAAAAATATCAATTTATTTCATTGCTAATTTTGGAAGAATTGTATAGTGAAAGAAGAATGACATAATAATGTTAAAAAAAATCTTACCAGACATTTTTCGCTATAAAATTCTCCTAAAATATTTAATGAAATTCCTTGATATTTATTTAATATGTCAATTATTACCTATAAAATATGAAGACGATAATGATTTTATTTAAATTTTGTGTAAAAGCTAGAAAAATTAAATAAATATACGCGAAATACGTTATATAGGTTGGCAAGCATGTTGATACTTCCACCTTAATTATCTTGACAACTGCAGTCACCATTTATACTGAATAGTTCAGCAAAAATTATGCTTTCTGCTTTAGAAAAGCGCGACATGTTACGAGTTTATTATTCTTCCAATAGGAATTCACAAATTTCTTATGATCGTTATTTACAGGACTATCCTAAACGCTTGCAGCCTCATTATAGTTATTTTGCTACGCTTGATACTAATTTAGCCCAGAATGGTAGATTTAATAAACCAAGAGTCAAATATACACCAGGGCCGTATTTAGAAATAATTATCACATTCCTGAAGATGTAATAATGACACCAAAACGTCTAAATATAATTAAGTGTGGTACATGGTTGATTTCAGGGCTTAAAGGGCTATCAAAAAATAAAATAAAATATGCAGTATTTAAAAAATTAAAGTTGATAATACTTCCACAAAAACGAAACGTTGTAACGAAATTCTAAAAACGTCACAATATGGAGCGTAAAAAGTTGCCTTAACAATGTTGTTCTTGTTTTTCTGTAGCGGATAAAATAAGTCGAGCAATTTAAAAAAACAAAAACTCAAAATTTTGGTTTTTTGCAAAAATTTCAAAAACTAAAAAAGATAGCTCAGATATTTTTTTGCGATATTGCTCAGTACGAAATTGCGCAACTTTGCCACAATTTAACCGATGCTGTATCTCTTATAGTTTCCGAGATCCCCATGATGAGGCTCGAATTTGGGACACCCTGTACATCAAATTTTAGCTTAATTAGTTTAATATGGTAGTTAATTAGCAATAAAATATTTACTTTAATAAAAAAAAAACTTCAGATAACTATCCGCACGCTATAGTAGTGAATAAAAGGAAAGACGAATTTGATTAAAATAACATTTAGTTAGGTTTATTTATTAGGGTAGTATGCGATATACAGTGGCCTGCCCTCCAAGGTGACAAAGTAGCCTTATTAGGTGCTACTACTAATTACAAAAGTCTAACTAAATATCGTAATTAAATTATAGAAATTTGGCAGATACGGTAGATTGTATAGGTATAAAAAACATAATATATTGTCAGATATGGATTGGTATTCTTAAGGATGGATTATTTATCTCGTACTTCGCTGTGGTGCTAAGACTCTTACTAGGTGTTGAGCTTGATAAGAAGAGGTATAGTGGCAAGATAGTGTATAGAACAAAGACAAAGACATTTCAAGTTTCGTAAGAGGAGTCAGTAGACAAATGTTGATAAAAAATAATTATTTGTAATTGGTTGGGATAATGGGACACTTCGAATAGTACATCCAGAAAAATCTCCTCTTTTATTAACGTGCAAAATTATTGCTGACATAGCAAACTCCGGAACTTCTTCTTCCAGTTGGTAATGGTTGCAGAACTGTATAAAAAATCGAAGGATCACGTAACCTCTGCCCGTTTGTCTACTCAGTTTAAAGTCGATACTAAATTCATCAAATTTGAAGCCATGAATAGTACTGCACCAGAACCAATATATTTTCTCCAATTGCGTAAGTGTTCTTTGAGTAATTTATTTAACCGGTTATTGTGTAAAATTGTATAATTCTATTTTGGTCAGAATTGTTTCTTTAAACTTGCTGGAATAAGACCTTCCTAAATTGAGTAAAAACGAAAAATCTCTCTTCTTATTGGAGAACTATTTAAATTCACCGTTTTATACTCATAAGTTGTTAATTTGTATTTTATACACTATTTATTGCAATTTTTCATTCTTTCATTGCTTTGCTGTATTGCTGTTCATCAAATAAATCTCTTAAAAATTCCTTAGTGTTTCAGTGATTAGATAGCGTACCATAAGGGCACAGTAAATAATAAAGAATCACTCTCAGTAGAAAATAAAAACATAAATCAAAACCATCTAAGCTACACAACCCAGTCGCTTACGATTCTGATACGCGGCATTAGAGTCAAATTTCTCTATGAATACGCCGCATCGTGGCTGAGTCATCTGTCATTTTTTATGGTACCCTGTTGAAGTCTGGTCTATTTTACGTTAAGAGGTTGGCGACAGAGACAGGATTGGGCTAAGTTCTTTTACCATCGCATTCACCATATTTTAAACTTAGACGGGGGTCTAAACGGTTTATTTGGCTTGCAAATATTTACAATTGAAACATTAAACTCAACGTGCAACAGATTAAAAGTTATGGCGTTATTCATTGGTATAACAGAAATACATTTTACATGCAGTAAACTTACCAATGGAAAACGCTATGAATAACCTTGACAACATACAAGAGTATCGCCGCTCAAATATTGTAGAAGAGCCAATCAAGCAGCAAGCGATGCGCCTGCGTATGTTTCGCGTTTAATGCTGCGTTGCCTTATATTAGACTTTACGTTCGCTGCGTAGTACAAAGCCGCCAAACTGCCATGTGTTTTGAAATACCAACTAAATTAGTTCTCAGTAAGCGCAAGGTTTGACAACCTACTGTACCGTAATTAAAATAGATAAAGAATAATATTTAATTTATAATAGCAAATGATGATAAATGTAATGTTTGTTATTGGAAATAGGAGAATTAATTAACCTAAACTGGTCTATTCTACTCACCTATCAACTTAAATGATAAACACCAAGAAAATTTAGTCTCTGAAAGCTGACGCGTGAGCTTGTTACGGCCAACTACTGAACTAAGAACTTTTAGGATGAAACCAGTATCAGCTGTTAATATCACATGTGTTTATAATTTGTCGAAACGCTTTGTTTTTAGAAAAAGTTCACTCCAGGGATAGTAGTTATCACTTTAGTTTGTAATGGCCGCCCTTGTCATTTGTTAATTTCTAGTAACATTATGTTTACACAACTTGAACAATGGCCAGGACCGAACTTCTATTTTTTTATTATTACATATTCATAATATTATTATACAGGGTGATTCACGTTCAGTGGCCTATTAAACGATCTCGGAAACGAGTAATTTTAGCTTTTTTGGATACTTTATTAAAACTTAAGTACCTTTTGTAAATAATAATCTATATACCTATCTCTAACCGTTTTTGATATATAAATTATAAAATTAATTTTTTATGCAAAAACATACCGAGAATAAAGCTCAGTAACTTTGAAACTAATATACAGCTAAATATTATTTAAGATTTTGACAGCATTTAACTGAGACATATATATTTAAATTTCATAACTTAGGTCTTAGGTTTTTCATACAGATGGTTTTTAAAATTGTGCCAATCTAGCCATTTATATAAATGTGCATAAGTCAATTTTCGAAAATGGAACACCCTGTATTTAATCTTAATAACGTGTAGATAATCAAATTTTCTATCTAAATATTTAATATGTCAATATCCATATTTTTTATCGTTTTGGAATTATAAGCAATTTAGAAAAACTTAAAAATATCGTAAATAAGACAATAATAAGATATTTTTATAAAGTAGACTTTAACTGAAATTATTAAATTGACATTTGCTTAGTCTTGTTGACATATTTAGTCTAGTTTACCTTATTAAAATTACTTTAACTACTTTACGTTACAAAAATAATGTCTAATGAAGAATCAGAGATTTAAAAATATTTTTAGATTGCTCATAGTTCTAGGTAGGTACAGGAAGATTTTTAATTTTTGGGTTATATTTTGTTATGTTTGGTATGTTCTTATTCAGGCTGTTGATACTGAGTACCTATGTTTAGTTCGATTATAGTAAAAAATCCCATTGCTAGCTTCATTTTTAATAACCAAAAAGAAACTGTAAGCAACTTCCTATAAAATAACGAGCTGCCACTGACGATGGGCATGGGTGTGTACTATAATAATTAACTGTTACTTAACCTGTCGTTGTATAAACGTAAATAGTTTATTTATTTTACTTCTTTATGGCTATTCTGATGTCTTTTAACTTTTAATCAGCAAAGTACAGGTAAACCCAAAGAAATAAATAGAAATAGACTTTAATATAACTTTTTATCCTAAGTATATCCTTTTTATCACCTATCTCATAGATTCAGATTTTGATCTAAAATTTGACCTGAATCAATGCGCTTTTTTACTATGGCCGAATTTACTATATTCAGCACTGATATTCTAAATTAGGCACTATTATAAATATATCCTAGGTTTCAGGGTTATACAGTGAGGACGTAAAGTCTGGAATAAATTCATTATTTAGGGAACGCTGAATGTTTTTAAAAATCGCTCGGATACGTCGATTTTGTTTTTTTAATACGCATTTTTTTCAATATTTTTTATTATACAGGGTGTCTACGAAAGCACTCTGCTTGGACCAACTTTCATTTTTTAAATGGGAACCCAACATTTTTTTTTTATTTTAGGATTCTGTGCATAATTGTGAAAATTTTTTATCTAACATGTCATTATGATTTATCGACAGTTAAAGTTCGAAAATAAATACAACAATTAATTATTTATCATTTTAATAAATGTTGAAAATGGTGCCCAAAAGTTAATTGGCAGTAACCTAGACGATCGAAAAATTCTTTCTGCACATTTCTGACAACTTCCGAACTGATTGTCCGTATTTCTTGAACAATTCGATTCTTTAAGTCCTCCATGTCCATTGGCTTAGTTTGAAAAACTTTACCTTTAGGTAAACTCACAGAAAAAAGTCAAGGGGGGTTAAGTCGGGAGACCTTCGCGGCCATTCAATAGCTCCCCTTCTTGCAATCCATCTATTTTCAAAAATAGTAAGTATTAAGATAAGCGCGAGCGAACTTTTGAAAATAGATGGATTGGAAGAAGGGGAGCTATTGAATGGCCGCCGAGGTCTCCCGACTTAACCTCCTTGACTTTTTCCTGTGGGGTTACCTACCTTAAAGGTAAAGTTTTCCAAACTAAGCCAATGGACATGGATGACTTAAAGAATCGAATTGTTTAAGAAATACGGTCAATCAGTCCGGAAGTTGTCAGAAATGTGCAGAAAGAATTTTTCGATCGTCTAGGTTACTGCCAATTAACCTTTGGGCAACATTTTCAACATTTATTAAAATGATAAATAATTAATTGTTGTATTTATTTTCGAACTTTAACTGTCGATAAATCATATTATTGACATGTTAGATAAAAAATGTTCACAATTATGCACAGAATCCTAAAATTAAAAAAAAAATGGAGGTTCCCATTTCAAAAATTAAAGTTGGTCCAAGCAGAGTGCTTTCGGAGACACCCTGTATATTAAAAAAATATTGAAAAAATTGCGTATTTAAAAAAGAAAATCGACGTGTCCGAGCGATTTTTAAAAACATTCAGCGTTCCCTAAATAATGAATTTATTCCAGACTTTACGTCCTCACTGTATATTAACATCAATTTTATTAACCTTTCTTTATTGTTATACTTTACAAATAAATACATTTTTATTCACCAAATAGTAGCAATAATAACTAGACAGCTAACCAAGTCTGAACAAGTCGACTTACTTCATTTCTAGCAGCTATAAGTTGTGGTGGATCATCATCACTGGCCGGGTACATATTCGCACAATGAGCAGTGCCGTTGATAAAAATTGCTGGTGCTTCTTCACTCCTCGTTGACGTTATCCCCAATGCATGCCAAGGGTCGACGGAACCATGTACATATACCACATTGGTAATATCAATGTCCAAAGCCCCATATATGGTATTCGTCCTGTCTATAGCAGCATCGAGGTAGGTTGCATTAAACTGCGGACCAAATATGTCAATGCACTGTTGAATTGAAAACTCAAGAGGAAACTGGTCACCAAAAAGCTGCGGCCTATTATCAGAAGTCTGATAATAACCAAATTCGTTACATGTTTGAAAGGTCCATTGACGAGCTCCTTCCGAAACTGAAGAATCCCAGAGAATATTTTTCATTGCTTGAATCATACCATCGTATTCCACGTAAAGGCATGTCTCATCATATGCTTCTAATATCAGAGAATTGAACTTAGCTAGTCGGTTGATTTCTTCTGTTTCTGACGCGTTGGTCATTATGTCACAAATGGTATCCAACGTTATTTGCCCTATTGGGGTATCTCTGCCGCGGTTATTTTTATTATATTGAGCGATACCTGCAAAATTATCCGCCAATGACGTAAAGAAATTAGAAATATCATTCGCCTGATCTCCTACATCATGACATAGTTTAAATATTTCGGTGAGTTGTTTTTGTCCTGCACCATCTCGTAGTAAGGAATATACTTGAGCTGTTCCTGTTTCTACAGCCGAAGCGCACTCTTCGCTAATGTCACGCAAATCGTCTTCAACAACTTTGAAATAATCTTTAAAATTGGCTATAGCTAATAAAGGTCCACTAGTACTCACGGCTCCATCAATAAGGTGCGGGTATTTAAACCTGGCCCAAGCTGCTAAATTTCCGGAGTAAGACCCACCAAATACAATCCACTTGACATCCTGCGATAGATTGTATTCATTATTCATAGCAGCAATAAATACCGCCATATCATCCAGCGCTTGTTCACTGGTCAAGAACTTTAAATTCTCTGTGCTAATATCCTCTGTGGGACGACTTTCTCCATAGAATCGATGTTCTATTTGAAATAAAATCGCCTTACTCTTAACTGCATCTTCAATCCATGCCCCATAACTCATCCATGCTGCGGATGCTTCACCTTCTCCGCCAATCATAAGGAATGCAACGCTTCTATTTTCTTGATCAAAATATTCGTCATTAACGAAGTATCTCTGTTGCCACCTGTTTGGGTTTCCCACGTTAGCGTGATCCAAGTTTTGTGTGAACCATTTTGTATCTACTTTCAATCCATTATCTAGTGGACTACCCAGATTGCCTCCTTTTAGTCTTCCATTGTGAAAAAACCTCCAAGAATATGCCTGAGGGGCAATAAGACAAACCAGAACAAAAACTAGAACAGCATTCATCGTGACTAGAGTGTTTGCTGTTCGGTGATGTAACGAAATACTTAAGTGGTCATTTAAAAAATATCCTTTTATTAAGAATATTAAATAGTTTCTGTAAACAGCCGATAAAAAATACTCTTAAGTGATAAACGTAGAAACCAATGAAAATCGTTTTATTTTGAAGGGAATTAAGGGTTCCAAGAAAGTTTTGTGCCTTTTAAAAGCATTTACAGACTAGGAAATGTTTCCTTAAAAGCGACAACCTAATAGAAAAATTGCTTTATAAAATACCCATTAGGGTGGTCTTTAATAACAAAGTTTTGAAATTGTATCGTCTCACCCTGTAAATATTTTCCTTTAATAGCTAAATGAATGCCAGTAAGATTTAAAAACCAATTGGGCAACGGTAAACGGTGCCTTATGAAAGCGAAGTCTAAAAAATATTGCGTATACAGGGTGTCCGGAAAAAGGAGGTCAATCCGTATACTCCTTGAGCCATAATAATAATCTGACTTTTATAATACCATTTTTAATTTTTGACTCTAATGTTCGATATACAGGTCGTCAAAGCTTGAAATTAAAGCTGATATTTTTGAATAATCTTAGTAGGTACCTATTTAATAAGATATTATTTCAAATTTGGTACATTGCTTCACTATAAAAAAATTACATCTTTTAAGAAAATAAAACAAAAAACAATCGTCAAATATTCAAAATAGGAGAGGTCCAGTACCCTCTGACACCCCCCTATATTTTGTTACGTGCGCTAGTGACTTCTGAACTATATTTAACGGTAATCTTATCATTATTGCTTGGGTTATGGCTGCCCATAGAGTCCTAACAAGGACGAAACTGCCGATGTGGTCTACCCGTTCCAGGATATCCATTGTGCTTGGATCTCTGTGTATTCCAATATAAAAAACATTTACACACTTATCCGATATGCCACAATATTCACTTTTTAATTATTTTCGCGAACATTATATTATTATCTTCTAAACATTTTTACGGCTTTTCTTAAACGGATTGCGCGCATTCTAGTGTGTGCCAGCGGCAGAATATGTTCCGGTGAAAACGCAAATAGCGTTCCATATACTGAATTGTCATTCACTTGGTGGCTTATTTAGTTGTCTACCTTTCGATATTACTAGTGTGACTGCTTGGAGTTAATTCCGCTGGGATGGCGCTACGTTGTATTGATGGCCGCTTTGATTTTGCAAAGAGGCTTTAAATACATCTTACCGCCGTTGTCGGAATTGCTTGGGTTATGGCTGCCCGTAGAGTCCTAACAAGGACGAAACGGCCGTCGTGGTCTACCCGCCCCAGGGTATCCACTCTGTTTGGATCCCTGTGTAATCCAATATAAAAAACAGTACAGTATTTTTTTTGGCGGACACTATATTATCTTCTATATCGAATAAATATTTACTTGCATGGTTCTATTGTCCAGTAGGTGCTAAGGAAAATTTTGTGGTCACTTATTTAGGATGAGCTAATTGCTCTAACATTTTTCAAAAAAAATATACCTTTTCCAAGTTTGCTACAGCGATAGATACCAATAATAAAGATGGCGACTGATCGGCTCATGCCGAACATATTATTATTCTAGAGAAAGATATCAGTATCCTACGTAAATCAACCTTCGCTTCAGGTTTGCTTCAAAATATTTTGGTATTTTTTGTAAGTTTCTACGACAGGATCCAGCCTCATGGAAATTCCTTCAAGATTATCCAGAAGGATCGTTGTTTGTTTAAAATATACGTATTTTGTTTGTACCGTGCGAGCAAAAATTATTTGCTTCTAAGGACGTAATGCTTAGCCGTAGAGCTTAGTACCTGTTGGGTGTCAGTAACTACCTGAATTAACAATCAATCAGTTATTCCGTCATCTTTGACAGTCGTTACAAGTAATTTGATTCATCGCTAATTTTTCCAATTTCTTGAACAATTCACACAATGGGCTTTACGGAACAGCACAGCGATTTTCACGAACATTTCCCTAACGTTGCTTTTATTGCTGGGGATTTTTATCATTGCCGGAAAAGAACCGTGGCTGTGTTTAGGAAAACAGGTTCTATACAACACAAAAAAGGAACGGGAAGACCATCTGTAAGAACAAAAGAACTTGTTGCAAACGTTCGTGAAATAATGCAAAATATTGAATTGAAGACATTGAATTCCCACCTAGATCACCTTGTTTAACGGTTGTGGATTTCCTCGTTTTTCCTCATTTAAAGAACACTATTTTTACACACCAGTTGCAAATTTAGAACAATTACAAGAAAGGATTATTCAAGAATGTGGTAACATTTCTTCAGAGATGCTGGTCAACCCTTTCGAAAATATGATGAGACGTGTGAATTTATGCTTGGAGCATGGCGGTGGCCAATTCCAGCAATTTATGTGATATTTCTCTTTCGCTTTCTGTATATTCTTACTTTGTTAATTTTGTAAACAACAAAAATAAATTTGTATTTGTCTACTTATTTTATTAGGTACTCATTAGTTTGGCATATCATGTCATAATATGAACTTGACAAAATTTTAACCTAGATTTGCTTAGATAAATCGTCCCCATATAACTGTGATCTAAACCAAGCCCAACGTTTTTTAATCCAAGCCCTCTTTGATGCAAATAATTTTTTCTCGCATGGTAGTTATTGGCATCGCAGAAGTAGGAGTCAAACTCATGGAGTACCTAGTTTAACAGTGTTTTTTATATATAGTAAAGGATTATCGAAGGAAGTTTGTCAGTTGCAGCCGATAGGTAAACCGCGGAGGAATTTTAGTGTACAAATCTTGGGAATTAGTGGCATTACTAAAGGAATTAGTAGGCATTACAGGAATTGATCGAGACATCGGAGGAATTTGAAGAACATTAGAAGAGTTAGTCGAGGCATTAGAGGAATTAGTCGAGGCGATGGAGGAATTTGTAGAGTCTTTGGAGGAGTTAGTCGAGGTGTTAGAGAAATTAGTCGAGGCTTTGACCAATTACTAATTTCTACCGATAAATATTACACTCGATTTAATTTACGCTTTTAAAATCATTATGTTAATAAACATTAAATATTTTCCTTTAAATTAATTCCTAATTTAAAATACAACAAAATGCATGGCGATATTGGAACGACATTATATTGCCGGCAGGCTAAATTTATGCATTGTTGACAACTGGTTGAAGTGTAAAGGAGCAGACCGCGGCTTTGCTGGCTGCTTTGCTCGGCGAACAAAATGGTGTATTCGAGACTGCCGTAATGTTCACCAGTTTTACCGAAAACCACGTTATTATGAAGACAATATATTTTATGTGCGGTGGCAGACGCATAACAATAGGAAAATAAAATTGCTTTTTCTAAATATATTTTTATAAATTTATTAATTTACTTATCATAGTACATATTTACATTTAAGTGGGTATTTAATTAGACACTCGGTTATTGGCTTTGATTCAAATATTAGGTATGTTGTCAAATAAATTTCCATTTTTTAAATTTACAGACTTAAGATTCAATGATACTTTTTATTATTTATTTAAAGTAAATTTTACCATTGGCAGTAGAGGAATTAGTGGGCATTGGTTGGCATTACTGGGCATTTGTAAAAAATAATGGGTATTAGTTAATTAAAATAAGGAACTGAAGGCATTAGTAGGCATAAGTGTACAAGAATTTTATCGCGGTTTATCTCTCGGTTGCCTATATTAAACCTTTTTAATAAGTATAAAAAATTGTATTTTAATTCATTTATAATTTTTTTTTAATGCTTTCTCGGGGGGCTTTCTATATTTCATAAATATGTTAGCTCTCGACAAAATAGTGATTATTTAAATACTTTGCTAAAGTATTTGAGGTCTTTGAGGCACAACAATAATTATTATCCGATTGAGGTAAAATTTTTCATAGTTATTTTTTTAACTATTTCGAAAATATTTAAGGGATGAGACTAAAGAGATATAAAGAAAGAGAGAGAGAGAAAATGGGAACATTTTTCATTATTAAGAAGTTCAACCGCACATAGAATAAACCAGTTTTTGGAATGCCTTCCCCTTGTCATTGATATTCTCCAAATTGAAACATATAATTTACTTCAATTAAAAATACTGAAAGATTTATTCTTAAGGGTGCATTACCGCGTTTCTACGAAACCGCCCATACGATTTATTTAAATTTAAAAATATTAAAGGACCTATCCTTAAACTCCGTTTTTCATGCAGCAGATTGTCCGATTATCCTTTCGTTCTCAAAATAATAACGCGTGTTTGTATAAATACGTCGACTTTCAAAATTATTTTCTCCCAAAGAAAGGTCTAATTTAAAGATCTGTTACAATACCTACAAACAACAAAGCTTAAGTGAACGGTAAAGGAGTAATAAAAAAACACACAAAAGCGATGGTGGATTCTTAATAAACGAACAATTATTGTCCAATTGCATCAGATTTAAGTTCATGGTTATTTTTAAAAAATTAAATTTTTATCAGTCCTTATATCAAGAGTGCGTCTAGGTAAACAAATAGCCACTTAAGAATTAATTCATTTTTTTTTTAATGCGTTCGAAACTGTCTGTATTGAGTGGCCTAGGGACAAATTCTGCCCCCTGGGTCGCGTATTAGATATGTCTTGAAGTTAAAGGGATGTAATTTTTCGCTCTTTTAAAATCTTATCTAATCTTAAAATTTATCATAGCAAAAAAAAATAAACCACTCAATTAATTTTCTAGACCTCACAATAATGAAAAACCAACAAAATCAATTTACCTACCAAATTTATAGAAAACCAACTACCACAGATATAGTTATTCCCGTAGATTCAAAACACACCCAACAAACAAAAGGAACTGAATTCAATAGTATGCTATATCGACTAGTTAACATTCCTCTCTCAGACATTAAATTAAAAAAATAATTAGATATCATAAAAACAATAGCCATAAACAACGGTTACCCAACAAAAATCATAGACTAAATAGTAAGAAGAAAACAAAGAAGAAACACACAAAAACTTCTCTACAAAGAACATCCCACTCCAATAAACCAAAAATATTGGTCAATCAGATATACAGGGAACACAAGCCAAAAAATTTCCAAAAAACTTAAAAACCTTAATACCCTAAACACAAGTCAATAAAAATAACTTACACAAACACATATCCAATGCTAAAATAGAAACTAAAAGCAAACTCCCACAAAATGGGGTCTATATAGGTACCAAATACAATGCGATAACTGCGATGCTATCTACAGTTGACAAACAGGTAGAAACTTGGACACCAAGCTTAAGGAACACAAGACATCTATTATAAAAAAACAGGGTTAGCCGATCACTGCATATAAGACAATTACTCAATCTCTAACAACATAAAACCTATATAAATACACAATAAAAGCAGAAACTAAAACTAAACAGCAACTATAAAAAAATCCATAAAAAATAAATGTAGTTTTGATAATAATCAAACCGAAATACCTTCAGGCGCTTCCCTAACTCTTAATAGCACACTAATTTAGGACAATATACAGGGTGTCCCGAAATTAGCTGACAATATTTTAAGGAGATAAAGTACATCCAAAAATAAGACTAATACCTTCTATTAATATACCTTCAAGAACGCTTCGTTATGGGGCTAGAGCCCCCCGAATTGGAGCTATAATAAGCAGTTTTTTCACAATATCTCAAAAACCGATTAGGGTATCGAAACAAAATTTGATACATGTTTTACCCATGACAAGACGCAATAAACGATTTAATTAGCTTGACTTAATTTTTTCCAGTGGCGTCCCACTGGATAGGTAGTTGGGAGAATATTGCCGTAAGTTTTTCATTTTAAGGATTTTTTAACTTGAGGTGCAATTTTTAGAAGCCTTGTAGTCTTTTGTTGTAAAAAGATGCTCTTGTTTCATTGAGGTAGGATTCACCATTTTCCAGTAAAATCGATTTTAAAATTTTCGGTTTTTTGAAATCCGGTGAAAAGGCAAAGGTTTTTTTTTGCATATCTCAGCAAACACTTAATATTAAAACATGTTTTACTGGCGACAAGGCATATGTGTTAAAGGTTGTTACTTTAAAATATTTTTCCAGTGACGTCGCAGCCTTAACTAAATATTACTATTATTTTTTTTTTATTTCATAGTTTTAATGTAATTTTTTTTTAATTTTAAATTTTTTGTTAATAAAACCTGCTATTATTGTAATTTGACAGAATGTAACGTTTTTAAATTAAACACATTTTTAGATTCCTTTGTTTTTTAAATATTTATTTTCATGGAGATTTTAAGATAGTTTTAAAATAAAACAAAAAAGAATAACAAATTGCAAATCAAATTTGATTGTGAACCACACTGGAAACTAATTCTTAAGCAAGTACCAGTCATGTGTCCCCAAAAATAATAATCAAGGGGATTTAAATCAGGTGATCTTGGTGACCAGGCTATGGTTACCAATCCACCTGGTAATTTTCTTCAAGTCAATTTCTTACTTGACGTTCGTAGTGAGCTGGTGCCCCATCATGTTGAAAGAAGTGCCCTAAACGTAAATCCAGTGGCACATTATCCAATAAATCCCCAAGTTGATTATGTATTATTATTATTTGTCCCTAGTAGAACTTCTAATAAATTGCATGTTTTAATATTAAGTGTTTGCTGAGATATGCCAAAAAAAACCTTAGCCTTTTCACCGGATTTCAAAAAACCGAAAATTTTAAAATCGATTTTATTGGAAAATGGTGAATCCTACCGCAACGAAACAAGAGTACCTTTTTTCAACAAAAGAGTTTAAGGCTTCTAAAAATTTCAACTTAAGTTAAAAAATCCTACAAATAAAAAACTTAGGGCGATATTCTCCCAACTACCTACCCAGTGGGACGCCACTGGAAGAAATACAGTTAAGCTAATTAAACCATTTATTGCGTCTAGCTATGGGTAAAACATGTATCAAATTTTGTTTTGATACCCTAATCGGTTTCTGAGATATTGTAAAAAAACTGTTTGTCATAGCTCCAATTCGGGGGGCTCTAGCCCCATAGCGAAGCGTTTTTGAAGGTATATTAATTGAGGATTTTAGTCTTATTTTTAAATGTACTTTATCCCCTTAAAATATTGTCAGCTAATTTCGGGACACCCTGTATATATATATATATATATATATATATATATATATCTCTACTTTAAAAATAGTGAAACCCACAGTAAACAATTCAATGATTCCAACCCCAAATTTTATTTTATGACATGTTTACAATTAGCATAATAAGATATAAATACCTTTGTGATGTTTGCAGAATTCTTCTTGTACTCCTTTGAAAACGACCCGCAAGGTCCGAAACAAATACGTGTCAGGAAACTGAATACATTTGTAAAACAATTAATTATTTATATTTACTTCCTGCGTTTTTCTTTTAGGAGAATCTTCACCCTGTGAAGCAGAGTACTGTTGGATTCAACTCTAATGGGGCTGCCAACCGACTAAACTCCCCATGTTCCTGCAGTTTCCGCGCCGTAGGCGTATAAACCTTCAGACCATTCGCTTAGTATTTCCGCTCTGCACACCTAGTGCGTGCTGCTTCGTACTTTACCTATGCCTAGGTACCGGTGTACCTAGGTTTCGGTTTTGTCATATTACTTGTTTATTTGCAGCTTACTGTGAAGGTGTTTGTGTAGGTGTAAGGCTTTTGGTGCAGTGTACGTGTTTGTGCTTCAGAAGAGATAACACGTGCCGATGCTTCACGGCTATGAGGACCCCACTATTTCAGGGAGAGTACCTGCAGTGCTGATCTGAAGCAGCAGTAAGCTGTTAGAAGTGTTAGTTGTGTTTGGTGTTAGCGACTTACTGTGATAGTGTCTGTGTATGTGCCTGATTTACTGCAGTGTAGGTGTTTGTGCTTCAGAAGAGATACACGTGCGCATGCTTTACAGCTATGAGGATCCCACTTTACTTTCTGCGTAATAGAACAACCGTTTCACGAAGCATGTAGCCCAACACAAATTATATAAATTCGATAAGTTTAGACTGTTTTAAGTAAATGATATAAATGCGTGTCGCGAGTAAAAGCGATGCATACCTACACTGATAAAACTGTCTTCCTTTAAACAAATAAACTGATTTATTTGCCGAGGAAGTATTGGTGACAAATAAATATGATTTGATTTAACTCAGTTTTATTTAATTAAAATATGTCAGAGTATTTGTTTTTATTTATAAAATGATTTGACTGTTGGCGGATTTAGGTCAAACAACGCAAGCTTTAAAATAAATATCTAAGCAAGAAATTACAAAAGTACAAAATTCAAATAATTTAATATTTACGCGAAATAATCCCGTATTAGGAACTAAATATCGTTAACCATAAATTAAATCATTATAAAACGAAGTATTTCAACAACTTGGTTATTTAACTTTAATAATTAGGTATTAAAATCAAATCCTTAATTATTTAAAGCTACCCCGGCTATCGGAATACGTCACCCGCATTGAATAATATGATTGGTCGCACAAATGGCATGATGCGTCGTTTGGACCTGTTGTCCTGGTCGACCTTAAGTCTTGTCTTTCGTCGCCATTTTTCCAGATAGCTACACAGCACACCTCGTTGCATCTTAGAAATGAAAACCAGCAGTGAATTAAAATACCTATCAAAAAGTTAGCGTTGTATATTGATACTGCCTTATGTGTTTGTTGTGTGATAATTTCAGTGTTTGTGTATAAACTTTATTTAATATACTTCAATATGAAAGATGCAATGCCAAATATCATGCCATTGATGAGACCGTCTGCCATTGATGTGTATCTTACTCAAATGGGGTATCGCCCACTCCAAGGTAGGAAACGATTTGAATATTTTAGTTATTCCATGATACGACTCAATAATACTTATTAAACCTAGGTATTTTTTTTATAAACACAAAATACTTTTAAGATAAATTACTTAACGTATTTGTCTAATTAAATAGTTTTTTTTTAATTTTTAAACTAACGCTTGAGAGCTCTCCATCGAGCCGTTAAAACTGCGTTTTTATCGTGAAAACACGTACCCACGTTATTCCAATCAACTGAGAAGTTATCGTAAAATACCAGATTAATTAGTTTCGAAAGAAAATGAAAACATAAATGATCCTTGCAAAATGATCTGGTTTTGTTTTTCTCAAAAAATAAATTTCAAAAAAATTATTTAGTTGTAATGTTGGCCATAAAACTGTAGTTTTTAAAATGTCTTGATATTGCCATTTTGGCCTCATTCAAAAAACAAGAGTATTTTGCCCCCCGCATCCCTTAACTTTTAAATTCTCTTTAGTTTTTGTTATAATTTAAAGTGGTTCTCTAGTTATTGACTGGAATATAAACCCCAGTTGACGGCGAAAACTAGCGAGTTTTCTTAAATTTTTTGTTTGCAAGGTTGTATTCTTATGATTTTATTTCTTTGATCATCAATAAGTATTGTGTATTTTTTAAAATTCATGTCTTTAAGCGTTAAGTTAATACAGTAGTATATCAATTTATTTTGAAGATTGATATGTTAAATTATCTGCTTGTTAATACATTTTAAAAAAATTTAATGTAACATGTATTTCTTAAACTATTTTGTTCTTAGTTCTCTCTTATGCCTAACAACTAGTAATCGTTTTTTTTTTAATTAGTATAATTTGTGCAAACACTTTTTTACATTATTTTACTATAGTTTTATGACGGATGTTGCTCAGCCATTTTATTTAGATTTTCTGTTCTGATATTTTATTCTAACTATGTAATAAATGCATTAAAACCAATTAGTATAAGTCATTGCGATACTAAAACAATAAAATACATACATGCCACGATATTATTTTAAAATTTAGTTGTTTGAAATTAGAACTTTAGTTTTTTTTTTGTTTATTGGATAGCATAGGGGTAGAGGGATTTATTTCAATAAAATCAAGGATATGTTTCAGTGAAATCAACGATGTATTTAAAACAAATAACTTAAATTGTTGAAAGGAAATAAACGACTGTGATCGCAAATAAATACTTAACAAAAATCAAACAAATATGTATTTCAATGAAAAAAGTTGTTGTGACGGCAAATACATATTGAACAAAAGTAAACAAATAAATACTTTAATAAAACAAGTACAAATTTCATTGAAATAAATATTTATTTAATTTAACTTTAAAATTATTCATTTCAAATCATTAACGCATTTCATTTAAGTTAGGAGAAATTTGAATAAAATAAATATTAGCTAAAATTTTGTAAAAAGTGATTACTCCTAAATAAAAAATTATTTGTACCAAATCGAATAATAGTAAAACTTTAAATAATTTCTAGGTACAATTCAAATACATAATTGTTTGGCTAATAGGAAACAAATATCTATTTGAGTAAATGCCAAATTTTTTAAATTCAAATAATTAATTTTATCAGTGTATACTTTTGTAAATACATTAAACGTCAGTCTCTGAAACAGGTAAAAATGGAAATCGTTACATAAAATAAATGAAAAATGTTAATCGGCATGCAGACAAAGTTTTTTAAAATTGAAAAAAGTTTTTCACCTCCGCCGGGATTCGAACCCAGAACCTCTAGATTACCAGTCGAACGCTCTACTTAATTGCGCTACGGAGACACTGAGATTCTTTCACCAACTTTGGCAATATAAATTTAATCAATTTTAATATTAGTATTTTATACAGTTTAAAATGCCCTGTGATTTGAAACCGGGGAGGGGGTTATTAAGGGAAAGGAACTTACTCATGACCACTGATCACCACTTTCTTTATTGTTATACTTTACAAATAAATACATTTTTTTTTTCACCAAATAATAGCAATAATAATTAGACAGCTAACCAAGTCTGAACAAGTCGACTTACTTCATTTCTAGCAGCTATAAGTTGTGGTGGATCATCATCACTGGCCGGGTACATATTCGCACAATGAGCAGTGCCGTTGATAAAAATTGCTGGTGCTTCTTCACTCCTCGTTGACGTTATCCCCAATGCATGCCAAGGGTCGACGGAACCATGTACAAATACCACATTGGTAATATCAATGTCCAAAGCCCCATATATGGTGTTTGTCCTGTCTATAGCAGCATCGAGGTAGGTTGCATTAAACTGCGGACCAAATATGTCAATGCACTGTTGAATTGAAAAGTCAAGAGGAAACTGGTCACCAAAAAGCTGCGGCTTATTATCAGAAGTCTGGTAATAACCAAATTCGTTACACGTTTGAAAGGTCCATTGGCGGGACCCGTCCGAAACTGAAGAATCCCAGAGAATGTTTTTCATTGCTTCAATATAATCATCGTATTTCACGTAAAGGCATGACTCATCATATGCTTCTAATATCAAAGAATTGAAGTTAGCTAGTCGGTTGATTTCTTCTGTTTCTGACACGTTGGTCATTATGTCACAAATGGTATCCAAAGTTATTTGACCTATTGGGGTATCTCTGCCGCGATTATTTTTGTTATATTGAGCGATACCTGCAAAATTATCAGCCAATGACGTATAGAAATCAGAAATATCATTTGCCTGATCTCCTACATCATGACATAGTTTAAATATTTTGGTGAGTTGTTTTTGCCCTGCATCATCTCCTAGCAAGGAATCTATTTGAGCTGTTCCTGCTTCTACAGCCGAAGCGCACTTTTCGCTAATGTCACGCAAATCGTCTTCAACAACCTTATAATAATCTTTAAAATTGGCTACAGCTAATAAAGGTCCACTAGTACTCACGGCTCCATCAATAAGGTGCGGGTATTTAAACCTGACCCAAGCTGCTAAATTTCCGGAGTAAGAGCCACCAAATACAATCCACTTGACATCCTGCGATAGATTATATTCGTTATTCATAGCAGCAATAAATACCGCCATATCATCCAGGGCTTGTTCACTGGTCAAGAACTTTAAATTCTCTGTGCTTATATCCTCTGTGGGACGACTTTCTCCATAGAATCGATGTTCTAATTGAAACAAGATCGCCTTACTCTTAACTGCATCTTCAATCCATGCTCCCTTACTCATCCATGCTGGGGATGCTTCACCTTCTCCGCCAATCATAAGGAATGCAACGCTTCTATTTTCTTGATCAAAATATTCGTCATTAACGAAGTATCTCTGTTGCCACCTGTTTGGGTTTCCCACGTCAGCGTGGTCCAAGTTTTGTGTGAACCATTTTGTATCTACTTTCAATCCATCATCTAGTGGACTACCCAGATTGCCTCCTTTTAGTCTTCCATTGTGAAAAAACCTCCAAGAATATGCCTGAGGGGCAATAAGACAAAACAGAACAAAAATTAAAACACCATTCACCATGACTAGAGTGTTTGTTGTTCGTTGATGTGACGAAATACTAAGTGGTCATTTAAAAAAAATATCCTTTTATTAAAAATATTAAGTAGTTTCTGTCAACAGCCGATAAAAAATACTCTTAAGTGATAAACGTAGAAATCAATGAAAATCATTTTATTTTGAAGGGAATTAAGCAGGGCCGAATTAAGGTCGTTTGAAGCCTTAGGCCAGACAAATTTTAGCGCCTATTTTTTTCACTTTCGAAATGGATTTTAAAAAAATTGAGCGAGTCATGATACGGATGATCAAATTTGTGCCTAAACGTAATTTCGTAAAAATACGTTTTGCAAGCGGAAATTTGCACGTTTTGTTGAAAAAAACTCATAGATTAATAATTTAATTGTATTAAGCATATAATACATGTAAGTACTCGGGGAAAATTATAAACCAAAAAATAGAAGTATAAACAAACACTTAACATTAATGATTATCTAATGTTTATTATATAAATTCTAGTTTGAAATTTGGTATTGTCCCTGAAATTTTAAAAATAACTACAATATCGCCAATAAGAAAGGTTAAAAATACATCAAAACCAGAAAAATTTAGACCAATAAATACACTTGTAGCTGTCGAAAAAAATTTAGAACGAATAGTCTATTATCAGTTATTAGATTTTGTAGAGGAAAATAAAATATTATCAAAATTTCAATCAGGATTTAGGAAGAAATATAGTTGTGAAACTGCTGTACAATATGTTTTAAATGATTGGAAACTTAAAATGGATAAGGGTGATATGGTGGCCGTTATTTTTTTAGATTTGAAACGTGCATTTGAAACAATTGATAGAAAAAAATTATTAGAAAAATTACGACATTACGGAATTGGTAGACAGGCACATAAATGGTTACATGAATATTTAATGAATAGATGGCAGGTAGTTAAATGTAACGAGTATGTGTCAAATAAAAAAGGTATAAATGTTGGTGTACCTCAAGGCAGTATACTTGGTCCTTTATTATTCATAATTTATATTAATGATTTGGCCTACAATCTATACATTTGTAAATATAATTTTTTTGCTGATGATACAGTAATTTATATTTCAGATTGTAATTTAATATCTCTAACAAATAATATGAACAATATACTAGAACATATATATAAATGGATGTGTGAAAATAAATTAAAAATAAATATTGATAAAACAAAATGTTTGTTACTAAGGTCTGATAAACAGTATAATGAGTTTCAAAATCAAAATCTTTCTTTTAAAATAAATAACGAAGCTATTGAAATTGTTACTAAAGTTAAATATTTAGGAGTTATTATCGACAAAAATTTTAAATTTCATGATCATATGGATTATATTTGTAAAAAAATTTCAAAAAAATAGGATTAAGCGGATACTTAAGCATTTATAGTAAAAAAATGATTTTCAATTGTATTATTTTACCTCATTTTGTTTTTTGTAGATCAATTTTATATATGTATGTGTTCACAACAAGATAAAAACAGATTACAGATTTTACAAAATAGAGCAATGAGAATAATATTGGGATGTAATAAATACACTAAAATAACGGAAATGCTAAATTGTTTACAATGGATGAATATAGAATTTTTTTTATTATTTCGTATTTTGATTTTTATTCATAAAATAAATTTAAATATAACAGCACCATATTATGAAAATTTCTTGACAAAATTTAATAAAGTTCATATTCATGAAACAAGAGGAAAAAATAACTTTATTTTGGATCATACAAATTTGAAATCGACTTAAAAATCAATATTTTTTAGTGGTGCTATAGAATATAACAAGTTAGGAAATGAAACTAAAAGGTGTAATTTAAAACTATTTGTAAAAAAATTAAAGAATCAAATTTTATGTAAAAAAGTCTAATAAAATAGTCTTTCTAGATTGTAATTACCTATCTATCAAGAGAGAAGAAAAAATTTAAAATTTGAATTGTAATTAAATAGTTCAATGAACTAATAAAAATTTGTTATTATTATTATTATTATTATAAAATGTGAAATGAATAAAACAATTAACATAAAATATCATGACTTAATATGAGTTTGGTAGTTTCCAAAGTTCAAAAAAACTAATCGACTAATCCAGCTAATTAAGATGCAAAAAATAAAACTCATAAAAACACAAATTCAGCGCTAAGAGTCAAATGATAGTGGTAGATTGGTTCCTTATAAATACACAAAATGATTTAAACTAAAGTATAGGGATTAATTTTTAAACATCATATCAATAACGACTCGTTATTAACAAGATCAACAAATAAAATAATACACAGGGTGTTCATTTGAAACCCCCTCGATTTTCCTGCTTTAAAATGAAGATGTGGAAAATCGCTCGGACCCGTCGATTTTTATTTCGAGGGGGACATCTTTTCCGTATATTGTCAATCTTGTTACTTTAATCCCCTAGGAAGGAGGGGGGTTAGATCTAAATTTTAAATGGATACCCCTATTTTATATAATTTTTTTGGATTCTGCATAAAATTCTGAACTTTTTTAATAAAAGCATTATTAGTCTATAGGTACTTAACAGTTTCCGAGATATTGACTCTTGAAAAATGACATTTTTGAACTTTGACAGCGTCTAGCTTTCTAACTGTACGTCTTAGAGCAAAACGGCTTACATGTCCCTATCTTCTATTTTTATTATCTCTCCAATAGTGTCAACTTCCAGTCAAACCGGAAGTACTATATTTCTTACATCCGGTTTAACCGAAAGTTCACACTATTGGTAAGATAATAAAAATCGAAGATAGGGACATGTAAGTCGTTTTGCTCTAAGACGTACAGTTAGAAAGCTAGACGCTGTCAAAGTTTAAAAATGTCATTTTTCAAGAGTAAATATCTCGGAAACTGTTAAGTATAGACTAATAATGCTTTCATTAAAATAGTTTAGAATTTTATGCAGAATCCAAAAAAATTATATAAAATAGGGGTATCCATTTAAGATTTAGATCTTACCCCCCCCTCCCTCCTAGGGGCTTGAAGTAACAAGATTGACAAAATATACGCAAAAGATGTCCCCCTCGAAATAAAAATCGACGGGTCCGAGCGATTTTCCACATTTTCATTTTAAAGCAGGAAAATCGAGGTGGGAAGTTTTCAAATGTAAATGTTTTAAGAAAAAAATATAAAGGTAATAAAGGAACAGTTTTCGTGGCCCAATGCCCAAAAACTTTTATTAAAGGTAATTTTAAAAATATCGACATATTTTTAAGTGTATTAAGATATTAGAAATGTTTTGTTCGACATTTTTGACTCGAGAAATTTTGAATACTCTGTCGTCGAAAATAGTTGATTTCACGAGATCTGATAACTAAATAGTCTCAATACTTTAATTTAGAATATTTTTGTTTAGATTGGAATGAGGAATGTTCTTTATGGGATATACTATGTTCTGTATGATAATTAGCAATTATGCCATAGTGACTTAAATGTATAAAATAATAATTATTTTAGGTACACTGAAATTCGTTAAAAAGCCGCGGCGCCTATTTCGTTCGTGGCCATGGCCTATTTGGCCTAGTGGTTAATACGGCCCTGGAATTAAGGGTTCCAAGAAAGTTTTTGTGCGTTTCAAAAGCGTTTACAGGCTAGGGGACATTGCCTTAAAAACGACAACCTAATAGAAATAAGAGAAAAATTGCTTTATAGAATACCCATTAGGGTGGCCCTTATTAACAAAGTTTTGAAATTGTATCTTCTCAACCCGTTAATATTTTCCTTTCATAACCAAATTAATGCCAGTAAGATTTAAAAACCAATTCGGCAAAGGTAAACGGTGCTTTACGAAAGCAAAGTCTAAAAAATATTGCTTATTTATTTATTTATTTATTTATTTATTTTTTTTTTTACTACTACTACTACATACAGGGTGTCCGAAAAAAGGAGGTCAATCCGTTAACCATAAATTTCTTGACCAATAATAATATGACTTTTATAATACCATTTCTCATTTTTGACCCTAATGTTCGATATACAGGTCGTCAAAGCGTGAAATTAAAACTGATTTTTTTAAATAATCCGAGTATTTAATAAGATATTAATTTCAAATTTGGTACCTACGTTGCTTTACTATAAAAAAATTACATCTTTTAAGAAAATAAAACAAAAAAGAATCGGCAAATATTCAAAATAGGAGAGGTCCAGTACCCGCTGACGCCCCCCTATTTTTTATTACGTGCGCTAGTGACTTCTGAACTATATTTAACGGTAATCTCATAATTGCTTGGGTTATGGCTGCCCGTACAGTCCTAACAAGAACGAAACGGCCGTCGCGTGGTCTACCCGCCCCAGGGTATCCATTGTGCTTGGATGTCTGTGTATTTCAATATAAAAAACAGTTTAGTAATTATTTTCGCGGACACTATATTATCTTCTACATCGAATAACTATTTACTTGCATGGTTCTGTTGTCCCGTAGCTGCTAAGCAAAATTTTGTGGTCATTTACTTAGGATGTGCTAATTGCTCTGACATTTTTCGAAAAAATTATCCCTTTTCCGAGGTTGCTACAGTGACAGATACCAATAAAGATGGCGACTGATCGGTTCATGCTAAACATATTATCATTCTAGGAAAAGATATCACTATCCTACGTAAATCAGTATTTGCTTCTAATAATAAATTACATTTTTTTAAATGTTTTAGTATTTCTTGTAAGTTTCTACGACAGGATCCAGCCTTATGGAAATTCCTTTAAAATTATCCAGAAGGATCGTTGTTTGTTCAATATCTGAAAGTAGTTAATGGCACCGCAGAAGTAGTAGTCAAACTCATGGAGTAGGTACCTAGTTTAACAGTGTTTCTTTATACATAGTAAAAGATTATCGAAGGAAGTTTATCAGTTGCAGCCGATGGGTAAACCGCGGAGGAATTTTGGTGTACAAATCTTGGGAATTAGTAGGCATTACAGGAGTTAGTCGAGGCATTGAAGGAATTTGTATAGGCATTGGAGGAGTTAATCGAGGCATTAGAGGAATTAGTCGAGGTATTAGAGGAATTAGTTGAGGCTTTGACGAATTACCAATTTCTACCTCTAAACATTACACTTGATTTAAAATACTCTTTTAAAATAAGTATGTTAATAAACATTAAATATTTTCCTTTAAATTAATTCCTAATTTAAAATACAACAAAATGCATGGCGATATAGGAGCGACATTATATTGCCGGCAGGCAACATTTATGCATTATTGACTACTGGTTGAACTGTAAAGGAGCAGACTGCGGCTTTGCTGGCTGCTTTGCTCGGCGAACAAAATGGGGTATGCGAGACTGCCGTAATGTTTACCAGTTTAACCGAAAACTACGTTATTATGAAGACAATATATTTTATGTGCAGTGGCGGACGCATAACCACAAGAAAATTTTATTATCGAAATATATTTTTATAAATTTATGAATTCACTTATTTATAGTACCTACATATTTACATTTAAGTAGGTATTTAATTAGACACTCGGTTATTGGCTTTGATTCAAATATTAGGTATGTTGTCAAATAAATTTCCATTTTTTAAATTTACAGACTTAAGATTCAAAGATACTTTTTATTATTTATTTAAAGTAAAATTTACCATTGGCAGTAGAGGAATTACTGGGCATTGGTGGGCATTGGTTGGCATTACTGGGCATTTGTAAAGAAATAATGGGTATTAGTTAATTAAAATAAGGAATTGGAGGCATTAGTAGGCATTAGTGTACAAGAATTTTGACCGCGGTTTACCCCTCGGTTGCAGCAAACAGTTTTTTTTTTGTCAAAACACAGACTTGGTAAAGCCTTTTTAATAGGTATAAAAAATTGTATTTTTTACTTATTATTTATTTATAATTTTTTTCTAAGGCTTTTTATATTTCATAAATATGTCAGCTCTTGACAAAACTTTGGTAAAGTATTTTCTAAAAGAAGGTCTTTGAGGCACAACTATAATTATAATCCGATTGGGGTAAAATTTTTCACAATTATTTTTTTAACTATTTCGAAAAGATTTAAGGGGTGAGACTAAAGAGATAAAAAGAAAGAGAGAGAGAGAGAAAGAGGGAACATTTTTTATTATTAAGAAGTTCAACCGCACATAGAATAAACCAATTTTTGGAACTCCTCCCCCTTGTCATCGATATTCTCCAAATTGAAACATATAATTTACTTCAATTAAAAATACTGAATGATTTATTCTTAAGGGTGCATTACCGCATTTCTACGAAACCGCCCATACGATTTATTTAAATTTAAAAATGTTAAAGGACCTATCCCTAAACTCTGTTTCTCATGCAGGATATTGTCCGATTATCCGTTTGTTCTCAAAATAATAACGTGTGTTTGTATAAATAGGTCGACTTTTAAAATTATTTTCTTCCAAAGAAAGGCCTAATTTAAAGATCTGTTACAATACCTACAAACAACAAATCTGAAGTGAACGGTCAAGGCGTAATAAAAATACCCAAAAGCGATGGTGGATCCCTAATAAACAAACAATAATTGTCCAATTACTCTGTCATGTGAAGTTCATGGTTATTTTTTAAAAATGAAATTTTTATCAGTCCTTATATCAAGAGTGCGTCTAGATACACAAATAGACACTTAAGAATTAATTAAAGTTTTTTATGTGTTCGAAACTGTCTGTATTTAGTAGCCTAGCGACAAATTCTGCTCCCCCCTTCCCCACCATCGCAAATTTTTCTTCATGTCTGGCTCGCATATTAGATATGTCATGAAGCTAAAGGGCTGTAATTTTTCGCTCTTTAAAAATCGGTATAGTGTACTACAATAATAAAGTTCATTATCCAACACAAAGTAACAAATGAAAGGGGGATATTTCTAGTTGCTGCTGGGTTCTTTCGGATTTTCTCCTCTTAGTTTGCCGCCAGGGGCTAAGGCCATTCCCGAAGGGACTAACGTTTTATCGGGGGCTCTGTACCACGATCCTCAGATATTTGAAGTACCCCGCCCCCTAACTCCTATCAACCCTTGGTTTTCCGGTTCCACTACCTACCGATTGAGGAGATATCTGATATCGTCCGGCCTGGGTATCGGAGTGTGGAATTGGGAGATGCTACACTTTCCACTCTTCCCTGATTCTTCCTCGACGTTGCATAGACCAATGCCAAGAGTTATACCGCTAAATTTAATGATCTGCTAGTAATGGATACAACAATAACAAATAAAATCATTGACATAATCGTATTCCAGTAAAACAATACGCAAATTGCGCCCCTCCACTTTATTTGCCAAACTTACGCTGTTTAGTATTAGCATGATGTGGAAAATTTAAATCATTGTCTACAATCTTGTAAAAAATCTGCGATATGGTTAGGCAGCACTTTTCCGACCATTGAATACGAACCCGCAAGCTCTCGTTCCAGAGTTTTTAGTGACGTGTTAACCACGGTGCCACCAAAGTCGATGAGGGGGGGGGGGGGTGGGATTGTTGGGTATTTTTTGTTAAACTATGTACAAACTTTAGCTTGAGTTCTTATTCGATCCGGTTCCCATATCCGAACATAATTACAATTTTAATGCTTGTTTTTCTGATAATATTTTTATGTAATTCACAAATGTATGTATTGTGGTAATTACAAAAAATACTGTTGATAATTCTAAAATCGCTTATTTATTTAAAATGTTCTAACACAGTATGACTTAACGAAGTTATAGCTGCTCTCTAGAAGGGCCATTGTAAAGATAGATTTTAAAAAGGTGGTTGGCAAAGAAAAGTCCTTTTTACCTTCTTATATAATATTATTATCCCTAGAACCACACGGTGGAGTTAATGGAACAATAACGACAAGGTGGCGTCGTATGCGACACCTACATGAAATAGCCTTTTTTTCTACATATTACGTAAAATGGCCACCAAAAATATATATTTTTATTTTATTTATGGCATAGTAAATTCAAATAACATTGTAAAAATAAAAAGTGTACCTACTATAAATTATATGTATATTAAAATTTTTTTTCACTGTTAGTATTGACAATAAAATCTAAAAGTTCATCTGTAAAAAATAAATCCCAGATTTTGTTTGTATCTGTAATATTTTTAGCTTTGCCTTTTGGACCAGGCAAATGATTAACTATATTTTTCTGGGAAGTTCAGGTGGTTTTGGCATGAAAACTAG
The DNA here is from genome assembly GCA_963969555.1 of Polydrusus pterygomalis. Classification (NCBI taxonomy): domain Eukaryota; kingdom Metazoa; phylum Arthropoda; class Insecta; order Coleoptera; family Curculionidae; genus Polydrusus; species Polydrusus pterygomalis. Next base: position 31,063,463 of record OZ018375.1, read on the forward strand.
TTAGGTGCCATTTATGCTTATTTTTAGAGTACATCACACACTTTTTGCTTGTACAGCTGGGTCAGGTCTAATGGGATTGTCTATATCTGGTATTATAGCATCAAACTCATCATCGGCGATATCATCAGTTTCTGTAAAATCTTCGTTTTCACTCTCCTCGCTTTCCAATATGTCACAGTCATTTATATCTTTATACAGGTATTTCTCCAGTTCAGAATCTCGTAAAGGGCGTGTTCTTTCATGATATGTACCAGTACTTGTTCCGGGATCATCTAATCGAGGTTTTTTTGACTCCATTTTAGCGCAGGTAAATAAAATAGAAAAAAAAATACCAAGGTTTGAAAACATGCAATATATACACATACCTTCGAAATTTTTTTATCATAGAGCACAAGGTGGAGTCGTATGCGACCGAGACGAAATAACTCAAAACTATCAAAACTACACGCACCGTCTCACGAAGCCACAGAATATCACGAAGCCATCAAAAGATTGCTAAAAATGCGGAAGGTACTTAGGCGCTAAGCAACGAGACTAAAATGACGTCAATACGAATGGGGATATTGCATTTTGATGGTCGCCGGCGACGCCACCTTGTGCTTCTATGGTTATATATAATATTATAATCGCCTACGCATTTCGGCTTATATAAGGGCGTAGCTGTAAGTAAAGAAAAAAAGTTATGTAATAAAATTTAAACAAATTCTTTTGAAAAGGACGAACTTAAGTAAACGTATGTCCTAAAACTAACAGATTATGAAAATTCACATACAGGGTCACATAGCGAGACGCACCCATGTCAACACACAAATAAATTATATTAAAATTAAAAATTACGTAACAATCATGATGTTAAACTTAAAAATATAGACGTGTAAACGAAACGAAAAAGTTAATTGATTCAGCTGATACTTGGTGGAAATCCATAATTATAGTATTATGGGATACAGTAAAACAAAGTTGAACTTTTAAATTTCCACTATAAATATAGTAAATACTAGAAAAATTACATGTTTTGCTAACACTGTAGCTGTAGCTGCTGCTGTAGCAAATAATTTTTGCTCACAAGGTATAAAAATGTCATAACCGTTGTAATAACCTGTGATTAATTTTTTTTATGTCAAATATGATGTATCACCAATTCATTTATATATTTAAAACGTACGTACGTAAACGTACCTTTACACGCGGTACAATTGTAATTGTATGTGCGAATATAATTAGTGACGGAAATTTTCGTTTTATTTATTCCCTTTGGACATTACATCAAAAAATACACAATTCAAAAAAAGTTTCGATCGATCGATCGACCATTTTTCCGTCCTTTTTCGAGAACATCTATACAAGAGCAAAAAATAGAAATGTTTTAACTTAGTGAAATTGCCTGTAATGTAAAGGCCAATGGGTACTAAATTTCCTAGGAATTTCACTTGTCAGCGTTCTAATGAAAATTCCCTTCCGAGGGTACATATTTATGAGCTGTTTTACATTTTGTTTTGATTTATAAGCAGTTCAAAAACAAACGCCCAAACCCCGAAACTTATTTCTATTTTGTAAATACACCGGAATATTACGAAATTTATGGACCGTAATTAATGCATAAACATAACGTAAGGCCAGAAAAAGCGTCGTCAAAGTAAGCTTTGAAAATGGCTTCGAATTTGCTTAATTAGGTACTCCTTACTCAATGACAGCAGTTATTTTTCTGTGATATTAGGTTAAATTAAATAGTGGTAATTTACAAAATGTTACGTTACATCCATAGTGTTATTTACAACAAGGCGGAACAAATAATTATTACTTATTGTTTTTGAGTATACAGGGTGATCCAAGACGGGTGGCGAGCGGCTTTATCTCCAAAACCAGACATGAAACGACTTTGAGGCAAAAAATTTATTATGGAATATGACCAACGAAAATCACTGGAAATAATTTTTAAGTTACTAATTTTACCGCTGGTGGTGCGTAGTCGCTATGCTATGATACAAAGTTCTTAATTTCTACTAATAACTGAAATACAATGTGGATCAGAAATTAAGTTTTTACCGTGCGAGCAAAAATTATTTGCATCAAAGAGGGCTTGGATTAAAAAACGTAGGGCTTGGTTTAGATCACAATGATATGGGGACGATATATCTAACCAAATCTAGGTTAAAATTTTGTCAAATTCATATTATGACATGATATGCCAAACTAATGAGTAATAAAATAAGTAGACAAATACCCATTTATTTATTTTTGTTATTTCCAATGTAAGAATGTACAGAAAGAAAAAGAAAAATAATTACATAAATTGCTGAAATTGGCCAAGCTCCAAGCATAAATTCACACATCTCTTCATATTTTCGAAAGTGTTGACCAGCATCTCTGGAGAAATGTTAACACATTCTTGGATAATCCTTTCTTGTAATTGTTCTTTTGCAACTGGTGTTTTAAAAATAGTGTTATTTAAATGAGGAAAAACGAAGTAATCCATAACCGTTAAACAAGGTGATCTAGGTGGGAATTCAATGTCTGATCGAAAACTGATCAATCTGTCGTCGAAAAAATTGCGTAAGTAGTTAATAGTTTCGGCGGCTGTATGGGCGGTTGCACCGTCCTGTTGAAAATATCCAAAACATAGTTCGTCGTTAAGTAATTGCTCCACAAATGGATTCAAAATATTGTCTCTATACCGCTATGCTGTAACTGTGTTATGGAAAAAAATATGACTAACAATTCTTCTTAACAGCTAACCAGACACCAATTTTTTAAGGGTGCAATGTGGACTCTACAAAAAAATGGGGATTTTCACTACTCCACATGCGTGTATTCTGAGAATTCACCTAACCGGAGAGGTGGAACCAGGCTTCATCCGAATAAAATGTCAGCTCTAATAAATCATTTCTTTCCAATAAATTTTAGGTAAAACATTGAGAGTAATTCCTGCGTCTTTCAAAATCTGCGGCTTGTATTTCTTGGAATACTTGCACTTTATAAGGAAATAAATTTAGCTGTTTCTTAAAAATAGTCCTACATGTTCCATAAGATCTTCCCACTTCTTGGAACAAGCGTCTTATACAATTTGTTGGCGTATTTTGCATTATTTAACGAACGTTTGCAACAAGTTCTTCTGTTCTTATAGATAGTCTTCCTGCTCCTTTGTTGTGTTGTAAAGAACCTGTTTCCCTAAATACAGCCACGGTTCTTTTCAGGCAATGATAAAAATCCCCAGCAATAAAAGCAACGCTAGGAAAATGTTCGTGAAAATCGTCCATGCACAAACCCGGATTGTATTGCCACTCACCATTTACTCTAACCCCGTTTCGAAAATACGCTTCAATCATGAATGTTTTGTGCTGTTCCGTAAAGCCATTGTGTGATTTGTTCAAGAAATTGGAAAAATTAGCGATGAATCAAATTACTTGTAACGACTGTCAAAGATGACGGAATAACTAATTGATTGTTAATTCAGGTAGTTACTGACACCCAACAGGTATTAAGCTCTACTGCTAAGCATTACGTCCGTAAATGCAAGGCCCTCTTTGATGCTCGCACGGTACAACGACGATAAAATAAAATCAAAATATGTTATAGTGTTTCTTAGGTCAATTTAATGACATTAAACTGTGGGAATTTCCTAACCATAGGCGTTTCACACAAATAATTAATATGCGTATACACACTTATAAGTTTGTTTTACATTAGGTGTTTGTACATACTACACTTTATAAACCCACTGTATATATAATAATATTATATTAAAATAATAAATATAAAGTAACTCAAAAATTCTATATACAAAACTAAAATCAGAAAAATAAACCTGACACGGCACGACACTGCTCAGAAAATGCTTTAATTTTTTTACTAAAACTTCATTCTCGTCAACCAGACTCCGGCCCGTTCATCAAGGCATAATCACGTATATTTTATCTCCGTCTCTTCCACGCCATCGGCGGTCACTGATGGCCTATCTCTGTCTGGCAGAATCGATCGTCAGACGGGCCGGGTACCGGTTCAGCTTATATCCTGGCGCTTACAATAGTAACAAATTACATTCTGTTGCCAATTCTTCAAAATTTTCGGATTTGTAAGCACAGGGTAATTATATACGAGAAACAAGGGTTTGTTAATTAGTTGTTTTTAAACACTAAAAACACTTTTTGTCTTGATTTCAGTTATATTGTTTCTTAAGGACTAAAGAATGTATTATTATAACAATGAATGGCTTGTTATTTTTTTCTGTCACACTCAAAACTCCTCGGTTTAAAGTATATTTGCAAACTAGCTTTCAAAGAAAGTTACTGACTAATAATTGAATACTGATATAAATGAAATATCTTTAATAAAAAAACTTGGATAAATAATACTAACAAAATGCGACTGACTTGAATTTTTTTCACGGCTTCCTTTTCCACCCTGTATAATATTAAAGTGCATTGGTTACTTTATAGTCGTACCACAATATTAATCTGCAAGAAACAATATTTCAAACTCTGCAAACCGCACTAAATAACACTGTAATAAAGATGTTACAACAACAATTCGTCGACCTTTGTGATGAGCAGTTTATTTTATTCAAGTTAAAAAGTATAGGGGAAATTGGTATAATACGGCATACTAGGATAAAATGGCACACTACCTGTATAATAAATTACGCGCATTTCTTGAACCCCACCATGCGATTTTCGACACTGGTGGGGAGCATACGACAACTGGAGATTAAAACGAAGAAGATGTCAGATGTGTGTTTTCGTGTATGTTTGAAATTGTTTGGAGATTAAGAGAACGTGCCTGAAACTCATAACCTACAACTTATTGAACAATTAGTTATAACTTGACAGGTAAGTAGGATACTGAAGCATGTTTTTGTATTATTTGTATATTTTAAAAGTTATTTTATAAATATTTAATAACAAACAAAAATTACTTAGCCGTTTTGGATAAAATGGCACAGGGGTGATATGTTTAAAATGGTACAGTGCCGTTTTATCCAAGATTATAAAATAATATTATTTTGTGTTTTAGATAATGCGCGTTATTGCTTAAACTGCAACTATTAGAGAATAAAATAAAACGAAACAGCCAGGGACCAAATTTTTTAAACTTAACTTCAAATTTAATAGAGATGAAACAAAAAGCAGATGAAGAAAAATAATTGAGAAGAAAGAGGATCTCAAAGAAAACGAAAAGCCAGAGTAGACCTTACAGATCAGTTCCCCAAATTAGATTCCGAAAACCAAAGCCATTTCATCAGGATAATGATAAAGCATCTTATATGTATTAATTGTAATGAACTTTTTTCAATGTCTAAGCCTAAGGAGATTTGGATTTGCTATCAAAGTTGTAGAAAATGGAGCCACTGTGATGAGTGTGCAGGACTTTCTCCAAAAACGAAAATGTTTATTTGTGAACTTTGCCAACCATAATTAACCCTATTTTACCTTAAATTTTTTTTATTTCAACATACATTATACGAGTAGATATGTATGCCATTTTACCCAACTGGATGGATAAAACGGCACACCTAATACCTGTGCATGAAGAACGTATATTCAAGGTTTTTGTTCCTGATACGCAGTATTTATATTGTTTTATCCAAAGATAAAGCCAAAACAAATGTTATATTTTCTTTGCAGTTTTGTATGTACCTTTATATTTAAAATATATATTTTCAGTTTTGTAAAAAGTATGCCGTATTATACCAATTTCCCCTAGGTATATCTTGCATAAAACAAAACATATAACAGGTTATATTCTAGAATGAATATATATTTAAAGGAAAACCCCGTTAACATTTGCACTCATTATGGTCCATAATAATGGGTGACCTTTGCCTTCATGTCGGCCACCTTGGGAGGGTGGGGGGTGTCACTGCACTAATCGATGTGAAGAACGGCCCCCTGCGCCCTATGCCGACATGGATTTCACAGGCGAGCAGGTTTTCCATTTCCGTCGGTTGGGCTGTTGTTGCTCAAAAGCTTAAAAAGTACTTGACGGGGAATAACAAAATTTTATACAGGGTGGTAGTTTTAAATGGAATAGGATGATTAGAATAAAATTTATTTGCTTAAAAAATATAGAACTACGTCTTCGTTTACCTTCGTGTCTTCTCGAAATTAACCCCTTTATTGGGGGATGGAAACCGCCCCCAACTTTTTTTTCAAATAAAAGTATATTTTGAGAGCTCGTTGGAAAGGGTCATAAGAAAGGAAATATGACCCACTATTTACTTTTGCATTTCGGTAATGTAGACTCAATTTTGTTTATTGTAAAAATTGTTAGAAATGTTGCCTAATTTTTTCTCGACAAACGCCAAACCCAAAGTATAGTTTATTCTTGCCATTATTATGTACCATATCCGGGGTTATCTGGCGAATTTTGTGTATAAGTCGTTGCCTAAGTTCCTCTAAATATTCTGGTTTTGTAACTTAAACTTTGGTTTTTAGCAGGCTGACCACAAAAAAAATAATCGAGAGGATTAAGGTCCGGTGATCGTGGCGGCCATTTAATGGTACCCCCTAAATTTTAATATAGCAAAAATACTATACTTACTATAAAGCAAAGGTTTAAAGAGCACAAAATACTTACAACAGATACCCCTTTAGGGGCCAATTAAAAAAAAAAGAAATACGTTTTTCCTGACTTTTTTTTTTCGGCGTTACTAATTATAATTGTATCCTTGTTTTGATAAGGTAAATAGAGTAGAGGTAGATGCCGTGGGGTCGATCTTCAGCTCCAATCACTGCATTTGGTCGATTTGTGCTGTGACATAGATCGCTAGTTTCGCGTGTGTTTATTAGAGAGCGGATTTTGTTTAATTATTTTCTAAGTAAATATTTAAAAAATTTTAAAAATCCAACCAAAGAAAATTTGATTTTTTTTTCCTCTATGCGGTAGCATATAAAGATCAAAATTTAGTGATAATGTCCATTGCGCGGATAATGGGATGACGTTACTAAGCACCTCATGTTTTCAAATTGTATCTATTTAATTGTTTCTTGGAAAAGTTTGTGACACCCTAGGAATATTTTTATTATCGGGTTAGTAACAGTAGGATTTAATTCAGGATATCAGTAGTTCATATGATAAATTTGGTTATAGTGAGAAAGCCCATTAGAGAACATTCAAGAGCGTTGTATACTAGATGTAAACCCATCTGTTTCAACAAATAGCTACCGTTAGACATGCAAGTTTTTGCACAAAACATTGACTTAGACTAAGAAAATAGATTTTAACTTATTCATCCCTACATTTTACCCCTTTAATTGTTTAAAGTCCTTTAAATTGCCCCACTACAATAACCTAGTCGACGATATACAAAAAGTATCATTTAAATCGATTATACCAAAAAACCAGAAAGACATCCGATGTATCGAGAACTTGTGTTGGCACCAAACTGCACAAATGAAATTAGACAATAACATGTCCAACACCATACAGATCAGAAAGGATGTGCGGCAGGGATGTGGGCTATTTCCGCTCCTATTTAATTTGTACTCGGAAGTAGTTTTCCCGGAAGATTTGGAAGACGTGGAAATGGGAATAAAAGTCAATGGAACATGGATTAACATTTAACAATATTCCTTATTCTGATGACGCACTTTTAATTGCTGATAATATACACGACCTACAATAATTGGTCAATATGGTAGGAGGACAGAGTAAATTAATGGGTTTAAATATCAACACCAACATGACAAAATTCATGATTATCTCCAGAAACCCGAATACATTTGAAAATACAGCATGACTTTTAACGCAATGCCCACAAGTTCAAGTATCTTGGCACCTGGCTGCTCGAAGACTGGACCTCGGACAACGAAAAAAAATGTCTCATTGAACAAGCTCGAATGGCATTTTTAAAGTTTGGAAGGCTGCTTACCTGCTCCGAATTTGACCTTGACTTAACCCATATAAACCTACCGTCCTTTTAAAAGGATGGAGAAAACATAGTCGCCTCAGCTAAGTATCTAACATAAAATCAAGATTGCGCCACCGAAATTCGACGTTTGTTATTATTAACTACCTGTCAGTGCACTGCTTTGCACGCCATTACGGTTTTAAGTGTTTTATTTTAGGTGATATTATTTCTGTGTTTTACATCCCTTTGCAATGAATAATTTGAGGTAAGTTTTTTGTTAAAAAATAATTTATTTAACAACTTTTTACACAATTTTTTGTTTACCTATGATCTTTAAATGTATCCAGTAAACATAAACTGAGATTACTTTGTATAGTTTTGTTAAACTATGAAAAAATGTCACTGTGTCCTTTTAAAAGGACGGTAGGGGTATATACTACTATTTGCTAATTATATTTTTTTCTTGTTTAGATATTGGAAAAGACCGCTGACGCTATGTGAATTACTGGAATAAATAGAAAATGATGATACCGTTGATGTTCCAGAAGAAATAGCGATATTTCCGCCGGAAAATGCAAATAATAGCAGTGGTGACACGGATAAAGATTCCAGGAATAAAGCTTTGGTGGATGTGAATAATCTGCCTGGATCCCAACTAATAGCGGAAGTATTTGCTCAAGGACCACTGGAACAAACCTTAGAAGATAACTGGGACATTGATGAGGAGAAACCACTTTCTACATTTGTCGAGCGAAGGCCGAAACTTATAAAATCGTTTGATTACAAACAAGAAGATCTAGAAAATCCAGACTCATCTACAGGGTGAGGATTTTAAAGTGTTACAACGCAATATCTGAAAAACGGCTAGAAATATTTTAGTCAAATTTTGGGACGTGGATAGAGAGGTTGGGGGACAAATTTTAAAATATTTTTGACATTTACCCCCCCTCCAGATTTTATGTGGCTAGTGACAAATTTGAAATGTCAAATGGAAAGGTATTTATTTTTTTCGATAATTCGATTCCTCGTCAATAATTACGTACGTGAGCACAAAATTGTTACATTTACTCTACTGGTTGCTTAGTTACGAATTTTTTAATAAATAAAATTGGAATACTTAAAACTACACATTTTAAATCATGACACCTACCTCCTATGATTATTGTTTATCCAAACTTTTGACTTTGACAAGTAGTAATAATCTGATTCTGATTCAAACGTATTTTCTGTTTATATAGTTCATTATTCAGTGCAATTATGTATCATAACAATCTTATGACATTGAAATAGACATGTTGTTAATTCTGGGAGAATGTAGAAAAAACTACCGGGAAGGGGCGCAATTGTGGACTGTTAGGTTTCCCGCCATTCAAAAATCTCATATGGCATTTAAGCGATTAGAAGATCGAGGTCGCAGCACGGGAATCCTTAAAAATAAGAACAGAGTTAGAAGACAAACAAAAACTAATGACGATATGGCCGTTGGAGTGTTGGGTGTAATAGCTGTAAATCCTCATGTTGGTTCAAGGGAACTTGCTCGTGATTCAGGAATGTGCCAAAAATCGGTACTGGCTATTTTACACAAGCACAATTTTCACCCTTACCACACATAACTCTTCATCAGGAATTGTATGGCCAAGACTTTCAAAATAGGATTACATTTTGTACGTGGTTACAAACTTTAATTCACGAAAACAATGCATTTTTAAGAAAGATAGTATTTTCTGACGAAGCTACATTTACCAATTGTGGTCAGGTAATTATTTAAATTAATATGGATTAATGTAACTTTTAATAATCAAAAATAAGTAATCCACTACTTGATAGGTGTACATAGATAAATACATATCTAAACACCCGTTAACGGGTGTTTAGAGAATATTCTCATACATTTAGATTTATTTTTAATTTTGTACTAATTCAATCAATTTTGCTTTTCTTAATTTAAGGTCAACCGGCACAATTTACACTATTGGGCACCTCAAAATCCTCACTGGATGAGATTGCCAAACCAACATCCTTGGTCGGTTAATACCTGGTGTGGCATAGTCGGAGATAGAGTCATTGGACCACATTTTTTTGACCGTCACCTAAATGGAGAAATGTATAATAATTTTTTACAAACCGATTTGCCACAACTTCTGAATAATAATGGAAATCAACAAGGACTATGGTTTCAGCAAGATGGTGCTCCGCCACATTTTGCCCGACAAGCTCGAGATACACTAAATGAAATGTTTGGAAACAGATGGATTGGTCGTGGTGGTCCTGTAAATTGGCCTGCAAGGTCACCAGATTTAACCCCATTAGATTTTTTCTTGTGGGGATTTATAAAAGATAAAGTTATGGCTACACCACCGACCACACCAGAAAACACGAAAGATCGTATTCAACAAGCATGTAATTTAGTAACTCCTCAAATGTTAACTCGCGTGCGCAACTCATGTCAAAAAAGAATTGCAAAATGTTTAGAAATGGATGGGTGTCATTTCGAACACCTTTTGAAGCATGATCGTCTTTAAATTTAAGGAATTATCATAGTTTTAAGTATTCCAATTTTATTTATTGAAAAATTCGTAACTAAGCAACCAGTAGAGTAAATGTAACAATTTTCTGCTCACTTACGTAATTATTGACGAGGAATCGAATTATCGAAAAAAATAAATACCTTTCCATTTGACATTTCAAATTTGTCACTAGCCACATAAAATCTGGAGGGGGGGTAAATGTCAAAAATATTTTAAAATTTGTCCCCCAACCTCTCTATCCACGTCCCAAAATTTGACTAAAATATTTCTAGCCGTTTTCAGATATTGCGTTGTAACACTTTAAAATCCTCACCCTGTATATGGCAGCTTGTAACGTCAGTTTCAAATAACATTTCTCCAGTTACTGCGTTTCAACTATTTTTTGACAAAGAGGTTATCAATCTTATATTGAATTTCACGAATATTTATACTCATCAGAAAAATCGTCTTGGAGATATTACCGAGGATGAGTTGCTTTGTTTTATAGGGATATTGCTTGTGAGCGGTTATTCGACGCTGCCTCGAAAACATATGTATTGTCAAAATATGGAAGATACAAATAATTCACTCATATGCAAGGCAATCTCCCGTGGCAGATTTCAATTTATTGTGACAATACATAGCTTGATCAGTTAGATAAATATTCAAAAATAAGACCCCTATTTAATATTTTGAACCGTACATTTTTTGAGCGTGCACCACCAGAAGAGAATCACAGCATTGATGAGTCTATGATTCCCTATTATGGGCATCATTTTTCAATAAAAAATCTATCGGACTATCGTTTTTTTTTTTTTAGAATGTTTAGAAAGAAGTTTAAAATAGTAGTATATAATCCTACCGTCCTTTTAAATGGACGGTATATTTGAACCAATTGGAATGCTTCAAGATTTTTAAAATATTTTTTCCATCTTTAAAACGGTTCATTTAAATAAATTTTAAGAAAAAAATTTTATATTTTGAAAAAAAATAGTTTTAGGGTTATATGGGTTTTAAGACTGAGGTTCGTCAAGTGCCACGTTTGGTCGGTACTTCGTTATGGTGTGGAAGGTTGGACGTTGAAAGGGAATACAATTAACAAATTAGAAGCTTTCGAGATGTGACTATATCGCAGAATACTTAAGATATCTTGGACGGCGAAATTGACAAATGAGGAAGTTCTTAGACGTGTCAATAAGAAACGCGAGCGGTTTGAAACAATTTAAAAGAGGAAAACATCATACCTGGGACATATCATGAGGAGTTAAAGATGATGATCGAGGGCAAGATTAAAGGCAAAAGGGGGATCGGAAGGAAAACAATGTCTTGGCTGAGAAACATCAGGCAATGGACAGTGGTACACCATATTCAGTCGCTTATACATACCGCAAGAAATAGGGAAGCAATGGAAAATTTTATCGCGTACATCCATTAGTGGATACGCACCGGAAGAAGAATTGGAAGAATGCCAAAAAAAAGTTTTAAACTCACAACCTTTTGTAATAAGTACCGTGCGAGCAAAAATTATTTGCATCAAGAGGGCTTGCATTAAAAAATGTGGGACTTGGTTTAGATCACAATGATGTGGGGATGATATACTAACCAAATCTAGATTAAAATTTTGTCAAATTCATATTATGACATATGCCAAACTAATGAGTAATAAAATAAGTAGGCAAATACAAATTTATTTTTGTTGTTTACAAAATTAACAAAGTAGGAATATACAGAAAGAAAAATAATTACATAAATTGCTGAAATTGGCCACCGCCATGCTCCAAGCATAAATTCACACGTCTCTTCATATTTTCGAAAGTATTGGCCAGCATCTCTGGAGAAATGTTACCACATTCTTGGATAATTCTTTCTTGTAATTGTTCTAAATTTGCAACTGGTGTTTTAAAAATAGTGTTCTTTAAATGAGAAAAAACGAAGTAATCCATAACCGTTAAACAAGGTGATCTAGGTGGGAATTCAATGTCTGATCGAAAACTGATGCGAAAAAATTTCGTAAGTAGTTAATAGTTTCGGCGGCTGTATGGGCGGTTGCACCGTCCTGTTGAAAATATCCAAAACGTAGTTCGTCGTCAAGTAATAAATTGCTCTACAAATGGATTTAAAATATTATCTCCGCTGTGCTGTAACTGTGTCATGGAAAAAAATAGGACCAACAATTCTTCTTCGGGAAACAGCTAACCAGACACCAATTTTTTGAGGATGCAATGTGGACTCTACAAAAAAATGTGGTTTTTCACTACTTCACATGCGTGTATTCTGAGAATTCATATAACCGGAGAGGTGGAACCAGGCTTCCTCCGAAAATAATTTCAGGTCTAATAAATCATTTCTTTCCAATAAATTTTGGGTAAACCATTGAGAGTTATTCCTGCGTCATTTAAAATCTGTGGATTGTAGTTCTTGAAATACTTGCACTTTATAAGGAAATAAATTTAGCTGCTTCTTAAAAATAGTCCTGCATGTTCCATAAGATCTTCCCACTTTTTGAAACAAGCATCTTATACAATTTGTTGGCGTATTTTGCATTACTTAACGAACGTTTGCAACAAGTTCTTCTGTTCTTACAGATGGTCTTCCTGCTCCTTTTTTGTCTTGAATAGAACCTGTTTCCCTAAACTCAGCCATGGTTCTTTTCAGGCAATGATAAAAATCGCCAGCAATAAAAGCAACGCTAGGAAAATGTTCGTGAACATCGTCCATGCACAAACCAGGATTGTATTGCCATTCACCATTTACTCTAACCCCGTTTCGAAAATACGCTTCAACCATGAATGTTTTGTGCTGTGATGAATCAAATTACTTGTAACGACTGTCAAATATGACGCAATAACTGATTGATTATCAATTCAGGTAGTTACTGACGCCCAACAGGTATTAAGCTCTACAGCTAAGCATTACAACCTTAGATGCAAGGCCCTCTTTGATGCATATAATTTTTGCTCGCACGGTACTAAAAAATATACGTCATACTTTTTTATGCCATTGATATAAATGTCTCGATTCCAGCCCTGCAACTGCATCCTGAATGGATCTCTCGTCTCTCGTCAAACTGTTCCACCCGTTGACTACTACGCGTCCTCGCGCTGCCATGGAAACCAACAGTGTTACGTTACGTCATTGACCCAGCTTCAGCGTTGCATCTCAACGAGAATATTAGAGCCGAGAATAGAGCGTTCCAAAAAAGTTAATGCTGAGCCATACTTATCATACTTGATAAGTTATAATGTCGTTAGTTATGACATCAAAGGTTTTAGGAATTACTTTTTAAATGTCATCATAATTTTCCAGTAAATGCCATCGCTTTTACTCGCGACGAGAGTTTATTCCATTTACTTTAAACCCTCTAAACCCATCGAATTTATTTCAAGATATATTTATTTACAAATAAAGTAATTTTTGTACATTTGACTTCCAGTGTGTATCAGCCAAATGGAATAAATTCGATAACAAATACATAAAGGCGTGTCCGAAAAAACGCTCGGACACGTTGATTGGTTTTTCTAGTTGCGCAGTTTTTTCAATAAAAACTTTTTATACTGGGTGTGTAATGTAACAGTGACCAATATCAATTTTCTTATTTTAAAAGTAACACCCTGTATATTATTCAATTTTTGAATTCTTCTGAAAAGTATAGACATATTTCATGTACAATATCCTATACCTATCTTTAACTGTTTCTTTTTTTATGATCGAGCACAAGCACTATAGGAAAATCCTTTAAGGCGCTCTGGGAGCGGTGCGTGTGCGAAGAAAGCGATTCACGTTTTTCTTGAATCGTTGGAGGTTATATTCGGTTGGAAACACGGTCTCAGAAAGGCCGTTCCACAAAGATGACGTCCTCCAAATGAAAGAGTTCTGAAACAATGATGTTCGGGATGTACTAAGTTGAACCACATAGGGATGGGCGGCAGTGGTTCGTCGTGTGTTTCTGCTATGCATTACTCTAGGTGGAATCGAGCGGGCAATATCTGTCGAACACTTGCCATGAAAATATCTGTAGAAGAGAGCCAAATCACCAACCTGTCTTCGATGTTCTAAGCTGTCGAGGTTCTTAGTCAGCTCGTGGTCGCCGATTAGACGAACGGCTCTCCTTTGGATGGAATCCAACAACCGAAGGGTATGCTTCGGCGCAGAACTCCAGATATGAGAGCAGTATTCCAGTGATGGTCGAATCTGGGCTTTATAGAGTGTCAAAAGTTGTTGAGGTGTATACAACTTTTTGGTACGGAAAAGAATACCGAGCTTCTGAGAAGCTGCCCTGGCGATTGCCACTACGTGATTATGCCAAGACATATTTCCTCCCAGGTTGACACCCAGCAAATTAATAGACGAAGTCAGTGGAATTGCGTGTCCTGCCATAACGATATCGGATTTTGCAATGTTGACCTTCTTAGAGAAAACTGCAGCCTGGGTTTTTTGAGCGTTAAATTCGACTTGGTTACTGTCACCCCAAGACATAATTTCTTCCAGGTCTTTATTGAGGCGTGATACCTCATGTTGTCTCCGAAGATGTGCGTCAGTAGCCGATGTTTGAGGTTTCAAAGTAAAAGATGAGATAAGTGTGCTGTCGTCAGCAAAGCAATATAATGGATTTTCTGTTTTCGCTAGAAGGTCGTTAATGTACAGTAAGAAGAGAGTGGGAGATAATATGGACCCTTGAGGAACACCAGCATTGATGGTGAAGGTGTCTGAGAGAAACCCGTCAATCGCCACTTGCAGAGAGCGGTCCTTGAGGAAGCTAGACAACCATGAACAAAATCGACCGGGCATACCATAAGAACGCAGTTTGCTTAGGAGCCCCTCGTGCCAGACACGGTCAAAGGCTTTAGAGATGTCCAGTGCAATAGCCCGGGACTCCCCATGATGTTCGATTGCGTTGCTCCAAAGATGAGTGACATAGGCTAGCAGGTCTCCTGTTGATCTGGACTTACGAAAACCATACTGATGGTCGCTGATAATTTTAAGGCCTTCCAGGTATTTTATAAGTTGTTGGTTAATAGCTTTCTCCATCACCTTTGATATAACTGAAAGCAATGCGACTGGTCGATAGTTGTTTGGCAGGGTTTTCTTGCCTTTCTTTGGTATAGGCTGGACTCGCGCCTTTTTCCAGCAAGATGGAAATATTCCTTTTTTGTAGGATAAGTTAAAAAGTCTACAAAATACTGGTGTGAGTTCATCGGCGCATTTCTTGAGCACTATAATAGGAATTTCATCTGGACCAGAAGCTTTTTTGGCATCGAGCCCCTTCAGAATTCGTTTGACAGGACGCTGACGGAATACGATATCAGTCATTTCCGATCGAACTGCTGGAATGTTCGGGGGTGTTTTTCCCTGAAAGTCTACCGTGGAGTGTGAAGCAAAGAGTTCTGCGAGTAAGTTCGCTTTATCTTCAGCCGTGGTTGCTATTGTGCCGTCAGAACGGGTTAGCGGTGGAATATTTGATTTGGTAAAATTTTGACTGACGGCCTTAGCGACTGACCAAAAGGACCTAGATCCGAGAAGTTTATTTTTGATCCTCATGTTGTAATCCTCTTTGTTTTGATCTATCGTTTGCTTGCACTGGTTTCGAGCGGTAACAAAGATGGTGCGATTCACATCGGTAGGATTTTTACGCCATTGTCGGTAAGCTAGATTTTTAGCTCTGACAGCACGCTCGCAGTTCTTGCTAAACCAGGGTTTGCCATTCGAAGGGCGCTTCTTGGAGAAAGGAATAAAGGCTTCCATGCTAGTAAGAATGACATCGGAGACCTCTTGAGCACAAGCGGATGGATCATCTGAAGAGAAGCATACTTCCAGCCAAGGAAAAGTGCGAAAATGTGCGGAAATATTAAGTATTTTCAGATTTATTGCATTTCAGCGTTTCTTTTTACCGATATGAAATAAAAAAAAAAAGATATAAATAGTTTTGCTTATTTTTGTTTATAACTCCTGACCTTAGCTAATTCTTGTCTGTCTGCATGACAGTAGTTGTTAGCATTATAGTCGTTTGAATTTCGTTAACTGCATATCAGAAAAATTGTTTATTTAACAGAAATGCACAAAATAACAATTCTACAGATGATTGGTTATGGAGATAAAACACGGACACAAATGGAGTTGCTAGCTTATTTCATGAGAAATTTTCAAATTTGACGCCTATAACTCAAGGGAAAATTAGTAAAATAGAAAAGCAGTTTCGTCAGCTTGGACATGTTAATAAGCAGCTAAAAAAAGTAGCTGCCAATGCAATAAGTGATGATACCGAATTACATAGTATGCTTGAGTTTGAGGAAAACCCACATACTTCCAGTCGAAAAATAGCCCCAATGTTGTATATGTCGTAGGCTGATAGTGAAATCCGTCATTTCATGAAAAACCTAGTCACTTCATGAAGCGTCGGCAGATTGTGTAAAAACATGAAATTACACGATCTGCCGCGTCACTTCATGAAGAGACCTTGACGTTTCGGCGTATTATGTATAACACAATCTGCCTAATTTTAAATATCGTCACTTCATGTAGTACCTAACGATGTCATGTCAGTCGGCAGATTGTGTAATTCCATCTAAAAGGTATATTGGCAACTGGTTTGTTCGTTGTTCCCCAGACCATTTTTTTTTAATTAAATTTTTTCCACTAATATTATTTTATAAAAATAAAAAAAATGCCCTGACAAACCCGAACAAACCAGTTGCCAATATACCTTTTAGACGGAATTACACAATATGCCTTGTTTTTGTGGCATTTCATGAAGTGACGATCTTTAAAATTAGGCAGATTGTGTTATACATAATACGCCGAAACGTCAAGGTCTCTTCATGAAGTGACGCGGCAGATCGTGTGATTTCATGTTTTTACACAATCTGCCGACGTTTCATGAAGTGACTAGGCTTTTCATGAAATGACGGATTTCACTATTAGCCTACGACATATACAAAACTAAACCAGTCGACTTAGCTGACATAAGAAGCCGAATAACGCTTGCGATTAGATCGGTCACGCCTGGATGAGATGTTCAGTAACATTAGAAGAAATTTCTATTTAAGATCAGGATGTTGCCAAGACGTTCGCGGCGAGCATTTTCAGCATCTCCTACATTAATGTTTTTTTTTTTTTTTTTTTTTTTTTTTTTTTTTTTTACATCATCAAGAAATAAACAGTATTACTAACTTATTAGTTTTTGACTTAATAATTCCGAAACAGTTTAACATAGGTATAGAATATTGTACATGAAATATGTCTAAAATTTTCTGAAGAATCCAAAAATTGAATAATATACAGGGTATTGTACTTAAAATACAAAAGTTGGTATTGGCCACTGTTAGGTTAGGTTAGGTTAGAGTGGCAGACCTCTGGCATTGACCAAACAGTCACACGTAGTCCTGTAGGACCGTTGTGGTACCACACGTGTTCCGCGGAACCTATCCGCATCAGCTTCCTGATGGTTAATGCGACGTGACGTAGATCGTAGAAGAATCTTGACAGCTCAATCAAACGAGCCACTGCTGTTAATAAACTTCGTGAGTATCGTGAGTCGGCCCGGTTGCAGGCTGCTCACTTCCTCCAGATCATTAAATAATGGTTCGCCCAGGGCATTGAACCTTCTTCTAGCGATGCCGGGGCATTCACACAAGAAATGCTAAATACTTTCCTCCTCTTCTTCATCTCTGCAACTTCTACATAAGTCGTTAGTTGGTATTTGCATACGTTCAGCGTGCCTACCGAACAGGCAACTACGGCAGTGATGTTTCTTAGGTCCTTCCGACTGTGTTGTAATAGCACTACGGTTTTCCTTACGTCCAGTAGGGGCCACAATTGCCTGGAGATGCTACAAGTTGCCATCCCTGTCCATCTGCTTTGCTCACGTTGTTTAGCTATCCGATCTATATCTTCTTTGACTGATCCCAGTGGTCTAGCCACATTATTCTCTGCTAGTTCGGCAGACGTGCTTGCGCCCTTCCTGGCGAGTGCATCAGCAGTCTCGTTGGCCACTGTTACATGACACACCCTATATAAAAAAAAATTTAAAAAAAAATACGCAACTAGAAATACCAATCGACGTATCCGAGCGTTTTTTCGGACACGCTCCCATGTATTTATTATCGAATTCAGTCCATTTGGCTGATACTCTGATATACACACCTTATAATACTATTAACGATCGCAAAGGTAAATGTTTCAAAATAGTTGCCGGCTATCACTGAATATCACCAGTAAAATTCCATTAAAGGGTTTGGTATCACTGGGTAGCTAAAGATGAAAACGTTGTTGGTTTTGCAACAAATTTTTAATTTTGGCCTCTCTTTGAGAGAAAATAATATTTAAAGTTGGCTTATATTACCACATACTACAGTGTATTTTAAAAACGAAAGGGTAATCAGACAATCTGTTGCATGAGTAACAGAGTTTAAGAATAGATATTTTAATAACTTTAAATTTAAATTAATTGTATGTGCGGTTTCGGAGAAATTAGGATAATATTGTGGCAAAAATTGGGTTTATTTACATGCGGTGGTTGGTTGGTTAAAGGCAGGGGGGTTCGACGTGTGGCAAAAGATCGTCTAAGACAGTGGCCTGGATATTCTTCTGGGTGGTAGTTTTAAATACTTTCCAATTTCACTAGGCAATTTTCCTAAGTTGTTTATCATGACGACTTGGCCTGCACATTTTCCTTTTTGATAGTTGACGAAACATTTGTCTTCCTGATAATTTTGAGGGCGAAGGGTAACATATTTTCTGTATAATTTTCTTGTAATTTTGGTTTTTGTACACTGAGAAAAAAATCCAATACCTGTTATAAAAAATATTATATCATACACATATATAATTACACAATATGCCTTGTTTTTGTGGCATTTCATGAAGTGACGATCTTTAAAATTAGGCAGATTGTGTTATACATAATACGCCGAAACGTCAAGGTCTCTTCATGAAGTGACGCGGCAGATCGTGTGATTTCATGTTTTTACACAATCTGCCGACGTTTCATGAAGTGACTAGGCTTTTCATGAAATGACGGATTTCACTATTAGCCTACGACATATACAAAACTAAACCAGTCGACTTAGCTGACATAAGAAGCCGAATAACGCTTGCGATTAGATCGGTCACGCCTGGATGAGATGTTCAGTAACATTAGAAGAAATTTCTATTTAAGATCAGGATGTTGCCAAGACGTTCGCGGCGAGCATTTTCAGCATCTCCTACATTAATGTTTTTTTTTTTTTTTTTTTTTTTTTTTTTTTTTTTACATCATCAAGAAATAAACAGTATTACTGACTTATTAGTTTTTGACTTAATAATTCCGAAACAGTTTAACATAGGTATAGAATATTGTACATGAAATATGTCTAAAATTTTCTGAAGAATCCAAAAATTGAATAATATACAGGGTATTGTACTTAAAATACAAAAGTTGGTATTGGCCACTGTTAGGTTAGGTTAGGTTAGAGTGGCAGACCTCTGGCATTGACCAAACAGTCACACGTAGTCCTGTAGGACCGTTGTGGTACCACACGTGTTCCGCGGAACCTATCCGCATCAGCTTCCTGATGGTTAATGCGACGTGACGTAGATCGTAGAAGAATCTTGACAGCTCAATCAAACGAGCCACTGCTGTTAATAAACTTCGTGAGTATCGTGAGTCGGCCCGGTTGCAGGCTGCTCACTTCCTCCAGATCATTAAATAATGGTTCGCCCAGGGCATTGAACCTTCTTCTAGCGATGCCGGGGCATTCACACAAGAAATGCTAAATACTTTCCTCCTCTTCTTCATCTCTGCAACTTCTACATAAGTCGTTAGTTGGTATTTGCATACGTTCAGCGTGCCTACCGAACAGGCAACTACGGCAGTGATGCTTCTTAGGTCCTTCCGACTGTGTTGTAATAGCACTACGGTTTTCCTTACGTCCAGTAGGGGCCACAATTGCCTGGAGATGCTACAAGTTGCCATCCCTGTCCATCTGCTTTGCTCACGTTGTTTAGCTATCCGATCTATATCTTCTTTGACTGATCCCAGTGGTCTAGCCACATTATTCTCTGCTAGTTCGGCAGACGTGCTTGCGCCCTTCCTGGCGAGTGCATCAGCAGTCTCGTTGGCCACTGTTACATGACACACCCTATATAAAAAAAAATTAAAAAAAAAATACGCAACTAGAAATACCAATCGACGTATCCGAGCGTTTTTTCGGACACGCTCCCATGTATTTATTATCGAATTCAGTCCATTTGGCTGATACTCTGATATACACACCTTATAATACTATTAACGATCGCAAAGGTAAATGTTTCAAAATAGTTGCCGGCTATCACTGAATATCACCAGTAAAATGCCATTAAAGGGTTTGGTATCACTGGGTAGCTAAAGATGAAAACGTTGTTGGTTTTGCAACAAATTTTTAATTTTGGCCTCTCTTTGAGAGAAAATAATATTTAAAGTTGGCTTATATTACCACATACTACAGTGTATTTTAAAAACGAAAGGGTAATCAGACAATCTGTTGCATGAGTAACAGAGTTTAAGAATAGATATTTTAATAACTTTAAATTTAAATTAATTGTATGTGCGGTTTCGGAGAAATTAGGATAATATTGTGGCAAAAATTGGGTTTATTTACATGCGGTGGTTGGTTGGTTAAAGGCAGGGGGGTTCGACGTGTGGCAAAAGATCGTCTAAGACAGTGGCCTGGATATTCTTCTGGGTGGTAGTTTTAAATACTTTCCAATTTCACTAGGCAATTTTCCTAAGTTGTTTATCATGACGACTTGGCCTGCACATTTTCCTTTTTGATAGTTGACGAAACATTTGTCTTCCTGATAATTTTGAGGGCGAAGGGTAACATATTTTCTGTATAATTTTCTTGTAATTTTGGTTTTTGTACACTGAGAAAAAAATCCAATACCTGTTATAAAAAATATTATATCAATTATTAGATTCCCACATACGTATTTGGACAGTGCGACAGCATGCAACAGTTACAATATCGCTTTGCTAAAATGTGATTATAGTGGCATTAACTTACTTCTAATACCATTTATATCCCCTTTATAGTTGGACTTAGTAATTATGTTACTAGTAGCTGATATCTGTTTTTTACCCAATATAAATTATTTTAATAACAGCTAGTTGATATGTTCTAAGTATTATAATACTGTTACTAGTGATCAATGTCTAATCGGTATACCGTTTAAAAGAATTTCTAATACCAGTGATAATATAGTTAATATCGAATATAATACTGTTTTTCCCCCCAAAATATAGTTTATACCCAATATAAGAAAGGTTCTAATACCTATTATAAAAGGGTTCTAGCAGGTTTCTCCAATTTTATTGTTAATCTTATCACCTTATAAACAAAAATATACGTTATATCTAAAAAAACATAAAAAAACTAACATTTCGAATTATATTTTTGTAGGGAAATAGTTCATAAAACTCGGACACAATGCCATATATATTTTTCTCCTTTTTACAGCTCCGTCGTCTTCGCCTCAGGGTCGCCACTATACTTTCTATAACACACATGCCCTATATCGCCGTCGATAATGTAGGGACCTTTATTTCTAAAGGTGCCATACCCTTCCGAATTTTCATCGCTTGCGATTTCTTGCGATTTCGTCGTCGTTCCTTCTATCCGGATAACTGTCTTACTGGACTGTTCGGGTTTGTTCGGGTTTGTAACCCAGGCTCATAAGGTCATTATTTGAGGAAAAACGCACAATCCTCGTTAATCTTAATTTAATAAATCTTTATCATCCAAATAATTTTCTCATAACAGATGCCACTTGCCAGTTCCTTGCTGTGACTGTATCATTAAATAGTATAATATGATATTAACATTTTCACGAAAAACATGCACTTTAGTTCGATTTTAAAAAATTCTAGTTAGCGCCTGACAGTCAGCATAATAATAATGATAATATGAGGACAGCCCTATAATCGATACTTACCGATATTTCATCAAATTTAAAATCTGAATAGATACTGTTGTATTATTTCGCAATTTCCTAGCAATAATAAAAAATGCATGATGGATACTTAGTGCTCTTTCACACGGGCGTTTTTTAACCGATCGTTAAATCTGCCGATCGGTGAATTTGCCGACAAAAATTTTAATTCTATAGGGTTAGATTGATGCTTTCAGACGAGAGCGGCGACGGCAAAATGACCGATCGGCTGCCGTCCATGTTAAAATTTCGTCGGAAAATTTGCCGATCGGTTAAAAAACGCCCGTGTGAAAGAGCCCTTACTGTTGCACACAGCCCAGGAACCACAAACCACAGCACACGTGTGACGACGCGACCGGCGGCTTCAAGAACATCCAATCAAATGAACAGGACGAAGCCGGATGAACACGACGAACAGGTAGCGGGTAGTCGGATTAGAAATATCAATCGGGTTAATTGGGAATATAAAATTTCTAATAAAAACTATTCGACAATTCGCTGCCAGTATTATGCTGACTTTTAAATATGACTGCATTATAAGCACCGCCAACTGATTCGCTAAACTTCTAAACATAGCTTATATCGAATAAAAGAAATAATTAAATGTGCGAGATTATTATGGTTAGAAAATTTTTTTATAATTATTATGATTACTCTAATAGCGTCAAGCAAAAATTTTGCTATGGGTACTAATTAGGGATTTACAAACCTCCTAATGGTTTAATTATTCTCAGTGTATCAGGGACTGGTTGATTAAAGGCGGCGGTCGGGTTCGACGTGTGGCCCAAGCTTCTTACACTGCAGCCTTCTGACTTATTGTGTGCTCCAGTCTTGTTAGAAAAGGTTTGTTCCTTCTACGAGGTCCAGTAGTTTTCTCCCAAGTTTGTCATGCGGGAGGTTATCGCCGCGTAAAATGTTTCCGAAGATTTTGAATCTTTTAGCGCTTCGCAGCTGTATATGATATGAGAGACGGTTTCGTCCTCTTCACCGCAAAGTCTACATTCAATGGGTCCATTATAGACTCCCATTCGTTGAAGGTGTTTTCTTAAGTGACAATGGCCTGTTAGTAGACCCGTCACTTATTTTAACTGGGTGTACATCAAGAGCAGCATTCCAGCTGATAGCTTCTTCGAGGGCCTATCGATAACAGCCCGTGCGGGTACCTGGCCACGTGTACCGTTCCATCGAGATAGATGTTGTTTTTGCGCCCATCTGTCTAATGTTGTTTTGGTTGTCTTTTTTGATAATCCAAGGGCGGGTTCGGAGCCCCTGAAATTTTGAGCAGAACCGGTTCTTGCCAGTTCGTCTGCTTTTTCGTTGCCCCGTATCCAAGAATGACCAAGAACCCATAGGAGTTCAACCTTGTTGTTTCTGGCTGCCAGGTCTTTTAGGTCGTTAAGGCACTCCATTGTGATTTTTGATGTAAATCGAAAGGAGTGCAAAGCCTTCAGGGCAGCTTGGCTGTCTGATAGGATATCAATCAATCACTCAATCAATCAATCACAATGCCTTTTATTTTGGTAAACATAAAGTGGTTACATAAAATTTGGAAAAGGGGTGGCGGTATCCAAACCAGTTGCTCTATACAGCCACCCTAGATAAATTAAAATAAAAGATATTTATTACCATAACAAAATACTAAACTATAACAATGAGCTAGTTAAAAACCTATTACACTAATAAATTACTTAATCTTACGAAAGAAAATGTTTAAAAAAATTATGTGTTCAAAAACATTAAAAAAAATGAAAAAACATAAAAACAACCGTTAGTTATATCACTATCAATAATCATCTCAAAGCCCGATCTCTGCTCCCCAATATCTATTTCTTAACTAATCTAATGAATATATAAATTAATTGGGAGATCTTAACATGGAGTATGATAGCAGGATAGCACTGTAGGATAGCACTGTAGGAAAACGATCCCTTATAGAGTCCCGTTCTGTGACGAGGTACACTAAACAGTTCCCTATATCTGGTATGCAGGTTATGTGTATCACGGCCTTTAGTAAAAATGTCAAGTAGATAGGATGGAGAACCACTACCAGTAATTTTAAAAACAGTTTTAGCCAATTGTAATTTGAAACGTTGTTCAACATTAAGCCAACCGGAATTTATCAGACTTGCAGTTATATGATCATACTTTCAAAGGTTATAACAAAAAAGTAAACAGGAATTTTGGATTTTTGTAGGCTGTTTTTATCCCTTCTCAACAATGCAGGCCAGTATACGATGTTACAATAAGTCAATTGTGATAATACCAAGGAAAGGGTTAACTTAAGTTTCAAATCGGTACAGAAATAGTATATTATTAACCAAGGTTTAGACAGCCATGATTATTGCCCGAGCGTCAAGTTTAAATCACGAGGAGCGGAGCGACGAGGGATTTAGGGCGCGAGGGCTATAGGCTGTCTAAACCGTGGTTAATATAATTTTTTTTCCACTACTAACACTTTTACTTTGTACATACAGTATTAATAAATTATAAAAAATATTAGGTAGGTATAAATATATATTTTAATCAAGTTACCTGCTTTGGCATATTGGCAAGATAATTTGTTTTCTTGTCAGTTGGCTTTGTTAATGTCAATTTTGGTTTATTTACGTCTCAGATTTCACAAGTTTTCCGTTTCTTTCAAAAAATGAGTGAAGAAAATGTTAGAGATGGTATTATGTGTACACCTCCAGAATTAAGGATGGAAGCAGAAAAAATTAATGATGTGTTGCTACCCCAAAAATCCAAAGTGTTGTATTTAAAAAGTTACTCAAATTTGAAAGCTTGGTGCCAAACTAAAAAAGTTGAAAAAATTTCAGAGAATATTTTATTAGTGTACTTTCAAGAACAGGCTAGAAGTAAGAAAGCATCAAGTTTGTGGGCGACCTACTCAATGCTAAAATCCACTATTTCTTTAAAAGATAATATTGATATTTCGAAATATTTTAAGCTAGTGGCATTTTTAAAACGACAAAATACAAATTATAGAGCCAAAAAATCACTAGTATTCACTAAAATGGAAATTGAACGATTTTTCAAACAAGCACCAGATGAAAAATTTTTATCAACAAAGGTATGGAAATATTTACTTAACTTAAGTTAATAATTATTAATACTAACCTTATTATTCCAGGTTGTGTTTGTAATCGGTTTGGCAGGAGCATGTCGAACCGATGAATTGTGCAAAATGCTTGTCAAAGATTTAGATGTTCGGGATGACATTATAATTATTAATATTCCCACAAGTAAAAATGATTCTGCTAGAAAATTTGTTGTAATGGAACCTCTTTGGATGGAAGTGATTAAAAAGTATATTAAACATAGGCCTACTCCAGACTTGCCTAAACTATTCATTAGGTTTAATGGCATCAAACCAACCAGACAGCATATTGGTCATAATACAATTAGTAAAATGCCAAAGGTGATTGCGAGATATTTAAACTTACCAGATGCAGAAAAGTACACTGGTCACTCTTTTCGAAGAACTTCGGCTACTGTATTGGTTGAAAATGGTGGCGATATATTAACTCTAAAGCAGCACGGAGGCTGGAAATCAGCTGCAGTGGCCGAAGGCTATATAGAGGAATCATTGGCAAGCAAAAAGAGAATTGCTAGTATGGTCCAGGGTTCCACAGCTTCGACCTCAGTACCCAAAACTCGAGCCGAAACTATTAGCCAATATTATTGTGCAAGCCCTTCAACTAGTTCGGTGCCAAGGCCTATGACTCCCATCATACCGCAAGTCACAACTTGTTTTCAAAATGAGGAAATTAATATTCCTAAAACCCTTACAAACACTGCAAGCACAGGGGTTATTAACATTAATTATAACAATTGCACCATAAATTACTATATGAATAGTAATACAAATCAATAAGACTAAAACTATCTACTTCGTTTTGTTTAAATTTTCTTTATAAAAATATAATTTGTTATTGTCTCAGACGAAGTTATTGTGTTCTTTAATGTTTATATATTATCCTGGTCCTAAAATTATTTAAGGTTATGTTAGGAATGGTAAGTTATTCGTAGATATACCAAAGGGTCGATATTTAAAAAAAATAATAATTAACGTGACAAAGTCCGTCTTTAATTAATTTATGACATTAATAATTTTAAGCAGTATTACGACCCGAATCTGTCCTAATAAATATGGCGCATTATTTTGTCTCATACCCTATATTTGTTATTAACAGTATCGATACTTTACAATATCAAGCATCTCTGATAATCTGATGTGTATTGTTGGTTGCCTAACCACAAGAAATCACCTTTCATATTATTTGTTGTGGAATTAACAAATCAAGTTACCTGGTTTTGAATAGATCGGTCAATAATGGATTTCAATGCGTTATTATTGACCGTTGTCAATAGCAACTGAGAAGGGAGAGAAAAACGATTTCTGGCGTTAATTAAGCGGTCAATAATAGCGATGTTATAGGTTAGTAGTGGAAAAATATCTTTATGCAAATATAATAGCTTTAGTGTAAAAAATGTTTTTTTTATTAAGTTGTTAACGTGAGAATTAAACCTTAATTCAGCATCTAGGTACATTCTTACTTCTTTAAGTATTAACAGGTTGTAAAGGAACCCTGTTAAGTATGATCCTAAAAGCAGGGTTGTCAAAGAGCTCCTTTCTATCGTTCCCTATTAGCATTAGTTGTGTTTTGCCCTCATTAAGAACCAATCCGTGAGCCTTAGAAACCTTAGAGATTGTTGCTAGATCATGGCATGTTTAATTTTATCCATCGCTAACAGCAGAAATAACATATGCAATGAAAAATATATCTTAGTATCATCAGCGTATTGATGTAAACTACAGTAGGGAGGATGTGGAGGAATGGGACGCAGGAGGAATGGGACATTGCGTTTAAAATTGCCGCCACTTGATTTCCGGAAGCGCCCTCTTGTTAGTGCACGCCTACTCTTTCGCCCGTAAATCTAACCAGTAATGTTCGAGTCTACACCACGCACGCAACGTTTGCTAATCGTTTTTCTGATTTAATGACATAAAAGTAAAAAAGTTAGTTCTAGTTTAAAGTGTACCAGGTAAGCTAATTTTATTAGTTTGTAATTAAATATGTGCTCATTATAAACGGTAATTATAAGGTATTATTTAGCTTGAAAAATAATTTACGAAAGTAATTTGTGCAATGTGCTTTTTCTAAATAAAATGGCTTCTAGCTATGCAGGAGAAATGGGACAATTTATGACAGGAGAAATGGGACATGTCCCATTCCTCCTGCAATGCTTAAGAAGTACGTTTCTTTATGAGTTGTACTTTTTTTTGTGAACTAGGTGCCACATTTCATATAAAAAACTTTTGAAATGTGGATTGGGTAAGGGTGATATTATAATATTCTGTTTTATTTTTATAGATTGTTTGCAATGCCCCGTTTTTATAAGCGTAAAACGCAACGCATTAGAAATAATGCGGAAAAAATTCGAACGGCTGTGGAACTGGTACGTAATGGACTGTCCATAAGATCAGTAGCTACAGACCTTCAAATATCAAAGTCTGCACTACAAAGACATATCAAGAAATCTCAAGGAGCACCTGATGAACCTTACACATATTCTCCCAATACAACTAATAATAAGGTAGATATATTATAACATTTTTGTCAATAAACTTATTAAGGGTAGTTTTTTTTTTATTTTAAGGTGTTTTCCGAAGAACAAGAGATGATGCTTCGAGAATATATAAAGACATCATCCAAAATGCACTATGGCTTAACCAAAATAGGCTGTAGAAAATTAGCATACCAATATGCCAAAAAGTTAACTCTAAAATATCCCATAAAATGGGATGAAACGCAATTGGCTGGTCGAGAATGGTTAGAAGGTTTTATGCACAGGTCGCCCGACTTATCCTTAAGAACTCCGGAACCCACAAGCCTTAGCCGTGCGACCAGTTTTAATAAAACAAATACAGCTTTATTTTTTGGTAAGCTTGAGGATATTATGCACAGAAAACAGTTTCCTCCACATAACATCTACAATTTGGACGAGACTGGCATAACTACTGTCCAAAAACCTCCGAAAATAATTGCAGTTAAAGGCCAGAAGCAAATAGGTCAGGCGACATCAGCAGAACGCGGCCAATTAATTACTATGTGCAATATAATTAATGCTGTTGGAAACACAATTCCTCCAGCGTATGTTTTTCCACGTGTCAAGTTTGTCGATCATATGCTGCATGGTGCTCCGGTAGGAAGCCTAGGCTTAGCCCATAAATCAGGATGGATGACATCAGACAATTTTGTACTAGTGATAGAGCATTTCATTAAATACAGTAATGCCAATTTGGACAATCCTGTTTTGCTATTGATGGATAACCACGAAAGCCATATATCTCTTGCAGTTATTGATCTGGCAAAGCAAAATGGAGTGCATATTCTTACTTTCCCACCACACTGTAGCCACAGGCTACAGCCTTTAGACGTATCAGTTTATGGACCATTTAAAGGTCGCTATAATATCGCCCTAAATGATTGGATGACAAGTAATCCCGGTAAAACTTCAACTATTTACAATATTGCAGGAATAAGTAATTTGGCTTTTAATCGCGCCATGACGAAGGAAAACATTTTATCAGCTTTTCGTAAGACTGGAATTTACCCGTTTAATGCCGAGATTTTTACCGACGACGATTTTCTGATGAGTTCTGTTACGGATCGGCCCATGGAAGAAAATAATGGTCCTGCAACTTTGCCTAATCGTGAGATAATTATTCACAGCAACATTCTAGTTGGCAAACTAGACAACAATGTTTCTGTCACTAGAGTTGATGACAATCTCCCTTCTACATCAGCAGGTACCGCCCGCACACAAAATTCCATTGAATCACAAACTTCTGAAGAAACTAATAGCAGTGATAAGACCAGTAAAGCATTCCTACGTCCAGAACACGTTGTACCTTATCCAAAAGCACCTGCAAGATCCAATAAGATAAATGGTCGAGTTAAAGGTAAATCTAGGATCTTAACAGATACACCTGAAAAAAATGAGATTATGCTAATGAAAACGCCAAAGAAGCCGATTCAAATAACCAGAGTTCGGAAAGTGACCAAGAAACTAAAAATGATGGAATTCGATTCAGATTCCGACATAAGCATAGAAACTAAAAACAAAATGACCAAAGATAGTTCATCCGATTTCAGTGATGAATCCATAGATGATTTTGAAGACTATGATAGTTCTCCCACCTTAGCTACGCCAGGTAGTTATGTTCTCTGCAAATTTATTACGGACAAAAATCCAGTTCACTATATTGGAATAGTGAAAAATAAAACAGAATCGACATTATCAATATCTTTTCTAAGAAGAAAGTTTCCCTTTTACCTATTTTATTACCCAGTTATTTTGGACAAATGTGAGGTAGCCTTAGAGGATGTAGTTATGACTCTACCAGATCCAAACATAAATTCTGGAACTGTTCGCACGGCAAGAACCTTAAGATTTGCTGTCAACTTAGACAGTTATGGTTCCACATTACGCTAGATTGTTTGACCCATTCGTCCCCCAATAGTGTCCCATTACCCACTCAGGGTAGGTGAAATGGGCCATCATGGAATGTTTACCATTTGTTTTTTTTTTGTAAAAAAATAAAACCTTTTTTAAGTTACTTTACTGTGGATTATTTTCGAAAAAGGTCCTTCTATGGATATTGAACCCCTTAACTTACATTTTATTTACCAAACATATAGAACATATATTTTTCTTAAAACTGTCCCATTCCTCCACATCCTCCCCTACTTAAGAAAATAACAAAAATCAGCTGTGTAAAGGGAAAAAATTATAGGACCCAGGATGCTGCCCTGAGCCACGCCTTTGTTTCCATGGAGAAGCTTTAACGTATTATTTTTTAATACAACTCTCTGGTATCTGCCTTCAAAATAGTTTAAAAAAAAAAATAGAGTTGAATCATCAAAACCGAAATATTTGAGTTTAAAATATAGTTTTTTGTGATTTAGTGTCAAATGCTTTGCTGTAATCCAATAAGATCAATGAAGTATTAAGTTGATTGTCGTAAGCACTAAAAAGGTCATCAGTTTTTTTAACAATGCCGTGGTAGTACTGTGGTTGGCACGGAAGCCTGACTGTGTTGAAGGCAGAATATGGTTAATAGGTATTCTTTTTATTTTTTTGTACTCGGCCTTTTTCTTTTTTTTAATTATAAGTTTAGTATTGGATATAATGTATCTTTTGGTCGTGGTAGCCCTTTTCAAGATTCTTTTGTACGCATGCTTGTATTGTATGAACCTCTACTTGGTATACTGTGGCGTAGTTTTCCAAGGGGATGCTGATTTACATGCGGTAACGAACTTTTCGTACTTTTCAGTATTATTTACAATTTAAAATGAAATATATTTTATGTACAATTTAATGTCCTTACAGCTAGTTTTCCAAAATATTTACTTACTATCTCCCTAGCAGCAGAATTATTACCGATAATTTTTTTTAAGGTCACGAATGGTCTTGTTGATAGAAAATTATCCCGAGTCGAAGACGAGGGAAATTTTCTATCAACAAAAACATGAATGAAACCAAGAAAAAAATTATCGGGAATTAATTCTGCTGCGTGGGAGATTCGGTAAGAAAATTTCATAAGTTGAAGTTTCTTTTAATGTTCCTGAAATTTTAGTAATAAATCTTAGTTAACAAGTAAAATCAACTTCTATTGTAAAAATACAGTGCGTCATATTAAACTAAACTCATTGGAAATATGTTTTTTAAAGTTATATTTGAATGGAAAACTATAAAGACATTGGCTTTCAGATAACAAATTTGTTATTTAATGTTTCTCACATTTTAGTAATAAAAATGAGTTACTAACTGTTCAATTTCTTTAGCAATCGAACTTGCTGATTCATTACCAAAACGAATAATTTTCTACTCAATATTATTGTACCAATAAATATCACGGGTACGACTAAAAAACTGATTGTTACTTGCTGGTTTATCTCACCTGTCACTTCGAAATGACTTGACATTTGAATTAAAATTAAGTCGTAGTAGTATACCTAAGAAAAATTATCACTTATTAATTTTATTAGGTTAATAGGCTATAGACTATTACTTATAATCTCCCTAGCAGCAGAAAAAATTTTCTATCAACAAAACATGAGTGACCTTGAAAAAAATTATCGGTAATAATTCTGCTGCGTGAGAGATTCGGTAAGAAAATTTCATAAATTGGAGTTTCTTTTAATATGATGAGATGATGAGACCTACGACCTATTCTCAATAAAAATTATAAGTAGCAACAAAATGTATTTTGATTTTATTCTGAGTGACGTTTGCCAATAGATTTCTTCATTTTTGACAGAAAAATTATCACTTATAATTTTATTAGGTTTATAGACTATCGCGATAGTCTCCCGTCGCTATAAGCAACGCAAACAAAAAGGAACCTTCTAATTGATTGAAAATAAATTTTTGAAATTTTCGCGATAGTCCCCCGTTGCTATAAGCAACGTAAATAAAAAGGAGCCTTCTGATTGGTTGAAAATAAATTTATAAAATTTTCATAATAACAGCTTATTAGACACCCAATTCTGATAACATAGAAAATTATCACAAGTCCCCCTTAAAATCGAAATTACCTTTATGAAACATTTTTAATCAGGTAAAATGGATTATTAAATCCTGTAATTTCTGTAAGAGGAATTTTCTTATACACCATAATTAATTTTAAGGATAAAGAAGCAATTTGCCTTAAGCTTCTTACAGAACCGCTATTAAAATAATTGCTTGAAATGTTGCTTCATTTAGCTGAGGCAGGTCTAATGATAAATTGTTTTAAAATCTGGGTGCGCCTATATGAAAATTAATATTCCCCTATAAGTACGTGTTGATAAAAACATATTTACAACAATTTAATTTGACGGTTCTTCCTTGTCTTGAGAAATTTAGAAACGTTAATGACTGCCCACGCTAGATTTACTGAATCAAAAGGTGGAATATTCAGTAGAACTGGCTTGTCACACCTAAATAAATTGTGAAGTTTTTACAAATATGTTGGTCATTAAGCGTTACCACACGCAATGTGCCACAGGAACCGCTTCGATCTACACAGTGTGTATAAATATACGCGATAACATCGAAGATTGGTTATTTTGCTGGTTTTATTTGTTATTTATATTCGATTTTATAAGTTGTATGGCTTAATTGACTTGTTCTTTTCCTTTTTGAACTAAAAACACGACGACGAATCTTTTTTAAACAAATTTTAGAAACAAACCGTTAAAAACAATTTTCTATCCTTAGAATCTGATAGGTTTGCAACTACTAAAATGCCAGAACGCACTACCTTATTTCACTAAAACTTAATCAGAAATTGAGAAGAAATTCCAATTTTTTTGGCGAGAATTAAGGGAAAATTTTAACTGTTTACACGTAAAAATAAACTAAAGGTCAACATTTACAATTTACTGAGCAAGAACTTAAACTCTAAAGCCTGTCTATATTCCTATTCGTAAAATGGTAATGTTGCAGTGCGCATGTCTAATCGTATGTAGCTTTGTTTGCTTATCTAAAGATACATATCTATGCTAAACACCCCTAAGATGTTAAATATACCAAACAGTTTTATCTAAATCAAGAGTGGTGCGATTTCGGAACCGGTGCGATATCGGCATCCTTACCTTACTATTAAGATAATTTTTAATGGTCATGCAATTTACGCCAATTTGGCTTTCGGAACCCACTTCGCACAAATACACCGTTGCATGTAAAAGGAAACATGGAGCTTCAGCATGGGAAAGGTGTGGCTTGTAAATATAGGGTGGCCTAACTGTGGGTAAAAGTAATATATTGGCTCTACTATTAGAGTTATCCTAAAATAATTTTACGAAAGTTGTGAGGTTTAATACAATAGATATTTCCTAAAATTATTTTTAGATTTTCAGATGAGCAGGATAATAAAAATATATATTTTTTTATATGGAACACCCTATAGATTTAAGGATTTTTGGTTTTCCCATAAAATTATCCATATGACACCTTGGTTTTTAATTTTTTTTGCATCGTTGCCAATTGAAATGACATTTTTAAAAAATTTCTGGACAGCCATGATAGTATAAAACTACCTGTATATATCAATAAAAAAATTTAATATCGAAAATGTCCTATAAATTCTTAAGTATGGGAACAAAAAAACAGTTTAAAATCATAAAGTAGTTAACATTATGTACAGGGTGTTTTCTGTTGACATTCGAGTATAAAAAATTTTAAACTACAATAACCCGTTTTTTTTCAAATAAAACACCCTATATTTATTAAGCTCGTCCTATATATATTGTTATTCTCATTTATTTTTTTAAGGTCATCTATGTATCTTAATTCACCAGTTTTGCCAATATTTCAATTTTTATTTAAATGTTCTTAATTAAACTGTGATTTTTACACTGAGCAGCTTCCTAGTACAGCTTCAGATCAGCACTGCAGGTTCCCTCCCTGAAACAGTGGGGTCCTCATAGCTGTAAACCATACGCACGTGTACCTCTTCTGAAGCATAAACACTTACACTGCCCCCAATCAGACACCTGCACAAACACTATCACAGTAAGTAGCTAACAACAAACACAACTAACACTTCTAACAGCTTACTACTGCTTCAGAGCAGCACTGCAAGTACTCTCCCTGAAATAGATGTAAAGCATGGGTACGTGTTATTTCTTTTGAAGCACAAACACGTATACGGCACCAAAAGCCTTACACCTACACAGTAAGCTGCAAATAATCAAGTAATATGACAAAACCGAAACCTAGGTACACCGGTACCTAGGCCTATGTGAAATACGAAGTAAAGCACGCACTAGGCGTACAGAGCGGAAATACTAAGCGAGTGATCTAAAGGTTAATACGCCTATGGCGCGGAAACAGCAGGAACAGGGGAGTGAGAAAAATACATTGTTGGTTATAAGAAATTATTATGAAAAATATTCAGACAGAGTGAGCCTATTAATATTAAAAATTATTTTTTTCAATCATTTTGCTCTAAAATAAAAGTAGTCGTCCTATCTTGACCGATTTAATATTTTTGTATTTTTTGAGCACTCTCTATAAAAAGTCAAATATTCTCTTCGTAGACCATATTTGTTGGTTCATACTGTAGAAAGAACTGTAGGTGATGAAAATTTTTTATTCCGCTTTTTAATTTATTGATAGGAATGTATTGGTGCTTGGTATATAATATAAAGTTATAAAGAAAAATATAAAAAAATATTTTAATTTAATTTTAATGAAATATTTTAGTTTGATATTAAAAATTTTAATTACATTTGTTAATATTTTGCTTATCATGGCTAACTGGAAAATTAAAGGTTTTTCACGAAAATTTAAATAAAAATAGAAATATTGACAAAACTTGTGAATATAGGTATAGGAAGGAATTAACAATCATAAAAGAGAATTAAAATACCTATAGGATGAGCCTAATAAATATAGGGTGTTTCGTTTAAAAAAATAACGAATTATTGTACTTTAAAATCTTCTATACTCGAATGTCAACAGAAAACACCCTGTACAAAATTGTAATTACTTTATGATTATAAACTGTTTTTCTATTCCCATACTTAAGAATTTATGGGACATTTTCGATTTTACATTTCATTATTAAGAAATACAGGTAATTTTATACTATCATGTTTTTCCCGAAATTTTAAGAATTTTCCATTTTGTACGGCAACGTTGCAAAATAATTAAAAACGAAATATGGAGTCATATGGTTAATTATACAGGGTGTTTCACTAAGGGTGGCCACCGGCCATATCTTGGAAACTACCAAGCATAAAAACTTTGTGGAAAAAAAATTATGATTAAAGTGGCTATGAGAAAGTTCTGGTCAAGGTCCGCATTTCGCCGCAAAGGGGCACAATTAAAAATTAATTTTTAAATTTCTAATTTTCTCCGAAAATTCCTATATTATGATATACCTCTGGTTACATTATTAGAAAGACTAGATAATTTTGCATAATTTTGGTTTAAGGCTCACTGGCATACCGATCTTGATAAGAGTGGGGGAAGCTATTGAGAGTGTAATTATTAATATCACTGTAACTTCTAAACGACTTATCCGATTTTAGTAAATTTAAGCTTATTTGGAGGAGAAAGATAAGTACTTTTAATTGACGCATCCAACGATACACGATAGTTTCTAATAAAATTGCTAGAGGGCGCAATTTGTAATAATAACATTTTTTTTAAATTTTATCCCGAAAATTCAAATCATATGGTAATCGAAAAGAAGATTAAATTTGCAAGAAAAAATGTGAAGACCGCAGTTTGATATCTTTGTACGTTTAAGAGTTATTGCCGAAATAATAATTTTTAACATTTTAATCGAATAAATGATTGTTTTTATAGTTCCATAGGTATGTAAATTAGACTAGTAATAATAGGTTTTCATTTGTCATTTTCCGTGCATCCCTTTACACTTTATTTAGCCTTAGGACTAGTCCAAATTATGTAAAAGTAAAAATTTGAAGCGTGTTTAAAGGCCGACGGGCAATAACAACAGCATTAAAATAGTCATGGAAAACTTTTTAACGAAACAATCGAAAGATTTTTATAAATGTTAAAAATTACTTCCATTTTGCAAAATCCAAGTATTAATTGTTCTTCTAGAACTAGAAATAGCTACTTTAATTTCAGCGTCTCCTGTAGTTAGTCGCGTATTATAAACATCGTCTTTTAATCGTCCCTATGCAGAAATAAAAATCTAACACAGTTAAACTCGAGGATCAACGTGGCCATGGAAATAAACGACCCCTTCCAATCCAGCGATTCGGGTATATAACATAAAAAATCACGGACAGTTTGCGGAAAGTGTGCTGGGCATCCATTATGTTGATACCACATGGATGTTCTTAGGTCAATGGGAACATCTTGTAAAAGGATTGGCAAATCATGTTGTAAAAAGTTTAAGTAAGATTCGCCATTTAGATGGTTATTAAAAATAAATGGTATGATAATTCTGTGTCTTAAAACTCTGCACCACACGATTATACTCCACCTACTGAGTGTGTCCACGGATGGACTTAATTCTACTTGTATTATTTGTTATTTTCAGTGTTTCGAAAAAGTCATTCTTCATCATTTCTTTTGCTTCTTATATAAATGCGATTCATATTAAAAAATTATGATTTTGTTGGTGCCCAAAAACTATAAAAATTTGGATTTGCTCATTTAAACATTTTTCAATCAAACTTTTTGAAGCATCAGAATGAAAAAGCTTAAAAGAAAAAAATCAAAAAGACAAATAAAGTATTTTTACGAAAGTGAATAATCTGAGATTATTATCGAAATTATTTTTTTGATTATCCACATCACAACCATACTTAGCACACCTCATATTACATAACAATGAGGGTATACTGTAAGCGCCCAAGGAATCAGCTATTGTAACAGCTTCAAGGAAATTCGCTGCTGGAACAAAAAAAAAGAAGAAAGAATTAAGAACAAAAAAAGAAGAAATAAGAAGAAAACGGGAAGTAATATTGTCGGATAAGCTCCATGTGTATAAATGTCACATTTGTAAAGGTAGTAGCTACATATACATATATTTTTTTTACAGGCCTGTGTATTATATTACTGTATTGTATTATTGTGTTACCGTATTGTATTACTGTACTACATAATATATTATTGTATAAGAATTTAATTATATTAACAGGATAACTGTTAAGAATTGTTTTCAACTTATATTTTTTGTAACCCAAGATTTCAATTATATATATCTCGTAGGCTGATAGTGAAATCCGTAATTTCATGAAAAGCCTAGTCACTTCATGAAGCGTCGGCAGATTGTGTAAAAACATGAAATTACACGATCTGCCGCGTCACTTCATGAAGATACCTTGACGTTTCGGCGTATTATGTATAACACAATCTGCCTAATTTTAAATATCGTCACTTCATGAAATGCCACAAAAACAAGGCATATTATGTAATTCCGTCTAAAAGGTATATTGGCAACTGGTTTGTTCGGGTTTGTCAGAGCATTTTTTTTTATTTTTATAAAATAATATTAGTTGAAAAAATGTAATTAAAAAAAAATGCTCTGGGGAACAACAAACAAACCAGTTGCCAATATACCTTTTAGACGGAATTACACAATCTGCCGACTGACATGACATCGTTAGGTACTAAATGAAGTGACGATATTTAAAATTAGGCAGATTGTGTTATACATAATACGCCGAAACGTCAAGATCTCTTCATGAAGTGACGCGGCAGATCGTGCAATTTCATGTTTTTACACAATCTGCCGACGCTTCATGAAGTGACTAGGCTTTTCATGAAATGACGGATTTCACTATCAGCCTACGACATATATAAAAAGATTAAAAAAGGTTTTGTTATGTATTGAATACACAGGTGTCACGGTTCGATTATTATCAGTAAAATACTCTAACTCTTTTCGTTGTCCTACTTGTAAAATTTAAAAACTCATACTGCACTATCTGTTTCATGTATGCACTACAACACCACCGGAAAGCTATCCAAACCACCAAGGTTCTCAACTATGCTACTGTCACCATGCTAACAGTTATTACGTTGCATACCATCACTTTGTGAACAACAGCAGCCATTTTGGTAGATGGTACTCCCTGGCATCAGTAAGGGAGAGTCCTTCAATCCTACCCTACAAATCATTTATCCTTCGCACCTAAAAACCACAAGTTATTTGGGTGGTTACATGTTGGTCGCCGTGGAAGTCGACCCTGGAGGAGGGGGTATTGTCGGATATGGATTGGCACTCTTAAGGCTAGATGAAATAGTTGTAACTTAACTGCAGCGTAAAGACTCTTAAGGTGGTGGAGCTTATCGCAAAAAAGGTTTAATAAAAAATAACTAGTCTGTAGAAGAGAGACAGTGGCATTTTAATTTAATAGTGAAGAGAGACAGTGACATCTGAGTTTAGTAGTAGGGGTCAGAATTGGAATGTTTATAGAAAAATACTTATTTGTAATTGGTTGTGATAAAGGATTCCAATCCCCTCTTTTAGAGTTTGGGAAGATAATTCATGACACCGCAAAAAGGAATCCCTTCTTCCAGTTGGTAGGGGGTTGCAAAACTGTATAAAAGCTCGAAAAAACATTTACTCAGAGAGTTGTGTCGATTATTCAAGTGTAAGGGTAACCTCTGCCCGTTTGTCTAGTCAAGTTTAAATTCAAGATTAAATTTAATAATGTCATGAAGAGTTCTGCACCAGAACCAGTCTACTTTGCTGAAATTGCGTAAGTGTTCTTTGAGAATTTTAACTAACTGTTTATTGTATAAAATTTGTATTATTTTCGTTTTTGTCAGTTATCTATTAAGGGGAAATTGTTTCTTTAAACTTACTGGAATAACACCTTCCTAAAGTAAGATAAAAGGTGCAATCTCTTTCCTTATTAGAAAACTATTTAATTTGTATTTTATTCGCATTTATTGTAATCTTTCATTATCTCATCGCTTTGCTGTTCATCAAATAAAACTCTTAAAAAATCCTTAGTATTTCAGTGACTAAATAGCGCACCATAAGGGCACAGTAAATAATAAGCATAAATCAAAACCATCTAAGCTACACAACCCAGTCGCCTACAAATTGTAGCCCGACAATATACCTAGGAAAGAGTCGTTAAAGTAGACGCCTTCATACCTTGTTAAGTAGTTAGTAAACAAAAAAGCCTGCAAAAAACCTAGAAAAATATTTACCTACCACACAAGAACTTACTACATACAACACTACAGCCTTACACACACCTACACTAGCACGAGCAAGTTCTTACTAGCTTCTTACTACATCTTTAGATCAGCACTGCAAGTTCTGTCCCTGAAACAGTGGGGTACTCAGAGCTGTGAAGCATGCGCACATGTATCTCATCTGAAGCAGAAGCACCTACACTGCACCAAAGCAGACACATACACAAACACTATCACAGTAAGTCGCTTACAACAAATACAACTAGCACTTCTAATAGCTTACTACTGCTTTAGATCAGCACTGCAAGTACTCTCCTTGAAATAGGGAGGTCCTCATACACATACACAAACTTCTTCACAGTAAGCTGCAAATAATCAAGTGATATGACAAAACCGAAACCTATAGGTACACCGGTACCTAGGCATAGGTGAAGTACGAAGCAAAGCACGCACTAGGCGTGCAGAGCGAAAATACTAAGCGAGGGGTCTGAAGGTTTATGACGCCCATGGCGCGAAAACCGCGGGCATACGGGGAGTTTAGTTGGTAGGCAGCCCCATCAGAGTTGAATCAAACATTACTCTGCCTCACACTTAAGAAGATTCTCCTCAAAAAAAAAATAGCACACTTCATATTATATAATGAATAAATAAAAATACACAAATATTTAGTCCTAAAATAATGGTTCTTTCAAAACACCACTTAAAATCATATGGCAAACAGTGGATAAACGCTATAAATTTTGCTCCCAATGGCGTCGGTAAGCCACGCCGCGTCTGCGTTACCTTCCGTTTATGGTACCATGGGCAATTTGCCACTTTCGCTATTATTCTTTGCTGATTTAAAGGTATATAATAATATGTCTATTGTGGGGACTTGTGAGCTTAACTAAGTTACAATTGATTTTGTATAAGCGCTGTAAATTATTAAACATATATTGGAACTTTACTCTTTTTCCCGTGTATATCTACAGTTTAAATTAAAAATCTATGCTCCAAGTTTCCTCCCTAAGGAATACTTAGGTCTTCGTGTTTCTGTCTGTTGCTAAAACCCACTATCTCTAACTAGACCTAATCTCTCTAAGTTGGCTGGAATGATCCGCCAGCTGCTGTTCTCAAGCCGCATAATCCAGACCGAAAGCGCTCTAAGTTGTAGCGCTCGAGCTCTATAATAAACCTGTGAGATGGATTATTATCGATAGCGGATATAGTTGAAATTCGTTACAAGAATGGACGGCTGTTCGGTTACTTCGGATTTGAATTTAAAAATTTAGCTTGGCCATTTAAATTTACTTTTAATAATAAGAATAATTATAATAATATTAATAGCGTTATTGCCCAACAAGTTTCCATTTATCAGATTCGTCCAAGTTAATAATAAGAGGAAGAGTATCTGAAGCATGGATAAATCTTTTCCGTTCACACACATCATTAATGATTTTATTAGTGCGTGTTATATAATTTTTCCACTGTTACCTTTTCTAGGGCTTCATTTTACAGACCCAATACTACATTTGTTCCAGGATACATAGAACTCATTTTTGCATCATAAGAGCGTTTACATTCCGACTAAACTATTTCAATGGTATAAAAGTGGCAATTATATGGAAGAAGACTAAGGGATTTAAGGGAAATTGAGAGTTGCCGTTATTTTTAAATTCTCTTAAAAATTCTACTCGTTTTTGGGTTGTATGGGGTTGCGGTATAAAAAAAAACGTCTGTTTGATACAGTATATTTAGGCCATTTAAATTTAAATTTTTTTTAAACAATCCGCTATGAACCAGTGGGTATTTCAACAACATTAATGATTTTAAGATTTAGTTGCATTAAGCGAATGGTAACGTGTTTACCTGCTTTATACATTCCATAAATACGCTCTCTTATGGTATGTTTATAAATTCCGTGAAGTTGTTGACCACGGGATGACAAAATTAAAACATTATTGCGATTCTTAAAATCCACATCCTTCTCTATCCCCTTTGCCTTAATTCGTTGGATTGTTGAACACGAA
The DNA here is from genome assembly GCA_963969555.1 of Polydrusus pterygomalis. Classification (NCBI taxonomy): domain Eukaryota; kingdom Metazoa; phylum Arthropoda; class Insecta; order Coleoptera; family Curculionidae; genus Polydrusus; species Polydrusus pterygomalis. Next base: position 31,104,460 of record OZ018375.1, read on the forward strand.
ACTCCCAAAGCATCAGAAACTCTCTAAAACAGATAAGTAGGTATTTATAAAAACATTACCATATATTTTTGACGTTTATTATTTATGTTTTCACAATTCCTGCTTTATTATATTTACTTACATCGTAAGCTGCGTAAAATAGTCTTTCCGGCATCGCATTCTCTTTAAAAATAATCAAAAACTTTAAAATTAATGCTTGGTCGTTTTCACAACACCGTGACATTTTTGAAATAATGTGGAGCTGACGAAACGACTCCATGAACCACCTACTACGCTTCAGAGGGGTACGTCGGTCGATTTAGCCAATCATAATTGACCGTTAGGATGCATAAGAAATATGACCGTAAGAGTCCACACAATCAGCTCCATTTGGTGTCGAGAGAGAAAGACATATAGCTTCTTTATTTAATTTATAGTAGTTGATTTAAAGGGAGAAAAGTATGCTTATTATAGGAACATATGCGGTTAAATGGTTAAATGAAGCGAAGGAGGCAATCCAAGGTTCTGTACCAGTGGTGATGAACTAAGATAGAACAAACAAATAAAAAACAAGTCTTATATTTTAATACACTACGGTGGAACTTGTTTTTCAACACGTAATATACCTTCTGCTATATCTTTGCCGAATAGCTAACTGTTTAAACGTTGTTTGTTATATAAAATATATTTAATTTACTACTATAATAATTGTTAAATGATTCTTTTATCTAATCGAAAAATCCATTTCATATCACAGTTCCCACACTGCCAACCATAGTATTTTAATATTTTATTAATTTTTTTACCAATCTGAAGGAACTCGATAACACGGGATGGTACGACAGTCAATTCAAATGTCCTTACAAACATCAAAGGATCAATTTTATCCCGAGTAATTGACCTACACAAACCATAAATAATTATTGGTTTTGCAAAAACGGGAAACCAATTTTAGCACTTGGGATCGATTCCAATCCCTCCATTTAAATTTTAGGATTGGAAGCGTGAATTATGCATAGGTGGAAATCAATTTTACGTTAATGTATCTGACCCACTTTAACCGCCCGAGGGAGGTTTCAAACTTGAAATGTGATATAAAATTCATAAGCGTCGAACGACACTTATATTTGAAACGAACATTTTTATAAAATTTTAAATTAATAATAAGTTGTAGAAAGTGTCGTCTGATCACAAGCAGGAGAGTTGGGGATTGTTCCCCGGCTTGCCATCTCTAGAAAAGGTTATTTCTTATAATATCGTTCAAAACCGATGGCACGTAAATCTAAAGGACCCAATCCCATGTGATTTTGAAATTCACTATTTTTATTTATGAAATTCATTAAACTACTTTATTATGCAGGGTAAATCTTTTTACGGTAATAAATTAGGTAATTTAGGTAATAAAGGAACCGTTACTTACTTAAAATATTTCAAAAACGCAGGCAAATAGGTATGTTTTTCTATTTCCCCTAAATTAAACCCTTCATCTATAAGTGGAAAAGGAGAAACTATATAAAAAAGCAATTTCCTAAATAATAACCTATTTATTATTTTGTAAATATTGTTGAAAATGATCAACATTTTGTCCTGGGGAAATATAGATTCATTTATAAATTCCATGGTGATCTTGAATGGGAAACGATAACAACATTCATGAAAAGGAAAGCAGTCAAAGTTTTTGAAAAAGCAGGAACTCATCCCAATGAAGAATTAAGAAGATTAGTGGTTTATGATCCAGTAGAGAACGAGGAAAGAATGAAGGTGTACTATAAGCGCCCAAGGAATCAGTTATTGTAATAGCTTAAAGGAAATTCGCTGCTGAAACAAAGAAGAAAAAATAAAGAAAAAAGAAGAAGAAAACTAGAAGTAATATACAGTTTTAACTTCTAGCCAGAGCCAACGAGTCATTAAACTAGACGCCGCCATACCTAGTTAGTAGTTAGTAAACAAAAAAGCCTACAAAACCCTATAAAAAAATGTACTTACCACACAAGAACTTACTACACACAACAGTGCACCCTTACACACACCTTCACTAACACCAGTAATTTCTTAGCAGCTTCTTACTACAGCTTCAGATCAGAACTGCAGTTATCTCCCTCATAGCTGTGAAGCATGCGCACGTGTACCTCTTCTAAAGCACAAACACCTACACTGCACCAAAATCCTTATACCTACATACGCACCTGAACAGTAAGCTGAATAAAAAAATACTATGACAAAACCAAAACCTAGGTACACCGGTACGGTACCGGGGAGTTTAGTCGGTAGGCAGCCCCATCAAGGTTGGAATCCATTACTACTCTGCCTCACAGATCGTCCACTTAATCAAGAATCGCTCGTTTTTTTGAAATGCATTTTTTTAAAGATGTTATACAGCTAGGATCATAAAAATGCTACGTGATTTTCTATGAACCAGATAGAATTTTCCTGTTCCCAGTATATGTAGTTTTGTCTATTAACCGAACCATTCAAATAAAATGTAGCTTCATCTGAAAAACATATTCTTCGGACAATTCGTGCGTAATCACATGTTAGCTCAATCATTATTTTACAAATTTTCTCTTGCCTATCGAGATCAATGTCCAATAACTTGTGTACAATTAAATTTTGTAAGGATACAACTTACGAAATATTAAGATCAATCGATCGAAAAATTCCTGTTGTACATTTTGTAATACTTGTGGAAAAATTTCTCGTATTACTCGTCGAATGGAATCCTTAAGCGTAACTATCGAGTTGGGTTTAGATTTATAAACTAAATTTTTGACGTAGCCTCACAAAAAGTCTAGTGGGTTAAGATCGGGTGATCTGGGTAGCCATTCTATTGATTCCCGTCTACCTATCCGCCGCCCCGGAGAATTTATCTTTCTCCAGTGAGGTTTTCATCAATAACCCTATTATCAACAATGCCCGCCCAGACATTAAACCTATTCATTATACTGGGTGTGAATTTCCTATGAACCAGTGAGGATTTTCCTATTCCCAGTATCTGTAGTTTTGTTTACCGAGCTGACCATTTAAAGAAAACGTAGCTTCATCTGGAAAACAAATTCTTCAATCATTATTTCAAAAAAATTGCTCTTGCCTATCAAGATCATCGTCCAATACCTTTTGTATCATAATTACTGCTTTGTTGTACGGATAAAACTTCTCTTTTTAAAAAAAAATTAGATATGGTGTTTTTTTGATTTCTTAAGGCTGAAGGACCACGGTCGATGACCATTTGAACTGTATGTTTTAAATGGTATATTTTGACTTACGGTTTAATAAAGAACATCAAGTAGTAGTTGTTTGATTTCTTAAACTTAAATAGCAAATTGTCATTGTCAATTTCTAAAAGAATGTGACTTGAGTTCAGAACATTGCTAAGTCGAGAAACATATCAATGGTGCATACCAGCATTAAAGTGTTAATATTTCGTAAGCGGTTGAAGATAGGTAATTGATTGGTAATTGATGGATCCAAGCGATTCTTGATTAAATGAGAGATATTCTATATAAAGGGCTGATTTGTTTTTTACACCAGAAAACTTAGAAAAACTTTTAAAAAATTTTGATTTTGTTAGATGGAGACCTATAGCTGTCACAACAGAATTCGGAACAACTTAATTTTCTATTAACGTGATAAAACAAAATAGATCATATTTTTTAGCGAATTAAAATTGATAAAATTGTCTGAGCCAAAGCCAAACTAGAGATGTGAATATTTTTTCACAGCAACATTTGTCTCCTCCTCCCCTAATATTTCGAAAACTAAAAATTTTCAGGATAGGTAACTTAGACAAACTTATTCTTATTTTTAATGCTAAATAAGAAATAATTATTAAATTTAGGGGTTTCCATTTGAAAATGTAATTTTTTTGTCATTTATTTAATTTAATTTGAAATATTATTGTATTCACAGCTATCAAAATATTATAAAATATCTATTAAAGCAGGTCCGTTTCAACAAGAAATCCAACCTAAACTACATAGTAAAGGCTTCCCTTATAGGAAAAATTGATAATTATTATTTTTGACATAAAAACTTAGTAATTAGAAATGTTTAAAACGAGTTTTACTTGCGTCTAGGATATTGCCAAATAGTGAATGGATAATATTTTGAGCATTTATTGACGAAAAAGTATTAACGATGAATAGATGTTTTTTATTTTTCAATAAAATCAATTTTTATTTGTTTAATACCTTATAAAATGACAACGAATAAAAACACGAAATTTAATACTTATGTATAACTTAATATGCTTTAAAAACCTAGGGCCATTTAAAGAAAAATATCGGTATCGTCATATATCTAATTTTGGGCACACTGTATCAATATTTAAAAAAATATACCATAACTTAAAAAAATATTGCTCATGCCCACGTATTTTTCCAAAAAAAAAAATGTTCTGAATTTATTACAAGTTATTGTAACTTGTATAATTTTTGAGTGTGGCAGAAAAAAAGAACATGCCATTCATTGTTATAATAATACATTCTTTAGTCCTTAAGAAACAATATAACTAAAATCAAAATAAAAAGTGTTTTCAGTGTTTAAAAACAACTAATTAACAAACCCTTGTTTCTCGTATACTTATATATTGTATTTACAAATCCGAAAATTTGGTAGAACTAGCAACCGCACATAACTTGTTTACGTTGCCATGGAGACTCTCGGCAATGGCGCTGTCTCGAAACGACCTGTGAATATACTAAGACAAACGCAATTGCAAATTTATATGTCCTAGACAAGAAAGGCGGAATATTTTTAGCGATTGAAGATATTTCTCTATACCTGCTAAAAGATAATTAAGCCATTATCACTGTCGCGTCAGTTTCTTAAGTGAATAGGACAGTGTAGTAGGTAGTTTAATTTGCTGTAATTTACGTATTTAATTTTGGTTTGTAACTGTGAAGAAAGGTTAGGTTTTTTTACTTATTATATTTTATTATCAACAATAGCTTTTTGGCGGCCATTTGAAACTGCTGATCAAGGTGAATTATTCTTGTTAATAATTGTCTTGTTGATATACGTTCCTTGTATAAGAATTGTTAAATAAATATATTACATAAATATTTCGCTTTATTGAATGAGGGGGAGAAATGAGAGAAGAACAAGAATGAGGGAAATGAGTGAGGGAAATGGGTGAGTGAAGTTGGTGAGGGAAGTGTAAGAGGGAAGTAGAAGTAGGTTCCATACTTTTAAAAATGTTGTAATGTCAACATTACATGTATAGTTGTAAATAAATATTATTATAATTAACGTCAAGTTTCACTACAACTGCCAGTCAAAACTAATACAGCATATAAAATCAGATTACACCCCTAATAGAACGTGATAATTACTGTGAGTATTCAGAGCAATAATATTTTATGGTAGCATTAACATAATTCCTATCGGCTAAATTACTGTGATATTATCACTAGACAACGGTCTAGCAATTTTCGTTGTCTTACAGTAGGAAAGAGCGTTGCTGTCACATATAGAATTAAACAGTTGTATAACGAGTCTAATGTAAATTCTTATAATTAATAGAAGGCTTTTTTCTCAGTGTAGATACCATTTTAATACCTAGAGCGATTTGGGCAACACATGTTACGATTTGGGCACCTTTGCAGGCTCTAGCAAATTTGCTTCGAAAAGAACTTGCAATTTCTAGAAATAGGTGTATACTTTGGAATTATCTACCTGAAATATTAAATGAACCGTTAGTATAGTTAACTTTTTCCTAAATCAAAGCGTTTCGACAGAAGACAAAGACGTTTGACATTAACAGCTGATATGATTTCAAGTTTAAAGTTCCCAGTTCAGCAGTGGGCCGTTGCAAGCTCACGCGTCAGGTTGCATCCTATATTATGTTCTTCTGAGTTTGGTGTTTTTTAAGTGTTTCTGTGGCTGTTTTTTGTGTAATGTGTGTTCTAAACATTTACTTTTGGATTTTATATATTTCAGAGACACATTTTTTTGGTGTTTATAATTTTAGGTTTAATAGTGAGTATCTTTTAGGTTAAATCATAATATATTATTAAATTAATAAAGTAACAAGTTAAACCATTTACTTATCGTTATATACAGGATGTCTCATAACTAAGGGGCAAATACAGCAACAGAAGATAGTAGACTTAAAAATATGTCATTTATGCTTAAGCAAGCACGGTTAATTTTCAATAAATATGTTTTGTTAAGAAAGGTATTTATATAAATTGAAGAAATAGTCCATACTTCAAGTGGAGTAAAAGATTGAAAGGGAAAGAAAAACTCTAAGCTTCCTCCACTAATATATTCCAAATAAATCTTATTTAAAGATACCTCAACATGTTTCGAACATAGAAATGTTCATCTTCGGGAGAATTAAGATGTTATAAGCAAGAAAAATAACCAGTATTAACGTTTTAAGCTAGGCTTTAAGATAGTGAGAAGGACACATTAACATTCTAAGTCAGAAAAGCACCAAAAAACAAAGAACCGAAGTATTAATTTGCCAGGTGTAGGGTAATAATAGTAAAATTAAAGGAATCAAGGCCCATATGTGAAGCGAAATGATTAGTACAGCCGTAGAAAAGAGTAAAATTTGAATTTAAACATGCTGATGAAAGGGGAAGAAAAAGTGATCAAGTGTGAGGAAAGTAATGTATAAAACAGTAAAATTAGGAGTGAAAAATAGCGTTAAAATTTTAAGTTGGGTCGTCATAATGTCATAACCTACTACTCACATTATGACGACCCAACTTTAAATTTTAACGCTATTTTTCACTCTTAATTTTACTGTTTTATACATTACTTTCCCCACACTTGATCACTTTTTCTTCCCCTTTCATCAGCATGCTTAAATTCAAATTTTACTCTTTTCTACGGCTGTACTAAATCATTTCGCTTCACATATGGGCCTTGATTCCATTAATTTTACTATTATTACCCTACACCTGGCAAATTAATACTTCGGTTCTTTGTTTTTTGATGCTTTTCTGACTTAGAATGTTAATGTTATTGTGTCCTTCTCACTATCTTAAAGCCTAGCTTAAAACGTTAATACTGGTTATTTTTCTTGCTTATAACATCGTTATTCTCCTGAAGATGAACATTTCTTTGTTCGAAACATGTTGAGGTATCTTTAAATAAGATTTATTTGGAATATATTAGTGGAGGAAGACTTAGAGTTTTTCTTTCCCTTTCAATTTATATAAATGTTTCTTGCCCTGTATCTCTTTCACCATATAGGAAATTAAATTAAATGGCATATTTTCAAGTCCACAATCTCCTGTTGCTGTATAGGCCCTTAGTTACGTGACCCCCTATATATATCCATATAGGTATACAATTTCCACAATAGAAACAATACAAAAAGGGTTCCCAATATGGTGTTTTAATTAGACGTGCACCACAAAGCTTACACCTCGCAAAAAGTTTTTTCCTTGTATAATAAATACATAAATATCTATTTTTGCTTTCGTTTTATAATGTTTTCACATACTTACTTGTCTTGGTAGGTACGGGTCTGTCAATATTTTGTTTTATTAATAATCAAATTAGTATTAATGCTATATCTTTACAAAATATTAAGACTACAAAATTTAACAGATAACGCAGGCAACTTAGTCCGGTTCTGTTTCTGTAGCCGACCGCTTAACGTAAAATAGACCAGACTCCAACAGAGTGCCATTAATGACAGGTGATGCGGCGAGTTCTAAGATTAATTTGACTTTAGTGAACTTTATAGAAAATCATGTTTCCAGTAGTAAATTTGTAATAAATCGAAAAGTGGTCCAATATAGGCAACCTTACCCTAAATGAATTAAATAAAATAAATAAAAACACTGGCTTTTAATCGATAACTTTTTCAATTTTACGATGCATCGTTAAACTTTTGTTTGAGTGGGTTTATTTAAGTAAGTTAATTTAATTTATTAAAATATAATTTTTCGCGAGAATAAGCTCTACCTATATATAAATAAAAATGTTGCTAAAAGTTCTTGTCATTCACCTAACTTTAAAAATTCTGTCAGTGGAAAGCCAGCAAAGTAAGTTTACCTGTAGCATAGAGAAACAAAACCAAGAGATATCATCACACGTAAACATTTTACCGCTCATAATTGTGTACGACGTACAAATCTGTAACAAGTTACGCCAAACGTTACCCATGGTGAACGTTGAGCGTACCCCAATATCCGTCTAAAGCCACTTCGATTCTTGGCATTTTAGACCAGGGCTGAAGCCTTTGAAAATGGTAAAAAGTGAAAAAAATAATAGTAGGATAAAACCCATTGGAAAAGGAAGAGAATATAATAAAAATAAAAGAAAAAATAATTTACGGGCGATGCGAGGTCGGGAAGTGGAAAGGGGTGAGTTTTTAAGGGTGGAAAACGATTTATCTCGATTTTCGGCAAAACTACAAGTCCTATGGAAAAACGTTAAATGGCAAAGTTGTAGGTAATAAAAAAGGTCTAAAACTTTTGTACTTACACTTTTTTCACATAACCTCAAAATTTATGTGAAAAATTCAAATAACCAAGTTTTTGGTTTTTTATTTTTATCTTTTACAAAAAAAAAAATGTTTACGAAATTTGGTAAAAACTTACCTTTTTATGTTCTAAACACACTGTAATTTTTTTGATTTAAAATATTTATTTTTTCATCTTATTTTGACTTAATATCGAAAAAGCACCCTAATTTTAAATCGAAAATGCTCACGTCAAAATATCTGCTTTTTTAAAAAAGTCGGTGGGCTTTTTGTTCGATGAAATCTGTACTTTCTGATGGTGTAAAAAAAATATACATTACTATGGTAAATGTTCTCAAAAAATGCAAAGAAACGAAAAAAACTCGAATCCGAATTTTTTTTTAATCATTATGTACAATTTTGAGCTATTTATTAAAATGTATACTTTAATTACTCAAAAAACATAAGATACCATGTTACATTGATATTATTAAAGTAGAAATTTTAATAAATAGCTTAAAATTGTACATAATGATTTTAAAAAAAAATTCGGATTCGACTTTTTTTCGTTTCTTTGCATTTTTTGAGAATATTTACCATAGTAATGTATATTTTTTTACACCATCAGAAAGTAAAGATTTCAACGAACAAAAAGCCCACCGACTTTTTTAAAAAAGCAGACATTTTGACGTGAGAATTTTCGATTGAAAATTAGGGTGCTTTTTCCATATTAACTCAAAATAAGGTGAAAAAATAAATATTTTAAATCAAAAAAATTACAGTGTGTTTAGGACATAAAAAGGTAAGTTTTCACTAAATTTCGTGAAAAAAATTTCTTTTTTGTAAAAAATAAAAATAAAAAACCAAAAACTTGGTTATTTGAATTTTTTACATAAATTTTGAGGTTATGTAAAAAGTGTAAATATAAAAGTTGTAGACCTTTTTATTACCTACAACTTTGCCATTTAACGTTTTTCCATAGGACTTGTAGTTTTGCCGGAAATCGAGATAAAATGTTTTCTACCCTTAAAAACTAACCCCTTTCCACTTCCCGACCTCGGATCGCCCGTAAATTATTTTTCCTTTCATTTTTGTTATATTCTCTTCCTTTTCCAATGGGTTTCATCTTACTATTATTTTTTTTGGTTTCAAAAATTATCGACCCTGATCAATTGTCTGACACACGGTTCTGTAACCACCTAAGGAATGCAGAAAAAAGTTTGCGGTGTTGTCGGCTTAATTACCAATAAATCAAAATAAACATTTTAACTCGCACACTTATAAAGAAAATCATATTTATGGTAAAATATCTAGGTACCTACTAACTCGTAAGAAAAAAACAAAGAGTATGTATTTATCTATATTATATATAAGAAAATATTATTATATACTGTCCGGAATGCAAGCAAATTTTAACACTTTTAATTTGGGCGAAATGAATAAAATTCCTAATGTCATATCTGGCAACAGGTACAAAATTTCGCGCGATTGAAAAAAATAATAGTTGACCAGACAAATTTGCATAGCAAAACAGTCGACAGGCTTGCAGCCAAGGGCGTCGCCAGAAGGGGGAACTGCCCCCCCCCCCCCTAAAGGTCCTAAAAATACGGCTTACTGGAATTAAAAATAAAATTACGCGCACCCGGCTAATCGAAACAATAACCGAGAATTTCCGGGAATCAACGGCAACACTGCATCATTTCGCGAAGATTGCTCGTCACATAAGCTCAATGCTCAATCTGGTTATCAATGATCTGAACGCCCTACCCGACATCAGAAATACCGTTGGGACCATCAAGGATATAATAACATTTTTTCGAGAATCGGTTCTAAGACGGAAATTAATACCCAATATTTCCCGGTTATGCGAAACAAGGTGGAGCGAAAAACACAAAAGAATCAGAGTTTTTTAAGAGCATTTTTGTGCTATAATGGAGGCTTTAGAAACATTGTCTCGAGATGGCAATAATGCGACGAAGAAACATGCGTATCAGCTCCATGCGGCAGCTTCCAAAGCTTCATTTATTTTTAGCCTCGTATTGATATCCAAATATCCGGTATTATAGAACCTACAGTAAACGTGCTCCAATCAGTATCCTTGGACACGGTTCAGGCATCCCAGCACATTAGTCGCATTTTACAACTGATCAAAGATGCTACTGATATTGCGGAAAAAATTGGACTGACGGAAGATATGAAATCCATACCCCGTACTGTTGAAAGACAACAACACCGCAGCAACCACCCGGCAAAAAGCCATTCAGAATTCTGGCGGAGGTCTATGACAATTCCTTATTTGGACTCAATTATAAATTCCCTTGAAATAAGGTTCTCTGAAGAAAATAGACCATCCTTTGTCCTAACAAAACTACACCCTGCGCAAATGAAAAACATATCTTTGGAAGACCTTAAAAAATCATGCGAGGAATTCAGAAACTTTTACGGTATTTTAGATATCAAGAATAAGATAGAACTTTGAAAAAAAATATTGGAGGAAAAACCAGAATCGACCAAACTAAGTGTTGTGGAAATCCTTAAGGAAACTGACGATTTTTTTCCTGCGATAAAGAAGGCCGTGAGGATTTTTATTGTTTTACCTTGTACCACTTGTACAGTTGAAAGGTCATTTAGTAGCTTGAGGAGAATCAAAATCTAGTTGAGGAGCACGATGACTGGAACTCGCCTCAATGGCCTCGCCATGATGAGTGTACACAGGCAACACATTTTCAAGAACTTGGACGATTTTATAAACAAAGTAACCAACAAATTCGCTAGCAACCCTAGACGATTATGTTTAAATTGATTTTGTATGTAAATAATTTATTCGTTTTAATTTTTTTTTTAATTAAAACTTTTCTATCTTAATGTTTTCTTCAGTTCTTCTATGCTGCCCCTCCATAGCTCACTGGCTGGCGACGCCCTTGCTTGCAGCTAATTTAATGTGATCAACTAATTGCGATGCATGCATGCATGCATGCCAGTGGTGTATATATGGGATTGTTTAACTATTTAAAGATTATTTTTATACATTTTCTTATTGTCTGCGTTTTTTGTTAAAATGAATCTTCAAGGAAAAACCCTTCATAGCCAAACAAGGGAGATACAGCTCGACACACCAGTCTATGTCTACGACGTATCGGTAAGAGGAAAGTACAATCCTTTAAAACATGGCTCAGTCATGGACGTGCGGAAGCGATTTATTTAAATTTAACAAAAATAGGGAATTATTCTAGAATAATTGCATTTTATATTTAAAAATAATTATTTTAATAAAAAACAGCTCCTGCTCCATGAATGATTGATGGTTTTTCGGTTTTGATCGTTATGCGAAAAAAAAAAATCAAAAAAATTTAAATCTAATTTTCGCTTTAGTGGCAATTTAAAAGTATTATTTTGTGATTCCTCCTTACATATGTTGTAAACATTAGCAATCACTTCACGGGTTTGACTGTGAAGGGTTTTACCACGTCTTGCTCCGATCTTCTGGAACTCATTAACTATCGTGTTCCTGCACGTGACACGCGCCTTACTGAAATGTACTCAGTCAATAGAAGCCGCACCGACATTGGCAGGAATAGTGCACTTAATCGCATAATGCAGTATCTCAATAAATATCTTCCCGCCACCATCGAGTTTAATAGTTCTATTTTAACATTTAAAAATAACTTAAAGGTGACTTTATCCACCATTACTTGAAGACCTCGAAACAATTGCAAGTCAAATGCCATGTTCTTTTATATTTTTATGTTTTTATATTTTATATTTTTATATTTTATATTGGCTATATACATATTGGTTTTACTTAGTGTTCCCCATAAATTAGCTGGGTGCCTATTAGATTACTTATATCAAATGATTAAATGTACTATTTGGATTTTGTATCTGTAATGTACTTAACTGAAATAAATAAATAAATAAATATATTGATTCATGATCACTTATTCACAACCCTTACAAAGTTTATATTCACACTTCCAAAGTTTAAAATTCTGAGATATCACACTACAAAACACGACACGATGCTGACGTATTTATAAAAATAAAACAATAACTCTCGCCCGTTGTATCGCTACGTCACTGACTAAGTAAATTCATTACAAAGCATCAATCACATTTTTTCAAAGGTCGGGCATTACTTTTTGCGGGTGTCAGATGACACCCACCCGCAACCAATTAAAATAGTTATAGCCACCTGTTCCCTTTGAACTTACGCTATGTTGCCATATTTTTACGCTAGAAGTAGTTTAATGAAGAAACTCTCTATTTTGCATTTCAATATCAAAATTAATAGGATAAAAATAAATTTTAAATAATGTTGAAATTGTAATAAAATCTAAAATATTAGTTTCTTAAATATACTACTATTTATTTTCAATTAGAAAATTTAATTTAATAATTATTGTGCTGTTGACCCGGTAAGAGATATTACATTAGAATTAAAAAAGTTATACGTGACAACATCGTATTCCGCAAACCATTTTTTGCTCGCATTCTTGTCATAGACACACACAGATCCGTGCGTCGACCTGTAGTGGCAAACGTATATATAGAGTATGTCATGAAGTGGGCCCATGATTTGAAAATTAAATTTAAAAAAAAACAAGACTTTATTTAATTTATATTTTATTTGTTTAGTTGTTATCTTGGTTGAGAATTATTATTTATGTAATGTATTGTTTATTTATAATATTTTAGATAAAAACATCAAAAATTAAAAATGATAAACTGCACAGCAAAAATAAAGTAGGCACGCATATGACTTCTTATTTTAAACTAATTTTTTTGTATTTCCTCACCCTTTCGTCTCGGTTAAGTTACCGCGTGGACGACAATATTTAGGTCGCAGTCTCTAACCTCGCGTTCGACCATAAACGGGTCGGGTGTTGTCTAGGTTTACTTAGTTTATTCTAGTAAATACAGAAGGGGCTTTGAAAAAGGAGGCGCTTTTTCGGAATTACAAGAACAAATAAAATCAATTTTTAAAAAGAACTAAACATTATTAAACAAATTGCAGTTAATATCAGCTCAAATCTAATTGACCAAATCCTAAAAAAGAAAACTTACAAAAATACTGTTGACTTAGTTTTTCCTAGAAGCTAAAACTTTGACAAATTTAAACTTGTCACTTTCTTTGGACCACCTAGCAGAGTTTTATTGGCAATTTTCTTAACAAACTTGATATATAAATTTGTCTTATAAAACTAATAACTTTAGATTAATTTATCAAACACAATAAAACTAAAAGCGATAAAAACAAAAAATCAGGCGACTATAAATTAAAATGCAAAAATTGTCCTAAAACATACATTGGCCAAACGGGTGGACATTTTAATAAAATAATGCAGGAATATTATAACAGTTTTCTAAAATCAAAACCGACTCAAACTATGCTAACCACTTACATGATAATCAACATACTTTCGATCCTTTTTTCAGTAATTAACAAGTTTATTAAAACAATTATAAAAACTAGTGTGGATTTATCGTTGATACAAGATAATCCTGTAATATTATGACGGTTAGAATGGGAGCTGAGGGAATTACTCTTCATATATTAAACACAAAAAAAAGTAACACGAATAAAAAATGTAAAGAGACATTACACACATAAGTCAAAATTGTTTAATAAACAATTTTAGTTGATAGAAATTGGTTAAGACCACTTGCAGTTTTGTTGAAAGAATGTATTGTAGTTTTACTTCAAACTGTGCATGTGATACAAATCAAGAGATTTATTAAAATTTGTGCATAAATTAATGTGTGCTTTTGTGCTGTTACGATACAGGATGTCAAAAATGGAATATTGCAAATATCTCACCCTCCATGCAATTCCAATTCAACGCAAAAAACTATGTTTTGAGAAAAACGAGTTTAATGTTTTTATTGTGTGAATAATCTTACGTATAGCTTTATAGCCATATAGTGCTTTTCTACATTTCTTTTTGAAGCAAATTCCTTATTATATAGGCTTTCATGTACCAAATACCGGAAAAATTAATTGATTCAGCCGATACTAGGTGGAAATCCATAATTATAGTATTATGGGCTAGAGTAAAACAAAGTTGAACTTGTTAATTTCCACTTATGTTAACAGGAAAATGACATGTTTCGCTAACACTGTAGCTTCGTCAGATGACAATGATTTAATAAGAATTGAAAATAAAAAGGGGTGCAATAAAATAAAATTATTGAAGATGTAAATAAAACAGTGGAAGGGTTACAATAGCGGGAAAATCCAACAGAGGGTTTATTTGTTTTTAATATAGTTGGCTATTTGAATTTCCTGTTTTGGAATAGTGTCTTTTAAAAATTCATATTTTATTATAAATGAAGCTTTATGTTTTAGATAAATGTTAAAAGGAATGTCTTTAAAGACACATACAGAGACATAACAGTTTTTTAAAAAACAAAACCTACTCAAACTATGCTAACCATTTACTTGATAATCAACATGATTGCGATCCTTCCTTTAAAATCTTACATACAGAAAACAAAGGCTTAAAACTAACAGAATCTATGAAAATTTATAAACTTAAAAATACGGACCTGTTACTTAATGATTAATTATATTGTAATAATTCACCTTTGTTAAATTTATTCTGTTGACTATACAGGGTGTCCGCTAATTAATGGTACATAGAAAAACCACATACTCCCTATACGTAAAAATATTAGGATTTAATCGTACTTACCTATATCCGAAAGTTGATATTAACTGAGATACAAGGTGTTAAAGTTAAAAATTCATTTTTGTTTTTCTCTAATAACTTTGAGAAAAACCAACATTTTTTCACAAAATTTGTCAGTTGGGTTTTTTTAGGATGAGAAATTGATTTTTTTGTGAAATTTTAATGTGCAAAGTAGAGGGCGCTGTCTGCGGTTTTTTCGCATATTTACTAGGTCATAACTTTTTTCTGCCTTAGTGTATTTAAGTTTTTAATGAAAATAATAATTTTTCGTAATTTATTACATAAAAAAGATATACTAAGTTTAGGTCGCCCAGAGTTGCCGTTTTGGAGGTATTTGCATTTAAATTATTCAGCGCGCTAGCTTAGGCAAGCAAATAATGTTTTGTTACTTCTTACCAATTAACTTTTACATGATAAATAATGTTCTAGTACTGGTAATTGGAAATAATACATACAAAAATTGGATTGTTCTTTAACTTACTTTATTTAAAATAACTTGAAAAATTGAAAAATAATATTTCATTTTAAAATCATTACAACATGTTACAATAATCAACAAACAAATAACAACATAGAGGTTTCATAGCAACTGCATAATTTCATTTGCTTTCTCATAGCTTACTTTGAAAAAAAATAGTTTGCAAATAATTATAATAATTGGGCAGGGTGCAATGAATAATTTAAATGCAAATACCTCCAAAACGGCAACTCTGGGCGACCTAAACTTAGTATATCTTTTTTATGTAATAAATATCTAAAAATTATTATTTTCATTAAAAACTTAAATACACTGAGGCAGAAAAAAGTTATGACCTAATAAATATGCGAAAAAACCGCAGACAGCGCCCTCTACTTTGCGCATTAAAATTTCACAAAAAAATAAATTTCTCATCCTAAAAAAAACCCAACTGCCGAATTTTGTGAAAAAATATTGGTTTTTCTCAAAGTTATTAGAAAAAAACAAAAATGAACCTTTAACTATAATACCCTGTATCTCAGTTAATATCAACTTTCGGATATAGGTAAGTACGAATAAATCCTAATATTTTTACGTAGGGAGTTTCTGGTTTTTCTATGTACCATTAATTAGTGGACACCCTGTATACTTAAGATTTTGTAAATTACCTTTATTGTACCTACCTAATTTAATTTTTTAAACTCTCTGTTGAATTTTCCCGCTATTGTATACCTTCCACTTTTTTGTTTACATCGTCAATAATTTAATTTTATTTTAGTTTTTCTATTTTTGATTTTAAACTTTATTAAATCATTGCCATCTGACGAAGCTAGAGTGTCAGCGAGACATGTCATTTTCTTGTTAATATAAGTAGTGGAAATTTACAAGTTCAACTTTGTTTTACTGTATCCCCTAATACTATAATTACAAGAATTAGAGACCGACCGAAGGTTCGGTCGGTTCGGTTTCGGTTTCGGCTAGTTTCGGCCAAAACATTTAATTTCGGTGACAGTTTCGGTTTAGGCCAAAAACCGGCCGAACCTCAGTGTTCGTGAAATGTCGCGCACCGTTCGGCTAACTTCGGGTGGATTCGTAGGCAGTGTTGTCTATATAAATAATAGATTTTTTCTCTGTCGAGCTTTTTTTTTCTAGTGGGAAGAGTTCACTCAGTTCCCACGATTGATCTCGTCCTATATAAAATAAATTAAATTTCAGTAATACAATAAAATTTTTAAGTTTCGATTTCGGTTTCGGCCGAAATTGAGACCAAGGCCGAAGATTCTGTTTCGGTTTCGGCTGAAAATTTTGTTCAGGTCGGACTCTAACAAGAATTAACGGTAAATATCTATTAGAGGCTTACTGAGCCAAAATTGAGGATTTTTTTAGGAATGATAAATTTTTTGGCATAGATTACGAATCAGAAAACGATTGTCGCCGAAAACGCTTAGTTCTTACAATACTTGCATTGCCTAAATGTATGATGAAAAAAAAATCGTTCCTAAAAGTATTTTGAACAATATTCAAATGTACCATCCATATAATTAATAACTTAATTTTTACACATCACAGGTAAATTATAATTATATGTATACATATACAGGGTGTCCCAAAAGTAATGGGACACAGAGCGAGAGCAGACTTCTTAAGCCGAAATAATGCGATTTACTTAAACTTGCCTTATCCCAAAATTAATAACAACCAAGATACAGGGTGTCAAAGTTTTAAATTTGTTCTCGTTTTTTTGCGATTATTTCTTAACAAAACGATATAGCAGCACAAAATTAAGGATTTTGGGGTTTTTTGAGATGAAGAATTCAAAATTATCCATGGTTATTGTGTAACCAGTAGAAGGCGCTGCCTACGGCATGGCCCACTCCTTTTATCTGGCATAACTTTGTTTAGGATTCTTATATCGATCCGACTATTAAAAAAATAAGTTACTTTACTTCTTTTATATCAAAAACGTATAATTTATTGAAGTCGCTAGGAGCAACCATTTTCGAGATAATCGCATTCGATATTTTTAATGCAAGAATTCTAAAATGTTTAAAATAATTGTGTATTCGTATTAGTATTATTTATCACAGGTGACCTGTAATAAAAACAACGACGTTTCTAAGGCAACAACATGTTACATAAAGTAGGTATCATCTGTCAAAGTTATTAATTTTCTTCGTACAATACCTACTTAGATATTATAAATTTTTTAGGAATAATTTATTTTCCAATGCGGATTGTATTATTTATGCACAATAAAATTTTAACGGTCGGAGTGCAGGGCGCAGGTAAATGTATTGAGGTCAATGGTGGCCATTTTGAACAATTGCTATCACGGCGTTACCATTTTTTTTTCTATGTTGTTACTTTTCAATGTTATTAAACTAAGTATTAAATAAAATTTTTGATTGGAGTAAAATTAGTAATTCAGTAGGTATACGAAAAAACGTTTTTATTAGAAAAAAATAGTCAACCTTAAGCAAATGTAGCTGATTTACAATAATTGTAAGTTAGAAATTCATCGATGCTTGATTTTCCGCTACTTTTGGACCACGTACTTAGTTGCATAGGACATATGAAATGCGATTATCTCGAAAATGGTTGCTCCTAGCGACTTCAATAAGTTATAAGTTTTTGATATAAAAGAAGTAAAGTAACTTATTTCTTTAATAGTCGGATCGATATAAGAATCCTGAACAAAGTTATGCCAGATAAAAGGAGTAGGCCATGCCGTAGGCAGCGCCCTCTACTGGTTACACAAAAACTATGGATAATTTTGAATTCCTCATCTCAAAAAACCCCAAAATCGCAATCGCAAAAAAAACGAAAACAAAATTAAAACTTTGACACCCTGTATCTTGGTTGTTATCAATTTTGGAATAAGGCAAGTTTAAGTAAATCGCATTATTTCGGCTTAAAAAGTCTGCTGTTGCTCTGTGTCCCATTACATAATATGCAGTTATTTGCATTTTTTTACCAAATATGCATACTGGTATGCACTATTTCTTAATTTATTATAGTAAAATGAAGTAAAGAAACAAATTGGGTTCTAAAAAATATGTTTATTTTTTAGAAAATGCAAAAAAAATAAAGAAAAATAAAAATAAACAATTTTTTAACCTAAAATTGTATAAAAGGCATTTATTACTAAATATTTTTCAAAAGTTTCAACTAAAAAGGATTGTCTTCTATTAGTAAAAATATGTTTATTCAAAGAGCTTCTTTCATCATCTACTGATGTAATCGGACAATACTGCAACTTAGGTTGCAAAATATAAGGCCAAGATACAACTTCGTTGGATGGTTTACCCTTATAAATGCTTCTTACTGCAGTTAAGTATATAAATCCTTCATTATTTTTTACAGTTATATCCAATTTTACAAAATTTTTGCAAAAATCCTCTAAATTGAGATTTTTGAAATTTTTTTAAAAGTATGTTTGCTGCGGCCAAAACCTTGCATAGGTCTTCTTGAAAAATTTCCTTTTCAGTTTTCAGATTTCGATTTTTCTCCAACATTTTGAATTGCGTTTGTTACACTCAGCTGAAATGGCTCAGATTTCATTTTTTGTAACTTTCACTTGTTTTCAAATGTTGATCGATTCGGAACTTCTTTTCACAAACAATAATGTTTGTACAAGCTTTACAGAAGACTTTTTCTCCACCCAACTCTAACTCTGACAAATTTTTAATCCACGAGGATGTTTTCGCCACCTTCTGAACACAAATTTGAAATTATTAGTTTCACACTGAAAATACTGAAATCTTTCGACAAACTTAAACAGAAGTATGTAAGTATTACAAATCGAAATAAATACAGTTTGTTAAGCAGGTAATAATAACGCATAAAAAACCCCTAACAATATACCTGCAAACCCCGGAAAGCCCCAATAAATACCTTGTGTATAGCCAAAATGTAAAGATAATTATTATAATCTTCAGATTGGAAAATGCCTGAAATAAGTACCGAATTGGAAATTAAACCTTTAAGAGCAGTAACCCCCTTTACCACAATGAAAATTGCCGAACGTTTTGCTGATCAAACGAAAAGAAAAAATAAAAATTGATATTTAGAAAATAAATTCTACTTTAAATACCCCATCCAGAAAAGTAAATGACGATCGAAAATATTCCCAAATTTTTTTTTAGAAATTTTTTTATTTTTAGTAATTTTGTAATATCTTAAACAATTCTTTATTGGTCAAAAGCAAAATGACTTTCCCGGGTGTAGAATGTTGTACCAAACAATTTTTCTTAAAGTCATTTTTCAATATCGGCCTTACTTTTTTCTCAAAAACTTTGGGCGCGTAAACCCACTTTACACGCTTAAATTCACTTTACGCGCCCAAAGTTTTTGAGAAAAAAGTAAGGCCGATATTGAAAAATGGCTTTAAGAAAAATTGTTTGGTACAACATTCTACGCCCGGGAAAGTCATTTTGCTTTTGACCAATAAAGAATTGTTTAAAATATTACAAAATTACTAAAAATAAAAAAAATTCTAAAAAAAATTTTGGGAATATTTTCGATCGTCATTTACTTTTCTGGATGGGGTATTTAAAGTAGAATTTATTTTCTAAATATCAATTTTTATTTTTTCTTTTCGTTTGACCAGCAAAACGTTCGGCAATTTTCATTGTGGTAAAGGGGTTACTTCCTCTTAACGTTTTAAATTTTTTGATAAAGCGGAAAACAAAAATATACTCTTAAAATAATAATTTATGAAAAATATGCATTTTATGATAAAAATGACAAAATATGCAAAAAAAATGCATATACCATACGTGTCCAGAAACCATCTTAACATATGGGAAACTTTTTTATTTTTGACTTTACGAAAAAAAGGTACATTAAAAGTTCTGCTTGTTGATAAAATAACACCCAAATCAAAAATTTTGCGCTAGCATATACGGGGTGTTATGAAAGTAAAAAATATTAATGTGGAAAATTATATTTAATAATTTTAATTACAGAGTACAATAATGAATAATACACTCAATTTCAACATGACCATCATTTTTTTCCATACAAACGGTTGTACGTCGTGAAAATTCCATTCCTGTATTTCTTACCATCTGCAGGGAAAATTTCTTGGACACATTCTCTGATAATTCTCTCTAAATGGTCTATGGTTTCACAAGGTATGTGGGTATAAACTTTTTGTTTTAAGAATCCCCATAAAAAAATCCAAAGATGTTAGATCTGGTGACCTTGGTGGCTACGCAAATTCTGACCTGCGTCCAATCCACCTATGTGGAAATGTTAGGTGTAAGAATTCTGTCACTCTTGCAGAGCTGTGACATGGAGTACCGTCATGTTGGAACCAAAGTGTATGTCTTATATTCAGTGGTAGTTCAAGAAAAAATTCAAATAATTCAGTGTCCAAAAAGTTCAAGTAAATTTCGCCAGTAATATTTTCTCGAAAAAAGTGCGTCCCTACCATTTGGTTCTTAAAAACACCGCACCAAACATTTGTCTTGAAATAATACTGGTCACGATACTCAATTACAAAGTGGGGATTCTCATCACTCCACCACCTACCGTTTTGAGAACACACTACGCCATTTGAGGTGATCATCACCTCATCTGAAAAATGGGTCATCTTCAACCTCACCTTGAAATCAAGAGCAAAACAGAAATCGTGAATCAAAATCTCTAGGATGTAATTTGTGTAAAAATTTTAGTTTAAAATAACTTGGGCAGTGGACTTTATAACAGGTCGTGGAACAGTTTGTGTAATATTTCTCAATGAAATTTTGGAATTTTCCACGACAGCATGCAAAACCTCTAATTGGGTATCTTCGTTCGTACGCGAAACCTGGTGCTTGTCGGAAAATTTATTACTTACAGACCCGGTATTTTAAAATTTATTAAAAATTTCTCCCACCGTCACATGGCTAATCATTTTATTGGGATATCTTGCATTAAAAATTTGAGCAGCCGCTTTGTACGTATTGTAGTGTTCCCCGACAATTAATACTATTTCAACTTTTTCCTCGATTGTAAATTTAAGCACCATATTTATTTTAATAAAAAGGAAACCAAACTGTCCGCTTTGACAAATATAATAATTAGTTGTCATAGTTTCATTTGGTTTTATTTTTTAAGGCATGCTAGACCTACTAGGTAATCGAAAATGAATACCGCTTTTTAAAATCTTGCCCGCCCTTTTCTGAAAAACTCTGTGAGCTAATTAGAGAAACTATGGAATCAGGAAAAAAAACTTTACGCCATTGTTCCTTTCTGTTTATGTCGCCTTTCAAATGCAACTTTAGAACTTTTATTTCATTATTGTACTTTGTAATTAAAATTATTAAATATAGTTTTCAACCTACGGTATTAATATTTTTTACTTTCTTAACACCCCGTATATGCTGGCTCGAAATTTTAGATTTGGGTGTTATTTTATCAACAAGCAGAACCTTTTCTGAAGAGTAAATTTTTTTCGTAAAGTCAAAAATAAAAAAAGTTTCCCATATGTTAAGATGGTTTCTGGACACGCTGTATATGCATTTTGCATATATTCCGCCCTTTGGTCATCATTAGGTAAAATGAAATTTTCTTGTAAAGTAGTTTTAATATCTTCAGAACTTACAAACTCATGGATCTTAGCACTATTTTTGGACAGTTTTGGCAAAGTTTGCAGCTTTACTCTGTTGGTGTTGTTGATAATAAACTGCATATCTTTTGATGTGATGTTTTGAAGAGTTTCAGCATGTTCAGCAATCTGCTGGTGAATTCATTTTCTTGGTCTTGAAGAAAGATCATCAACGGCTTTCCATTTAATACTATTGCTTATTTTTAGTCGGTTTAACACTTTTATGCTGTCGCACTCGTGATTATGCTCGGAACACTTAGAGAACACTTAATTACGGAGGTACAGTATGCACTGCAACTCTTTTTAATGAATCGCCAACATTCTTCACCTGTTGACTTTACACTTCGTCCAAAGTAATATTTATGATTTGAAGCAACCAAAATTTTCTTTTCGCGCTCACTAAGCATGTCATAACATTTATTTGAATATCCATTATTCACCCGAATATTAGGACATATAATTTTCCTTTAACGAGGAGAATCTTCTAAAAACTGACACATTGTGAAGCAGAGTAGTGTCGGATTCAACCCTGAAGGGGCCGCCTACTGACTAAACTCCCCGTGTTCCTGCGGTTTCCGCGCCTAGGGCGTATAAACATTTAGACCACTCGATTAGTATTTCCGCTCTGCATACCTAATGCGTGCTTTGCTTCGTACTTCACCTAGCCAGCCTAGCCTAGATACCAGAGTAGCTAGGTTAGGTTTAGTGTTCTAGCTTCTTTACTGTACTATAGCTTACTGTGAAAGTGTTTCTGAATGTCTATGGTTTTGGTGTAGTGTATGTGCCCACGCCTCTTAGCTGATGAGGACCCCATTGTTTCAGGAGAGTACTTGCAGTGCTGAATTTAAGCAGTAGTAAGCTGTTGTTAATAAGGTTTTTTTTTTAGTTAAGAACTTACTGGTGTTAGTGTAGGTGTGTTTATGGGTGCAGTGTTTTTATGTAGTAAGTTCTTGTATGATGTTAGTAGTTAATAATTTTTTTGTAGGCTTTTTAAGTTTTTTTGTTTACTACTAACTAATAGACAAACTAGGTATGGAAGTGTGTAGTTTATTACCTTGCTAGCTAGGCACGTTGCTTCTAGTTTTCTTTCTTTTTCTTACTGATTCCTTGGGCGCTTATGGTATACCCACATTCTTGTGGCATCCTGTACTGGATCATAGTCCACTAATCTTCTTAATTCTTCATTGGGATGAGTTCCTGCTTTTTCAAATACCGGTGCTGCTTTCATTTTCATAAAGGCTCATATCGTTTCCCGTTTGAGATCTCTATGGATTTGTGCATTTCTAACAAACCATGGTGCAGCTACTGCTTTTTTTACATAATTATTTTCTGTGGCTTCAAGCCGTTTTTTGTATGTATTGGCTGCTTGGTTGGTTGGTTAAAGGCGGGGGTCGGGTTCGACGTGTGGCCCAAGCTTTTTTACACTGCAGCCTTCTGGCTTATTGTGCCCCCAGTCTTGTTAGAAAAGATTTGTTCCTTCTACGAGGTCCAGTAGTTTCCTTCCAAGTTTGTCGTGCGGGAGGTTATCGCCACGTCGAATGTTTCCGAAGATTTTGAATCTTTTACGGTTTAGCGCTTCGCAGCTGTATATAATATGGGAGGCGGTTTCATCCTTTTCGCCGCAAAGTCTACATTCAATGGGTCCATTATAGACTCCCATTCGTTTGTATGGTATTAGTTGCATAGCCTCATACTGCTGATCCGTAGGTCAGACAAATGATAAAAAATGTATTATACATATACAGGGTGTTCATTTGAAAACTTCCCACCTCGATTTTCCTGCTTTAAAATAAAAATGTGGACAATCGCTCGGACTCGTCGATTTTTATTTCGAGGGGGGCATCTTTTGCGTATATTGTCAATCTTGTTACTTCAAGCCCCTAGGAGGGAGGGGGGGGGGGGGTAAGATCTAAACCTTAAATGAATACCGCTATTTTATATAATTATTTTGAATTCTGCATAAAATTCAGAACATTTTTTAATAAAAACATTATTAGTCTATACTTAACAGTTTCCGAGATATTGACTCTTGAAAAATGACATTTTTGAACTTTGACAGCGTCTAGCTTTCTAACTGTACGTCTTAGAGCAAAACGGCTTACATGTCCCTATCTTCGATTATTATTATCTTTCCAATTAATAGTGTCAACTTCCGGTTTTAAAATTCAGAACATTTTTTAATAAAAACATTATTAGTCTATACTTAACAGTTTCCGAGATATTGACTCTTGAAAAATGACATTTTTGAACTTTGACAGCGTCTAGCTTTCTAACTGTACGTCTTAGAGCAAAACGGCTTACATGTCCCTATCTTCGATTTTTATTATCTTTCCAATTAATAGTGTCAACTTCCGGTCAAACCGGAAGTACTATATTTTTTACATCCGGTTTAACCAAAAGTTCACACTATTGGAAAGATAATAAAAATCGAAGATAGGGACATGTAAGCCGTTTTGCTCTAAAACGTACAGTTAGAAAGCTAGACGCTGTCAAAGTTCAAAAATGTCATTTTTCAAGAGTAAATATCTCGGAAACTGTTAAGTATATATAATAATGCTTTTATTAAAAAATGTTCAGAATTTCATGCAGAATCCAAAAAAATTATATAAAATAGGGGGGTATCCATTTAAGATTTAGATCTTACCCCCCCTCCCTCCTAGGGGCTTGAAGTAACAGGATTGGCAATATACGCGAAAGATGTCCCCCTCGAAATAAAAATCGACGGGTCCGAGCGATTTTCCACATTTTCAATTTAAAGCAGGAAAATCGAGGTGGGAAGTTTTCAAATGAACACCCTGTATAATAATAACATCAATACCTATAAATAAGCAAATTATAATTAAACCCTCATTTCAATACTAAGTATTATGACCTGGTATCCTCCAACTTGCGTACGTCCAATTTGCGTACAAGGATTATTTCTACCAACTTGCGTACATGGGTAGGTAGGTCCCGCGAACCAGGTAAAACTGCAAGAGTACATTATTCCAACTTGCGTACATACACAGTGTTTTAAACGGACCGTAATAATACGCCCTTTCCAATCGGTTCTAAAAGGTGTATTGGCAACCGGTTTGTTCGTTGTTATCAGAGCATTTTTTTATGTCTTCACATACACAGAGTTTTAAACGGACCGTAATAATACGCCCTCTCCAATCGGTTCTAAAAGGTGTATTGGCAACCGGTTTGTTCGTTGTTATCAGAGCATTTTTTTATGTCTTCACATTCACATGGTTTTAAACGGACCGTAATAATACGCCCTCTCCAATCGGTTCTAAAAGGTGTATTGGCAACCGGTTTGTTCGTTGTTATCAGAGCATTTTTTTATGTCCTTAGTTTGTTTATAAGATTCTAATATTTGTGTATGTACGCAAGTTGGAATAATGTACTCTTGCAGTTTTACCTGGTTTGCGGGACCTACCTACCTGTGTACGCAAGTTTGAAGAAATAATCCTTGTACGCAAGTTGCACGTACGCAAGTTGCATATATATATTCTTATGACCTAATCCCTTGCTTCCGGGGGAGTTTATGAAAACCTTTTGGTACCTGAAAATGCCAGCGACGGACTTCGAGTGATACCATTTTTACCCAGCCTTCATGTAACCAACGACCGCATATTAAACACCTCATCCACTAATCTGGTCCATCTCTCCTACTAGGTAGATAGGCCAGGAAATATGGATGTTGGGATAGAACAAATTAGAGATAAGCTATTGTTTTTTTTATTGTGTAGAAAAGAGCCTCCAGATTAACATAGTAAAAGTCCCATTCGATCCAACTATGACAAATATGAAAAAAATGTCCGCCATCTTGTTTTTTTTTATTTTTATGGAATAACTTTTTTATTTATGTATTTACCAAAAATTAAGTAATTACCTAATTTTTAGAGGTTAAAAAGGCGCATCTTTGAGTAAAAATAATATACTTGTAGCTCAAAAGATAAAAAAGTTACAGCTTTTTAAAATAATGGTAAGTTAAAAATAAATTAAAATTTTGTATTAAAAGTTACTTCTTACTACTACTACTAAATATTATTTACTTAAAATATCATTATTATTATTAAAAATAAATTAAAATTTTGTATTAAAAGTTACTTCTTACTACTACTACTAAATATTATTTACTTTTTACAAAATGTCCGTTATTTCTTCATCGTCTACTTCAAAAATAAAAGTAGTACAAGTAATTCCACAGCACTGGCCACACTTTGGGGAACACGTAATGCCTAACTTTTTACAAGAACAATTCCGTCCACACGCACTTTCTTTGCAGTTACAAAACACTTGTTTTAGTAGATCTGGGGGTGCTACTTCTTGTTTTGTCCTGACGGGAATTGGGTCACCATTGTCACTTTTTATCCATCCCCAAGCGGTAGGATCAATGTGATTACCCAGCCATTCTTGAACCTCTTTTAGGAATAAAATTAAAGTTTTTAATTTTTAAATGCGTGTTATGGGTTTACCTGATAGAGTCGATTCACTCAGTAAACCTGCAAGATGGCCGACATGTCATATGACAAAAGTCATATTCCAGCTAAATAAAATAAATTTTTGCATTTTCAATGACTTTTGTCATATGACATGTCGGCCATCTTGCAGGTTTACTGAGTGAATCGACTTTAATAAACTCTCAGTAAATGTTGTTCTGCAGATTTTTCGGTAGAAGGCAACACCGCTAGATTAAATTGGCTTGACAGTCCCTGCCTGGAAGTTATTCTATGATACATGAAGTACCGAAGTTCGTCTAAACTTTTGCATTTTTTTACATTATACAATTTCAGAAAAAGCTCGAGGCCGGATTTAAAAATATCTGGTTTTAAAGTGTCTTTCATATAAAATGAAGTTAGCGCTTCAAACAATTGAGGATTATTTTTTAAAGTAGACAAGCATGCTTTTTTGCTTTTGCCAAACAGAAACGATGTTGTGTCACATCCCGAAACTGCATGCAAAAACAAAATTTTGTCTTTAACTGGACCAAGGCAATTTTGTAGTTTCGATATATTTGTAAATCTATCATATGTTCCAGCTTTGCCAGGACGAAGCAAATAAAAGTTGTCTTGGTTGCAATGGTGTAGTGCCAAAACCATTATATTAGTATCTTCCGAAACTAGAGTCACAAACTCATGTTTAGAGCATAGCTCTAGAGCTGTCAAGCAAACTAAGACATCTGCATCTCTTTCAGCCTGACAAACAGTTACTCCTTTTTCATGAAAAAAGTTCTTGAGCAGGTCAATAAATGTTTTCTTATTTTCACTGTTTCTTAAAAATTCTTCCTGTGTGCAAGGAATTGCAGCACCTATCTAGATTGATAAGATCAATGACACAGCTTTGCTTTGAACGTAATTTTTGCAGTTGGCCTTTAGTCGAAATATGTGTTTCGTCGTATCCATCAAAAACGACAACGCAGTTTGTGCCATAACAATGTATTGCGTAATTTACGTATTGTATACATATATCCCTATAGGTAGCCCGCTTTTGCCAGACTACTTTATGTAAAAGTAGACCACTATCTAAAACATACACGGTGTTCTTAGGCGCCTGCCATAGACAATTTACCTTTATATACCTACAGCTTATCTCCTGCGCAAACAAAAGTTACGTTTTATGGGTGAAAAAATACGTCCGAGCGCATGACTCGTCGGTCAGCTGTCTTCATTCGGGGAACCTCCGTGCATGCGCACAAACCTCGTGTTATCGGCCGTCCTACTTTATCGACAATAATCGGCGCGCTCAAGAATACTCTCCAGAACCGGCTCGGCCGCCATTTTTGTTGTTGTGATTTAAGGTTTCTCTTCTCTGCGGATTCCTTGTAGTTTTCTAAAGTTTTCAGCTATCGGATCGGCTACCGTGGATTGTGGGACTGGTGTTTAATATTTATGGATTTCTGGTTTTTGTGTAGTTTAGTTAGTGAATTGTGTTTGTGCTTTTAGTGACTCGGATTGTAATATAAACAATGAATAGTACTAGTTGCAGCCGTTGTATAATTGTATTATGCCCAAATAGGGGTAAAATAAACCCTCAATGGTGGCATATGAGCAAGAATTTAAATTTTAAAGTCCGGACCTGTCTATTTTCCCATTCGTCAAACGATAATGTTGCAGTGCGCATGTCTAATAGTTCCCTGTTTTGTTTACATGCGCGAGGCCATAAAACTGCCACATTCGTGATTATTGTTTGTTTATCTAAAGGTAAATTGTCTATGGCGCCTGCTGTTCTGGTGGAGAGGTAGAAACAAATTATTTTAATACTTGTGATTTTGTACCCGTACGTAATTGACCATCTTTAAAAATTGATAGAGGGTAGGGAGCCAGTTGAAATGTGAAGCACTTTTTAAGTTCTTCAGGAGACTTGTTAGAACAAACAATTCGGTTAAAAACTTGCATAGGGTTTTTAACAACTTCACGTTTATTAACAGTAACTGTGTTGTTTATTTGTGCGAAGGTAACAACCTGTTTTTTTTCACACACTGAACTTATGTGTACTTCTTCCCACAATTTTAATTTAATATTACTTCGCCTACAGATTGTGCCCTATCACATTTTATGGTATAATGTGCTAGAACTTGAGAATAGAGCGATATAAACTGACTACACTTAAAAGGATTGTATGTTTCCAAATAAATGTGTTTAATTCCTTGATAAATACACTCCTATTTTTGAAAATTTAATAACTTTTATAATAAGAAATTATTTTGTGGTTTATATAATAAAAAACTTTTAATGCTCTAATATATATTTTTTATTTTTAAACAAAAAAGTACTCTTCATGCTTTTTTATAAAAAATCAATTTACTGAGATATTAACAAAGAATGAAAAAAATCAAGATGGCCGCCATTTTTATCTTACTTGTCAAACTTTTATCAAATTGGACTTTTGGTATGTTATAGTACAAGTCACTATGTACCGATATCAGCCAAAACTAGCTTGTCTCTAATTTGTTCAACCTCGCCCTATTGTAAGTTGCCAAGTTTACTGAGGTAAGAGGACAGATGGACCAGTTGAAACTTTACTTCAATAAATATGACGAAATTTTGGGTTAGGTACAGGGTCATCCAACCAGCACGAAACAATACCTACCTTTGAGTTTCCCTGTATTTTTATTAAAACCATTATAACCATATTGTTTATGTTTTACCGTGGAATCTAAAATTGTCATTGGAAAAGCAATATGGCTTAAAACGTAATGGAGTAAAGTTATTGTTCTTTCAATGAAACACCCTATATATTTTTTTTTATTTCTTTACTGATTCCATAAATATATAGTTTGTTTACATTGGCTCAAACTGTTTTTAAGATATGTTTGTTAAATGCAAATATTTTTTTTTGTCCTGATACCTTTCTACTGGGGTAAATATTCTCAAAACAATATGTCTATATTATTATTTTGTAATATAAGGTCTTGCTGTTATAAAACAAGGAATATTCTCCTGAGGAACCCGTTAATTGGTATAACTCTTAACATTTTTCTATTTTTTAGGTTTACCACGTATTCCTCCTGGTTATAGCGAAGAGCTTTTTTATATTTCTTCCCTCGAATTGGAACTAACTTTCTTTGAGTCTTCAATTCTATGCCATGAATGGAATATGAACCTAGCGAATTTTGATAGTGATGAAGAAGCAATGGGGTTGTTTAAAAATAGCAATATTAAAAAAGGTTTGTAGTTACTAAATTATGATATTAGTTTATACAAGTTGATTAATTCTTTTATTACTTTCTTACAGTCAGAACTTGACCTCATACCTAGACTAGACCTAATTTACTGGTATTCATTTAAAACATAATATGGTATCGAGTTAACGGCATACTTTAAGGGGTTTTTAGTTGTTACGAAATTCGTATACATATAAAAACAAAAACGCTTTATATTTTCTTGTAATTAATAATTTGGTTCTAAAAATTCGTAATTTGATGGATTTTGAGATTTGGAAATAGTACAATTAATAATTATTACAGTATGTCCATTTTTAATCATTCTTCCTAAAAAGTTTTGCTTCTCCTAGAGTTCACAGTCATATTCAAAATTTTAAAATAACCCCTTGTTTGGTTAAAGAAACTAGAGAACGCGAGATCATGTCTCAAATAAAGTGCATGTAGTTGCAAAGTAAAGTAGAAAGTAGAATGTTAAAGAAAAAGATGTTTCTAATATTCTCGTCTCAATGTAATCTGCAATATTATATGTTAATGTTATGCCTCAAAGTTAGTTCTTTGTTTTTCAATTGATTTTGTTTAGTAAAATTTGCACAAAAATCCAAGGTGATCCAGTTCAATAGCCCGTGGAGAAAATTCTTAAATGTAATCAATAAATTTAATAACATCCTGTATTTGGTGGTTACTATGGTATAAATTTATTATCTTTCCTAAGAGGAATTTGGCGATTTTTGGATTGGAGCAACCAACACAGACGATACCCAAACAGAAAATGCTACCTGGTTTCCGTCAGGGAAACCAATCAACTTACCTGTGGTAATACCTGATAATGAGAAAGACTTAGAACACCCAAATTGTGTAAAGGTAAGTGAACCTCATTTACATACAGGGTGTCCGAAAAATACGTGTACAACGTTTGACGACAGACTCCTGACGTCAAAATAGGTCGATCTAAGCCGACTTAGTTATATCCAAAATTGTCTCGTTTAGCCGGTAGAGGTCGTCAAAAATTTGTAAAAATATTGGTTTTTCCTAAATTACGTGAAAACCTGCTAATCGATTTTAATGATTTTTAGTATGTAGACTAATACTATAAAATGACGTTTTCTAGTAGTATAGTCACCGGCTGTAAATAAGTAGAAGTGTTATAAAAGTGATATAATACGTCAACATTTCTCCTCATTTTTTAGATGAAGGGCGTTATGACAACCCAAATATTTTTGTAGAGTGACTAGATGTATTTGGAAGCTATTTTACCTCTTTAATATTTTTCGTTGAATGAGCTGTTTTGCGAGAAGAAAATATTTACAATTACCTGCATACCTCAATTATTAACAATAAAAATAAAACAAAGTACAACAAAGTTGAAAGTTTGTATTGTAAGAAACTAGGTAAAACAAAAACATTACTTAAGCAAATGTGTAAAATGACCGCCATCTTGCTGAATACACTTATTAACACTCCTTAAAAAATGATATTGGACCCTATCTAATGTCTCGGGGTTATTAAAATGGTTGCCTGCATTTAAAATCCGGTGCAATAAATCATCGCGTGTGTTTACCGGAGTCTTGTAAACTTCTGTTTTAATAGCGCCCCACAAAAAGAAGTCACACATATTTAACTCAGGAGAACGTGGTGGCCATTTTACTGGTGCATCATTGCCCCTTCCAATCCATCGGTTGGGATATTGATGATGTAAGTATTGCCGAACGGCAACGAAAAATGGGGCGGGACACCATCATGCATATACCACATTTCCCTCCGAAGTAATAGGGGCAAATTGTCCAGAAGAATTGGTAATGTGTCTTGCAAAAAATTTAAATAAATATTTCCATCTAACCTGTCTGGAATAACAATGGGACCAATAAGGTAGCGATCAATAATACCTGCCCAAATATTTAATTTAAATTGATGCTGATGATGTGCAACTTTAATGGCATGTGGATTTTCATCGGAATAAATATGTTCGTTGTGCAGATTGGTTACTCCAGATCTTGCACGCCTCGTCAGTAAACATAATTGTTCTACAAAAATTTGGATCACGGATTATTTTGTTTCTAATAATTTGACAAAATGTAAGCCGCATGGGGGGATCAGTCGGTAAAAGTTCCTGGACTTTTTGCACGTTATAAGGATTTGGTGGTTTGGTATTCGACGGTTAGGAAACCTCGTTCGTGTCATTTTCCATTTTTAATGGTAAAATAAACTTGTAATTCAAGAATGTTGATCGTATACTTGAGTAAATTTCATAGACTGGTGACAATTTGTCAATAATTGTCAAATTATTAAATGCCATAGCAACAAGGTCACTTAAAAAATTACTGTTACAGGTAATTTGATTTTAATATTATTACTAATAATACTAAATATTGTAAATATTTTCTTCTGGCAAAACAGCTCATTCAACGAAAAATATTAAAGAGGTAAAATAGCTTCCAAATACATCCAGTCACTCTACAAAAATATCTGGGTTGTCATAACGCCGTTCATATAAAAAATGAGGAGAAATGTTGACGTTTTATATCACTTGACACACCGTGACTATACTACTAGAAAACGTAATTTTATAGTATTAATCTACATACTAAAAATCATTAAAATCGATTAGTAGGTTTTCACGTAATTTAGGAAAAACCAATATTTTTACAAAATTTTGACGCCCTCTACCGGCTAAACGAGACAATTTTGGATATAACTAAATCGGCTTAGATCGACCTATTTTGACGTCAGGAGTCATGTCGTCAAACGTTGTACACGTATTTTCCCGACACCCTGTATAAGACGATTATCTTTATTTATGATGGGTTACCGAGAAGTTACTGCGGAAAAATTATATTATACAGTGTGTAACAGCCAAATGGAATAAATTCGATAATAAATACATGGGGGCGTGTCTGAAAAAACGCTCGTATTCGTCGATTGATATTTCTAGTTGCTCATTTTTTCAGTGTGTGTCATGTAACAGTGGCCAATATCAACTTTCTTATTTTAAATGCAACACCCTGTACCTATATTAATCAATTTTTGGATTCTTCAGAAAATTTTATACATATCTCATGTATAATATGAATTTTTTAATGGCAATTTAAATGACGATAATTATTTAGCACTGCTCCAAAATACTGTTTTGCCAACTTTGACAAACTTATATCCTAATCCAGCAAACCCACAACTTCCAGCGAATATGATATGGTTTCAGCAAGATGGAGCACCGCCCCATTACCAATTCAATGTCCGGTAGTACCTCAACCGAGTATTTCCAAATCGGTGGCAAGGGAAGCATGGATCGATGGAATGGCCAGCACGATCCCCTGATCTGACGCCATTAGACTTCTTCTTATGGGGTTATGCCAAAAATATTTTATACAAAACTAAACCCCTTGACTTAGCTGACTTAAGAAGACGAATACCGCTTGCGATTAGATCGGTCACGCCTGAGATGTTCAGTAACATTAGAAGAAATTTCTATTTAAGATTAGAATGTTGCCAAGACGTTCGCGGCGAGCATTTTCAACATCTCCTACATTACTTTTTTTTTATTTTTACATTATTAAGAAATAAACACTATTACTTATTAGTTTTTGAGTATGTTGTTAATTTTTGCAATAAATCTGAAAACACTTAATATTTCCGAAACAGTTGAAGATGGGTATGGGATATTTTACATGAAATATGTCTAGAATTTTCTGAGGAATCCCAAAATTAAATAATATACAGGGTGTTGTATTTAAAATAAGAAAGTTGGTACTGGCCACTATTACATGACACACCCTGTATAAAAAGGTTTTATTGAAAAAATGCGCATCTAGAAATACCAATCGACGGGTCCGAGCGTTTTTTCGGACACTCCGCCATTTATTTATTATCGAATGTATTCCATTTGGCTGTTACAGACTGTATACTTACAAGGTCATTCATACTGAGTGGCCTATTAAAAGATCTCGGAAACGAGTAAAGTAAAGTTATCTTTATTAAAATCTGGTTGTAGGTAGGACTGGGCGATAAATATCGATAATATCGATATATCGATATTTTATATTTTAAATATCGTTATTCGATATATCACTAAAAATATCGATATATCGAATTTTGGCCCAGCCCTAGTTGTAGGTATAATTTACTTTGAACTTTTAAAGTATTATATTGTAAATTTGAATTACTTCCGATTATACCGGAAGTTATGGCCAACTTTGCTATTTCAAATAATAGAATACCCTGTACATTTTAGCATTTTTGGATAGCTTATTAAAATCTAAGTAACTTTTGTTAATTATAGTCTATACCTATGTCTAACCGTTATTGAGATATGATTTATAAAATTATTTTTTTATGTAAAAACATACCGAGAAGAAATTCCAGTAACTGTGAAACTAAACATACAACAAAACAAACTAAACTAAACATTTAAAATTTTGATAACTTCTGACGAAAACATAGATCTTTAGATTCGATAACTTAGGTTTTACGTTTTTTATACACGGGGTTTTTAAGTCAATTTTTTTAAATGGAACACCCTGTATGTTAATTTAGCTTTACGTGTAGAATCGCATTCTTTATCTAGTAAAGTAAAAATTTTGCATACTCTCGCAAGATGGAGGCAAAGTTACGTGACACTCTGTCAATTTTGGTCTATTAAATTTTTATAAGTTGGCATGAATTCCACGACTGGACTTGAAAATTATACATGTGATACCTTCTAAAACAATTGATGCAATTGTCTCATCGGTTCTACCGCCTTAATATTGCCAAATAATAACAATAAGTTCTTTTGAAAGTTTTATTTTATAAATATTATAATTTAAGGTAGGTAGGTAATAATAAACATGAGTTTTTATATGGTTTAAAGATAAAGTGTCAAAATAGATTTAAAAACTATATATAATATTATAATTATTATTCAAACCTAGAAAATACTAAATTAACTGAAACACAACTTTAAATAGGATTCTGTCACTTATAGTATTTACAACAGAATTTTGTTTTGTTTTATTGTTCAGATTATACCTATAGGAAAAATACAATACCTACAGTTTAACATAAACTAATTGAATTCAGTCAGATATTACATTCACTGTCAAGGAAATCCCCATATATGACTTACGTAAGGTACGTAGACCCCAATATGTTTTTTTTTAGAATTTGTTGGCTATGATACGGTTACATTTCTAGACTTGTATGTGGGCTAACATAAAGTTAAAAGCTTCAATTTAGCTAGGGATTTAATCTTTTTGACAATGGAAACACTAATTTAACAGTTTTTGACTTACGTTAGGTACGAAGACCCAAGTACGGTTTTAATAGAATTTGTTGGTTATGATACAGTTACATTCCTAAACTTGTATGTGGGCTAACATAAAGTTAAAAGCTTCAATTTAGCCAGGGATTTAATTTTTCTGTCAGTGAAAACCCTACTTAAACAGTTTTTGACTTAAGTAATTTACGTAGACCCAAAAGTGGTTTTTATGGAATTTGTTCGTTAAAATGCAATTTATAGATACGGTTATATTCCTAAACTTGTATGTAGTAGTAGTAGTAGTAGTAGTAGTAGTTTTTTTTTTTTTTTTTTTAGGGAAGGGGTAAAAAAATCTTCAAAAGACTTCCGGCCGATTTATCCTATGTGGCCGGGGTATGTCGGATTCTTACCGACTAAAAAACTTCCCCTCCCTGCTTCTCTACTACTATCTGGCACTACCGTGGCTGGGTATACCTCAGATAGCAGCCTCTGTCCTCTATCTTTCATTCCTCCGTTGTCTTTCGTTTCTTTCTTTTTCTTTTATATTCATTATCTTTCTGATCATATTTTGTACGATGTTCCACTTTTCTTCACTTTCTAACATATGTGTTACGAAATTGTCTTCTTCCAGATTATGTCCAAGCGTAAGGTAAGTATGCTGTCTTTGTCGTTCAAACCTTTCACAATGGAACAGTGTGTGACCCACGGTATCCTCTTCCTCGCAATACATACATCGAGTGCTCTCTGCGGCCCCGATTCTTTGAAGGTAAACAAAAAACGACCCGTGTCCAGTCAATACTTGTGTAGTATAATAGTCGATTCTTCTGTGTTTACAGTTTATCCACTGTCTTATGTCTGGAATCAATTTTTTGGTCCATTGTCCCTTTGTCGTGTTGTTTGTCCATATGTCTTGCCATTTGTTTAGAGTTCTGTGTCTTTCGTCCATCTTAGCTTGTCCTTTATCTCCTAATGTTCTGTATATGGATGTCCTCTCTAGTACCTGCAGCTCGATGGGGGGTATTCCGGTTATGACCTGTAGTGCCTTGGTGGATGTCGTGCGATATGCGCTAGCTACCCTTAATAGTATTTTTCTTTGTGCCCTCTCCATTTTGTCTCTATAGATTTTGATTTGTGTAACTTTATGCCAGACGGGGCATCCATACAGCAAAATTGAATGCACCACTCCACTTAGAACTGCCCTTTTTTGACTCCTTGGACCCCCGATGTTTGGCATCAGTTTTGCTAGTGCCGCTGTTCTTTCTTCTGCCTTCTTGGTTATGGCATTGACGTGGTCCCTAAAAGTAAGATGCTTTCCGATCACTATTCCAAGGTACTTTATTGACTGACTTGGCTCTATTTGTTTTTCCATTAAATTAAAATTTATGTTGTCCGTGCGTTTTCCTCCTTTAAGAACCACAGCCTCTGACTTTTCGGGTGCCAGTTCCAGTTTATGCATCTGGAGCCATCTGTTTATCCTCCACAAGACCTCGTTTGTTCTGAGAATAAGCATTTCAATGTCATCAGCATCCACCAAGATGGCCAGGTCGTCCGCAAAAGCTATCGCCTTTACATTTTCTCCAAGGTCCAGTCTAAGTACCCCGTCGTAGATGATGTTCCATAGCAATGGCCCGATTACGGAACCCTGTGGAACTCCCATTGTCATATCCTGTTCAATGCCTGCTATGGTAAGCTTTCTGTCACTAAAGTAACTTTCGACACAGTTAATTAAATATTGCGATGTTCCTCTTCGTCGAAGTTCCCGAATAATGTATCTCCATGTGGCGGAATTGAAAGCGTTTTTTACGTCCAATGTTACTAAGACGCACCACCTCTCTCTCGTTTCCTCCACATGATTTACAACACTTTCCACCGCTTGTACTGTAGATAGCCCTTTTCTAAAACCATACTGGTTTTCTGAGAGTCCTCCTGTTTCTTCCAGTTCTTGCTCCAGCCTTTTCTTAATCATGGTTTCATATAGCTTTCCCATTATGTCTAGGAGGCATATTGGTCTAAACGCTGACGTGTTCTCAGGAGATTTTCCATTCTTTAACAAAAGGCAGACTCTGGCGATCTTCCATCTTTCGGGAAAGTCTTGGTTTTGAAGCAGGCCGTTCAGCGTCGAAAGTACAAAATTTGGTGCCACTTTAATTAATTCTTTTACTGCCTCTGGTGGGATTGTGTCCGGGCCGGCTGCTTTCCCGCTTTTTATTTTTGCACCCGCTTCTATAACCTCCTCGATGCTAAATAAGTCTGGATTCTCGACCTTCTCTCCTCTGACCCAGGTGTCTTCTCGGCTAGGGAAAAGTTCTTTTAGTATTTCCGCTTTTCTTTCTTTGGAGATATTATAAGGAGTCGAGGGACTTTTTAAGTGCTTTGTCGCGATCGTGTATCCATTTCCCCATAGATTCGTGTCAAGTTCTTTGCACAGGTCCCGCC
The DNA here is from genome assembly GCA_963969555.1 of Polydrusus pterygomalis. NCBI lineage: Eukaryota > Metazoa > Arthropoda > Insecta > Coleoptera > Curculionidae > Polydrusus > Polydrusus pterygomalis. The sequence continues at coordinate 31,141,916 of OZ018375.1, forward strand.
AATGCTGTGCTTTTGCCTTTTTTATGAGTTTTTTGAGTTCATTCCTCTTGGTCTTGTAGTCTTCGTTGAGTTCATTTAGTTCAAGGTTATATATATTTCTTCTTGTTCTATGACGTGAAAGGATTCTTCTAGCCATCGTGCATTGGTTTCGTTTAGATTCGATGTCCTCATTCCACCAGTATGGTACCTGCTTGGTTCTTTGTCTAGTTCGGACTGTACAACTTTTTTTATACGCTTGGGTAAGCGCTTTCATACAGTGGTCTACGGTAATTTCGTTTTCTTGTCCTGTTGCATTTGTTATTTCTTGTAGCTCCTCTTTGAGAATATTCTTGTCAAAGTACGTTTTCTGTCGCTCATATTGTCTTTTTTGTCTTGTCTTTTGTCCAACTTCGAAAGAGATAAAACAGTGATCACTCATGGGTTCATCGTCAAGTACTTTCCAGTTTGAGATGGTTTTTGCTAAGTTTTGGGTGGAGCAGGTGATATCGATGAAGGACCTGCTTGCACCCCTTACAAACGTTGGTTTGTCCCCCTTATTATGTATTATTAGGTCCAATGTGTCCATCCACTCAATGAAAAACTCCGCCCTAGAATCAGTTATATGTGATCCCCATCGAGGTGATTTTATATTTAAGTCGCCAAGAATAATGGCCTCTTCGGGGTGCTGTCTAACTGTTGTCATTAGCGTATCCACAAAGGTTTTAAATTCATTTAGAGGAATATTAGGGGAGCAATAGCAGCAGTAAATACTGTAGTCTTTAAGAATGATCCTAATAAAACCGTCTCTGCTTTCAATTGATTTTACCGGCACATCTTTGTTTCGAAAGTATACTGCAACGTTCATGTTTCTGTCTGTCGTCCACCTCGAATCCTTCATTAATATTCTGTTAGGTTCGCTTGTTAATATTATGTCGATTTCATCTCTTTCCGATACTGTGAAAGCCATGTCGTGAGCTGCTCTGGATCTATTTAGGTTTGTTTGTAGTATTTTCATTTCTTATTATGTAGTATTAGTAGTTTTTTTTTTTTTTTTTTTTTTTGCTGGGAGGGGTAAAAAAATCTTCTAAAGACTTTTCGACCGAGTGTTCTTTTGTGGTCGATTTTGTGTCGGATTCATTCCCTCTTGGGATACGCCTACCGACTAAAAAACTTCCCCTCTCTTCTCCTACTACTATCTGGAACTACCGTGATTTGGTATACTTCAAATAGCAGCATCTGTCTTTTTATCGTTCGTTTCTCTTTTGTCTTTCGTTTCTTTCCTTTTCTTTGTTTTTCATTATTTTACTTATCATTTCCTGCACTATCTTCCATTTTTTTTCACTATCTAGCATGTGTCCTATGAAATTGTCCTCATTTAGTAGTTGTCCCAGTAAAAAATAAGTATGTTGTCTTAGTCGTTCGTATCTTTCACACCGGAATAGAGTATGTCCCACTGTGTCCTCTTCTTCGCAGTACATGCATTTGCTACTCTCTTCGACACCGATTTTATGAAGGTACGTAAAAAACGACCCGTGTCCAGTTAATACTTGAGTGGTATAGTAGTCAATTCTCTTGTGTTTGCAATTTACCCATCGTCTTATGTCAGGAATTAGTTGCTTAGTCCATTGTCCTTTGGATGTGTTGTTTATCCACATTTCTTGCCAGTTTGCTTGAGTTTGGTTTCTTGCATCCGTTTTAGCTTGTTTTTTATCCTGTTCGTTGTATATATACGTCCTCTCCAATACCTGCAGCTCGATGGGTGGCAGCGGCGCACCCAGGATTTTATGTTAGGGGGGGCCCGCCAACCAGTGCTGGAAGCAAATTTTTTAATAAACTTTTAAGTTACGCATTTTTCTAGAACTTTGGAGCTTTTTTAACAGGTACTCTTGCAGGGAAGATCGCAATAGCCTAGTCATGGGAGTCGTTAAACGGTTTTTTAGGGGGGGGGGGGGGCATTGGCGGCTTGTGACTTGTTAACTTGGGGGTGTACTAAAAGCCTGCTGTAGGCGAAATGCGCCGCAGGCGAAATTTTTTTAAGACCACGCCCAAATTTGGTAAATATCTATTAAAGTAAATATTTTAAAAATTTATGATTACCTTCTTATTCTATTGAAAATGAAATAAGATAAAAAATAAAAAGGCTAATTTATTTTTCATTAGTGGGTACATTGTTTAAAAGTAAAGTTCATTCATCTGTTTTTATTTGCAGCAAACTTATCAATAACAATAAAGTCCCTAGATTTACACTTTGTGGTATGTATCAAGTTAATTTCGAGAGTTTAGGTCTTCCCTTAATTTTAATTCCAATTTTTTGCTCAATACTTAATGAGCTAAAATTGTTTCTCAAACATTCATAGTCGTTTTGGCATTAAAACTGTTTATTTTTATTAAAATAAGTCTTTACTACCCCAAAATAATAACAAAAATATAAAGGAAAACTCGAAATAATAAATTCATACATTCAATCAAACCATATTAAACCTCAATAAGTCAACTTTTGTCAATAAGTCAACTTCCAGGGGGAGGGGGGGGGGGGGGGCAAATGCCCCACCTGGCCCCCCTCAAACAAGGCCCGTGAGGTAAATCTAAGAAAATTGACTTTTTAAAATACTTATCCACTTTCATAATTTTTCATTTCATTGGGGGTTTTGGGGGGGGCCAAGGCCTCCTTGGCGCCCCCCCTGGGTGCGCCACTGATGGGTGGTATTCCTGTAATAACTTGTAGTGCCTTAGTGGATACAGTTCGGTATGAGCTGGCGACCCTTAACAGTATTTTTCTCTGTGCCCTTTCCATCCTGTCTCGATATCTCTTGGTATGTATGATGTTTTGCCAGACAGGACATCCGTACAGCAAAATTGAGTGCAGGACTCCGCTTAAAACTGCTCTCTTTTGACATCGGGGTCCTCCGACATTTGGCATTAATCTCGATAGTGCTGCTGTTTTTTCTTCTGCTTTTTTGGCTATGGTATTTATGTGATCTCTAAAATTTAACTGCTTTCCTATCACAATCCCTAGATATTTTATTGACTGACTGGGCACGATTTGTTTTCCCATTAAATTAAAAGATATGTTCTCTGTTCTTCTTCCTCCTTTTAGGATCACCGCTTCCGACTTTTCGGGTGCCAGCTCCAGTTTATGTTTATTCAGCCATTTTTCTATCCTCCATAAGGCCTCGTTTGTTCTAAGTTCCAGAAATTCACTGTCCTCAGCCTTAACTAAAACTACTAGGTCGTCTGCGAAAGCTATTGTTTTTATATTTTCTCCGAGATCCAGCCTGAGAACCCCGTCATAGATGATGTTCCACAGTGTTGGCCCCATAACGGATCCCAGCGGGACGCCCATTTTCATGTCTTGTTCAGTTCCCGAAATCTTAAGTTTTCTCTCACTGAAATAGCTTTCGACAATATTTATTAGATATTTGGACACTCCTCTTTGTCGGAGTTCCCGGATAATATAACTCCATGTTGCAGAATTAAAGGCATTTTTCACGTCTAAAGTTACCAAGACACACCACTTTTCTTTGGATTCAGCTGCATGGTTTATAACGCTCTCCACTGCTTGAATTGTAGATAACCCTTTTCTAAAGCCATATTGGTTTTGTGAGAGTCCGCCTGTTCTTTCCAGTTCTGTTTCTAGTCTTTTCCTAATCATAATCTCGTACAGTTTTCCCATTGTATCTAGAAGGCATATTGGTCTAAACGCCGAGTTTTTCTCCGGCGATTTTCCACTTTTTAGTAACAGACAGACTCGTGCCATTTTCCATATTTTAGGAAATTCTTGGTTTTGCAGTAGACCATTTAACATTGTAAGAACGAAATTTGGTGCCACTTTTATGATTTCTTTTACTGCTTCCGGCGGGATTGTATCCGGACCGGGCGCTTTTCCACGTTTCATTTTCATTTCCGCGTCTATGAGTTCCTCCATGCTGAAAGGGTCTGGATTTGCAACCTTTTCTCCTCTGACCCAGTCGTCTTCTTTGATGGGAAAGAGATCTTTTACTATTTCGGCTTTTCTTTCTTTAGTGATATTATAGGGGGTGGATGGGTTTTTTAGGTGTTTTGTCGCTATCGCGTATGCGTTTCCCCATAGATTTCCCTCAAGTTCGCTGCATAGGTCTCTCCAGTGTTGTGTCTTTGCCTTAATTATAAGTTTTTTAAGTTCTCTTCTCTTGGTCTTATATATTTCGTTAATATCATTTAATTCCGGGTTATTTACATTATTTGTTTTTGTTCTTTGTCGTGTGAGTGTTCTTCTGGTCGTTGTGCATTCGTTACGCTTTTGTTCGATGTCATCGTTCCACCAATAGGGCACCAGCTTCGTTTCTGTCCGGTTTTGACTTGCGCAGCTTTTTTTGTATGCTTGAATAAGAGTTTCCATACATTGATCTACAGTTACTTCATGTGTTTGTCCTGTCATCCTTGTTTTATCTTCTAACTCCCTTCGGAGGATTTTTTGGTCAAAGTACGTTTTTTGTCGATCGTATTTTACTCTTGTTTTTGTACTTTTTCCAACTTCGAAGGAAATAAAGCAGTGGTCGCTCATCGATTCGTCGTCTAGAACTTTCCAATTTGAGATGATTTTTGACAGATTTTGGGTCGAACAAGTGATGTCGATAAAGGACTTGCTTGCACCTCTAATAAATGTTGCTTTGTCCCCCTTGTTGTGTACCACCAAGTTTAAAGTGTCCATCCATTCAGTAAAAAACTCAGCTCTGGAATCCGTTACTGGAGATCCCCAACGGGGTGACTTTATGTTTAAGTCGCCGAGGATAATGGCTTCTTCGGGGTGCTGTCTGACTGTTGACATTAGTGTATCAGTGTAGGTCCTAAAAACGTTTAGAGGGATGTTTGGGGAACAGTAACAGCAGTAAATACTATAGTCCTTACAGATAATCCTTATAAAGCCTTCTCTACTTTCTATTGATTTTACTGGCACGTCTTTATTTCGGAAGTAAACAGCAACGTCACTGTTTTTGTCCGTTGTCCATCTGGAATCTCTCACTAATATTCTGTTGGGCTCACTGGCTATTATTATGTCGATTCCCTCATTTTTTGATACTAAGAAAGCCATGTCATGCGCTGCTCGAGACCTATTTAGATTTGTTTGCAGTATTTTCATTTTCTGTTTTGTATTTGCATTTGTCCAGCTTTTGTTTTTAAGACTTCCTTAAAGTATGGGCATTTTATAGAGTCTGATCGATGTCCTTCGACGTTGCACTTAATACAGCATGGATTGTTTTTGCAGTCGGTAGCTTTGTGTCCATTTTGACTACAGTTGTAGCATTTTTCGGATCTATCTGGGCCGTTGCAGCTTTGTGTCCCGTGGCCATGCTCCCAGCATCGAGAACATCTTGTTACTGAGACTCTTTCCCTTATCAAGCAGTTAACCCAGCCTATCCGTATCTTTTGTCTTACTAGAAGATGGTCTGCCAGTGTGTTTTCCAGGGTTATTGTTGCCGCTTGATTCCCATCTTTCATTGGTCTTAGGGGGCCTACCGTCACCTCATCATCTTTGGCGCCTGTTTCATTCATTAGGGCCTCTTTTACTTCTTCGCTAGTGGTGGTTGCATCCAAACCGTAAACATGTAGGGTTTTTGCAGCCCTCTTGATAAACACCTTTTTGTCTCCTAAGTGTAACTTTATCTCTCTGCTGAGCTTTGTGGCCGTTTCCTTTCCGCCTTCAACAGTTAGATGTAAGTCTCCAGTCACAGTTTTCCTCATCCTATCAATTTTAATGCCCATCCCTTCAATATTAATTTTTTGTTTTACCGATTTGACCAAGTCTGCATAGCTACTTTCTCCTGCTTTAATGACAAGGTTTCCTTTTTCTCTCCTTTTTTCCCCGGATCTAAGGGTTTCTGATTTTTGGTGGCCAAAACGTTTCGTTATTTTGGGAACCATGTATTCCACCTTAATACCGCTTCCGTGCATTAAAAATTCCGTGACCTTTTTCACATGGTCTCTGTCTAAGCCTTCCGGTGTTATAAGGGCCAGTTCGTCAATATCTAGTTTTTTGCAGTTTTCCCGCATTGAGGTTAGTAGTGCATAGAAGGTCCTTATATCATTCACGCCTCCAGGGTCAACTTTGCATGGTAGAAGATATACTGTTCGTTTTACTCCACCTCTATCTTTTCCGCGGCTAGACCTTGTTTCGTTTATTATATATTCGATTTGCCCTTCAGTGCATCCTTCCTCGATGATGTCCTTTATTTCTGGGTATTTTTCGAATGCGTCTTTTGCAATTCCTTTCTCTCCCTTTTCCTCCGGATCCATCACAAGAGCTATACTCGTTTTTGACCCTGTCTTGAAAGGATTTACCTCCCTAGTCGTTACGGCTGTATAGATATTTTCTGGCCATATCTTGTCAATAAATAATGCCAGGTCCTCAAAGCTGTTTCCTTGTTCCAGGGCATTTTGTATTTGTAGTAGTAGTAGTAGTAGTAGTAGTAGTAGTAGTAGTAGTAGTAGTAGTAGTAGTAGTAGTAGTAGTAGTAGTAGTAGTAGTAGTAGTAGTAGTAGTAGTAGTAGTAGTAACAAGATTTATTTAGCAATGTGCTACAATTTAACAAGTTATATAAAATATTTGAACTAATTTAACAATATCATCTTTAAAAAAATTTTTTCAGTCACTATTTTGTTTTTTAAATAAATAATTTTTCAATGATTTTTTAAAATTTTTCAAAGAGGTCTGTGATTTAATTAAAATATTCAAGTTATTATATTCACTTAATCCTTTATAGAAAACCGATTTATATGTCAAATGTTTTGATACCCTACCTAGACAAAAATCTTTATTATACCTGGTTGAATAGTTATGATTTTCAAAATTTTGAGTTATAAAATCTTTCAAATGAGAAGGCAGTAAGTTATGTTGTATTTTAAAAATAAAAGTACAAATCAAAAGAAATACTAATTTTTTAACATTTAACCACTGAAGTTTCTTTAACATTAGATTTATTTTCGTATATTTATCCACATTTAAAATTATACGCATAGCTTTATTTTGCAAAACTTGGAGTCTATTAAAGACTCCATCATTTGCTGTGTATAAAATAGTTGAACAATATAAAAAATGAGGTTAAATTATAGTGTTATAAATTGTTTTTCGTGAAAATAAACTCAAATGTTGACTAATTCTTTTTAAATAATTAATTTTTTTTCCAATTTTAGATACCAGATTTTCAAAATGTAATTCAAATTTTAACTTAGAATCTAAAATTACTCCCAAATATTTAAAAGAGTCTATAATTTCTAATTTTTCATCATCAACAAAAATATTTATGTCTGTATTAATCACGCTATTTCCAATAACCATAAATTTTGTTTTAGAAACATTTAATTTTAATTTATTTACCTTTAACCAGTTTGATAAAGTTTTTAATTCAAAATTTAAAATGTCTATACAATCAAGAATATTTTTACCCTTTATATATAATAAGGTATCGTCAGCAAACATTTGAATAAAACTTTGTTTTAAAACATTTGGCATATCATTTATATAAAGAATAAATAATAATGGACCCAAAATGCTACCTTGTGGTACCCCAATATTATTATATTCCTTTTTAGAAAAAATATTATCAATTTTTGTTTTTTGCTGCCTATTACTTAAATAATTTTGAAACCATTATTTATAAACAACTCCCCTTAATCCATACTGATATAATTTTTTTAATAATTTATCCCTATCAATTGTTTCGAATGCACGTTTAAAATCCAAAAATACTGCCAATACAACTTCATTTTTGTCAACGCTTCGCTTCCAATTTTCAATTACAGACTGGATTGCCGTTTCTGTTGAATATCCTTTTCTAAAACCTCCTTGCATATTTACTAAAATTTTGTTTTCTTCAATAAATTCGAGTATCTGTAGGCTAACTTAATGTTAAAAAATTTATTTTATTGCCATACAAGCAATAATAATAGTAATATCTAATAATAATTTCACTTATGTACATACGGTACGTAAACCCAGAAAATAGAATTATATATTTATTCGCTATCCTATTACATATTAATATGGTTACCTTTTACAACTACTATATAGGCTAGCATAATGTTAAATAGTTTATTTTAGCCTTACTATTGCCAAACAATAATAACAATAATAATAACAATAATAAAAATAGTTCCTTTGAAATCAAATAGCTGACTTTTAAAGGTTATTAATATTGAAAGTTCACAGAAAAAAAAATATCTTGAAATAAGACATTTTAAGACTTTAAAAATAATTACTCAATAAAAAAATCTACGTCTTTATAGTAAGACAATTGACTTACATTGAGACCCTAAAAGTACTTAATTAAGAAAAATAATTTCCTTAATATATTTCCTTAAATTAAACTATTTTCTCTTTAAAGAAAATAATAACGCTTTTGAAATAATGATACTAATAACCTTGTTGCAAAAAAATAAGTGTATTTCCATCAAAATATTAATACCTTTATTCGAAATCGATACCTTTGGCTTAAGGACATGTTGTTTTCATTTTAATGTTTTAAAGAATTTAATTGAAATAAGATATATATATATATATATATATACATAATCCAATTAAGATGCATCTTAAATACTAAAACCAAATATCTTATATTAAATCACAAAGTATATTGTTTTAACCAAACCATATGTCTTAAGGTATGGCATCACGTATTTATATTTAAATATGCAATGCCATAATTTAAGGAATCGATGTCTTTGGTTACAGTCTTTTACCCCTACTATTACCCGCAATGGCATCTTGCAATTTTATTGTGCGTAAAGTAGATTTGGCACTGTGTCGGGGTGGGTGGGAATAATTGTGAATTAATAAAAATAAGTTTGGAAATGGAAAGTTTATTACAAAGTTGGGATATGGGTGAATACGCAATAAAGTTCCAAGGTAAGCATAATTCTATTTATTAGTGGTGTATGATTTATAGATTATATTGTATTGATTGTATTTTTAAACCTTGCGCTGGTGTCTCGGCTGCCAGAGAAATGAAAATGGCCTTTTTAAAATATTACTTCAAAACAAAAAAATTTTAAAAACAAAAATTATCCAAAAATTTTTCCGAAAAAAAATTACCTATCATTACAATGACATATTATTTTTTGGTATTGGAAAAAACTCGTAATTTGTTGTTTCGAAAAAATGTTTTCGAACTATTTTTGTTTTCGAAAATTTTCGGTAGTTCTTTTTATAGTATTTTATTTTCCAATGTCATCATCATCATAAACAGCGGATACAAACGGGAGGATAGAGCGAACGCGCCGTGCTGTCATGAAGCGAGCTATATAATAAGCAATACCCTTTTTACTTTGCAACATTTTTGGTAAAAAAAATTGCCAGCAGCTCATATATCTTTTTTTATGAACATGTATTTTTGCACTTTCTAAAGAAGCCTTTATTGTCACCTCTTCATCTCAGGTTAAATTTGTACCATTTTTTTTATTCTTATAATATTAGAATTTAAAACAATAATTGTTTTGCTGCATTCTCTTTTGGCTGTAAATGACTACCACAAGTGACTAGAAAAAAAATAAGTACCTTCTGTAAAGTTTATTTTTCAAGTACTCCCCTAAAGGAAAGTTGTTCTGGTGCCACTGGCTTAATCATTTTTTTTTAATTACAGATGATTATATACCAGCACTACTTTATTTGCTAAATATAGTAAAATGCTCTCCCATATAGTTCCACCAACGGAGAAAAATTCATGTGGCTAAAATAATTCATGTTTGTTGGAGGGACGAAGTATTTTGCATCCCTTAATGAAAAACTGACGGACATTTATTTCTTTCAATTTTACTTCCTTCAAAATATAAAAAAAAGTTTAAGCTCTTGGGTTCCACAAGTTTATTAATAGTTATTTTGTATGTATACATTATTTTTATCTACTTTTAATGTTAAGTACATATATTACAGTTTAAAAAAGGGTTTTATAATAGGTTCTATTTCAACACTAGGGCTATAATAAAACTTATTACATTACTAAGCCATGATGAACCTTAGATTGTTGTAAATTAAACCTGTTTTGTTCAGTGGTAAATTAAATACGATAAAAAAGTAAATTCAATAAATTTAAAATATCAACGTTGTTGTTTGTTGTTATATCATAACTAGCTTTTTTTTTGTTCGTTTTACACTTTTTTGACAAATATAGGATAAGTATTTTAGTAACAATTTTTTTATTTATTGACCTATCCTAAATGGTGATATACTTGCCTAAATTACTGTTGAATTTTCTTATATACTTTTATGTATTTTGTAATTAGATTTAAATTGGTCCCTAACTTTTAAGGAATGCTGTTTCAGTGTATAGTGTATAGTATGTATTTAATTCGTCTCTGTATAAACCTACTTTTCAAAAATAAAACATAACAATTTTGGTTTTGTAAATGTTATAGTTAAAAGTCCGCTTGACAAAAATGAAAACTTTGGAATTTTACAGCAGTGAACTTTTTAAATGCCTATAACTTAAAAACTATTCATATCTTAAAAACAGTTAGAGAGAAGTATAGATTTATTATTAACAAAAGTTACTAAGGTTTTAATAATATCAAAGAGTAATACAATAATAAGAGGCGAAAGCTTTGTCGGCTTTTTTGATGTTGATATAACCTGATATTGTGACCTTGATACCCCTAACTCACACAGTAAAAAGTATGATAAATTTATTTGAAATCATCAGATACACGGAACAAAATCTTTCCCTATTTATGATAATATAACAAGTATAAACATTTTATAATATAATATTGAATTTTATTAGTTCAGTGTGTATCAGCAAGAATATTATAAAGTATTTGATTAAAAAGCATTGGTATTTCCATAAATTTCTTATATTTTACAAAATTATACTAATACTTCCTAGCTGAATTTATTGTAAGCTTTATGATAACTTAAACGTTTTTGTACTCAAAAAGTAAAAATTGTTGGTTTACAAAATTACATTAAGTATTCACATTTTTTGTTTCCATTTAAATGTATATTTAAAAGGATATATTTTTGCAATGATCAGTTACTGTACATATCTACTGTAACTAATGCCAATAAATTACATTTTTATAAACAAAAATCCTTTTCCATACCTGCCTGCATCCTTGGGAAATCTAAACAATTAAATTCCTTCGCCGGTTCTGTTAAGACACCCACGGTAAGCACACGATGTGCCACCTTTTCGCTTCGTTTCCGACATTTCAACAAAGGGTACTTCAAGGAGAACTCACAAAACAAATAATCGTATTCAAAAGCACGCACTAATTTCAAAATACTAAAAGAAAAATGCAATAATTACAACTTTGTTTACAATTTTGTAGCCAAAACACGATTGACAGTAGAATCTGACACAGCAAATTTGATTGAAATACCACCAGAGAAACGCCAATTTCGCGCATGCGCATACAAATTTGGTTATCGCGAAAAGGCCCTCTTTCGCCTCTTATTGGTGCATTACTCTTTGATAATATATCCAAAAACGCTAAAATCAACAGAGTGTTCTACTTCAAATTGCAAAGTTGGCCATAACTTCCGGTATAACCGAAAGTGATTAATACGTGATTACATAATACTTTAATAGTTTAAAGTCAATTATGTCTGCTCCCAAATTTTAATGAAGGTAACATTACTCGTTTCAGAGAACTTTTATTAGGCCACTCACCGTGAATGACCCTGTAGAGTTGTGAATAATTTGATACCTATAGAAAAATTGCAGGAATCCCCTTAAACCTTAAATACTTAATTTGGCATAAATCTGATATACAGGGTCCTGCACCTCACCTTCCGTATTCTATAGCTAACTTAGTAATTAAGTTAGAATTTGGATATTGCAGACCTTACCTGTATCTTGGGGTGCATTTCAGGAAAATATTTTTTTTCATAAAGGGTGTTCCAAAAAAGTGTGACGTCATAAGGATGTATTTTTTAGATTACACGCCATATATTTTCTTACTTCTTTGAGTGCCTCCCATAATTACCTACATACCCCTACAATTTTATTAAAATCGATTCAGCATTAGGTTTAGACGAAAAAAAAATAGAAACTAAAAAATATTTAGTTTTGCACCAGTGGTTTTAAAAATTATTAAAAAATAAAAATAATGCCTCGTTAATAAAATTACACAAAGATTCCTATTAAATAAAGTCTAACAATCTCGTTAATCAAGTTTGACTAATACGAATTATACACTTTGCAAACTTGAAATCAATTTATTTTTCGTATTTCAAATAAGAGCCCCTGTATCTTTTTATGTCATTCGATGCAGAATTAAAAATCAAACAATTGTCCTAATTACAACCGTATAGCAATTTCTAACGCATCAAGACTTATTTGCAGAAAACTCATTTTATCAACTATTCCAACAGCCATTATTATGAATAAATATCGAAGGTGGTGGCATTGAAAAACAAGTAATTATTTAAGCTGTTATAAGTAATTTGTATTGTTTTTTTATGATGGGCTAAAACCAAGAAGGCTCGTAGATATGATTTTTATATTAGGAGTATGCCAAAAGAACTCTTTTTTGGCAAGCCTAGTTTACGCACTGCGTTATTCGGAACAACGACATCCAGACAAAAGGAGTCTGCAAAACATATTTTTCTTATCTATCAGACTTTATCTGCTTCATAATCAATAGATGCCTTTTGACAGGCTATTTTCCGAATGCCTGGAAGACCGCCAATATTGTGCCGGTTCCTAAAGTTACAAGTCCTAAACAGCTGTCGGATTATAGGCCCATCAGTATCCTACCTACTTTATCTAAGATCCTTGAGAGAGTTGTGGCTGACCAATTAACTTCTTTTTTGAATACGAATAACATTCTTCCACCAACTCAGTCAGGGTTCCGTAGAAACCACAGTACAACCACGGCCTTGTTAAATATAACTGACGACATTTTGGGGGATTGGGATAACAATAACTGTAGCTGCCTTATTTTGCTTGATTATTGCAAGGCCTTTGATACAATTGGGCATGATATACTACTTACTAAACTTAAATTTTTTGGCCTGGGTGATGTAGCATTACAATTTTTTGAGTCATATTTTTCTAACAGATCCCAGCGGGTAATAATTAATGGTAGTCCTTCCCAGTTGTATTTTATTAGTAGAGGTGTGGCTCAGGGCAGCATTTTGGGTCCCCTTTTATTCTCAATTTATACTTCTGATTTTTCAAAATTTCTTAAGCATTGTGAGTCCCATCAGTTTGCGGATGATACACAGTTGTACTTGTCTTTTCTACCCCCTGATGTCGCTACTGCCGTAATAAAAATTAACGAACATCTTAAACTACTTTCGGATATCTCTAAATCCCACAACTTAATTCTAAACGAGAAGAAAACTCAGCTCGTAGTATTTGGTAAGTACAAGTCTCTTATAATTGAAAATCCTGTGTTTCAAATCTTTGTTAACGGCACTGTGATAGAGCCTATAAATACATGTAAAAATCTAGGACTGCATATTGATTCTGAGTTTAGATATTCAGATCATATTTCTTCATTGATTCAAAAAACATACGCTAAATTGAAACTTCTATATATGCATAGAGATATTTTTGATACGGATACTAAATTAGGTCTAACTGATTCTTTAATTTTATCCCATCTAGGTTATTGTGACGTTGTCTACTGGCCTGCATTGCTTCAAAAAGACAAAAATAGCTTGCAGAAACTGCAAAACGCGTGTCTTAGATTTAGTTTTAATGTCCGCAAATTCGATCATATCTCACCTTATTTGATCGAATCAGGATGGCTTACTGTCAAAGAGCGTTATGTACTTCATATCCTACATCTGGTTTACAAAATTAGACTAACTGAACTTCCTTCTTACCTCTTTAACAAACTTACTAAGGGTTCTGATGTGCATAATGTTCTTACTCGCCACAGGGATTTGTATAGTGTTCCCAAGCACACCCATGCTTTTTTTCAGCGTTCATTCCGCTATACGGCCGTTACCACTTTCAATTCTTTGCCATACTGTATCAGGATGGCTCCCAGCTCTGCTGCCTTTTGTAGGGGTGTTAAAGAGCATCTGCTGGCGGGTCGCGGTCCGCGCTAGCGTTTGCGCAGCATGTAATTTCCATATTTTTTTTCCTATTTTTGTTTCAACTTGTTTCACTTTTACATTGCTTTTAGTTTTCAACTTTTTTGTTTATTACTTTACTTTTTACTAATATTACTTTAAGTTTACATTAGGCATACTCTTTTTTTTTCTTTTATATTCAAAAACATGTATTTTCCAGGTTAGAACTTTTGTTTTTTTATATTTTTGTTGTTTCCTTGGATTTCTATTTTATTTATTTTTATGAATTAGGTGGTTGTATGAGCAGCTGTAGTTGAATACCGCCACCTTTATTAATATTTTTTGTATTTATATTTGTGTATGAAATAAAAGGCATTACTATTATTATTATTATTATTATTATTATTATTATTATTATTATATTAGAGAGGTTTGTACAAACGGGAAATGTTAACTACCTAAAACCAGTGAGAAATAAACCGGTCCGAAAAAAGAAAATCAATTGGCTGTGCTACTATCTGTTATAGAAAATTCTTCAGTTACTCAACCAGCAGTCGCTGATGCCGTAGAAGTAAACGAAAGGACAGTTCAACGAATTTTAAAGGATAACCATATCCACGAGATTACTATTTCCAGTTAATAATTACTAACAATTTAAAAATATCTGAAACTTTTAGATTACTAAAGTCAAAATAGTATTTTATCACTTTAATAAACTTTAATACCAATAAATTGTTTTTCAATGCCACCTTCGATATTTATTCATAATAATGACTGTTAGAATAGTTGATAAAATGAGTTTTTCTGCAAATAAGTCTTGATGCGTTAGAAATTGCGATAGGGTTGTAATTAGGACAAATGTTTGATTTTTAATTCTGCATCGAATGACATAAAAAGATACAGGGGTTCCTTTTTGCAATAAGAAAAATAAATTGCTTTAAAATTTTTGTTTGACACTAAACTTTGGACACCCTGTACAATTCGTATTAGTCAAACTTGGTTAACGAGACTGTTAGACTTTATTTAATAATAATCTTTGTATTATTTTTATTTTTTATTAGTTTTAAAAACCAGTGGTGCAAAACTGATATTTTTTAGTTTTTATTTTTTTTCGCCTATAATACTGAATCGATTTTAATACAATTTTAGGTGTATGTAGGTAATTATAGGAGGCACTCAAATAAGTAAGAAAATATATAACGTGTAATCTAAAAAAATACATCCTTATGACGTTACATTTTTTTGGAACACCCTGTATGAAAAAAAATATTTTCCTGAAATGCGCCCCAAGATACAGGTAAGGTCTGCAAAATATCAAAATTCTAACTGAATTACTAAGTAAGCTATAGAATACGGGAGGTGAGGTGCAGGACCCTGTATAAAGAAAAATTGTATGAATCCCCTTAAACAATAAATACTTAATTTGGTATAAATCTGATACATATAGAAAAGTTGCACGAATCACCTTAAACATTAAATACCTTATTTGGCATAAATCTGATACATATAGAAAAATTGAATGAATCAATATTCAATGAAATATCTAATTTGGCATTCATCTGATACTACTTACATAGGTACCTATAGAAAATTACATGAATTCCCTTAAACACTAAATAATTTGAATGACAAAACAGTTTTGAACTTGCATTATCAAGACATCATCTTACATGTCTTGACAATGTAAATTTAAAATTCTTCTGTCATTCAAGAAACATCATTGTCTCCAACCTCCAAATAGACATAAAGGAATTTCTTCAACATGTTTAAAATTTTATTCTAGTTGAGTCATGATTCAGAATCAATAAAACTCGTGCTAGAAGAATGTTTCAAGAAACTGAGATTCATATGTAAAAAAGATACTAGGAACCATGACCAGACATTTTTAAGGAGCGCCTTAAATCTTGTGGAAGGTAAGGAACCAAAGTCGAAACGCTAGGGGGTGTGGTACAACCCATAGTCCAACCAAGTCAAAAAATTAATTAGCTTTATAAAAAAAATGGCGAGGATGGTCTGGCGTAGTGAAGGGACAATTCAAATTCAAAATATAGTAGTATTTGGGTCTGGCATGTATTCGATTGATGAATCAATTCGATTCTTAACTTTCAACTTAACAAATTATTCGAATACTAATTTATTGCAAGTTGCGTGTCCAGGCGATCGAGCAGCTGCATACTACCACCTGCCGCCACTTCAGTGTCAAACAATAAACCCAAGTTAACCTTCTTTTTTCTTTGGTCGAACTGCTCGGTCGAGATGCGGCATTCGAAACAATGTGCACTGTTACCAGATCTGCCGTCATTACGGTTTAGCTTCGACTTCCGCCCTATCGTTTTTGAACCTGATTCTACCGTGCGAGCAAAAATTATTTGCATCAAAAAGGGGTTGGATTAAAAACGTAGGGCTTGGTTTAGATCACACTGATATGAGGATGATCTAACCAAACCTAGGTTAAAATTATGGTAAATTCATATTATGACATGATATGCCAAACTAATGAGTAAAAAAAAAGTAGACAAATACAAATTTAGTTTTGTTGTTTACAAAATTAACAAAGTAAAAATATACAGAAAGAAAAAGAAAAAGAATTACATAAATTGCTGAAATTGGCCACCGCCATGCTCCAAGCATAAATTCATGCGTCTCTTCATATTTTCGAAAGTGTTGACCAGCATCTTTGGAGAAATGTTACCACATTCTTGGATAATCCTTTCTTGTAATTGTTATAAATTTGCAACTGGTGTTTTAAAAATAGTGTTCTTCAAATGAGGAAAAACGAAGTAATACATAACCGTTTAACAAGGTGATCTAGGTGGGAATTTAATGTCTGATCGAAAACTGATAAATCTGTCGTCGAAAAAATTGCGTAAGTAGTTAATAGTTTCAGCGGCTGTATGGGCGGTTGCACCGTACTGTTGAAAATATCCAAAACGTAGTTCGTCGTCAAGTAAACAACACAAATGGATTCAAAATATTGTCTCTATACCGCTGTGCTGTAACTGTGTCATGAAAAAAAAATAGGACCAACAATTCATCTTCGGGAGACAGCTAACCAGACACCAATTTTTTGAGGGTGCAATGTGGACTCTACAAAAAATGGGGATTTTCACTACTCCACATGCGTGTATTCTGCTAATTCACATAAACGGAGAGGTGAAACCAGGCTTCATCCGAAAAAAAATGTCACATCTAATAAATCATTTCTTTCCAATAAATATTGGTTAAACCATTGAGAGTAATTCCTGCGCCTTTCAAAATCTGCGGCTTGTATGTCTTAGAATATTTGCACTTTATAAGGAAATAAATTTAGCTGCTTCTTAAGAATAGTCCTGCATGTTCCATAAGATCTTCCCACTTCTTGGGACATGCGTCTTATAAAATTTGTTGGCGTATTTTGCATTATTTCACGAACGTTTGGAACAAGTTCTTCTGTTCTTACAGATGGTCTTTCTGCTCCTTTTTTGTGTTGTATAGAACTTGTTTCCCTAAACACAGCAATGATTCTTTTCAGGCAATGATAAAAATCCCCACCAATAAAAGCAACGTTAGGAAAATGTTCGTGAAAATCGCCCATGCAAAAACTTGGATTGTATTTCCACTCACCGTTTATTCTAACCCCGTTTCGAAAATACGCTTCAACCATGAATGTTTTGTGCTGTTCCGTAAAGCCCATTATGTGAATTGTTCAAGAAATTGGAAAAATTAGCGATGAATCAAATTACTTGTAACGACTGTCAAAGATGACGGAATAACTGATGGATTGTTAATTCCGATAGTTACTGACACCCAACAGGTATTAAGCTCTACGGCTAAGCATTACGTCCTTAGTTGCAAGGCCTTCTTTGATGCAAATAATGTTTGCTCGCACGGTACCTTAATACGGTAATTTTTATTATTTAGAGAATATAAAAATAAACTACCAAGGAAGTTTTTTTTTTTTTAAAGAGCATATCTATCCTATTCTGACACTGATTGTGCATTCAAATGCTATTGCGAGACGGAAAACAATGCAAAACTTTGATTTCGATAGTAAAAAAATCCATTCTTACGTGTTGCGAGTTGTATACAATGTGTATCAGTCAAATGGAATAAATTCAATAATAAATACATGGGGGCGTGTCCGAAAAAACGCTCGGACACGTCGATTGGTATTTCTAGTTGTGCATTTTTTCAATAAAAACTTTTTGTACATCTATCTTCAACTGTTTCAAAAATATGTAGTGTTTTCAGATTTATTGCATTTCAGCGTTTCTCTTTACTGATATAAAATTAAAAAAAAAGGTATAATTAGTTTTGCTTAAAACTCCTGACCTTAGCAAATTGTTGTCTGTCTGCATAACAGTAGTTGTCAGTGTTATAGTCGTTTGAATTTCGTTAACTGCATATCAGAAAAATGGTTTATTTAACAGAAATGCACAAAAAACAATTCTACAGATGATTAGTTATGGAGATATAACACGGACACAACTGGAAGGTGCTCGCTTATTTGCCGCCTATAACTCAAGGGAAAATTAGTAAAATTAAAAAGCAATTTCGCCAGCTTAGACATGTAAAGCAGATAAAAAAATAGTTGCCAATGCAATAAGTAATGATACCAAATTAGATATTATGCTTTAGTTTGATAAAAACTTACATACTTTTAGTCGAAAAACAGCCCCATTATTCGATGTTAACCATTCATCGATTATTAGAACATTACAAGAAAACAAAATGCATCCCTATAAAATGATACACCTACTCATGAGCTTATGGAAGACGAATTTGATAGGAGAACGTATTTTTGTGAACAACTGGTGGCAATGTTAGATGACAATGTGATCCAATTAGAAGATGTTTTGTTTTCTAATAAGTGCACCTTTACACTTCACGGTCATAATAATCATCAGAATTGCCGCTATTGGTCTAGGGAAAATCCTTACTGGATTAGAGAAGAACATACGCAATATCCTGAAACGATTAATGTTTGGCAAAAATAGTTGGAGATCATATCATATAGGTCCCTTTTTCAGTAATGGCAATTTAAATAGCGATAATTATTTAGCACTGCTCCAAAATAATGTCTTGCCAACTTTGACAAACTTATATCCTGATCCAGCAAACCCACAACTTCCAGCGAATAAGATGGTTTCAGCAAAATGGAGCACCACCCCATTACCAAATCAATGTCCGGCAGTACCTCAACCGAGTATTTCCAAATCGGTGGATAGGGAGGCGTGGATCGATGGAATGGCCAGCACGATCCCCTGATCTGACGCCATTAGACTTCTTCTTATGGGGTTATGTCAAAAACATTGTATACAAATCTAAACCCCCCAACTTTGCTGACCCTATAAAACGAATAACGCTTGCTATTAGATCGGTCACGCCTGAGATGTTCAGTAACATTAGAAGAAATTTCTATTTAAGATTAGGATGTTGCCAAGACGTTCGCGGTGCGCATTTGTTTTTTACATTATCAAGAAATAAACAGCATTACTTTTGGTTTTTGTGCGTGTTGTTAATTTTTGCAATAAATCTGAAAATACTTCATGTTGCCGAAACAGCTGAAGATAGATATAGAATATTGTACATAAAATATGTCCAAAATGTTCTGAAGAATCTAAAAATTAAATAATATGTAGGGTGTTGCATTTAAAATAAGAAAATTGGCATTGGCCACTGTTACATGACACACACTGTATAAATAGTTTTAAATGACAAAAATGCGCAATTCGAAATACCAATCGACGTGTCCGAGCGTTATTTCGGACGCGTCCCCATGTGTTTATTATCGAATTTATTCCATTTGACTGATACATCGCAGAACAAGATTCTGCAAGGAAGCGATGCAATCCATTGATCATTGTATTTGATTTTAAAATAGTATATTAACGTACACGTTTTATAAAGCATCATTTGATAGCACGCGTCCATGTTAAAAAACGAGCCGCTTGCGGCGAGTTTTATAACGGGACAAGTGCTTAAAAGCGCTTTATATAACACGTACGTTATACTATTTTTCTAATTTGTGTTTTTTTCAATAAAAACACATATTTAAAAAGAAAATAAATCCTTCAAGTTTTGTAAATTTTTATGTCTAAATGTTATGTTGGTAAACATATTTTTTATCATAGTAGTCTCTGGGCAACAAAAATTATTTTGCGAACTGTCATTTTTTGATTTATTGACCCATTTTCACCACGAGATTCTAAAGTTATTTTAGCGATATGAGATTTGAAATTGGACGGAATACGTTGTGTGATCCTTATACATTCGGTACATATACAGGGCGTTCGGAAATTCGGGCAATTTTGCTTCTTTTTTCGAATTTTAAAAGACGTGATTTTACGTCACGGCATTGCAATTTAGTATAGAGAAGATGGAAAATTCAAATAAAGTTGTAGTTAAAATCGACATTGGAAGGTTAGTAGATTGAATTTTGGATAGAATTTGGCAGAAAATGATAGCTTGTAGTATCTACAAAAGCAAAATAGTTCTCCGTCAATAAAGTTATTAAAGTCGCCACAGTGGTTCTTTTCCCGTGCGTCATCACTTTTACGTCATCAAAATCGTATGAATCAAATCAAAATTACGAGACGAAAAAAGTCAAAACTAAGTTAAGTTTATAAAATGGACGTGCCTGCCTACCGTTTGACGTACCTACATAATATCACGAAAAATTATTATTTATTTTAAGTTTTGCCCGGCATTCTCTATTATCTAAAAGAAATTGAGAAACAAATGTTTATACATTTAATACTATTTTTAAAGCTTAAAATCTACAAAAGTTTGGTGTTTTATTGACTATTAAAATCGCAAAAGTAAAATTTTTAACATCCTTTCATTTAAGGGAATTTAGCTACTGCCGTAAACGTTTCAAAGAACTTTCACGGTTAGAATATTTAAAATAAATAAATTAGTTATTATAAAAATCCATAAATACTTACCGCCAAAACAGATGGTGGGTATAATTACCTCTAAAAAGAACTACTTTTAGAAACAAGAACAGTTCTAAGGCACAGATTTACAAAATACGAATTAGATTGGCAGATCAAAATAAGGTTAACAATGACGTTCTAAAATACAACGGTTGTCAACTAAACAAATAAAGAAAGTAATTAACTGACGTTTATAGTTTTATCCTTGTCTTGCACGTTATATTATTGCGGAATTTTGGAGACATTCTTTTATGCTTTTATTCAAACTTGTTACTGTAATAAACAAGGATGCAGAGTTATTAACCACGTCGAGTCCTGATCGTTGATTGATGACGCACGGGCAAAGATCCACTGTGGCAACTTTATTTAATATGTGTTTTTTAATGAACTAAACAATACATACAGATTTGTAGATCTAGGCAACCAAACATACATACGTGGGTTCGTGTAGTATTTTGCATATTTGGACTAAAAAATATTAGTTATAATATGCTATGCTAAATGGTGAAAAAAAAACATGTCATGTAGGGCCAACCTTTAAATAATAAAATTCGGAGTTCGAAATAGATCTATTTCGAACGCGCTAGCGAGTTTGAAATATATCTGTTTCGAGACAAAATTAGAAAAAGTTTATTATAGAGTTAACTTTTTCTTAAAACAAAGCGTTTCGACAGAAGACAATGACATTTGACATTAACAGCTGATCTGGTTTCGTCGTTAAAATTCCCACATCAGCAGTAGCAAGATCACGAGTTAGGTTGCGTCATATTATTTCCTTCTGATTTTGGTGTTTTTAAGTATTTCTGTGGCTGTTTTTTGTATTGTGTGTGTTTTAAAGATTTTACTTTTGAATTTTATTTATTTTAGAGAAAGATTTTCTTGGCGTTTATTATATAAGTTCATTAGTGAATATAAACACCATATCCCACTTGGTTATACCTTGGTTTTTTAAACTCAAAACGCTTTTGGCGCTCTATATGACAGACTAAATATTTTTATAAAGTATAGGCTTTGACAGCGATTTTTTACAGTAAACTGGAATATGACAACAGGTACTGGTTAAGTTTCAACTTAATAATTTCAATTAAATGAAACAAATTGATTCTCTACACGTTAGTAAGATAAAACACAGTTATATTTACAAAAATTGACTTGATTTGCACAATTTCAAAAACCTCCTGTACCTATACAAAACTTGGAACCTAAGTTTTGGAATGTTAAGATCTACGTTTTATTTAAGAGCTATTAAAATTTCATTAGCTTTATTAGTTTCAAAGTTACTGAACTTTCTTCTCGGAATGTTTTACATAACACATTAATTTTATAATTCATATCTCAAAAACGGTTAGAGATAGGTATAGACTATTATTGACAAAAGTTTCTTAGGCTTTAATAAGGTATCCAAAAAAGCTAAAATATACAGGGTAGGTATTCTATACCTATTTAAAAAAATATTTTTGTAGTAAACCTCCAAGATGAAGTGTTGCAAACGTTAAAAACATAAAAATGTCCGGTTTTACTTTATATATTAATACATCAACGCGTTTCGACCCCAAAGATAATCATCAGGAGAGGAAATCTGTAAAGAAAAACAAAGCCATAGGAAACAGTGCATCACAACGTCCGAAAGGCAAAATTGTGGTTGTGGAAGACAAATAGGTACCGTTATTCAATTTATAAATTTAATAAATTTAAGAAAATAACACTTACATAACTTAGTTAACGAGAAAGTGATGGCACATAAATTGCCAGTTTTAAATTTTTTATGAAATCTGTTCGCCGCTGAATTGAAATTCCAAACAGTCGATAACCCTCCTTTTACTTTCCTAATATCTGAACGTCCACCAAAAATTGAGAACTTTTCGATATATTTTTTAATTTTGCAGAAGATACACCACAAGAAACCTTGGGCTGGTTGAAAGATAATGCTACTGAAATAGGTATGTAAAATTATTAAGTACCTAATACTTATAATACTAATAATAATATTTATTTCAAAATTACATTGATATATACATACAAAGTAAATAACACGTAAAAAGAAATGTCGTCAAAAATAACAGAACAAAAGCAATTTATAGTTATTTTATTACCTGTACCTTAATAAATTAATATAGTATTTCTTAATTATGTAAGTAATCGCTTAACGTGTCAGGTTCTAAATCAATTAGAAAATTTTTCAATTCCTTTTTAAATAAACGTTCGTTTGGTTCGTTCTTAATTCTAACATTCAATTTATTAGACATTCTAATACACATATAGTATGGATTTTTCTCTGAAAGTGTTAACCTATGTATTGGGTAATTTATATCTTTTGTTCTTGTATTATAATTATGATAAGTAATTGTATTAAACCTATCACTGTTTTTATAAAAGAATAAAATAGTTTCGTATATGTACAGGGTTATCCAACCAAGACTAGACAAGGCGATTTTTTGACTTTTCCTGTATTTTTATAAAAAAAACTGAAATAGCCATCTTAAGTCATTTTCTCCCGCGAATTCGAATATCTTCAGCAAAAAACAATTGAACATCAAACAAAAGTCCTAGGGGTCACTTTGATATTTTTTTAAATGGGATGCCGTATTTTTAATGAGCTTATCCGATTTCTCATATAAATTTTGATCTAAAATGTTGGATTTTTAATTCAAAAACGTCTTTTTTCTTCAGTTTTAAATTCGGAAAATGTATGTCTACCGTACGATTAATACTTGATAGATGGATACCCGTTTCACCTGTTCACCCTTTAACCTGCTTTAAAGTGTCCGTCAGTTAGACAAAATAATCAAGTGTCAAATTTCTATATATTGTAAGAAAAGGCAAATTAACTAAACATTACTTTTAATTTCCAATATGAACTATAAAAGTTACAATAATCTTAACGTACATTTAAAAATAAACCGTCTCGCTTTGCCTGTTTCGTAAGACTGCCCCACTCGTCTCCTTTTCGTCGTTCCCTCTTAAAAGTTAAATACTAATTCCTCACATAAGCATAAAACTAACAAACATAAATCTTAATCTTAATGGCCCTGAGTGAAACCTATATTGCTGGTATTGAATATCACCGCGTTATTTCTTACACTCGGCCATCCTGTATATAATAAGCCTGTCCTCAGGCTTTACGAGGAACTGAAAAAGAGAAAAAAAAATCAAAAATCTATCTCTCATGTTAAAGATTCGTTAATCTGTGTTGGGAATCCGTTGATTCCATTGTTCTAAGGATTCGTCGAAATAAGAGATCCGTTGATCCCTTCGTGTTAAAGATCCGTTGATCTTTTCGTTTTAGAGATCCGTTGATCCCTCGTGTTAAAGATCCGTTGATCTTTTCGTTTTAGAGATCCGTTGATCCCTCGTATTTAAGATCCGTTGATCTTTTCGTTTTAGAGATCCGTCGATCTCTTAATTCGTATAACGTTAAAGATAAATTTGCCGTTGCAAAAACGTTTGATTTAAAGATAACTAACGTAATTATAACATACAACGTAAAAACTCGATATCGTATTTATTTCTCTAATAGGCAGTAAGGCGTAATCTGACTATTCAACGTATTTCGTAAAAACTTACCCATCATCTTGAATGATAAGCCATCGTTTAATGTTGTCAGCAGCGACAACCGTGCGTGATGTCTTTCGAAGACCTCGTAGATCTTCAACCTCGTATCTATCATTGATTAGAACTTTCGTGACCCGGAATGGCCCCTTAAATTTTGGAAGAAGTTTGTGGCTTCCCCCCGTAGCTTGCTCGCTTGTAATCTTGACCATTACTAGATCGTCTTTGCGGTACTTGGTGGCTTCTTGTCTGATTTTGTCGTATCGAATTTTTGCTTTCTTCTGATCTTTAGTAATATGTTTAGAGATTTTCTGACGTAGCTCTTTTAAATCAAATCTGTTGAAATCATTCTTAATTTCGTTAACAATTCGTGAATCTGCAGCGTGTTGCGTATTGTATCCGATTAGAGCTTCCATTGGCGTGGCATTTATGTTTTGTACTTGTTTTACGTAACAATCCCATTCGTTGACTTCTTTACCGGCAGTTGTTGTGGCCAGAGAATTAATAATTGTTCTGTTGTATCTTTCGCACTGTCCGTTTGCACGTGGAGTTGCTACCGCGTTTAAAATGTGTTTTATACCGTAACACTCGCAAAATTCCATAAATGTTTTGGCCGTAAACGCCGACCCACGATCACTGATTATGCGACTCGGAACACCAAAAAGATACACAAAGTTTGTTAAAATATTAATGACGTACTTCGCCTTTTGACTCTTTACCGACTCAATTATGCAAAATTTCGTAAAAGCGTCCACAATAACCAGTATGAATTTGTTTTTTCTTTTGCTTATTTCAAATGGTCCAACATGATCAATATGAATGGTATGAAAAGGTATCGGTTGTTTTTCAATCGGATTAAGTTTACATTGCTTTCTACTGGTTCCACTTTGTTTATAGTATGTACAGCTTAAGCATGCGTTAATATATTTATTAACAAATCGTCTCATTTTCGGAAACCAATAATTTTCCTGAATGCGTTTCAACGTTTTTTCTGTACTCAAGTGCCCTGCATCGTCATGACAGAGGCGGCATATTTGCATTTTAGCTAACTTAGGGACTACCCAAGCCATTTTGCCGTTGTCTAGTTTGCGATAAATTTTATTATTTTTGAGTTCATATTCTTTAAAATACTGTTTTGTTTCATTCGTTACATGTTGTACTTCGAGTATTTGTCTTATTTTTCTTAACTGGTCGTCTTGTAGTTGTGCTCCTACTATCCATTCACACTCCGTAATATCTATAGAATACGTTTCATACTCGTTTAAAGGATTTCTGCTTAATGCATCTACATGCGTCATTTGTGTTCCTGGCCTGTATTCAATGTCAAACGTAAACTCCTGAATTTCTAACCACCAACGTCCAATTCTAGGTAAAAGATCCTTTTTAGTAAGGGTTGTCTTTAATGCGTTACAGTCAGTAATAACTTTAAAATGTATACCTAATAAGTACACTCTAAAATATCGTAATGCAAGTACTACTGCCATGGTTTCTAACTCGTATGCGTGGTATTGTCTTTGATCGTTCGTTGTTTGTTTACTGAAATATGATATTACGTGTTTTTTTCCTGCTGAGTCGAACTGAAATAATATTGCACCTACGCCTATGGAGGATGCATCTGTGTGTAACTCCGTACGTAATTTATGGTCAAATATTGCCAGAATGGGTTCCCTTGTTAATATATTTTTAATTTGTTGAAATGCGTTTTCTTGACTGTCACCCCATACCCACTTTACATCTTTTCTTGTAAGGCGAGTCAATGGTTCCATAATGAGAGCGTAGTTTGCGATAAACTTTCTAAAATAACCCGACAAACCCATAAATTGCCTGATTTGTTTTATGTTAGCAGGGGATGACATTTCCAATACAGCTTTTAATTTTTCTTTTCCTGGTTTTACACCTTCAGCACTGATCTCTCGTCCTAAGTATGTTATTTCACTGTTAAAGAATGAACATTTGCTTATTTTTAATGTTAGGTTATGTTCTCGTAATTTTGTTAAAACTTGTTTTAGTCTTTCTAAACCGTCTTCCACTGTTATGCACGGGATAATGATATCGTCAATATAGGGAAAAGCGATGGTGTATTTTAAATTTCCCAGAACTTTGTTTATAAGATCAGTGAAAATTGCGGGCCCATTTGAAAGTCCGAAAGGCATTCTTAAAAATTCATAATGCCCATCAGGTGTAACAAATGCTGTTTTTTCGATAGAATTTTCAGCCATGGGCACCTGGTAAAATCCATTTGCGAGATCTAAGGTTATAAAAAATTTATTACCCCCTCCAAGCTTATCTATTTGCTCTTCAATCAATGGTAAAACGCTTCGTTTTTTAATCGTAATGGCATTTAATCGCCTGTAATCCACGCATGCGCGATAATCACCTGTCTTTTTCTTTACTAAAATTATTGGGCTGGCATATTGCGAACTGGACTCACGGATTATGTTATTTTCCAATAATTCGGCAATCATTTCTCGTAAAATACCCTTTTCTATTTCTGGAAGGCGATAAGGATGGTAAATCATTGGGGTATCTGTTGTTGTCTTTATCTCCATTGACACAGTATTTGTTTTACCCAAACACTTTAAAGAGGATGATATACAATCTTGAAATTCGTTTAATATATTTAAGCACTTCAATCTGTCATTCTCGTTAATAGGCCAAAAAAAAATATCATTGGCGGTGATCATGCTACATAGTAAATTGTCAATTACATTAACGGAAAAATCGTTGAGTACTGGCAGGGTTCTGAAAAAAACTGTATTTTCTTTCTTCATCATTAAAATATGTGGTTGTTCTATAAAATCCCTTCCTATTAATAACTCCTGAGACAAATATTTATCATCGACAATGATGGCATCAACTATTCCCATTGTTCCCGTAATTTTTATTGATATTCGTGTTATTCTTATTGCATAACAGGGTATTTCCTATAAATCCTCGAAGAATGTTATTTTCAAAGTGGGTGGTAGTAAGATCGAATTTCTTTACAGCTGAGGTCTTTATGAGGGTCCTTGCACTACCCGTGTCAATAAGACAAGATGATTTATGGCCATTTACTAATACAGTTTTTACAAACAAGTGGTCTGATTGGTCAGAGTTTTTTACAACGTTAATTTTTGATATTTTTAAAGGGCAGTTATTATACAGATGTCCTAATTTTTTACAGGTCGTACATTCTAATCGGGGTTTTCTACAGTTTATTGCTATATGTCCCGGTAAACCACAATTATAACATAAAGTGGTTGTGGCCCTGCGTTTTAGTGTATGCGGTAAACTAGCTGATGCTGAATTTGAAGACGTTGAAGGACGATTTAGAGAACTAACGCCAGACACAGGCTTCAGATATCTATTATTTTGGTGACTGGACATATTACCCAACGTATTTAAATAGGCAAATAATTTGTCTGCATTTTGTATTTGTGCCGATCGTATAGTTCTCACAATATTTTCATCATTAATACCTCCAATAACAGCATCGATCAAAAATTCGTCTGGAATTGTTAATTTTAAAGCTCGTAACTTCGTTAATTTTCTAAAGCAATAATCACCCAAATTTTGCCCGGGTTTTGCATCATAAGAGGAAGC
Organism: Polydrusus pterygomalis; assembly: GCA_963969555.1. NCBI lineage: Eukaryota > Metazoa > Arthropoda > Insecta > Coleoptera > Curculionidae > Polydrusus > Polydrusus pterygomalis. The sequence goes on from OZ018375.1 coordinate 31,169,939, forward strand.
ATCTTTTAGTAAATTTGAAAATGGAACAGACTTACGAAAATGATTTAATATTCCTCTTTTCATTTCATCCCAGGAAGCGTCATTTTTGGTTTGTTCATAATACCACTGGCGTGCGTGTCCTTTGAGTCTACTGGATACTATCCTAATAATGTATTCGTCACTCCACTTATACCTTTCCGCTATAAAGTGTCCACTTTCGCCACCCACATTTCGACCGTAATGTCGTCTTTCGAAGAGTCAAATACTGGAATGGCTTGTTCATCACTGACACAAATCGCGGCTGACGTTGACGAATTATTACGTAAATCGTTAATTTCCTTTTTAAGTAAGTCTAATTGTTTTTTAAGCGTAGTACTCTCACTGTCCGTACTCGTATAACTACTCGTAGACGTTGATCGATTGCGCTTTCTACGTTCGCGAGATCGTCGGCCACGTTTCTCGCGTTTGGACATTTTACCCCGTTTTTTGACCGTGTTTTTGCCCATTTTGCCAAGATAATTAACCCGAGTTTTAAGGCGTCTATCCCACTTCTGAATTGTAAGAAAAGGCAAATTAACTAAACATTACTTTTAATTTCCAATATGAACTATAAAAGTTACAATAATCTTAACGTACATTTAAAAATAAACCGTCTCGCTTTGCCTGTTACGTAAGACTGCCCCACTCGTCTCCTTTTCGTCGTTCCCTCTTAAAAGTTAAATACTAATTCCTAACATAAGCATAAAACTAACAAACATAAATCTTAATCTTAATGGCCCTGAGTGAAACCTATATTGCTGGTATTGAATATCACCGCGTTATTTCTTACAATATATTTTTATACGTAAGCAATAATAGATTTGCAAAAACTACTAAATTTGTAATTAATTCGTGAAAAATATATAGAAATTTGACACTTGATTATTTTGTCTAACTGACGGACACTTTAAAGCACGTTAAAGGGTGAACAGGTGAAACGGGTATCCATCTATCAGGTATTAATCGTACGGTAGACGAACATTTTCCGAATTTAAAACTGAAGAAAAAAGACGTTTTTGAATTAAAAATCCAACATTTTAGATCAAAATTTATATGAGAAATCGGATAAGCTCATTAAAAATACGGCATCCCATTTAAAAAAATATCAAAGTGACCCCTAGTACTTTTGTTTGATGTTCAATTGTTTTTTGCTGAAGATATTCGAATTCGCGGGAGAGAATGACTTAAGATGGCTATTTCAGTTTTTTTATAAAAGTACAGGAAAAGTCAAAAAATCGCCTTGTCTAGTCTTGGTTGGATAACCCTGTACAATGCATAAACAGTTAATATTTTTTTTTACCTGAAAATGCCTCTGCATGACTGTAAATAAGACATTTTATATATTATTCGCAAAACACGTTTCTGAATAACAAAAATTGTTTCAACTTTTGAATTACTTCCCCAAAAAAGTATTCCAAACCTCGATGGGGCCTCAAAATTGGCGAAATAGAGAGTTATTTTTGTCATATCGTTTAAATATTTGGTTATAATGCGTAAACTGTAGCATATCTTATTGAATTTGTTACTAAGGTAGTCAATATGGTGTGACCAGTCTAAAAATTCATCGATGTGAATGCCTAAAAATTTGGTATTATTTTCCGTTGGCAGCTGATATTGCTCAAGTTCTACCATATCTGGTCGTTCTTTTTTACTTAGTTTGGTTTTTAAAATAACAATGTTTGTCTTATCTTTATTTAAAAGCAATTTGTTATTTTCAAACCAAACGTTTGTGTCGTGAAAAACTTTTTCTACATTAGTTGGTATTTCTAAAATATCCCTACCACTTACTAAAATGTTAGTATCATCAGCACACTCCATACCTAAGACTAAAAAATGGATAAATCATTAATTTCAAAATTTAAATCATTGATAAATATAATAAACAATATTGGCCCTAATATGCTCCATTGTGGTATTCTTTATTGTATTTTGCAATATTTTTGACTTATATACACAATTTTCTTTTTCTAAAATAACTCTTTGTGTGCGATTTCCTAAATATGATGAAATCCATTTCAGAGCGCAGCCCCTAATGCATAACATTAAAGTTTATTCAACATAATGTTTCTGTCCAAACAATCAAAAGCTTTTTACAGATCTAAAAATATACCCATAACTATTTTTCCATCCTCAAGGTGATCCAAAATCTGACGGGTAAATTGGAAAATGGCAGATTGCGTTGATCTTCCGTTGAGGTAACCATGTTGGTTCTACGAGAAAAGATTACATTTAATTTGTTCATAAAATTAATTATTCGATCACACATAATCAAATCAAAATTCTTTAAAAAGCTTGGAAGAAGGCTTATAAGTCTATTGCTATCCATGCTTTCTGAATCTCCTTTATTTTTATAAAGTGGTTTAATTGATGCCAATTTAAGCTGGTCTGAAAAAACACCCTCCTTAAATGAATTATTGATAATGTAGCACAGTACTTTAGAAATTGAAGGAATGCTAAGTTTCATAATACTTGCAGGTATCTCATCATCTCCACTGCTATGCTTGTTTTTAATTTTTTTTTTGATAGTTCTAAAATTTCTAAACACAAACTGGTTTAAAATACATTGATTTCAAATTATGTTGCATATTACATGTACATCACAACGTCCGAAAGGCAAAATTGTGGTTGTGGAAGACAGATATGTACCGTTATTCAATTTATAAATTTAAAAAATTAAAAAAATAACACTTACATAATTTAGTTAACGAGAAAGTGATGGCACATAAATTGTCAACGACAACATACTTTACAGTTTTTAATTTTTTATGGAATCTGTTCGCCGCTGAATTGAAATTCCAAACAGTCGATAACCCTCCTTTTACTTTCCTAATATCTGAACGTCCACCAAAAATTGAGAACTTTTCGAAATATTTTTTTAATTTTGCAGAAGATACACCACAAGAAACCTTGGGCTGGTTGAAAGATAAGGCTACTGAAATAGGTATGTAAAATTATTACCTAATACTTATAATAATAATAGTAATCATTATTTCAAAATTACATTGATATATTATACATACAAAGTAAATAACACATGAAAAAATGTCGTCAAAAAAAACAGAACAAAAGCAATTATAGTTAGTTTAATACCTGTACCTTAATAAATCAATTTAGTATTTCTTAATTATTTAAGTTAATTAATTATGTAAGAACTCGCATAACGTGTAAGGTTCTAAATCAATTAGAACATTTTTCAATTCCTTTTTAAATAAACGTTCATTTGGTGCGTTCTTAATTCTAACATTCAATTTATTATACATTCTAATACACAATCATATACTTAGTATGGATTTTTCTCTGAAACTGTTAATCTATGTATTGGGTAATTTATATATTTTGTTCTTGTATTATAATTATGGTAAGTAATTATTGTATTAAACCTATCTCTGTTTTTATAAAAGAATAAAATAGTTTTGTATATTATGTACAATACATAAACAGTTAATATTTTTTTTTACCTGAAAATGCCTCTGCATGACTGTAAATAAGACATTTTATATATTATTCGCAAAACACGTTTCTGAATAACAAAAAAATTTTCAAGTTTGAATTACTTCCCCAAAAAATAATTCCAACCCTCAATGTCGCCTCAAAATTGGCGAAATAGAGAGTTCTTTTTGTAATATCATTTAAATATTTGGTTATAATGCGTAAACTGTAACATATCTTATTGAATTTGTTACTAAGGTAGTCAATATGGTGTGACCAGTCTAAAAATTCATCGATGTGAATACCTAAAAATTTGGTATTATTTTTCATTGGCAGCTGATATTGCTCAAGTTCTACCATATCTGGTCATTCTTTTTTACTTAGTTTGATTTTAAAAATAACAATGTTTGTCTTATGTTTATTTAAAAGCAATTTGTTCTTTCCAAACCAAACCTTTATGTACCTAAAAAACTTTTTTTGCATTAGTTGTTATTTTTAAAATATCCCTACCACTAACTAAAATGTTAGTATTATCAGCATACTCTATAAGACTAAAAAATGGATATAAATCATTAATTTCAAAGTTTAAATCATTGATAAATATAATAAACAATATTGGCCCTAATATGTTAACTTGTGGTACCTATTCCTATTTTTTTTTTAATATTTTTGACTTATACACACAGTTTTCTTTTTTTAAAATAACTCTTTGTGTAAGATTCCCTAAATATGATGAAATCCATTTCAGAGCGCAGCCCCTAATGCCATAACATTCAACAGAATGTTTCTGTCCAAACAATCAAAAGCTTTTGACAGATCTAAAAATATACCCATAGCTATTTTCCCATCCTCAAGGTGATCCAAAATCAGACGGGTAAATTGGAAAATGGCAGATTGCGTTGATCTTCCGTTGAGGTAACCATGTTGGTTCTCCGAGAAAAGATTACATTAAATTTGTTCATAAAATTAATTATTCGATCACACATGATCAACTCAAAATACTTTGAAAAGCTTGGAAGAAGGCTTATAGGTCTATTGCTACCCATGCTTTCTAAATCTCCTTTATTTTTATAAAGTGGTTTAATTGATGCCAATCTGAGCTGGTATCTCATCATCTCCACTGATATGCTTGTTTTTAATTTTTTTTTGATAGTTCTAAAATTTCTAAACAAGTAACTGGTTTTAAATACATTGATTTCAAATTATTTTGTATATTACATTCCCAACCCACTTTTTTAATATTTTTAATTAAGTCCGAAACAATCTGAAGAAAGTAATTGTGTAATAAGATTGTACTTTCTGTTAGGCTAAATTTACTGGGTTATATATGAAGAAAAATCCCCCAGAAACCAGTAATTGTACAAGAGTTATTGGACGATGGTACTGATAGGCGAAAGCAATTTTGTTATATCATTTAGCATTTGTCCATAGAATTTGTTTTTCAGATAAAGCTATACTGATATAACTGATTCGGACTGAGTTCGGATATACAGGTATCCACGTGTGTTCGAGAAAATGTGTTGTCATATTCTACAGTATGAATATACAGGTTTAAAGACCTTTTTATGACCCTTGATAAAGTTTTAATATAAAACGAAACGTTGGGAGAAATACAATTGTGTCATTTCATTGCCTGCCCTCATTCTCGCTATATTTATTCAAATCTACTAGTAAGGGCGCTATACTTACCTAACTCTGGTTAGTAATTTGTCTAATTTGATATGTGTGAACCACTTTATTTGTACGTTTTTATTATTGTGTAAAAATATGCAGCTGTTGTAAAAGTATAGCATTTTAATATTCAGTAATAATATTTACATTATAAAGTTAAATGGTCTGATAACGTATTTTTTATCATTATAACCTTTAATAGGTATAGGAAAGAAAGAAGAAACTAAAAGTCTTCCTCCACAAAATTTAATAGAATATGGAAATTCTTTAGGGGTCTCTACAAGTTTCGAACGTAGAAACGTTCATCATCAGGAGGAAAATTTATATAATGTTGATGGTTTTAGCAGAAGAGAAAATGGTAAAACCCTTAATGGAGCTTTTATGGCATTAAAAATTTAAAATGTAGAAGTGACATATTATATAAAAAAAAGTTGAGGAGAGTTAAAATATGCAGAGCATGTGACAAAGGAAAACCAAACAACCAAATGATGAGGAAGAAGAAAAAGGCCTTCTAAAGAGAAAGTATTGAAGATTTTTTAATTATTTGTATAAAAATATTTGTAGAATTATTGGTATGTCTGTAAGACAGTGTAAAGAAGAGAATAGTCATTGATAGAAGTCATGATGTCAAAAAATGTTTGAAGAGTGATTTTTGGAGTACTGAAGGGCAGTGGCGGCTCGTGCCATTTTAGTGAAGTAGGGCCAGGTAAACCCTTAGCGCCGCAGGCAAAAAAATGTTGGGTGCCACGCCCTTTTTGTTAATAGTTCTGGCTTTTGAAGTAGGAAAAATAAGCAAAAAGGCACCTAATTTAATTTATGAATTTACAATCATATCTTGAATAGGTATACCTAAACACGATAACAAGTTGAAACACACAAGCAATGTCAGTGGTTTCATCTGCTACAGCGATAAATGAAGAGTCCTTTATTTCTTTTATGACTTCATCATGATAGTCATGATACACATCTAACATACAGTCCAGAAGTTCAATTTGTATGGTTTTTGATGTTCCTTTAAATACTTTTGATTTTTCAATATGATCTTTAAGAGTTTTGTCTAATTCTGAGCTGAAACTTATTAATTCACGAAATATGCCCCTATTTTCCGACGTCTCTTTTTCGTCCTGACCTCTCAAAGCCAACTCAAATGCACCACAAAACCGAACTCAGTTTATAATTTGGTTTAATATGTATCTGTTTTTATCAATTTGTTCGTTTTTCTTCATTATTTCATTGCGATATGCAGAATTTAATTGAGTTTTAATGTTAATTTTACCAAGCATACTGAAATTAAATATATTGTTTAAATGTACCTTCGATTTTTCATGTGTCTTCATTTTGTCCCAGATATGGACCAAATCATCTGTACCTTTTTGGGACCAAGTTTGCTCCCCACCAAATAATACACACATAAAACAAAATAGTCTATTAGATTCATCACATCATCACAACCGCACACCCAAGTATTTTTTCCATAAATATTTCTATTAAATTAACGCAAACGCACTTTTTGTCCGCCCTGAATTTTTTCTATATTTAAATCTGGTAACGGTCGTCCTAATTCCTTAATTTCCAATTTCTGTTCTAAGGAAATGGTAGAAAATGGAGTTTCCTTTAAAAATCTAATAGTATTCATTACTTATGTATTTCTAAAATAAAAAGTTCGTTAACCCTACATTAAATCAGCCGCCGGCCAAACGAAAACAAATCGGGACGCGACGCGAACATCAGCTGTTTGTGAAACGTCTAACATCAAACGGTCAAACGAAGAGAGCCTGGCTACCCGTCGAGATTTTTGCCTGCTTGCATTCAAGGTCATTTTCAACGTTTTTTTATTGAGGTGATGGCGTTTCGTCACCTTCCGTGTGCCTCGTCGCGCTTGGCGCGGAAGCTACGTTACCGTTTTACGCATAATCGCTTCCTTTTAGATGGAAATTTGCACCCGACTGCGTTCCATTTTTAAATTATTTTGCTAATTGCTTTAAAAACGAGAATATTAATTTTAATAGGTTTTGGTAATTTGTAAAGGGCAGGACGCTAGACAGGAGGGCAGGTAGTGCCATGGCACTGTGGCTCTACCCCACGAGCCGCCACTGCTGAAGGGGGAACTGGTACTACCAAAAATCACTCTTCAAAAAAAAAAACATTTTTGACATCATGACTTCTATCAATGACTATTCTCATCTTTACACTGTCTTACAGACATACCAATAATTCTACAAATATTTTTATATAAATAATTAAAAAATTCTCGACCCCTTCTCTTTAGAAGGATTTTTTCTTCTTCCTTCTCATTTGGTTGTGTAGAATTCCTTTGTCACCTGCTCTGCATTTTTTAACTCTCCTCAACTTTTTTATATATGTCACTTCTACATTTCAAATTTGTAATGCCATAAAAGCTCCTTTAAGGTTTTTACCATTTTCTCTTCGGCTAATACCATCACCACTATATAAATTGTATGATTAATACTAATTTGATTTGACCAATTGTATTTTAATTAGTTATTTTATACAGTGTGTCCGCGGATGGGGTCCCCAAGGGGGAAAAAGTCTTTATTATTCATTTTACGACCAAAAGTAATTCTTTATAAAAAGTTCTGCTTGTTGAGACAATGAATTTACGTTAAAAAAAATGTTTTATCAAATGTACAGGGTGTTAATAAATTAGAATAATATGAAAATACTTCTAGAGAGAAGTACTATTGTTTATTATTTTAGACAAAATGTTTATGAAACAAAGTTGTTTATAATCCAAAATAATGCCTAAATACAAAATTTGAAATTCGAATTCTAATTTTTGTTTTTTATTTTTTTATAATAGAATTTATGAACATTCAAAATGAAAACCTTAGAGTGCTGACCTATTTATTTAATTTATTTCTAATTTGGAGAAATGTGCGCAGGTTGGAGGAGAATATGTAGAATAATAACTTTTTCCACAATTCTGCATTTTGAATGTTAAATTCTATATACAACTTTATTTCATAAACATTTTGTCTAAAATAATAAATAATGGTACTTCTCTCTTGAAGCATTTTCATATTTTCCTAATTTATTAATACCCTGTACATCTGATCTAACACTTTTTTATTGTGCATTAATTTTCTCAACAAGCAGAACTTTTTATAAAGAATGACTTTTGGTCGTAAAATGAATAATAAAGATTTTTTCCCTCTTGGGGACCCCATCCGCGGACACACTGTATAAAAACTAAGCTTAACAAATAAAAATCACGTCCTCACAAATTTCATGCAGGCCTGTGTTATTAGAGAATAAAATATGAAAGCAGGACGATTTTTCTTCTTTATATCATTTTTACAAAAAATTGTATAAGCATCACGAACAGTAAGGATTTACTGATCTCCGGAAATATTGACAAATCGACCTTACAGTTCTTCATACTTAATATACTATTTATTTTTTAGGTACAGCGATTACAGATCAATTTGGAAGTGTGACTGAATATCTTACAGGTCTTGGAGAAAAGCATGCAGGACAAGGTAGGCGAGACGTAGAACAGGCAAGAATTAATTTATTGTTACAGAGGCAGGTTCTTAAACTTAGTTAACAATAATGAACAATTCAGTATATTTAGTGGGCCGTATAATAATTTAAAAAATAATATGTTTAGTTTATCTTAGTAAAAATGAATATTTTTTAAATTTAGATTTTGATATAATGCGATATCACATTTGTACTCGGGAGGCTATGTGCCGTCAGCTCGATTTGTGGATATTTAGTAAAAACAATTAAGTTTAACATAATTTTGAGGTAAGTGTTGATTTATGAATGTATTATCTTACTTTCACTACACAAAGTATTAATTATTTAGTGTTTCTTTGTAAATACATTTTTTTTAAATTTTAATTGTCATAGGTAATTTGTATTTTGATGGACATAGTGTTCTATACCTGTAAAAAATTATAGGCCATAATAATGTGTAAAAGGGAAAGTAATAATAGACAAAATAAAAACTTATTGCCGCCTAAATGCCGATAGTCAGCTGGCGTTTAACATTATGTGTAATCCCCACCTACTATAATCTAGATCTAATTAGAGGCATATAACACCAAGTGATTATATAGTATTCTATGCCGTTAAATGTGTTGCTAAAGATATTACTAAAGATCCGAGGCATACAGATATTATTACCTTGGTGTCTTAGGCCTCTGAATAAAAATGCACATAGTGTTAAAAGTCTACCCTGTTTCTCAGCTACCTTAACTAATTGGCCTTGGTGTTGTATACCCCACAAAATAGTTTAATTTTCTGAACAAAACTACATAGTTATCTAATTTTTGTAAAAATTGGACATAGTGTCGTATACCTCCCGAGTACAGGGATATATATAATAAATCAAAGCCTTCTTGCCTTTTTTTTGAAATATTAATGCAACCATCCTCTATTATTTGTGTTGAAAATAATTTAAATTTACAGAACAAGAATTTAAAGAAATGTTGTATTGATTATAGCTTTGTAGAAGACATAATGGTGTGGTAGTTGTACCTTCTTGCCTACAAATACCGTATTAAAACGTCAGTTTGTTCTCGTGGGGCTCATTTTTATATTATATTTATCATATCACCTGTTTAAAAAAGATATTGACTTGCAGTTTTCACAGATATTCTTCTTATTTATTCTTTTGGTTTGGCTTAACTGAAAAAATATATACCGTTGCATTTAAAATATTTGAGAAAAATAAAGAAATTGTTGATTCTGCTAAATAGCGCCCTCTAGCTATCGCAATGGAATTCAAAACGACTTCCTTCTTTATTAAATTGATAAAACAAAAGAAACTCTATTTAGTAAGTTTAAATTTGTCAAATTCGGATTAGCCAAACCAAAGTTTTGAATATTTTTGCATAGCAATATTTGGCCCCTCCTACCCACCCATAAAACAATCAAGTAGAGCAAAACTTCATAAACGAAAGTTATCCAGAATTTTTATTAGATTGAAAAATACCACCTTTGATCCATGTTTACTATAAGGATTTTTGAAAAAGTCCAGCTTTTAGTTTGGCCTCCTAGCGGCCAATCTATAGAAACTTATAAATAATTTCTATTAATTTATCGTAGTCACTTTTGTAATAAATATTGTTTTTCGCAAGTCTACGGTAAACGGTTTCTGAGATATAGCCGGTCACCATTTATACCACCTTCATACCACCCGGTATGTTTAATTAATTATGGATCAACTGCTTATAATGTAAGCTACTGTTGCAAATAAGATATTGAAGTACTTTATATTTGTTTTTAGTTAAGGAGCTTGCGAATGTAATATTGGACAACCTACAAGAAAAGTTTAGCGGTATCGAAAATTTACCTCAAGAATTAGGTAGGTTTATTGGTTTATATTTTAATTTATAGTTTATGAATTAATAAATTTAATTATTCTCTCTAAATTAAGTGACGAAAGTGCCACTTTACCTACAGTGTTACCAGTAAAGTCCGCATCATATGGGATTTTTTTTATAAATAACTTTTTTCGAAATTTGACTTTGGCATCAAGTTCTGCTTCGATCGAGATAAAAATTAAGCAAAAAAATAGTAGTCACGTGATTCGCATTATCTGTCAAATTTTAATTTTTTCCAAAAAATAATTCAAAAGTGGGGTTATTTCTAAAAATATCGAAAAAAGTTATTAGAAAAAGTTATTTTAAATGCAGTTTCTAGCTCACATGCAAAATTTCATCTGCATAAAATAATTTTGACTTTTTACCCACTACTAAAATTTATTTTCCACTTAATGAACACTTTACTGATGACACTGTGTTCGTTTATGTCTTAATATTAAGGTGTATTACTTTCAGACACAAACTACATTTTCAAAAATACTTATTTTATGAAGTTACCTTATACAGGGTCAAAAACAAATAAACTTTACATCACATGCGACCAAATTTTAATAGCCCATGCAATTTTGATTTTGTAGAAAAACACACATTTAATATGGCGCTACGTTAAAAAAAATTTATCTGAAATAAAGCATTGTCAAAACTAACTGTAGGTTGCGTTGAGTCTTATTTTGCAAAAGTGGTGCAAATTGCAAAATATGGGTAAAAAATCAAAAGTATCTTATTCAGCTGAAATTTTGCATGTGGGCTAGAAACTGCATTTAAAAAAACGTGTCTAACAACTTTTTCGATACATTCAGAAAAAACCCCACTTTTGAATTATTTTTTGGAAAAAATTAAAATTTTACAGATAATGCGAATCACGTGACTACTATTTTTTCGCTTAATTTTTATCTCGATCGAAGCAGAACTTTAAAACCATTCCATGCATGTTTCCCTTATCTTCCATCTTACATTTTCAAATTCTGTATCTTTTATCAAGCTCCTAATATGCGACCCTACAGATTCCCTCCTTTAATTTTGCCTCTGACAGAGCCGGAAATGTTTTACACAAATATTTAAATCAATTTTCTTCCTTGTTTAATGCCTTAATAAATTGTTTCATAAGTCCCAGTTTTATGTGAAGTGGTGGAAGTAAAACTTTTTGAGGATCAATAAGACCTTCGCGAAATATATTTTTGGTTCTAGGTGGTAAAGTCTCTCTTTGTGCCCAGTCTCTTTTTATCCAATACTGTTCTCGATTCCGGCTATCCCATTCACACAGAAAACATGGAAATTTAGTAAATCCAGACTGCTGGCCTAAGAGAAGGCCTAAAATTTTTAGATATCCACACACTTCTCAGTTGTCATTTTCATATTCTATTCTTAAAAATAATTCCTCTAAATTCTTATAGTTTTCCTTTAAATAAACTGAATGGCCGACCGGAACAGAGGCAAAAACATTGCCATTATGTAAAAGAACAGCTTTAAGGCTCCTTTTTGAAGAATCGATGAAAAGTCTCCAGTAAGAAGGTGTGTAGCACCACAGAAAATATTTTCTCCACTACCGTTACTGAATGCAATAATTCCAAAATCATTTTTGATAATAGAATGTAAAAATTCTCGCTCTTGAGTTGGAATATTTATTCTGAAACACTTGCTTCTTATGCGTTTTGCGTGTATTTTTATTCCATAACAAGATACGGAATGAATATTCTGTAATTGATAGAAACGACATAGGTTGCCATGAATTTCGAAACTGTCAGTGTCAGATAAAAATGGCCGCGTTGTAATAATTATTTTCAGACAAATTTTAGTGCAAGACAAAAAATGAGTGAAAAATCGGATGAATCAGATATGGAACTGGATGGTCGCGGAGAAAATATAGTCTGCTACTCGGTTAAAATGAAAATTCGATACTCGTGGTTCTTCCACTCGGATCGAATTTTCATTCCAACCTCGTTACAGAATCTACTATTTTTGGTTAATACCTAGAATTTGAAGTACTACATTCATTTTAAAATGTATTAAAACGCCTATTATAAGATTTTTTTAATATTTTTTCGTTTTTTTTTTTGTGGGTAATAGAGACCAATTGTATTTTAATTAGTTATTTTATATAAAAACTAAGCTTAACAAATAAAAATCACGTCCTCACAAATTTCATTCAGGCATGTGTTATTAGAGAATGAAATATGAAAGCAGGACGATTATTCTTCTTCATATCATTTTTACAAAAAATTGTATAAGCATCACAAACGGTAAGGATTTACTGATCTCCGGAAATATTAATAAATCGACCTTACAGTTCTTAATACTTAATATACCATTTATTTTTTAGGTACAGCGATTACAGATCAATTGGGAAGTGTAACTGAATTTCTTACAGGTCTTGGAGAAAAGCATGCAGGACAAGGTAGGTGAGACGTAGAACAGGCCAGGATTAATTTATTGTTACAGACGCAGGTTCTTAAACTTAGTTAACAATAATGAACAATTCGGCATATTTAGTGGGCCGTATAATAATTTAAAAAATAATAAGTTTAGTTTATCTTAGTAAAAATGAATATTTTTTTAAATTTAGATTTTGATATAATCCGATATCAGATCTGTACTCGGGAGGCATACGACACTATGTGCCATCAGCTCGATGTGTGGATATTTAGTATGAATGTATTATCTTACTTTCACTACACAAAGTATTAATTATTTAGTGTTTCTTTGTAAATAATTTTTTTTTAAATTTTAATTGTCATAATTTGTATTTTGATGGACATACCCAGACAGCACAAAGACATCTTAAAGATATCCAAAAGATGTCAACAATAGACATTCATGACGTCTTATGGACGTTTCTTAACGCCATCAAGACATCTTATGGATATCTTAAAAAGGTCGTATGTTACAAAACCCAACGTCTATACCACATCTTATGGACGGCTTACAGATATCTTATGGACACCTTATAGATGTCTCATGTATACCTTATAGATGTCTTATGAATACCTTATACATGTCTTATGGACACCTTAGATACATTTTATAGGCCTAACCGCAGAGCCCTAAAACATTTTGTTTTGTTTGTTAAACATGAAACATAATATTGCATAATAATTGGTTTTATTAAACGTATTACATAATTAAAACTTTTTTAATAATGAATTTCGCCTATCTGTGGCTCTTCTTAGCCACGTCGCGATGGCATCCTCGGCATCTTTTCTACTGTTTTGAAGCCATGTTTTGTCAGCAGATTTATTGACACTGCATCCACTGATTATAGACCAATTTTAATTATTCGAAAACTAAAAACAAACACCACACCACAGAAAAATATTGTCGGACTACGATTTGTAGACGACTGGGTTGTGTAGCTTAGATAGTTTAAAATAGAGCTTTATAAAAATAATTATTTAATTTGTCTTAACGGGTTTAAGGATGCTCTCTAGTTCTTCACTGAAACACCAAGGGATTTTTAACAATTTTATTAAATGGCAAGAAAAGCAAAAGCAATGATAATAATTGTGATAAATAAAAAAATACAATCTTAAAACTAGTAAAATAACCAAAATAACAGATGTTTACAAAATGGTAATTTAGAAAGTTATTTTAAAGTTGAGTCGCCCTCTTAAGACTCACTTCAGGAACGATAGATTAATCCAAGTAAGTCAGAAGAAACAACTATAACTTTATAATAACTCAAATCAAAAGGAAATTAAACAATTAAAACAGTTACATGTTATAAACCAATAGATAAAGAACACTTACGCAATGGGAGCAAAGTAGGTCGTCTCTGGAGCAGTGGGTTCCATAACTTGAATTTAACTTTTAGACAATTATTATTTCAACTGACAAACGGGCAGAGTTTTCCCTTACATTTAAATAGATTAATTACTTTGAACCGGCAAACGGGCAGAGGTTCCCCTTACACTTGAACTTGAACATTTTCAACTCTCTGTCGTAAGTGCTCTTTTGTGTTTTTATATTGTTTTGCAACCCCTACCAATTGGAAGAAGGGATTCCTTTTTTCGTCTGTCTTCCCACACTCTAAAAAGAGGGGATTGGAATCCTTTATCCCAACCAATTACAAAATAGTTATTTTCTATAAACATTTCAATTCTGACCCCTACTACTAAACTCAAATGTCACCGTCTCTCTTCACTATTTACTGCAAATGTCACTGTCTCTCTTCTACACACTAGTTTTTCTTTATCACACCTTTTTTGCGATAAGCTACGCAACCTTAAGAGTCTTTACACCGCTGTTACGTTACAACTATTTCTCTAGCCTTAAGGGTGCCAATTCCATATCCGACAATACCCCCTCCTCCAGGGTCGACTTCCACGGCGACCAACCTGTAACCACCCAAATAACTTGTGGTTCTTTTGCGAAGGATGGACGATTTGTAGGGTAGGATTGAAGGAATTGCCCTTACTGATTTTAGGGAGTGGCTTCTACCAAAACGGCTGCTGTTTTTCACAAAGTGATGATATGTAACGTGAGGACTGTTAGCATAGTTGACAACTTTGGTGATTTGGATAGCTTTCAGGTGGTGTAGTGTGTAGTTCTCCAGGTTGTTGTCGATACATGAAACAAATAGTGCAGTATGAGTTACATTTTAACAAAATTGGGTGTTAGTAGGAGTCTCCATTTTAAAATAAAGGTCGACAAATTGAAAATGTTTTCTTGGGTTACAAAACAAACGTTTCATTTACAAATTATTTCCAATAATTATTACAATGATATATAATAAAAATAACAATATGACCTTATTAACACATTTACATTAAGGTCTTGACTTACTGAAGTAAGTACGTAATACAATTTTACTGCTAGAACTTTTAAAATGTAATACATGTATATGTATATTATACCTCTATACATGTATTCCTTACACATAGAATAGTTACACAGTAAATAGTTACACATTGAATAGTTACACATTGAATAGTTACACATTGAATAGTTATACATTGAATAGTTACACATTGAATAGTTATACATTGAATAGTTACACATTGAATAGATACACGTTGAATAGTTAAAAGTAGAATTATTATGTACACGTTTGTAATACTTAAGCCTGGCCAGGGCCATATACAAACTGTTGGTATACCAAATAACGATGATAAAAAAATTATAATATTAATTGATGATAGTAACGGGTGATCACCTTAGACTGTACTGTCATTTTTTCGGTATTTCTGTAAATTTAATAAAACTTTGACAGTTTGTCCTGCAGGGAGAGACAATATTCCCTGTTTTCCGGATAATTCTAACATTTCGATCTTGTTAGTATTTCTAGTACGTTCATTACTTGTCTCTGCTAGCATTATTTTCATTACGTTTATTTCTGCCATTACGCGTAGAATTCTTTTTTACATCTCTTTCATTACGCGTAGAATTATTTTTTACATTCATTTATTGTACAATATAATTCTCAATATCGCAAGTAATAATAAAATTATGCATATCATTAATGCAACCAAATATAACCATCACGTGGAACTCCACAAAAAAAATATCATCACGTGGAACTCTCAAAAAAAATTTTTATTCATATCACATGGAACTCTAAAAAAATTATCATCACGTGACCTAACCTCGTGCGCTATAACAACTTGCGATCTAACCGGTTTAACATAGGGGAAAGTATCCTATTAAATTTAATCTTCATAGTAAATAAATTATGATAATAGACAAAACGATATTCCAAAATATTAGTAACGTATTGTTATGTACGTAAAAAAAAATGTCCTGACGTAGTTTACAAATTCATTAATTTTTTCTTTATTACTTGTAATTTATTAGAAATTTACAAATTAAGATGTGGGACAGATAATGACCAATTAGCGTTAAGACATTTATTTAAGTCTGTAAATACTGGCTGTGAAATAAAATCTTTTTTTTTTTTTTTTTTTAATGTCACCCAAAAATGATTCTAACTTTTACCACGTAGCGGGTAATATAGCTGTTGACTTTAACGGGGTTATTGTGTGTTATGTAAATATTATTTTTTGTACTAAGTTGACCATTACAAGGAACCTTTACTTCAATTGCACCAGGTTGTGATAAAATATTGTCTGGTACATTTTGTACGTTCGAAGAACAAATAATGTTTGTTGGGTGATTTTGGGTGTGTAATGACATATGTGTCCTCCTGAACTTCAAATAGTACTGTTAAATTTGAATGATTATATTGGAACATGATGATACCTGCCTGAAGCTATAAGTTCGTGTTTTTTAAAACACTGACAAAAGTTCAAACTTTAAAAAAAAAAATTTCGTAAACTTGATTTGCTAAATAACCAATCTCTTGTGACTCAGTTGTAATAAAATTCTGTAAATTGTGTACTTTAGAAATTCGAATTTTCTGGACTAGTGATATTTTATAATTTTGAACAAAATTAGTATAATCAGACTGCATGGTTTCGTATATTTTAAAAAATATTGTGTCTTAAATTAACGTCGTCATGTGTTAGACTTTCAAACTGACGCTTTGTCACAAGACCTTTCTTTGTGTATTACCTACCCTGTATCTTTCCTTGTGAACGGCTGGTTCAAAATTTGTCAGATTCGGTTCCATAGTCTGTATTTCTTGGGTAAACACCAACATTAATTCGTCTAATTTATGGTAAACTTCACAATTTCGGGTTGAACATTGAGAGATGTTGATAGGCAGAGAAACTGAACTCTGCATAGTGTATTAATGACTTGTTACTTCAAAATGAGTGGTATCGATGCTTCATATGTTGTCACTTCTGGTAGTTTTCTTAAGTATGCCATATGTGGAGCTTGTAGTAGTAGGAAATACCTCAAAATAATTGTTAAAAAAAAAAATTTAGTTTATTGCATGTGCACTTGATGAAAGTTTCTAACTTATGGTGTACATTAGTAAGTTATGTACTAAGTTAGTATGGAGAATTAATTTGTTATTAGTTTTGTTATTACATTTTTTGTAGTGAGTTAGGCTTTCTGAAATCGTACTTTTTGAAAATATGTTAAATTTGAAAATATAGAAAAAGATCCCCCAAAATTAATTTTGTGTATTTGCAGTACTTCTTGTTGACTTGTTATTACTATATTGAATTGACAAAAAACATGTATGAAGTCATGAACTTCTCGACCAAAATTATATTACGGTGTCCTGGTGTAAATACTAACTGAGGATATTTTTTGCGTATTTTTAACAAAGTGTATGAGAGTGCCCACAGTTTTTGGCATAATTGTCCCAAATTTAGACTTGAGGCCACATATAATATTGATCGGCTTTAATGTGTGTTAAAACACTGGGTATTAGAATATTTTTACAATCTTTGTATGGTATTTCTAGCTTTCGCTCTATTAGTATTAAATCATTTTCAAAAATAAATTTATGCAGATCGTCCTTATCTGAGAGTCCTAAAACTTTTGGTTTTATTTGGCAAAAATAGAAATCCATCCATGATCGGAATTTTGTAGCTTCCACCTGTACATTGACAACGGAAAACGTCAATCTAAAAACAAATATACCATAAATGAAAGTTCGTAATAAGCATAATCTTTGAGATAGCGTTTCTTATTCTTTCCTTGTCCCGTTTAATTAACCTTTTATCTCTGAATATTGAGATATGAAATTCTGCTGACATTAATAATATTTATCTTTAATGATTCTGGCCGAAAGGCTTAACAATTAACAATTTCAGTCTTAGTCTCGGTGGCGTGACACAATTAGCTTATGCAGGTGTGAGCAAAAAAATTTAATTATGTAATTTTTAATTATTTTTTCTTTTAGTTGAAATTAATTAAAAATTGAATATCTGATTTTACATAATTATTACCGTTTCATAAGACTATGTGTGCCTGAAAGTGTTTTTTGTTCCAGAACATTGTTTAGACCTAAATTTTGAGAAATTCATTCTGCTGCAGGGCCTCCGGGGCGATGTTTTATTCACAATCGTGCCGGCGGCCCTTCAACTGTAAGTTTTTCCTATTTTTAACATCACCTGATTCTCTGTTTCCTCGGATTCTGTACGTGCACGTAACTCTGCAGGTAAGTTTTTTGTTTAAATTTTTTAAAATGATTTTTATTTGTTAATGTACACTTGTTTAATACTTTTCCTTGTACAGCAGATTTATTTATTAAGAAATATTTAACTGTTTATTTACGTGATCAACAACCCGATAATCGTTGTAGGGTAAAATTTTACTTGACATGTACTACGTCTGTTTAAGCATTTTTCGCTGTTCCCTCGCGAATAACATAATTTACTTGAGATTGTTTTTTAAACTATTTATTATGGACCTGACCATTTTAGAACAAGTTTTTCCACTTGGTAATCGCAAATCCTATGTTTTGCATCGTAACGTATTTTTTCTTTGTTTTGTCTTATTTACTGTATCATAGTTTAGTATAACGCCTTTTCCCTAAATTCATAAATTCTATCACTGTAGAATTTGTATATAACATTTGTCATTTATGAAGCTTCTGACTTACGAATTCCTCAATCGTTCTTTCTTCGTACGTCCTCCGTACGTCCACCGCGGGTAAAACTGGACCTCCTCGTCCGAAAACTAACATAAAAGGGGAGTTTTTTGTGGTACTTTGTAACGATTTATTATAAGCAAAAATTAGTACGTGGGGTCAATATAAAGACCAAGCGGTACGAGCTGTATCTGTATACAAGCTTAGTATGTTAGCAATGGTTTAATCTGTCTGTAAAACCGTTGCACTGGGGATAATAACTAGTGGTAAATAAGGGGTTAATACCCATTGTTAATAAAAGTTCAGTAATAAATTCGGATTGAAAAACTTTTCCGAGATTAGCTATAAAAGAATTTTTTGAAAAACTGTGTCTGGTAATTATACTTTCTAGAATGAATTTTACAATTGATTCTGTTTTTCTATTACGAAGTGCCTTAGTTTTGGCCCACCTCGTAGCATAGTGCGTAACAACTATAATCATGGTTTTATTATCGACTGCTTTAGAAATAGGACCTAACAGATCCATGCCAATTTTCCAATGGCACACCTACTTTTATAGGCTGTAAAAATCTAGCGGGTTTATCATTTGAACCTTTTCGGAGCTGACATTCAGCACACCCTTTTACATATTTTTCTATATTTTTTATATACATATCGTACAATAATAGTATTAGAAAAAGTTTGACTCGGGCTTTGAGAGTGTTCTTGAAATATATGCAATAGGGTGGTCGTTACCTATGTCGTTTTTTGTAAAAAAAATTGTACCTAAACCTTGGGTAGAAGTGTCTATACGTAATTCACAATCTTTTTTAGAATTGTAATGCGCTAAAACTGGTGGTAAAATTAATTTATTTATTAAGGTGTTAAAAGCTATGGTTGTCTCCTCATTCCATTTAAACTGTACTTTTTTACTGGTAAGTTTGTGTAAAGGATTAGCTATTCTGGCTAAAATTTGAAATGAATTTTCTAGAAAAATTGCATAAACCTAAAAAGCTTTGTAATTTATTTAGAGTTTTTGGCAATGGAAAGTTTTTTATGGCTAAAAATTAATTTGGGTCTGGTAGAATGCCTTGATTATTTATTATCTGACATAACATTTTGACTTCAGTTTCTGCAAAAATAACATTTACTGGGAATAAGTATTAAAACTTTGCTTTTTATAATCTGGAAAAACATTTGTTAGTCTTTTAAAGTGTTCTTCAAAGCTATCAGGAAAACTGTAATATCACCTAAATATATTAATATTTCTTTTCATTACATTAAATTCGTATAAACCGTCTGTCGTGACGAACGCTGTTTTTTCTTTTAAATTTTCTTCTAACCCAACCTTATTGGATATTGGCAATTTGCTAAAACATATCGAGAATAGAAAAATATTTTGCGCCTTTAAATAACATAACATATCAATTTTTTTTTTTTTTTATATTAAACTCCGCTTAATTTTCTAAAATTGCAACAAAATCTTTGCGTTTCGTATGGCTTTGTAACTATTACAACCGGACTGGACAAAGGGCTTTGACTGTGTCTTATAATGCCATGTTCTAACATTTTTTTAACTTGATTATTTAATATGTCGCGTTTGCGCTACCCTGTATGGTTTGTTTTTAATTGGGTCTGCATCCCCTGTATTTATTTCAAGTTTCGTTAACTTTGTATAACACGTTAAAGAAATGGGTTTCTTTTTGTGTAGTGTGAAAACGTTCCTATAAGTCGATAAAAGTTGTTCTAAACGAATCTTTTGTTCTTGCGATAGTGCTGACAAAATTTTAAATGCAATATTATTATCTAAATGAGAACAATTTCTTATCTCATCCGTAGTATACAGAAAAGTGTTTATATTAACCTTATTTATTAATTGCAACTTAAGCTTCGAATATTTGCATGATGTTATTTTAATGAATAGTTTATCTTTTATTATATGTAATGACTAATAATGAAACCTTCATTGTGCTCAAATGAATAGCACTCTAAAATATTTTTTAGTGAGTCTGGCAAGTTTATAATCTTTAAAGGAATTTCTTTTATTTCATTGAAAATATTTAAAATTATATCTGTTTTTAAGCAAATTTTATAAAAATTTTGATAAATGTCATAGTCTTCCCTAAGTGAACCAAAAAAAATTGTTGAGAATAATCCATATCGAAAGGTATTGTTACTGCTAAATGTGTAATATTTTATATACGCTCTGAAAAAATCAATTATAACACCTTGTTTCATCAAAAAAATTTACGCCTAATAATATAGGTTTTGTTAAACTTTCAATTATAAGGGTATTTACTGATATTGTGACATTTTGAAAAGTAAATATTAGTTTTTTTTTTGTTCTTTTATCTCGATTTTATGGTCACCTGCGGTAACCAAATGACGTGAGCCAAAAGGTAATGGTTTATAATCTGTTGAACAAACCCATAAATTGAGATTGAGAACCACTGTTATCATGTGTATCATCACAAATTGCTAACAGTTGATTATTATTTTTAGGTTTTGTTGGACTTTTTTGTTTTCGACTTCGGCATGTTCTAAATAAATGTCCGATTTTTCCACAATTAAAACAAATTTGACGTACATCGTGAGTACGAGTTTCGAAAAAAATGTGGATTATTTCGTTTATAAAATTTATTATGATAAGTCTGGTCGGTAGGGAATCAATGATTAAACTTATTTTTTGGAAAGTTACCATAATTTCTAAACTGAAAATTATTCATTATTCATTATTCATATTATAAATTTTTTAAATTGCGTTTTACCTTTAAAGTTTTGTATTTCAGGTTTAAAATTATTTTGCCTAGCCACTGGCTTAAAAGATGTCGATGGTTGTTCTGATATAGTTAAACTTGAGAGACTTGGTTTTATAAATTTGTAATTCTTTGAATTTCACTTAACTTATTTATTTAATTTTTGTAATGAGTTTACACTATCATCACAAAGAAAAAAAAAATTTGTTATAAAATTAGAATGTAAGTCACTCACACACTCGAAATATTCTAAAATATTTTCAAAAGGCTTGTTCTGTTTATATTCAGCACCTAAATTTTGTATTCTGTAAAAATAACTTTTTATATCCTTATTTAATCGTTGTTTCGCAGACAATAATCTAATTTTATAATCGCGTTTTGGTATTCTTGAACCAAATTCGTTGCAAAAATAATTTTTTATATCATTCCATTTTTTATTTTGATTTTCTGCTGCCGCTATATACGTTTTGTACCACTGATGTGCAGTATTTAATAGAAAATTTTCAAAATAAATAATTTTATGCTTATTTCCCCAGCTATTTATTTTTAAATAAAGAATTTTATGCTTTTCACCGCTACTGTATTTCGTTACATAAAGACTTTTGTGCTTGTCACCCCCATTTTTTCTCGTTGTTGCATAAAAAATTTTATGCTTGACACCCCAACTGTTTCTTCTCGTTGCGCAACGTTTACATTTATTTAAAAAATCTCGTGCTTCTTTTTCCGACGGATCGAATAATTTCGGTGATATAAATTTGGGTGTCGCAGGATCCGCGTTTTCGTTTTGCACGTTTGCTACCGTAGTGTCCATTATTATTTTTTCAGAATTTATTGATAATTAAAAATCTTCGAAAGCACTTAAGTTTGCTACTACAGTTTCAGTAGATGTATCACCTTCTTTGAGAAACTATGGTGAATCAGATGCCAGGGGAGTTGATTCAAGTGTAATTTATTTATTAAATCTGGCTCTGGTTCAACTGCAGTACTTCGATTTTTTGGGTCAAATTTATTTATTGGGGAGACTGACTCGACAATACTTAAACTATTTTTTAAAGTTGTTAATTTTAAAACCTCGCCACGTTATTTTACTTGCCGTCTTGTTTGTATATTTGAAACGATTTTTGAGTTTTTTACTTTTCTTTGCTTTTTCAAAATCTTGCTAAATTTAAATGACAACAATAATTTTTTGATAATTTTCACTGAAAAACATAGAGCACCAAAATTTATAAAAAATAAAAAAATTAAAACGAAATCACTATAGAAGAGTATTTTTTTAAAGAAAAAAAAATACACTCGTATAGGAAACACGCACCTCCACCAAATGTCGGACTACGATTTGTAGACGACTGGGTTGTGTAGCTTAGATAGTTTAAAATAGAGCTTTATAAAAATAATTATTTAATTTGTCTTAACGGGTTTAAGGATGCTCTCTAGTTCTTCACTGAAACACCAAGGGATTTTTAAAAATTTTATTAAATGGCAAGAAAAGCAAAAGCAATGATAATAATTGTGATAAATAAAAAAATACAATCTTAAAACTAGTAAAATAACCAAAATAATAGATGTTTACAAAATGGTAATTTAGAAAGTTATTTTAAAGTTGAGTCGCCCTCTTAAGACTCACTTCAGGAACGATAGATTAATCCAAGTAAGTCAGAAGAAACAACTATAACTTTATAATAACTCAAATCAAAAGGAAATTAAACAATTAAAACAGTTACATGTTATAAACCAATAGATAAAGAACACTTACGCAATGGGAGCAAATTAGGTCGTCTCTGGAGCAGTGGGTTCCATAACTTGAATTTAACTTTTAGACAATTATTATTTCAACTGACAAACGGGCAGAGTTTTCCCTTACATTTAAATAGATTAGTTACTTTGAACCGGCAAACGGGCAGAGGTTCCCCTTACACTTGAACTTGAACATTTTCAACTCTCTGTCGTAAGTGCTCTTTCGTGTTTTTATATTGTTTTGCAACCCCTACCAATTGGAAGAAGGGATTCATTTTTTCGTCTGTCTTCCCACACTCTAAAAAGAGGGGATTGGAATCCTTTATCCCAACCAATTACAAAATAGTTATTTTCTATAAACATTTCAATTCTGACCCCTACTACTAAACTCAAATGTCACCGTCTCTCTTCACTATTTACTGCAAATGTCACTGTCTCTCTTCTACACACTAGTTTTTCTTTATCACACCTTTTTTGCGATAAGCTACGCAACCTTAAGAGTCTTTACACCGCTGTTACGTTACAACTATTTCTCTAGCCTTAAGGGTGCCAATTCCATATCCGACAATATGTACCATACAAAACGTTTTTTAATCTACAATTTGTTTTCTTTTAACGGTTCACTAAGTAGAAAAAAAAAACTGCAAGTCATCATCAGCAAAACTATCAAAAATCAAGCCCATCGACAGTTGACAGTGTTGACCTTATTGCGTCAATTTCAAATGGCAAAGGGAAGCGCTTTGTTGCCAATCCTAAGTTGTTCGCGATGTTGCCAAATTTACCGATTCTAAAATTTAACTCTATTGTTTGTCGTTTACAAAAAAAAAACTATTCAAGAAAACGTCCGAATTGGTAACAATCATTTAAATTCGATTAGACAAGTATACAAAAAAATAATAAAAGTTCTGAGAACGGCGACGGTCGGGTTTGTTCGGGCTGACGATCCGAGATGGCGGCAACCCAAAGTGTCCATTTAAAAAATATATAAGCTAGAGAAAGACAGGGATACTACAAAGACAGAAGAGAGACAAATCTGTTTCTGTGCTATAACCTAAAAAAACACGAACGTCATATTTACGATATTTTAGCGACATCTTATGGACGTCATCTTACAACATCTTATGTATGTCTTAAAAAAGACGTCTTTAAGATGTCTTTTGTAGGTCTGCAGGTGTTCAGACATAATTAAGACCTAAAATCGACGTCTTTAAGACATTGTGTGCTGTCTGGGTAGTGTTCTATACCTGTAAAAAATTATAAACCATAATACTGTACTCAGGGGGCATACGACACTATGTCCAATTTTTACAAAAAATTAATATATTAAATGTGTTGCTAAAGATATTACTAAAGATCCGAGGCATACAGATATTATTACCTTGGTGTCTTAGGCCTTCAAATAATGCACACAGTGTTAAAAGTCTACCCTGTTTCTCAGCTACCTTAACTAATTGGACTTGGTGTTGTATGCCCCACAAAACAGTTTAGTTTTCTGAATAAAACTACATAGTTACCTAATTTTTGTAAAAATTGGAAATAGTGTCGTATACCTCCCGAGTACAAAGATATAAATAAAAAAAATTTTTGGAATATTAATGCAACCATCCTCTATTATTTGTGTTGAAAATAATTTAAATTGACAGAACAAGAATTTAAAGAAAT
Source organism: Polydrusus pterygomalis (assembly GCA_963969555.1). Lineage (NCBI taxonomy): Eukaryota > Metazoa > Arthropoda > Insecta > Coleoptera > Curculionidae > Polydrusus > Polydrusus pterygomalis. The sequence continues at coordinate 31,194,982 of OZ018375.1, forward strand.
GTTGTATTGATTATAGCTTTGTAGAAGACAGAATGGTGTGGTAGTTGTACCATCTTGCCTACAACTACCATATTAAAACGTCAGTTTGTTCTTGTGAGGCTCAAAAAAGATATTGAGTTGCGGTTTTCACAGATATTCTTCTTATTTATTATAGCCTACCCCCCCCCCCCCCATAGAGCAAAAATTCAAAAACGAAAGTCATCCAGAATTTTTATTAGATTGAAAAATTGCCACCTTTGATCCATGTTTCCTATAAGGATTTTTGAAAAAATCCAGCTTATACAGCTTATAGTTTAGCCCCCTAGCGGCCAATCTATAGAAACTTATAATGAAATTTCCAATAATTTATCGTTGTCACTTTTGTAATAAATTTTTTTTTCCGCAAGTCTACGGTAAACGGTTTCTGAGATATAGCCGGCCACCATTTATACCACCTTCATACCACCCGGTATGTTTAATTAATTATGGATCAACTGCTTATGACGTAACCTACAGTTGCAAATAATATATTGAAGTACTTTATATTTGTTTTTAGTTAAGGAGCTTGCGAATGTAATGTTGGACAACCTACAAGAAAAGTTTAGCGGTATCCAAAAGGTACCCCAAGAATTAGGTATGTTTATTGGTTTATATTTTAATTTATAGTTAATAAATTTAATTACTCTCTCTAAATTAAGTGACGAAAGTGCCACTTTACCTACAGTGTTACCAGTAAAGTCCGCATCATATGGGATTTTTTTTATAAATAACTTTTTTCGAAATTTGACTTTGGCATCAAGTTCTGCTTCGATCGAGATGAAAATTAAGCAAAAAAATAGTAGTCACGTGATTCGCATTATCTGTCAAATTTTAATTTTTCTCAAAAAATAATTCAAAAGTGGGGTTATTTCTGAAAATATCAAAAAAAGTTATAAGAAAAGTTTTTACGTGTCATTTTACCCTGTATAATGCGATGAGTTATACCTCAATTTTTTATATTATAAATTCTGAACGGTTGGCGATAAAATTTTGTATACACCACGTCAGTAAAGTGTCTTTATCGAACTCGCCTGTAATTCGCCTCGCTCGCTCATCTCATAATTTCAGCCTCGTCCATTAAAAAATCACTTTACTACCTTGGTACATAAATAACTATTATCTAAAAATTACTATTAGCATTTATTGGTTAAATATTTTTAATTTTAGCTTCCAATATTAGAGATGTCGCTGCCAAACTTAACCAAACGTTGAACGGTACTATAATGGGTACGTATGTAGATATGGCACAAAACAATTAAACGTTTAATTATTTTTTTAAAACTAATTAAGAGAAAATATTGTGGCATATCGGACAAGTGTGTAACTATTTTTTATATTGGAATACACAGAGATCCAAGTTTAATGGATACCCTGGGGCGGGTAGACCACGACATCCGTTTCGTCCTTGTTAGGACTCTACGGGCAGCCATAACCCAAGCAATTCCAAGAACGACGGAAAAATGTACTAAAAGCCTTCTTGCAAAATCAAGGCGGCCATCAATATACCGTAGCACCATCCCAGCGGAATTAACTCCAATTTAAAAGGTAGTTACACTGGTAATAATCGAAAGGTAGGCAACTAAATAAACCATGAAGTGCATCACCATCCAGTGTAGGGAACGCTTTTATGGATACCCTGGGGTGGGTAGACCACGACATCCGTTTCGTCCTTGTTAGGACTCTACGGGCAGCCATAACCCAAGCAATTCCAAGAACGACGGAAAAATGTACTAAAAGCCTTCTTGCAAAATCAAGGCGGCCATCAATATACCGTAGCACCATCCCAGCGGAATTAACTCCAATTTAAAAGGTAGTTACACTGGTAATAATCGAAAGGTAGGCAACTAAATAAACCATGAAGTGCATCACCATCCAGTGTAGGGAACGCTTTTATGGATACCCTGGGGTGGGTAGACCACGACATCCGTTTCGTCCTTGTTAGGACTCTACGGGCAGCCATAACCCAAGCAATTCCAAGAACGACGGAAAAATGTACTAAAAGCCTTCTTGCAAAATCAAGGCGGCCATCAATATACCGTAGCGCCATCCCAGCGGAATTAACTCCAATATAAAAGGTAGTTACACTGGTAATAATCGAAAGGTAGGCAACTAAATAAACCATGAAGTGCATCACAATCCAGTGTAGGGAACGCTTTTATGGATACCCTGGGGTGGGTAGACCACGACATCCGTTTCGTCCTTGTTAGGACTCTACGGGCAGCCATAACCCAAGCAATTCCAAGAACGACGGAAAAATGTACTAAAAGCCTTCTTGCAAAATCAAGGCGGCCATCAATATACCGTAGCGCCATACCAGCGGAATTAACTCCAATATAAAAGGTAGTTACACTGGTAATAATCGAAAGGTAGACAACTAAATAAACCATGAAGTGCATCACAATCCAGTGTAGGGAACGCTTTTTGCGTTTTCATCGAAAACATCTGCCATTTTGCAGACCAGGAAACAGATCAACGCCGGCTCCCACTAGAATTAAGTTTTGAGCCATAAAAATGTTTAGAAGATGCTATAGTGTCCGCGAAAATATTTCAGAATATATATCACTATAATATCATCTTCTAAATTTTGCGCGCATTCTGGTGGGTGCCAGTGTTGATCTGTTTTCTGATATGCAAAATGGCAAATGTTTTCGGTGAAAACGCGAATAGCGTTCCCTATACTAGATTGTGATGTACTCCGTGGTTAATTTAGTTATCTACCTTTCGATTATTACCAGTGTAACTACCTTTTATATTGGAGTTAATTCCGCTGGGATGGCGCTACGGTGTATTGATGGCCGCCTTGATTGTGGCTTTTAGTACATTTTTCCGTCGTTCTTGGAATTGCTTGGGTTATGGCTGCCCTTCAAGTCCTAACAAGGTCGAAACGGCCGTCGTGGTCTACCCGCCCCAGGGTATTTATTAAACTTGGATCCCTGTGTATTCCAATATAAAAAATAGTTACACACTTGTCCGATATGCCACCATATTTTTTTTTAATTATTTCGCGGACACTAGGTATATCATCTTCTAATTAAAACTAATAGTATATTACCAAGGTTTCGACAGCTACTATTATTGCCTGAGCGTAGAGTTTAAAGCACGAGGCGCGGAGCGACGGGGAATTTAAGACGCAATGGCTATAAGCCGTCTAAACCATGGTTAATAAATTTTTAACATTGAAAATGTTTATATTATCGCACGAGCATGTATAGTAGAGGTACACAATTCGAAATTATGCGGCGGACATTTATCCCTGACGTCACACCACAGTCTAACGATACCGAGTTAAAATTACTTGAGTCTAGCCGTCCGACCGCGATAGGAGGATCGAGCGAAAATCCACTAACGTAGACGAAGCAATGCGCGATTCTGAGTTGATGATTTGATATTCGATCGTTAGTTGATGAATCCTATATGTTCCATTTTTTTTGGTTTTGCTTATTGTTTGTTATTGTTTTGTTCATTATTATATTTGCGATCCGCAGAAACACGTAAAATACGTCCAACGTAAGTTTGATTTTTCTTTTTCCTACGACCACCTACGAGAATGATAATAACAGCACGGTTAACCATAAAATATTTCAACACGAGTGTGCAAATACAAAGCACACTACATTTAATTTAAACAGGTGTCAATTTGACAACAAAACTATTTATTAAAAATAACAAACTTTTGGGACCCGTGGAGCGAATTGGGGTGCTGGGTGTGGTAAAGCACACGAACGAATTATTAATTTTGAAAAACGAGTTTGTTTGGGTTTCCGATATACAGGGTGCTAAACCTTTTTTTGTTATTTTAATATTTCTTAAGAAGTTTAAGGATGAATTAATTTAAATTTTGCACAAATAATAGATTTACCACTGACTGTCTCCGAACGAACGTGACTATTATTTAAAATAATCTACAGAGTCCTCGTTTTTTGGGGTCATGACCCCTTTACGCCCCACAATATACTTAATACGACGTCAATGGCTAAGTTTAAGAACAAAATATGATTTATCAATTTATTTTTCAACTTTTACTTATCTTGAAGTTTTTCTCTATCTCTTACGGCCTAGAAGTTATTTTGAGAACAATTAAAAAATGTATTATTAATATTGGATTATTTTTATCATATTATGGACCCTGTGTCCAACAATACTTTTACCACTTGCAAATTATCTAATACTAACAATACATTATTTAATTTAATTGTTCTCAAAATCACTTCTAGGCCGTAAAAGATAGTGAAAAACTTTACGACAGGTAATGGTAAACGTTGAAGAATAAAATGATGAATTAGATTTTGTTCTTAAACTTAATCAGTGACGTCGTTTTAAGTAAATTGAGGGGGGGGGCATAAAGGGGTCATGATCACAAGAAAAGGAGGTACTTCTAGATTATTTCAAATATTAAAAACATCAGTTCGTCGATTCTGGTAAATCTATTATTTGTGCAAAATTTGAATTAATAATTTCTAAAAATTCTAAAGGAATAATAATAAAACCAAAAAAAAACTTTGGCACCCTGTATATCGGAAACCAATGTAAGAAATCGTTTTTGCTTTTGCTTAGTATGTACACAAAAAGTGTGTCTTTATAATTTTTGATTAGTTTAGCCCTTTTCGAGAAAATTTACTTATTAGGTTTTTATGTACGCCTATGGACAAATTTAAGTGCGAATCATTGCTAAAAAGAAAATACTTAGTTTCTAGCTAATTTTAAGAAATATTTTAGTTTTCATATGTTAAAATTATTAATAAAATAATTTAAAAAAGAAAATAATGTTCTTTTATTCTGGAAATCAAACGGTTCCCGAAAGGATTTCATAAGTTATTAAATTTATTTTTATAAGATGCATCTGGTACTTTATTTTTGTTGAGATCTGAGCAATTTTGATTTACAATTAAATTTCTCCAGAGGCGTGCATGAAAATCTAATAAGGAAATTTTCTTGAAAAAGATACGCCCAATCAAAAATTATCAAGAGACACTTTTTATGCCTGGCTTACTAGATAACGCTTTAAAAGTTTAAAACAATCAGTGGCGTGCCATTTTTTGCTTGAAAGTCTTAATACCGTTACCCATATCTACGCTCGCGGTTGAATTAAAAATATATTAATACTTGCAAAATGTAGCCTCTAAATATCTATTTGTGTGTCACAAGCTTCAATGAAGTAGCATTCAATAATATTTTAGAAAAAAGTAAATATTTTAAAAAAGTTGAACACTCTGTATCTACAAAACGGAGCTCTTGCGGACCTATAATTATATGAACTTTTGGTCTTAGAATCGATCAAGGATTAATTACTGAAAGTTTACGAACTAAATTAATTAACACCCTGTATAATATCAGTGATAAATACCCTGATATACAGGATATCCCATAACTTATGGGCCATAGAGTAACTGGAGATACTAGACATCAAACTAGATCAATTACGTCATTTAAGTTTTTTAGAAATGTTACTTGTTCTAGATATACAGGGTGTTAAAAGTGAACGTTTGTTTTCGAAAAAAAAACCTAATTTGAAAACGGTTCAATTTATTAAATTTTAAAAGTTGGATTTATAAAAATTTGAACAACTAAATATTACATTCAAATCTATATTCCGACCCACCATTACTCAGACTGATTAAAACCTGGGATAAACTTACTTGTTCCCAGCCAGCCTTTTTTACGCGTTTTATAGTTTTATGTTAGAAATAATATTTTAGTTTTCTTTTGGCTGTTGTTCCGTTCTCAATTTTTATTTTTAGTTGAATCATAGTTAAATGCAAAAATATATGATGTGTTCATATTCATAAACTAGTATTTTTTACCTACATTTTACATTCCTATACAAGGTATTAATAAAACTTGATATTGTAAAAGCAACTATCATTAAATAGAATAGAATTAAAATACAAATTTAAATGTTGATAACTTATTAAATTAAGTAATTTTGAATTTTAAAATTATATCAAATTTTTTAAGTACAAAACAGAAGAAATAGTTTAAAAATATAAATAAATATCCAAATTTGACATATTTATTTCCGGTATATGTAGGTATAGATATTGAATATTTGAATATTTATATAAACATGATATGTACCAACCCTGTTTTATACCCTCTATTTTACTATTTTTTATATTATAAATCAATACAACTTTGATCAACTAAATATTACATTCAAATCTATGAGTTTTCGCAGATCTCAAATCTCACAATAATAGTCACAAGCGTTGCACTCTGCTTCGGCATTTTCAATGTCCTCCCCGGTTGCATCTTTGTAAAGGACCGTAATTTTTTTCCACTACCAACACTTTTAGAAGATACTTATTTTCATAGTATTAATTATAAAAACTTAGGTGTGTATTTTGTAGCGATTGCTTCTGTAACTTTTTCAATCAAATTACCCGTTCTAGTCAATTAGCAGGTTACCTAGCTACAAGTAATCGCCTATCATGTTATTAGTGCAGAATCAGAAAATCAAGTGAACCTGCTTTCAAATGTACAGTGTGTATCAGCCAAATAGAATAAATTCGATAATAAATACATGAGGGCATCTCCAAAAAAACTATTAAAAAAACTAATAAAAAGTATTTCTATTTGCGCATGTTTTTCAATAAAAACTTTTTATTCAGGGTGTGTCATGTAACAGTGGCCTATACCAACTTTTTAAATGCAACACCCTGTATATTATTCAATTTTTGGATCTTTCAGAAAATTCTAGACATATTGTATGTACAATATCATACAGTGATGGGCTAAAATATGGAACAAATTCATTTAAAAATCGGGTATTCATTTTTTGAAAAAACGCTCGGACAAGTCGATTATAATTCTTTCTTCCGGATTTTTTGCCTCAAAAAGAAATTATACCGGATGTGTCAAAAAGTAGATGTAGCAAAATTTTTTTGTTTTTTAAATAGAACCTCCCTATTTTTACTTATTACCCTAATTCTACGTCAAATTCTGCGCATTATTCATGTAGCATACTCTATCCTTATCTCTAACGGTTTTAGAGAAAAATTACATCATAAAAAAAAATTATTTAAAAAAAGGTTAAAAAATTAGTTTATTAAGTGTTGAAAATGCAAACCATTAACTTCTTGACAATATGCTAATCTACTTAAAAACCCTTCTAAAACATTATTTACAGTATTTTCATTAATTTGCCTAATTTCATATCTAATTTTAAATTTTAAGTCTTCCAAATTTTGTGGTTTATCCTTATACACTTTTAATTTTAAATAACCCCAAAGAAAGAAATCCATGGGTGTAAGATCGGAAGATCTTGCAGGCCATTCTATGGGTCCTCTTCTACCTATCCATCGTTCGGGAAATACAGTATTCAAATGCTCTCGTACTTTTCGAGCAAAATGAGGCGGAGCACCATCCTGCTGAAACCAAATAGACGCTTCTGGTAGATGAGGCTGATTCGGATTTGGAAAATCCGCTGCTAGTGTGGGAATTAATTCATTTTGAAGAAATTGTAAATACCGGTCTCCTGTAAGATTTCCATCGAAGAAAAAAGGTCCAATAATTCTATTATTTAATATCCCTGCCCAAACATTTACTTTTTGTGGGTATTGCGTGTGCTGTTCTCTCATCCAACGGGGATTATTTGTACTCCAATACCGAAAATTTTGTCTGTTTACCGAACCATTCAAACAAAACGTGGCTTCATCGCTAAAAAGTATGATGCGATGGAAAAATAGATTTAAGTTGCAAATTTCCATCATAGTTTCACAAAACTGTAGTCGGCGGTCGGGATCATCTTCGTTTAGCTCGTGCAGCAACCTAATTTTGTACGGATGGTACTTTTCTTGTTTCAATACCCGCAACACAGATCGTCGGCTAACATCATTATTAAGGGCTACTTCAGTGGATGCACTATGAGGATTATCTTCAACCTCTAACAAAATGTTCAATTTTGAGTTTTCACTAATTTTTGGACGACCTGGCCGTAGACGATCCTTTACATTCCCTGTTTCCCTGAATTTCTTCTCAATTTTACTTACTGTAGATCTTGTAATCGGCCGTTCTGGATACTTAGCGTTAAACAAGATACAAACTTCTTCTTGACTTCTTGTTTTGTCTCCACATCCAATTAAAATTAAAATTTCGATTCTTTGTGTTTCATTTAAATGTACCATGATCACCGTTTTTCAAAATATACCTAAACTAATTTTTGATTGACACATGACTTGCTATCGTTTTTAACAATTCATTTAAATTTACCTGTTTACCTTTAAGTAGGTATGTACATGTACCTTTTTTTAAAAAAAATTTTTTTATGATGTAATTTTTCTCTAAAACCATTAGAGATAAGGATAGATAATGCTACATGAATTATGCGCAGAATTTGACGTAGAATTAGGGTAATAAGTAAAGATAGGGGGGTTATATTTAAAAAACAAAAAAAATTTTGCTACATCTACTTTTTGACACGCCCGGTATAATTTCTTTTTGAGGCAAAAAATCCGGAAGAAAGAATTATAATCGACGTGTCCGAGCGTTTTTTCAAAAAATGAATACCTGATTTTTAAATGAATTTGTTCCATATTTTAGCCCATCACTGTATACCTATCTTCAACTGTTTCGGAAATATTGTTTTCACTTATAATATCCCTAGTGATTAAATTATTACCGGAAATTTTTCTGAGGTCATGAATATTTTCTAAAAATATTCATGATCGAGATTCGATAAGAAAATTTTACACTCATTTATTAAAAAACCTACGTAAAAATTATTTTTTTTTTATTAGAAAGTACATATTATTTTAATATTAATGAAACTAATATCATAATGAGCCATGGAGTAACAAAACAATCTACGGTTGTCAAGTGTGACAGTCTATTAGTTACGTATACGTTTACAATCATTAATTGAGCGAGTCTTGTAGTTAATGTTGTGTATAATTTGATTTAGATTGTATTTGAAAAAATGTTTGTAAAATAAAATATAATTTTCCAGCTTTAGTTATATGAATCATTGATAGGTAACTTAAAAACATTTTATATTTTCATTATATAATAATAATAATAATAATAATAATAATAAATGTCTTTATTGTAATTAAGGACAAAATTACAAAAGGCGAAGTTGAAGCTAGGCTTCCTCACTTAACCTAACATTATAACTAATAACATGGTAGTAATATTTGACAGTAGTTATGATACTTATAGGTTGAAAAAATTACGTAATAAGTAATGATAGTAACAGATTTTACAGTTAAATCCTATTAACTTTAACGTGGGCATGTGAAGGGCATTGAGAGGCAGTACAACTGGACTGATCTAATATGTGTCAGAACATATTTGATGGACAAGAGGACGAATGGCATTTTTAAATGTGTGAATTGGCGCAGATTTTAAATTAACTGGAACTTTGTTGTATATTAAAGACACCTGATAACTAAATGATCTTTCAAATAGTGTGGTTTTGTGTGACGGAGGAGTAATTGTGGATTTATGTCTGAGGTCGAGGTCATGAGAGTCATATCTAAATTTTATTTTTTGATATAGATATTCTGGACATTTTTTAACGATTATTTTGTTATACAGTGCTAGGCAATGAAGCATTCTTCTTTCACTCATATTCAACCATCCAATCTCATTCATCTTAGCACTCACCCCTCTATCATACTTTCTAATTCCCCCTATCATACGTACACAGCAGTTTTGAATCATTTGTATTCGTTTGGCATCCCTTTCTAAAAGACATGGACCATACAGTGTATCGCAGAATGTAAATTGTGATAAGACCAGACTATCACATAACGATTTTTTGAGGTGTGTATTTAAAATGTGCCTTTGGTTAAAAATAAGCTTTAAGTTGGTAAAAGCTTTCTTTATGCAGTTATTGATATGCTCAGTAAATCTTAGGTTAACATCTAGCAGCAGTCAAAGGTTTCTCGCATTGGGTGAACATGACAAGGTTTGACCACCAAAGTCAACGCGAAGGATATTTCGATATTGCTCCCTACTCTGTGCATGACCAAACAGAAGTAACTGGCATTTTTTTGGATTTAGTTCGAGACAATGCTGTGTAGATATTCTTAACAGAAGATCAAGGTCAGCTGCTAATCTGTCAATTGCCTCAAAAATGTTTTCAGGGCAAAAGGAGATGTATAATTGGGTATCATCCGCATAAAGGTGCACAGTGGCAAACCTCAGTTTCTCAATTAGTTGAGAGGTATATAGAGTAAAAAGTAAGGGGCCAAGAATAGATCCCTGAGGAACACCACATGATACATCCATAAATTCTGAAAGATTCGAGTTAAGTTTAACAGATTGTGACCTTCCGGTAAGGTAACTCTCAATTAGTTGGCAAGCATTGTTTTCAAAACCAAGAAACTTTAAAATAGCCAAGAGGAGCTTATGATTTAATTTGTCAAAGGCCTTAGAATAGTCAAGCAGAACCAAGGCAGTAAGTTCACCACGATCGGCTGCTACTAGAATGTCATCAGTGACCTTTAAAAGAGCTGTGGTGCAACTATGATCCTTACGAAAGCCAGACTGGACAGTCGGTAATAAATTATATGTTTGGATATGCTTACGAATCTGATTCTCCAGCACTTTTTCCAAGACCTTTGACAGAGTGGGAAGAATACTTATAGGTCTGAGGTCCTTAATCTCATTGGGGGCAGGAACTTTAGGAATCGGAAGAAGAAAAGAGCTTTTCCAAATTTCCGGGAATGTGGACGTCTCTATGTAAGAATTGACAATATGTAAAATAAAAGGTAGTATATGTGGACAGCAACGGCATAGCATAGATAATCCGATTCCATCAGTACCTAAAGCTTGAGATCTTATGGAGAAGAAAGCGGTTTGAACTTCCTCAAGGGTTGCAAGTGTGAATTGAAAAGCACCAGTATTTTCCTTAATATTTTGTGAATAATAGTTTAACGTTTCAGGATCAGGGGTTGAAGATATCGCAGCATTAATAAAAAATTTATTAATGTCATCCACGTCGCTAATGTGTTCAGGAATAGGTTTCGCATCTCTTGAGTAAACACCGAGTTCCCTAAGTAACTTCCATTTATTTTTTTGTGTATTGTCAGTTAGATTATACTCAAGATAAGCTCTTTTTTCATACAGAATCGCGTTAGTAACCTGATTGCGAAGCTGTCGATAGTGTTCCCAATTTTCTGGGATTTCTCTTTTCTTAAATTTAGACAAAGCCCTATCACGGAGTTTCATAAGAGACTTGATCCTAGCAGTAATCCACGGAGCCCTTTTTTTTGTAATACGAGCATTCCTAACTGGAGCATGTTTGTTAAATAAATCCAATATATACGAATTAAATACTCTAAGCTTTTCATTGACATTCCGTATATGTAGAATATTATAAAAAGGCACATTAAGAAGATCTCCATGGAATTCCTCCTGGTCAAAGTGTTTAAAGCCCCTATAAGTAATAAAAGTAGGTTTCGGTTTTAAGACCTTTATATGTAATTGGCATTTGACAAGAAAGTGATCCGAAGTATCGAAAGAAGAGTCGATACCACTGTTCAATAAGAGATCAGTATTAGAGCAAATGATTAGATCTATAAGGGTTGCGCTAACACGTCCCCGCCTGGTAGGTTCATTAATAACCTGAGTTAGATTATATGCATGCAGCAGGGAGACAAACTGTTGGGTGTATATAGAGTCAAGATTAGAAATGTTAATGTTAAAGTCACCCAGGCAAACAAAATTTGCACACATTAGTAGACAGCCAGAAATATTACATTCAAACTCATCCAAAAATTGATTTATGTTGTTATTGCTAGGTGGTCTATAGATGACACCCACAATGGATTTTACAGAATTAATAGCAAATTCAATCCACATCTGTTCAGCAAAGTCAGATTTAAGATTGTTTAAAATAGAAAACTTAATTGTATTACGTATATACAAGAGAACTCCTCCGCCACGTCCCGTTCTACGGTCACGCCTTACCAGCCTGAAACCATCAATGCTCACCACCCTATTATCTATCAGAGGAGTTAACCATGTCTCTGTAACTGCCAAAATATCAAAGTGATTAGTTAAAATGCAGTGCTTTATATCATTAATTTTTGGTACGATTGACCTAATGTTAACATGACCTATATTTAAATTGTTGTTATTTTTATTTACATTATAAGACATTGACCTAGAGAGAAATATAAACAAATTCCTAAATGTATTTTAAATGTTTTTAGAATAAAAATAAAGTGTTCAACGTCCATTTTTTATACCATCAATCTGTGCGGCAGTGATAAGTCGGATTATGGGTCCTCCATCATCCTTTCTGGCCAATACGTTCTCGTCCTTGCACCACACATACTTGAAACCATGCATTTTAAGTTCCCTGGCCTTGAATAAGAGTTCACGGGTGTTTTTGGACAGGTCCGGATTAATATATATATTTCTTTTTGTTTGAGAAGGAATACCACAAATTTCAGTATTGAGAGAAAGCGATTTGCGTTTTTTTAATATATCATCTTTTAGGCTTCGATCTGTAAAAGAAACAAGTACTGGTTTTAGATGATTTTTGCTTGGTAGAACTTTGATTGCAAAATCGTCCTCAGAAGCGTTGACATTCAATGCGGTAAACGTCTTTATGACATCCGCCTTGCAGTTTTCATTGCTATTTAGACCCACAATGATGACATTGTTGCCTCTTTCACTCTGCACATTTTTAGAATCATTTTTAATGTATGTCATTTCCCTCTCTAGCTCCACAAGTCTAGTTTTTAGATGTTCATGTTCCTTTTTAAGTGTTCTATTTTCATTGAGAAGTGTTTGAATAGTCCCCCTCATCTCTTCCATGATAGTACCATTAAATGTGACAGAATTTTTTTAATTCCTCGAACATTCTTCTCATAACTCTCAAAACATCATTATTAGAAGGGTTGGGAACATCAAAGTAGTCAACACAGGTGTCCGGCAAATCCTGCAATCCGTTTAACATATCGCAAGACCGCACCTGAGCAGAAGGGGGCACACTAATTCCGCTCCTCCTACCCTCCAGAGGAAATGCACCACCAATTATGCCTCCTCTCTTATCAAAAGATGTAGTGGGAAATACGCCAATTGTGCTCAATCTGCTACCAGTCGAATTTCGGCCAGTTACGTGGTTACCTGGATCTAATTCAACATCCGAACACTCTGGGCAAGCCCATTTATGTGACGTCTTTCGGAGTTCATAAGTGGAGAATTCCTCACTGTTAAGTCCAGAGCAATCCTTGTGAAACCACTCATTACAGTCACCAGCGCACTGAATCTTGTAATGCAACTTAGTGATATTACGCTTGCAATGGAAACAAACCAAAGTTTTTCTCTTATTTTTATTAGACATTGCTACAGATAATTGTCGAGTTCGTCCCTGGTGCTGTGCGAAACTTAAAAGTAGCAAAAAACAGAATAAATTATTGTTTATATTATCACCAGATAGTAAGAGTCAGAATATCAGTACAGCTTGTAAGTAACCTGCAGTTAAATTTAACTTGAGCCAGACCACGGTTCTTAAACGGGAGCTTCCAGACCCGGTAAGGATCCTCCACCACAAACTACAGCTTGCTTTGAACACAACAAAGGCACTACACACAGCACAGATTTAAACATGAACAATTTATTGCACAAACAGGTCTAAAAGCAGAGCCCAATAAAACACGTGTCGCACGTTATACTATCTTACTAAATGTATTTACTTCATTCAACTAAACTTGGTGGAACATCATTTTTTGCTAATAGTTTTGAAACATGTATCTACTTTAATATGGTCAGATTCTCCACAACATAAGAAATTTGTTGGTGAAATAAAATATAATTTTTCAGCTTTAGTTATATGAATCATTGATAAGTAACTTAAAAACATTTTATATTTTCATATTTAGTTAACTTTATTCAACTAAACTTGGTGGAACATCATTTTTTGTTAATTTTATTTTAAGCCTATATTACACGGGATATCTCTCGTCAATTTCTTGGCCAAGAAATTGTGCAATTTATTCGTCAAGAAATTGCCAAATTGTCGATCATTTTACACGAGAATTTTCTTTGAGAAATAAATTGTCGGAAACTTCAAACACCAACCGAAATGCCACACTTGTCTTTTTTCAGCGTTTATAGATGGTATGCCTGTTTGAACGAATTTGAGGTTATGATAAAAACGTTTATCTCCTGTGCTTACTGCGTTTCAGTTTTTATGTCTTTATCTCAATAATGGATATAGATTTTGTGTTTACAAGCCACAAATAACAAAAAAATTATAACCTCGAAATTGGCAGTTGGCAGAACCGAAAAAAATTAAATATAACTAGAACATTACCGAAGTTGGTCAATAAATTTGAGCAAAACCTATCTCATCAATTTCTTGTTAAATAAATTGCACAATAAATTGCCGCAAAATTTTGGTGCTTTACACAGCAAAATTTGACCTTGAAGATATTGTTCAATTTATTGTCCAATAAATTGACGATTAAATAGTCCGTGTAAAACCGGCTTTAAGGTTCTAATTCCTGCGTTATAATTTTGACATTCTTGAAATGTCTTTGAAATGACGTTTCAGGGAAATTTTTATTTATTAATTTTAACACAAACGCAAATAATTTCCGGTTATTCTTTAGGTTTCTATGGTAACCGAAGAAAAATCAAACTTCTGATTGGTTGAAATTAAGAGGGTAAAATTTTCACATTTATTGCATTTCAGCGTTTCTTTTTACTGATAACATGAAATAAAAAATAGTATATTAACGTACACGTTTTATAAAGCATCATTTTATAGCACGCGTCCATGTTAAAAAACGAGCCGCTTGCGGCGAGTTTTATAACGGGACAAGTGCTTAAAACTGCTTTATATAACACGTACGTTATACTATTTTTTCTAATTTGTAGTTTTTTCAATAAAAAACACATATTTAAAAAGAACATAAATCCTTCAAATTTTGTAAATTTTTATGTCTAAATTTTATGTTGGCAATACTATTTTTTATCATAGTAGCCTCTGGACAACAAAAATTATTTTGCGAACTGTTATTTTTTGATTTATTGACCCATTTTTACCACGAGATTCTAAAGTTATTTTAGCGATATGAGATTTCAAATTGGCCGGAATACGTTGTGTGATCCTTGTACATTCGGTACAGATACAGAGCATTCGGAAATTCGGGCGATTTTGCTACTTTTTTTCGAATTTCAAAAGACGTGATTTTACGTCACGGCATTGCAATTTAGTATAGGGAAGATGGAAAATTCAAATAAAATTGAAGTTAAAATCGACATTGGAAGGTTAGTAGATTGAATTTTGGATAGGATTTGGCAGAAAATGATAGCTTGAAGCATCTACAAAAGATTGATTTATAGATTTATGCAACCAACATACATGACTGTTATCCACACAGAATAAAAAGTAGGTTATCAAGCTATTTTTCCTCTGCGAAAAATGGGGTTTCTCGTAAATCACAAAGGCCGCGCAAGTCAATGAAATAAAACATTTAAATGTTACCAACATCAAATAAAGAAAAAAGGCGTATCCAAATAGCTTCATTACTAAACGCAAATGCGTATCGAAATAGACTTGTTATGATACCAAATTAGAAAAAAGGTATAAATAGTTTTGTTTACTTTTGTGTAAAACTACTGACCTTAGCAAATTGTTCTCTGTCTGCATGACAGTAGTTGTCAGTCTTATAGTAGTTTGAATTTCGTGAACTGCATATCAAAAAAATGATTTATTTAACAGAAATGCACAAAACAACAATTCTACAGATGATTGGTTATGGAGATAAGACACGGACAAAAATGGAAGTTTCTCGTTTATTGTAACGCTCGTAATTGTAACGCTAATTGAATTTATAGCTTAGGTATAAGCTTTAAGAAATAGGGTTTATGTGTCTATAATTAACTTGTAAAGTTATATACCGGATGTTTCTCAAAAGACGTTCACCCCTATAACTTTTTTATTTTTATAGATATTAAAATGAAATTTTGAGATTATGCATAAGAGATGAGTCTGCATTTATTGGCATACTTTTTAATTTGTTAACACTTCCGGTTTGACCGGAAGTGACCTTGACTTTGATATTTTAAATGGGACATCATGTATATTTTTATTTATTGGGATTCAGCGTAAAATTCTGAGTAAAATGACACCTCACTTGTCATTTTTTGACGTGTTATAACATTTTTATGTTTATTTTTTATTTTCAATCTGTGCTACAAATTAATTAAATCTGTTAATTTATAGTCAAGTGGTATATGAAAATTAAAATTATGTCATAATAATTGACTTTCTAAGTTTCACAAACGTTTAAAAAATGAAATTTTGTTTCCTTAACGTTTACTCCAATTTTCCAAATTGAACGATGGTGGTTCACTAGGGTATTTAAAACGAACATTTTCCCTACAATTTAATAACATACACTCCTATGCTATTTTCAAATTGACACTGAAAAATTTGCCTTAAATCCCAATCGCAAATTTAAAAGCCTTATGCCATTGTTTTTCAAAGCCGCCTTTATATTTTAGCCTTAGAATTTCGAGTTGTAATGTCATTAGTTTATAAAACATACAATACCTACATAAAATCTGGCGGCTTCAGAAGAATTACTCTGGTCACTCCAAAAATTAGGAGCATATCAATTTGTTCATTTCTACTAAAACTAACCATCAGGGCCGTTTCTGAGTGGTGTGCTGGGAATGCCCCCGCACAAGGGCGGCCAAAGTCATAGGGCGGCGAAATCCGCCTGCAGTTTTACAGAAAAAAATGTTAAACGTAAAAAAAAATTCTAGGAGTTTTCATAAATATGAAGGGTCAAATAAGAATGGTAAATTTAGTTTTCAAAAAAAAATTATGCAGTAGCTGTCAAGAATGAGGCAGCCGCCCTTTGTGTTAATTAGAGATTTCTTTTTAGATAGATAAGTATTGGAAAAATAAAAAGAATTCTCAACGGAGGTGGCCGCCCTGCAACCCACGGCAATTACATTTTGTCTAAGGTTTACTTAAAAAATTAAAACTAATTGATATTATTTGAATAATTAGGTATAGTTGAATTCCCATAAACTTTTAATGCCGTGACATTTCAGTTCTGTCATACTTGTCAAATACTGCAGCAACTCATAAAATATAAATTTCTAATGGCTAAATTTAATTAGTATAATTGTACTGCACACAAAGTATGTATATCTTGTATTATTTCATACGATTAAAAAGAGATAGAAATAAAAAGAGTTGGCCGAACAATACCAGAAAAGAAAAAGAAAAAACACTGACCAATCTCAGCTGTATAAGAAATTTAGTAAGTTGGTGCAATCTAAAGTAACTAGACAATGACAAGTCTTGACATTTGGCATTAAAACTTTATGTGAATTTAACTATAGGTCTTATTAATTTGGTAGTAGGATAGGTGGGGCACAAATACTCACAGGGCAAAAGAACGCACCTTATTTAAATTTGCCGCCGATGTCCGGTTTCAAATGCTGTTACAAATAACTTTTCCGACGCCGAAAAAAAGTACCCAGACATTTTGATTACGAATTAAAAGATGACCCCATCGTCGAGGCCAAACATAGTTTCAATGTGAATTTTTATTTTTCGATTTTGGATATTTTTTTTTTTTTGCCAGGGAGGAAACCCTTTATGGGCACCGGTTACTTTGTTCTTTGGATATTGCGATAGAATCAATTAAGGAGAGATTCGTTTCACTTAATAAGTGTAATGAAACTTTTGGGTTTTTGTCGAACTTCTATGAAGCTAATGCCATAAATGACGAGAAATTGTTAAAATCCTGCAAATATCTCGATATAGCGCTTCAATAGCAAGGAAGTCCCACAAACAAAGATATTGATCGCTCAGAGCTCGACCAGGAAATTTTGTCGTTCCGAGAAATTTTTCCAATAAAACGTACAAAATAATAATTGTAGATACGCTAAAATTCATAGCTGAAGAAGATTTAATTTCATCATTTCCAAATCTTTGTGTTGCGCTGAGATTTTTTATTACTCTGCCGGTTACTGTTGCATCTATCGAACGTAGTTTTTCAAAGTTAAATTTAATTAAAAATGACTTGCGGTCAATTAGGTCCCAAGAAAGGATTAGTGGCTTGGCCCTTATCGCCATTGAAAGCCAAATTGCTGAGCCCCTCTGTAGGTAAGTATGAATAAAAAAAAATATTAAAAATAGACACCTATTAAAGATTTATTTTTCTGACAATTGCTTTGCGCCATAATTTCAGGTAGGTAATTGTAAAATATTAACTGATTTGATTTAAAGGGCAGCCAGTTCATATGTCGCACAAGGGCGGCCAACAGGCCAGAAACGGCCCCGCTAACCATTTTATCTGATTCTGATTTACAATGTAAGTTTAATAAACGACTGATATTACAATTTTAATTTAAAACCATATTGGTTTTCAAAACCATTCCATTGTTTTTCAAAGCCGCCTTTATATTTTTTTAGAAAAGACAGAGCTGCAATAATGCATAACGCTATTAAATTTTCGATTGGGACATAAGGCAAATTATTTCGTGTCAATTTTAAAAAATTTTTTAAAAAAATGCTCGTTTTAAGTATCCTAGTGAACTACCATCTTTTAATTTGGAAAAATGGAGTAAACGTCAAGAAAACAAAATTTCATTTTTTAAACGCTGAAACTTAGAAAGTCAATTATTATGACATAATTTTAATTTTCATATACTACTTGACTATAAATAATAGATTTAATTAAATTTTAACACTCTAGATTGAAAATAAAAAATAAACATAAAAATGTTATAACACGTCAAAAAATGACAAGTGAGGTGTCATTTTACTCAGAATGTTATGCTGAACCCAAATAAGTAAAAATATACAAGATGTCCCATTTAAAATATCACTTCCGGTCAAACCGGAAGTGCTAAAAAATTGAAAATTATGCCAATAATTGCAGACTCATCTCTTATGCATAATCTCAAAATTTTATTTATATTATAAATACAGAAAAGTTATAGGGGTGAACGTGTTTTGAGAATCACCCGGTATACCTATATACCGGGTGTCCACGGAAGGTGGCTCGCCCCTCTAACTTTTTTGTTTTTCAAGATAATGAAATAAAATTCGGGGGATTTGTATACGACATAAGACTGAATTTTTTGACACGTGACTCAACATTATGGAACTTCTGTTTTAACCGGAAGTGACATAAACTTTCGATTTTTAAATGGGACACCTGGTATATTTTTACTTTTTTTGGCTCTATATGACATTCTAAATACAACGATGTTTTACTTGTCACTTTTTGTCACCAAAAAAATTTTTTTTTTCCAAATTTATTGTTTTATCTAGAGGGCTATAAATACCTTAAAATCACATGCTATGTGCTATGTAAAATTTAATCTTTAAAGTTGTATAACTAATTTTTTTTCAAATGGCAACATGTTGGCTCGTCGGGTTAAGAACAAAGAGGATTTTATTACGCTTATTTTGATACCATACACTATTAAGTTTTAGAAAAGCTGCCATTAAAAAACTTTAAAAAGTTAACTTAGAACTTTCCTAAAATAAAGCATCTTTTGAGAATAAATTTAGATTTAAATGCATCAAGTAGCCTGTGACCAGCAAAACTGATAAAACAAAATCACGCCTTGAAGAAAATTGACATGCCGACAGCTTCTGCCAAAGTAAATTAGGTTGTTGTTTAAAAAGCATGAAAAAAATAGTTTTACAAGGAGTGAAAAAGTTGATATGTTCTTAGTTTTTGGAGAATGTAAAATTAATTCAACGGATGCTGCACGACTGTACGCACAAAGATATTTTAATCGGCGTCATCCAACTCGGCACTATTAGGTACTCAAAACTGGTTCCGAAAATGCGAAATGAGCCTGACAATAATAACATATCAACTTTTTCACTCCTTGTAAAACTATTATTTTCCATGTTTTTTAAACAACAAACTAATTTACTTTGGCAAAAGCTGTTGGCATTTCAATTTTCTTTAAGGCATGATTTTGTTCTATCAGTTTTGCTGGTCACAGGCTACTTTAAATCTAAATTTATTCTTAAAAGATGCTTCATTTTAGGAAAGTTCCAAGTTAACTTTTTAAAGTTTTTTAATGGCAGCTTTTCTAAAATCTAATAGTGTATGGTATCAAAATAATCGTAATAAAATCCTCTTTTTTCTTAACCCGACGAGCCACCATGTTGCCATTTAAAAAAAATGAGTTATACAACTTTAAAGATTAAATTTTACATAGCACATAGTATTTGACCAAAAATAGTAAAATTGTATTTTTCCCAAGATTAAAGAACTGAAATAAGTGATTTTAAGGTATTCATAGCCCTCTAGATAAAACAATAAATTTGGAAAAAAAATATTTTCTTGGTGACAAAAAGTGACAAGTGACACATCGTCGTATTTAGAATGTCATATGAAGCCAAAAAAAGTAAAAATATATCAGGTGTTCCATTTAAAAATCGAAAGTTTATGTCACTTCCGGTTAAACCGGAAGTTCCATAATGTTGAGTCACCTGTCAAAAAATGCAGTTTTATGTCGTATATAAATCCCCCAAATTTTATTCCATTATCTTGAAAACCAAAAAAGTTAGAGGGGCGAGCCACCTTCCGTGGGCACCCGGTATACTATAAAGAAATAAATATTTGCTAACTTTAAAGGGCCATAACTCAAAAACTAGCCATAAGATTGGATTATGGCCTTGGACACTTTTACTCAGGACGTCTAAATCTACAAAATACTAAAAATTTAAAATAGTTAGCCAAAAACCATTTTCTATTAGCAGTGTAAGGGCCCTTTCAAATATCTTGTCATAATATGCAAAAGTCTGTTACTTAAAAATTTACCATGTTAATTCTATTTGTTAAGGAATTTGCTTTATTCCAGGTGACGGTTACGAATCTGTAGAGAAAACATTGAAGAATATTTTGACTTCTATAGCCGACAACATAGGTAAGTAAGCCCATAAACTAATTAAATCTTGGGATTCAGACATCCCACCGGAATGGGCGGCAGCGAGGCTAGAGACCACAGAACACCAATAAAGAGAAATGTTATAAAGGTGCTAGTTGGTTGATGCCGCCGTGATTTTGAAATGACATCAGATGCGAATGCATTGCCCCAAAGTGTAGTGCGTTTGAACTAATATTGGCAAAAGGGAGGTGGGAGAAAGCAATCATTTTTTATTTTTTAAATGTCAAATTAATATTTCAAAATTCAAAATTAGTTGTAAGTAATTTTATAAAAAATACGTTTTTATTACCAATAAATACAATAAGCACTGCACGATTTGTAATGAAAACGTATTTTTATTAAAAATGATTTATTATAAAGTTTAAATGTAAAAATATTAAATTGCATTGATATCAAAATTCTGGAATCCTAGTTTTTGTAAAACAAACTTTAGTGTAACTTTTTTATTGCACAAAATCATTTACATATAGGTATAATATTATAAAATAAATTAAATAATATTAGTTTATTTCATTCGTACACTGAGGAAAATAATCTAATACAAGGGCATAGTTTGTACCTATTGATAGATTATTTTTTATTAACCCCTATTAAATAAATTGCTAGTGTATGAAACCCGCTTTAGTGTTAGATCAATTCTAGTTATGTTAGAACAGGGTTTTTATTGATAGTAATCAGTTCCAGAACTGTATTATTGAATAATAAACTACTTTTAATACAGCAATTTTGTTAAGAAATAAATTGTATCTTCTCAATGCGATGCATTTCATTTCCAGTGACGCGATTTCTCTGCAACTAAAAAAGCAGAACAGCGTTCCCAAAAACGTATTGTATCCGTTAGAACCTATAATCCACCAAACGTTGGTGGGGTTTGGTAGCGATCGTAGTATTAGTTTTAAAGTATTTGTTGCGCAGGTCACATCGTTATTCGGTCTCTTCTAGCTGTCCTGTCTAAATTTGAATTTGATTGATTCGTGCAAATTAATAATAAGAGGAAGAGTATCTGCAGCATCGATAAGTCTTTCCATTTCACACACATCATTTATAATTTTTTTAGTGTGTGTTACATCATTTTTCCATTTTTCCACTGTTACATTTTCTATGGCTTCATTCCACAGACCCAAAACTACGTAATTTGTTACAGGATGCATAAAATTTATTTTTGCATCATAATAGCGCTTACATTCCGAAAAAACCATTTCAATGGTGGCAATGATATTCAAAAAGTCTTAAAACTCAATGTCGATAGTTCGTCCAACCTGTTAAAATTTTATAATAGTATATTAAAGTAGGAGTTTCATAAGAAGCGGTTTTAGCGCCCGCGTCTATTTTAAAAAACGAGCCACGAAGTGGCGAGTTTTTTTATTGACACGGGCGCTAAAACGCCTTATGAAACATGTGCTTTATACATTTTTTTCTATTTCACCTTTTATAATCAAGAAAAATACATTTTAAAAAGAAAATAAATCCTTCAAATTTTGTAAATTTGTATGTCTAAATTTTATGTTGGTAATACTATTTTTTATCATAGGAGCCTCTGGACAACAAAAATTATTTTGCAAACTGTCATTTTTTGATTTATTGACCCATTTTCACCACGAGATTCTAAAGTTATTTTAGCGATATGAGATTTAAAATTGAACGGAATACGTTGTGTGCTCCTTGTACAGTCGGTACATATACAGAGCTTTCGGAAATTCGGGAGATTTTGCTACTTTTTTTCGAATTTCAAAAGACGTGATTTTACGTCACGGCATTACAATTTAGTATAGGGAAGATGGAAAATTCAAATAAAGTTGAAGTTAAAATCGACATTAGGTTAGTAAATTGAATTTTGGATAGGATTTGGCAGAAAATGAAAGGTTGAAGCATCTATAAAATATTGATTTATAGATTTATGCAACGAACATACATGACTGTTATCCACACAGAATAAAAAAGTAAGTTATCAAGCTAGTTTTCCTCTGCGAAAAATGGGTTTTCTCGTAAATCACAAAGGCCGCGCAAGTCAATGAAATAAAACATTTAAATGTTACCAACATCAAATAAAGAAAAAACGCGTATCGAAATAGCTTAATTACGATCCACAAATGAGGGTCGTACTGAACTCATTATGAACGTGAAATAGAAAAAAATAATTAAAATAAATATAGTTTAAAAAAACTAAAAAACACGCTTTAAAAATTAATTAAACTAAAAAGCGGAAAATAAATATAGTTTAAAGTAATTCTTGAAATTCTTAATATAGGCAAAAAATCATAATGAACGATAAACTTTAGTATTATTGTGAAAAAAGCGTGGGGTGCTCGATATACGAAAAATATAGCACAAAGCGGCTCACGCTTTTTTTTTCACTATAATTTCTGATCGAAAACTGATCAATATGTCATCGAAAAAATTGCGTAAGTAGTTGTAGTTAATAGTTTCGGCGGCTGTATGGGCGGTCGCACCGTCCTGTTGAAAATATCCAAAACGTAGTTCGTCGTCAAGTAATTGCTCCACAAATGGATTCAAAATAGTGTCTCTATACCGCTGTGCTGTAACTGTGTCATGGAAAAACATAGGACCAACAATTATTCTTCGAGAAACAGCTAATCAGACACCAATTTTTTGAGGGTGCAATGTGGACTCTACAAAAAAATGGGGATTTTTACTACTCCATTCTGAGAATTCACATAACCGGGGAGGTGAAACCAGGCTTCATCCAAAAAAATTGTCAGGTCTAATAAATCATTTCATTCCAATAAATTTTGGGTAAACCATTGAGAGTAATGCCTGCGTCTTTCAAAATCTGCGGCTTGTATTTCTTAGAATACTTGCACTTTATAAGGAAATAAATTTAGCTGCTTCTTAAGAATAGTCCTGCATGTTCCATAAGATCTTCCCACTTCTTGGGACAGGAGTCTTATACAATTTGCTGGCGTATTTTGCATTATTTCACAAACGTTTGCAATAACTTCTTCTGTTTTTACAGATGATGTTCCTGCTCCTTTTTTGTGTTGTATAGAATCTGTTTCCCTAGACACAGCCACGGTTCTTTTCATGCAATGATAAAAATCCCCAGCAATAAAAGCAACGTTAGGAAAATGTTCGTGAAAATCGTCCATGCGCAAACCCGGATTGTATTGCCACTTACTATTTACTCTAACCCCGTTTCGAAATACGCTTCAACCATGAATGTTTTTTGCTGTTCCGTAAAGTCCATTGTGTGAATTGTTCAAGAAATTGGAAAAATTAGCCATGAATCAAATTACTTGTAACGACTGTCAAAGGTGACGGAATAATTGATTGATTGTTAATTCAGGTAGTTACTGACACCCAGCAGGTATTAATCTCTACGGCTAAGCATTACGTCCTTAGACGCAAGGCCCTCTTTGATGCTAATAATACAAATCCTCCAAATTTTGTAACATTATCTTGAAAAACCAAAAAGTTATAGGGGCGAAGCACCTTCCGTGGACACCCGGTATATTTAGGGGCGTGCAGAAATATGCCTCAGCTGGGTGAACCCGAATTTTCTCGATTACCACGCAAATGCTCTACCAATTGCGCTACGGAGATCCTGCAATTCTCTCACCAACCTCGGTCATATAACTTATTCAATCTTGATGTTAGTTGTATTCCGTTTGGAATCTTCTGCAATTTTTGTATATTAAAGATTTCTAATTTTACAGAGACTGCTGTTACATGGAGTGACGAAAAAACCAAAGAAGCGCTGACCGCAAGCAAGCAAACTATAGGAAACCTTCTAGGTGGAGTAGCTCCAAAGTCGGAATAAGCCAGTTTTTAATTTTCTGTAAAAATACATTAATAACTTGTAATATTTTTTAATGGGAAATATTTCAAACTTCTATAAAGAAAAATTTAAGTTTTATTTTTTCTCGGAAAGGTTTGTGGCAAAGGCATTTTAACTGTAGCTGAAGGTTATGTCGAAAATTCCCTCAATAAAAATAATGATATTTCTAACAGACTTTTATCAGCTCAAAATACAAATATTGCCTTGACCAAAAGCAGCAATATTATTAACAAATCATCAGGAAAAATTACAGATGTTAAATTTAGTTATCTGACAAACTGTAATATTACTACTTATTAATAACTATATATAAAGGAGAAAATTAAATGGTTTTATTTGAATTTGTATTATTTACGTTCGTAGAAAAATTAGAGTGTGTAACACGTGGGTGAAAAATTTAATATATGAATGTGATGCGCCCGAGCAGAAGGCGAGGGTGGTAATATCACGTGATATGCACTTTCCTACGCCCTTTGTAGCTTATTTTTTGGATTTGATCAACGCACGTAGAAGAACCCATTTTTTTAGTCTGTTTCACTGACATAAAACTAATAATTATTAATATAAAACTCGGACGGAATTTCCTTTTCTATCCAAAACAAATAATTATTTAGCTATAATAATATTTAAATCCAAACCCTTTGGTTAATTTAGTTGACTTATTGTTCTATTTGGTTTGGTCAGTTCCGTGATCACTGCCATTTGAGAATACGTTGTTTATGAAAAACTTAAAATGATTCTGTTGCTGTTTGTGTGTAAAAAAATTTCTGAATTACTATTAACTGGAAAAATAATCCAAAAAACCTGCTTAATTTAAACAGGAACACCGGAGGTAGCGCATTGTTTGCCGTTTTGGCTTGATGATGTTTGTGTGCGTGTCCTATTTGATTAGGTAGGGCTTTAAAATTCCTATTTCAATTTTATATGATATGATTGTCGTTTTATGATGTTATATTTATTGAAAATAAAATGGAAGTCTGAAATATAAGGGTTTATGTACAAGATTGTCATTATGCCTTATTTGTGTCATGTTTTGTGTTAGGTGTGATTGTTGTGGTTGAGTTTGGTAGAATTTTGTTGAAATGTCCTGTACGTAGTCAAAAATGTATGGTGTTTGTGTAGCCTGGTGTAGATGACGAACTGGTGCATATATATTTTCTTTTAAAACTTGTCTTAATAGTTTATTTTGTAGCCTTTGTATTTTTCTAAAGTGCCAATCCGTCATACTACACCAGACCGGTGCAGCGTAAGTCAATGTCGGTTTAATAATTTGGTTGTAAATTATGAGTTTATTCTGCGGAGAAAGTGGCCAGTTTTTATTTAATAGTTTATTTAAAGTGTGTGTTATTGTTAGGTACTTTGAAATTATTTTATTTGTGTTTTGCCTAAAAAGTAGTTTATCGTCCAGTATTACTCCTTAGTATTTTAGTGTGTCTGTTGGTTCAATTTGTCTTCCGTTTATTATAATATTTTGATTGATTTTGGTATTAGTTCTCTTTCTAGTCAGTATTATACACTTACATTTGTTTTCGTTTATATCCAGCTTCCATTTTTTATACCAAGGTAATAGTATTGTTAAGTGGTTTGATATTAATTGTCTTGCGACATTGGCGTAAAAGGACCTGGCATATAATAAGACATCGTCCGCAAAAATGGCAAGATCAGTGTTATGGAAAAATGGGATATCCGCTGTATATAAGTTAAATAACAAAGCTGCCAAATTTGTGCCTTGTTGTAGGCCGTCATGTAAGGCTACCGGTTCAGAGAAGCTGCCATTATAATACATTGTACTTATGTTACCTACATATCTATGGAACTATAAAAACAATAATTTCTTCGATAAAAGTGTTAAAATTATTGTTTTGGCAATAACTCTGAAGCCAACAAAGATATCGAACTGCGGTCTTCACAAAATTTTATTTGTAAATTTAATCTACTTTCTAAGGATGTCATAGTTTTACCGTAAGATTTGAATTTTCGGAATAAAATCGAAAAAACTGTTATTATTACAAATTGCGCCCTCTAGCAATTTTATTACAAACTATTGTGTACCGTTGGATACGAAAATTAAAAGTACTTACCTTTTACTTCCAAACAAGCTTAAAGTTATTAAAATCGGATCCGTCATTTAGAAGTTACAGCGATTTAAATGAGCCTTAAACCAAAATGATGCAAAATTATCTAAGCTTTCTAATGCTATAACCAGAGATATACTATAATATAGGAATTTCCGGAGAAATTTATAATTTAAAAAATTAATTTTCAATTGTGCCCCTTGTGGCGAAATGCGAAACGTTTCCGAGATTTGGCCAGTGGCCACCCTTAATAAAATACCCTGTATAGGTAACAATATTAAAAATTTTTGGAAAAAACGGTAGTAATGGTAATTGGCCAACAGTTTTCAAAATTATAATGCCGAACAACATGAATTAATAACCCCGTATAATAATATTCCTGACATTAGGCTCGCAGAAATGGAAGTTGATTATTTGGTTAAAATAATGGTGAAAAATAAAATCTCATGTCACATGATTGAATTAGGTACCTAGTTTACGCGGACGGTCTAATGCGCGTTGACCGAATGCGAATTTATTAAAGCAGGGTTTTCCCAGCAACGCACATTTTACGCGGCGTAGAACATAATACGGCCGACGCAATGCAACATCCAATGCGCTGCGTAAAAGTGTTTTCCTAGGATTGTCAGTTGCGTCCTGACCGTCGCGATGAGTGTATTAAATAAAAGAAAGAAATTAGCTTTGGCATTTTTAATATATCAAGATGAAATTTTGCACGAAGAAATTGACATAATAACCACGATTCATTATAGCACTAGAAATTCTGCTAGTCAATTATTTCAAAAAAGAAGCAGCGCTACATTTTTAAACTTCTTCAGTTTCATGTCCCAAAGAATAGGGTGCCCACTAACTATTTCTATTAATTGTTCGTCCTCATTAGCACTAAAACGGATTTGGAGTCTTTGTGAACTCATTTTACAACAGCACTTTCCTTCAAAACACTACGCGTACAACTGAATAGACTGCTCTCCGAGCAGTCGTCCCGTTGCGTCGACCGTATTACGCTGGCGCAAGACGTTTTTGCGCAGTGTAGGAAAACACCTCCATTTGTTTTTCATTAGACATGTCCTCAGCGTTTTACGTCGGCCGTATTACGTTCTACGCCGCGTAAAATGTGCGTTGCTAGGAAAACCCTGCTTAAGACGCAAAACATTTAAAAAACATAATTCGGATTAATTAAATATGTGTACCTACCTAATATCCATAGACAATTTACCTTTAGATAAGCAAACAATAATCACGAAAGTGGCAGATTTATGTCCTCGCGCATATAAACAAAGCTAGACACTATTAGACATGCGCACTGCAACATTACGTTTGACGAATGGGAAAATAGACAGGTCCGGGCTTTAAAATTTAAATTCTTGCCAAAAAATTGGAATTTCTTCTCAATTTTTGATCACCTTGGAAAAAAAGGTAGTGATTTCTGGCATTTTTAGTAGTAGCAAACCTATCGGGTTTTAAGGATAGAAAATTGTTTTTAAGGTCTTGTTTTTAAAATTTGTTTAAAAATGATTCATCGTCGTGTTTTTAGTTCAAAAAGGAAGAGAACAAGAAGAAGTAAATTAAACTAGTCTTATAAAATCGAAAAGTATAAAAACAAACAAAACCAGCTAATAAAAAATCTACAGTGTTATCGCGTACCTAACCTCAAGTCAAATTCTAGCTGGTAGGTATATAACTTGTATTGATTTTTACAATTTGGCAAAAACTTGGGTATACCTACGTGTAAAACATTTTTAAGCAAAATTTCTTCTTCAAGAATTTGAAAAAGTTTTGGCCCGAGAGCTTGACTCGTAGAGTAATATAAACTACCTAGGTATTTACATTTTTTCTTTAATATAATATAAGTATAGAGAAAAGTGTCTTTTAAACTTTTTGAAGATTGCAAGGCTGCAAATAAAATATACCAAAACATGCATCGGGATAATCTGTCTTGGTGTGAGTTTCACTTTATTTTCATACCATGTTTGTGTAGCCTAGGCTAGTTTGATGTGTTTAAATTGATCATAATAAAATAAAGTTATATATCAAGATACATTCAGTACTCCATACTTACCTACTGAAAATACGAAATACCAGCTAGGCATTTTACCCCTATTTGGGCATAATAAAATCATTCAACGGCTGTTACTAGTCATTGTTTATATCCCAATCCGATTCACTAAAAGCACAAACACAATTCACCATAGCCGTAGTTAGGGGGTACTAAATCTAAATTAGCACCCCCAAAAAAAATTTACAATATAAGTATAGGCTAATTTTAGAACTTAACTATTTTTATAATATACATTATACGTAATGAATTTTTCATATTAATATTTCAAGCATTCGAATTCTGATACAAATTCAAGTAAATTTAGGTAGTTGCGGATTCTGTTCAAAATTTCTCTCCGTGTACCGTGTAGTTCACGCCCAGTTTACTAGTCAGAGCGGGTCTATGATCATAAAAATCTCGTAAAATACAAGAGTGACATAATAGCTTGTGTATGTCATGTTCTGCAATTCTGCATTAATTTGATCATTTAAATTTAACCAGTCGTAGTCGTTCAAATTCGCGGAAATTTTTAGCCCGTATTTTGACTATTTTTTTTGTTTATTAAGGTTTAATATGGTTTTATTGAATTCAGTTAAAGTTTAAAGTTAAATAAACACGAAAAAACAATGAGTGCGTCGTCGGATATAAAATACACCGTGGAATTTTTGAAAAAATCTTTTAGCAAGTTACCGTTGGAGGAGAAAGTATTTGTTAAGAACATTGAAAGACCTAAACCTGCTATTAACATCACATTAAAATATTTACTAAAAATTATGGACCAAATTTGGGCGTGGTCTTAAAATTTTTTTCACCTGCGGCGCAATTCGCCTACGGCAGGCTTTTTGTGCACCTCCACGTTAACATGTCACGAGCCGCCACTGGACTTCAGCACCCCCAGTGTTGACCGTCTAACTACGCCTATGCAATTCACTAAACTACACAAAAATTAATAATCCGTAAATATTAAACACCCACAATCCACGATAGCTAAGAAAACAACAAGGAATCCATAGAGAAACCAAAACACAACAACAAAAATGGCTGCCAGCCGGTTCTGGGAGGCTATTTTAAGCATATCGGTAAAGTAGGACAGGCCGATAACACGAGGTTTGTGCGCATGCACGAAGGTGTCCAGAGGGAAGGCAGCTGATCGGCGAGTCATGCGCTCGGACGTATTTTTTCACCCATAAAACGTAACTTTTGTTTGCGCAGGAAATAAGCTGTACGTATCTAAAGGTAAATTATCTATGGTAATATCCGATTTAAAACTTGATTTAACCCTCGTGTAAACGTATTATGTCTCAGCGCTATCAACTTGTTTGTGATATTGTGGCGTATCAAAATGGTAGGCGACTGGGTTGTGTAGCTTAGATGGTTTTAATTTATATTTACTGTACCGTAAGGATTTTTAAAGAGATTTATTTGATGAACAGCAATACAGCTAAGCAATAAAAGAATGAAAGATTACAATAAATAGTGCGAATAAAATACAAATTAAATAGAAAAAAGAAAAGCACAAAGTCTTTCTGCACAAATTTATTAGAATATCTAGGCGAACCTAGAATAATTCATAATAATTTGACATGTTTCGAGTGTAGAAAGACTCATCATCAGGAAAACAAAGTAATTAGTATCTACAATGCCGATGTTGTTAGCAATACAGAAAATAATAAGTGGGATTGAGCCATAATGGAGCTTTCAATGGTGTACACGAGGTATAAAAAATGAATAGTCACAAGACCGACAAGACTTCAGCATACTGGAATGTCAAGGGCTAGTGCAAAGGCCCTGTATTGGACAGAAAAATCAACATAGTGAAAGAAAAATTAGGGAGTTTTAACATCTTAGAAAAATCACATTTTCTTTGTTAAAGAAGTTCAACTGCAAGCAGCACGTGTCAGGAGGAAAACAAAACACTGACATGTCCTGCTTGCATGCAGTTGAACTTCTTTACCAAAGAAAAGGTTACTTTTCGAAGATGTTCTAGTAAAACCAAATTTTTTTAAAAATCTTTTAAATCTTTTAATATTTTGCACACGATGTGTTTGTGTATGCTTTGACACCTGCCGGGGTAACTGGGCCGTAACAAGCCTGGTACCCCAACAGCATTTTACTTCAAGCTAAAAATGATGCTTTAAATTTTATGAAAACCAATTTTTTTTCCCTCTTATTTCACCACTTTTAAATGTCTCCGACTCTCCGACAAAGTTTAATGAAACTTAAGGTTTTTCACTACTTTTACCTATAAATGATTTTTGCAAAGTCTGTTAAAACTCACTAATTTTTCTTTTACTCTCTTCAATTTTCTGCCCAAGACAGGGCCCTTGCCCTAGCCCTTGACTTTCCAGTATGCTGAAGTCTTGTCGGTCTTCTAACTATTCATTTTTTACACCTCGTGTACACCATTGAAAGCTCCATTACGGCTCAATCCCACTTATTATTTTCGCTATTGCTAAACATCGGCATTGTACTATTTACTTTGTTTTCCTGATGATGAGTGTTTCTACACTCGAAACATGTTGAATTATTATGAATTATTCTAGGTTCGCCTAGCTATTCTAATAAATTTGTAGAAAAAGACTTTGTGCTTTTCTTTTTCTATACATTTAACTCCACTTTGAGTATGGACTACTACTTCAAAACAAATTAAATAGTTTCCTAATAAGAAGAGAGATTGCCCCTTTTATCTCACTTTAGAAAGGTGTTATTCCAGTAAGTTTTTAAGAAACAATTTCCACCTAATAGTTAACTCTGACAAAAAATTAGAATTATACAAAATTTATACAATAAGCAATTACTCTTAGGCAATGGGAGCAAAATAAACTGGTTCTGGTGCGTAACTCTTCATGACTTTTACAATTATTAAATTTAATCTAGACTTCAAACTAACTAGACTACTAGACAAACGGGCAGAGGTTACCCCGTACACTTGAATAATTGGTACAACTCTCTGAGTAAGTGATCTTTCGAGTTTTTATACAGTTTTGCAACCGTTATCAACTGGAAGACGGGGTTCCGTTTTGCTATGTCATCAATAATTTGCATGTTAATAAAAGGGGGGATTTCCCTAATGTACTATTAGAAATGGAACCCTTTATGCATTTCTTATCAACATTCGTCTACTGACTCCTCCTACGAAAGCAAAAATATTTGTTTGTTTTTACGTAAATTTATTTTAAACGAAATTCAAAAAACTAAAAATGTTGTTTCTAAAGAACCTATATAGTAATCGCAAATCTCATAGTTGAAATTGTGTTTAAACACTAGCAAAATTCATTTAATAAATCAAGGAATTGAAAAAAAAGATCCAAAAAACTAAAAATTTGGTTTGTGACGAACCCTGTATAGTAATCACAAATCTGATGTTCGAAATTGCAGTTTAAGCATAAGCAGACGTTTTTATAAAGAATTCCTTTTTCTTCTACCGGGTGTCCACGGAAGGTGGTTCGCCCCTCTACCTTTTTTGTTTTTCAAGATAATGGCATAAAATTTGGGGGATTTGTATACGACATAAAACTGCATTTTTTGACAGGTGACTTAACATTATGGAACTTTCGGTTTAACCGGAAGTGACATAAACTTTCGATTTTTATGGTATGGTATAGTTTTCCTTTTTTTGACTCCATATGACATTCTAAATACAACGATGTGTCACTTGTCACTTTTTGTCACCAAGAAAATATTTTTTTTCCAAATTTATTGTTTTATCGAGAGGGCTATGAATACCTTAAAATTACTTATTTTAGTTTTTTAATATTGAGAAAAATACAATTTTACTATTTTCTATATTCTATCTTTAAAGTTGTATAACTCTTTTTTTTAAACGGCAACATGGTGTCGCTGGACTTTATTATGATTATTTTGATACCATAAGCTATTAGGTTTTAGAAAAGTTGCCATTAAAAAACTTTAAAAAGTTCACTTAGAACTTTCCTAAAATAAAGCATCTTTTAAGAATAAATTTAGATTTAAATGCATCAAGTAGCCTGTGACCAGCAAAACTGATAAAACAAAATCATGCCTTGAAGAAAATTGACATGCCGACAGCTTCTGCCAAAGTAAATTAGTTTGTTGTTTAGAAAACATGGAAAATAATAGTTTTACAAGGAGTGAAAAAGTTGATATGTTATTATTATCAGTGCCGGGGTGGATGACGCCGATTAAAATATCTTTGTGCGCAAAATCGTGCAGCATCGGTTGAATTCTTTCTACATTCTCCACACTAATAACATATAAACTTTTTTACTCCTCTTAAGTATTATTTTCCATGTTTTTTAAACAACACACTAATTTACTTAGGCAGAAGCTGTTGGCATTTCAATTTTCTTCAAGGCAGGATTTTGTTTTATCAGTTTTGCTGGTCACCGGCTACTTGATGCATTTAAATCTAAAGGTATTATAAAAGATGCTTCATTTTAGGAAAGTTCTAAGTCTTCCTCCACAAAATTTAATAGAATAAAAAATTCTTGTTTAAAGGTCTCTACATGTTTCGAACGTAGAAACGTTCATCATCAGGAGACAGCAAAAGAGGAAATTACAACCTCAATGGAGCTTTTATGGACTTAAATAATTGATGTGTAGAAGATGATATGAAGAAAATTGATAATGGTTAAACCATACTGAGTATTTAAAAACGTTATTAACGGGGGTCTAAACCAACCAAATAAAATGGGAAAGAAGAAAACACCTTTCTAAGAAGGAGTCGAAGATTATTTAAATTTTTAAAAAACTTATCAAACATAATATGTCTGATTTTGTGGAGGAAGACTTTGTGTTTTTCTTTCCTTTTTAACTTTTTTAAGTTTTTTAATGGCAGTTAAACCAGAAGTTCCATAATGTTGAGTCACCTGTCAAAAAATGCAGTTTAATGTCGTATATAAATCCCCCGAACTTTATTCCATTATCTTGAAAAACAAAAAAGTTTGAGGGGCGAACCACCTTTCGAGGACACCCGGTATACCTACTAATAAAAAAGTTTTTCCTCTTCCAAACTCTATCAGTGGACACATTGTATAAATACCCTCTTGTGCCCTTGCGCCCTCCCCCCCCCCCCCCTAAATCCACTCTGACTTTTTGTATATATCTGAATGACAAAAATAGTATATTAACGTACACATTTTATAAAGCATCATTTTATAGCACGCGTTCATGTGCTTAAAACTGCTTTATATAACACGCACGTTATACTATTTTTTCTAATTTGTAGCTTTTTCAATAAAAAACACATATTTAAAAAGAAAATAATTTTTATCATAGTAGCCTCTGAACAACAAAAATTATTTTGCGAATTGTAATTTTTTGATTTATTGACCCATTTTCACCACGAGATTCTAATAATATAATAATAAAGTTATTTTAGCGATATGAGATTTAAAATTGGACGGAATACGTTGTGTGATCCTTGTATATTTGGTACATATACAGAGCGTTCGAAAATTCTGGCGATTTTGCTATTTTTTCGAATTTCAAAAGACGTGATTTTACGTCACGGCATTGCAATTCAGTATAGGGAAGATGGAAAATTCAAATAAGGTTGAAGTTAAAATCGACATTTGAAGGTTAGTAGATTGAATTTTGGATAGGATTTGGCAGAAAATGATAGCTTGAAGTATCTGCAAAAGATTGATTTATAGATTTATGCAAACAACATACATGACTGTTATCCACACAGAATAAAAAAGTAGGTTATCAAGCTATTTTTCCTCTGCGAAAAATGGGTTTTCTCATAAATCACAAAGGCCGCGCAAGTCAATGAAATAAAACATTTAAATGTTACCAACATCAAATAAAGAAAAAACGCGTATCGAAATAGCTTCATTACGATACGCAAATGCGTATCGTAATAGACTTGTTATGATACCAAATTAGAAAAACATATTTTGAATACAAATAATAAATTATCCTATACTTGGTAAATTTTCAAGAATGGAAATAGGAATACGTATTAAACAAATCGTAAAAAACGGATATCCAACATGCGTAGGTAGATGAGGACTTTTATAGCACCAAATAAATTTATGCTTAGCACAATAAAAGCACCATGTTCAATAGAAAATGAATGACAAACGAGGTATTGTTCATAAAATAAAATTATAACAAAAGTGTGTTAATAATAATAAAATAAATTAAGTAGTAGACATTTTACATATCCTCGAGTGAAACGTAAAAATGCTTTTAAGAGGTCTGGTAACGTTTTTTCTCTGTGTCGAAGTAATTTCTGAAGACAATAATGAAGGTAAACTTTCATACACTTGACAATAATTATTTCAATATAATACAGTGTCACCAGTAAAGTCAGCATCATATGGGATTTTTTTTATTAATAGCTTTATTCAAAATTTGACTTTGGCATCAAGTTCTGTTTCGATCCAGATGAAAATTAAGCAAAAAAGGAGTAGTCACGTGATTCGCATTATCTATCAAATTTTAATTATTTCCAAAAAATAATTCCTAATAATTCTGAAAATATCGAAGAAAGTTTTTAGAAAAAGTTTTTTTATATGCAGTTTCTAGCCAACATGCTAAATTTCAGCTGCATAAGATAATTTTAATTTTTTACCTATATTTTGTGGTGTGCTCGATATACGAAAAATATAGCACAAAGCGCCTCACGCTTTTTTCACAATAATACTGATGTT
Organism: Polydrusus pterygomalis; assembly: GCA_963969555.1. Classification (NCBI taxonomy): domain Eukaryota; kingdom Metazoa; phylum Arthropoda; class Insecta; order Coleoptera; family Curculionidae; genus Polydrusus; species Polydrusus pterygomalis. The sequence continues at coordinate 31,230,448 of OZ018375.1, forward strand.
TATCGTTCATTACTATTTTCTGTCTATATTAAGAATTTCAAGAATTATTTTAAACTATATTTATTTTCCGCTTTTTAGTTTGATTAATTATTATTAAAGCGTGTTTTTTTTTAAACTATATTTATTTTTCATTTTTTAGTTTGAGTTATTGTTAGGATCTTTTTTTTTAAGTAGATTGAGCTAGATTTGTAGATTATTGTATTGTCAGTAGTTCTTGATAAGTCTACAAAATTTAAATTAAATCTGACCGTTCAAAGTGGGTCAAAATCGGGTTCAAAGAAGTCGGTTACAAACAAACATACATACAAACTCGAACAAACCCGAACAAACTCGAAGAAACCCGAACAAACCCCAACAAACCCAAATTAACCCGAGCAAACCCGATCGTCTATGCCGAATTATAAGAAAAGAACGATATTTGCAAATTTTTTAAAAATTTTAATTTTTAGACATTTTCCTCATATTTCAGGAAATTTTCGTAATATTCAATAGCCATTTTTCTCAGAAAGTATAAAATTTAGGAAAAAAGTCTAAGTATATAGCTAAAAAATTGTATTTCAAAGAAATCTACATCTCTGCTTTATTATTTTTTCGTATCTCTTACTGTTTTCGAGATATCGGCGAAAATATGATTTCTATATTTTGCCTCATATCTCGAAAATGATAATACTTAGACGAAAATTTTTAAAATAAAAAAGACGCGTCTTTGAACGTTCCATAATTATAGTTTTACAACATTTTTCTCTCAAACTTACAATAACGGAGTTATTCTCAATAAATAAAAAAACGACAAAAGATTTCAAAATTAAAAAAAAAAAATTGTCAAAATTTTATTTTGACGGGTAGATTTTTTTATAATTTTTCTCCATTCTTAATGACAATAGCTATACGACCCCACGTTTGTTTCAGTACTATCGGTTATTGTAATATTTCTGACATATTGACAGATGTCAAATTTTGACAAAAGAATTTTTTGCGTATTTTTTTCCACTTTCCACCGTCAATATACATACGACCGTTCTTTTATTAATAACAATTTTTTTAAAACGATTTGACATATTGACAGCTGTCAAATTTTGACAGGAGAATTTTTTGCTTATTTTTACCGAAGTCTCCGCATCGAATACTATACGACCCCATAATTTGTTTCGTCAAAATCGCTTCTTCGTTTTATACCTGACAGCTGTCAAAATTTGACAGGAGAATTTTTGGCGTGTAGACTATTATATTGTCAGCGGTTCTTGATAAGTCTACAAAATTTAAATTAAATCTGACCGTTTAAAGTGGGTCAAAATCGGGTTCAAAGAAGTCGGTTATAAACAAACAAACATACATACAAACATACATACAAACATATATACAAACATACATACAAACATAGATACAAACATACATACAAACATACATACAAACATACATACAAACATTCATACAAACATACATACAAACATACATACAAACATACATACAAACATACATACAAACATACATACAAACATACATACAAACATACATACAAACATACATACAAACATACATACAAACATACATACAAACATACATACAAATATACATACAAACATACATACAAACATACATATAAACACCCTTACAAACATACATACAAACATACGAACAAACATACATACAAACATACATGCAAACATACATACAAACATACATACAAACATACAGGTGAAGCTAATAAAAGCATGTTAAAAACATATCGATGCATGAAAGGCAAAAGGTCTTAAGAGACACATTTCGTGAAATTTATATTTAAACGTCACTAAAGTTTTTTTCTTTTTCCGCGTTGAATAAGCGAAGTTTTAGCTTCCTACTATGATATTTTTGTCGCTTGAGTCAACCGAAAAATAATAAATTGCAAGCCACTTCGTCCTACCAAGTGCCAAAATAAAGGATAATTTGAAACAACTGTCGTTTAGATTATTTGGGAAGACAATTAAATCTTATTTGAACCAATTTGTTATTCAATTTATTTTTAATATTGGTCGTTATCCTGTTTTGCTGCAAATGAAAACAAGCAAGTATTGTCGCTTGAGCTCTTTTACGAGAATGTTAGAAAATTTAAACCTATTAGCCTATATTTACTAATCAGGTGGTTAAAACGTTTTACCTAATTATTTGTATTTAATAGTAAGGTGGTTAAAACGTTTTACTAAATTATTTATATAAATCTAACGAGGTTAAAACGTTTTACCAAAATGCTAACATTTAATGTATGGTTTGTTAAGACCTTTTACCCAAATGTAATTTTGTCACTAAATTGATTAAGCGACAGCAATTTTGTTATATAAGGCTATGTTGTTGTGTATTTAGAGTCACACAAAAACGTCTTAGATTTTATTGTAGCAATTTTGAAATTAAAAAAATGCGCCTGAAAATAAAAATATAAATAATTTAAAGTTAAAAAAAACTTTAAATCGTTCTACTGCGAAGTAATTAAACTGTCGCTTATGACCTTTTGCCTTTCAACCATCGATATGCATTTAAGTGCAAATAATGAATCTAATTTCTGACAAATAATGTTAGAATGTATTTAATTATTGTTCATTCTGATTGTTTTTCCATGGCCGCATAGCTATTTTATTTATAAAACGTTATTAGAGAATGATGGTGACATTTATGTTTTTTGATAAATTATGAAAACTGTTTAAAATTTTAAATAAATTGCAACTACAAAAAAAATTGTTTTAAAATTCTTCATTTAATAGAAAAATAATATACAGGTTTCATTTAAAAAACTTGAAAAAAATTAGTTTAAAGTGTGGCTTTTTGAAATCTTTTTTGGAACACCCTGCATAAAATAGATAAAATGTATTTACTTAAAATATCTCATGATCTTTTGCCATTAATCGCAGAGAATGCCGTAATGAAAAACAGGCTTTTCGATTATTTTTTCCAAGACTGCAAAACTATTTTTAGTTTTTAATTTATTTATTATTATTTATATTTATATGGAAGCCTGATGCACTATTGCAGAACCCTGTATATGTTGTCAAAATTAGGCTATTAATTTTAACTCACCGTCGGCGTCGCTCGGTTATTTACTTCGGCGAACTGGAAATCAGGGTCAAGCAATTCCCTGATGTACTATGAGAAGTGGAACCCTTTATTCCAACCAATTACAAACAATTAATTATTTCTTATAAACATTCATCTACTGACTCCTCCTACGAAACTAGAAATGTCCTTGTTCTATACACTACCTTTCCACTATACCTCTTCTTATCAAGCTCAACACCCATTAAGAGTTTTAGCACCACAGCAAAGTACGAGAGGAGTAATCCATCCTTAAGGATACCAATCCATATCCGACAATATTGGATAAGAAAATGAAATGGTGAATGTACCTCTAGTATTTGCTCTTAATTATTATAATTATTTTCAGGGTATTATATATCGAATGAAACGGAAACAGCTAGCTTTTTCGAGGCATTTACTATATGCGTGAAAAAAGGTCTAGAATTACCTGTCATAGAAAAAAAAGAAACTAATGTTAAACTCATAAAGGCAGCCAAAAAAGGTAAGTCTATAATGTTTATAATAACAATAAAGTAATGTCCTTATTTTTGTCTCATACAAATTCAGATTATTAGTAGGGTACGGATTTTGTATTTTTCCATAAAAAGAAGCACACAAAATATTTGTAGGAAATAACCAACAATCAGTTAGAACAATTTGTATTTGGTTTTTATTTTTGCTTACTATTTTTATATTGTGAGAAATTATTTGCAAAAGTTGGGGATGGTAAACGGGATAAAACGTTGTCTGCGCTACACACCTTAAAGCTACTATAGTTTTACAATTACATTAGTTTAATGTAACACAAATAGATCTAAAAGTTATATAGGTACAGACTATCCGCGGCTGGGGTTTATAATAACACAAATGGAAGAAAAATTTCATTTTTCGGGAAAAAGTCATTCTTGATAACAAGTTTTGCTTGTAAAAAATTGCAATTTACGAAGAGAAAATTTTGATTTTCCATACAGGGTTCTCAAAAACTTCAAAAACATGATTTTTTTCCAAGAGTAAACTACCTTTATTTTTCATTTTTGACCAAAATGCCAATTAGAAAACTTATTTAAAATAACGTTTGTAATTTAAATCCGAGATTTAAAATATATCTTCGATTTTTTTAATTTTTAGAGGTAAATGGAAATTTTGCTGCTCAATAAAAATATAAATGAAAAGGAAAGAAAAACACAAAGTCTTCCTCCACAAAATTTAATAGAATAAAATTCTAGTTCGAAAGGTCTCTACATGTTTCGAACGTAGAAACGTTCATCATCAGGAGACAGAAATCTATTTTATGCTGATGTTGTTAGCAAAAGAGAAAATTAGAACCTTAATGGAGCTTTTATGGACGTAAAATTTTTAAATGTAGAAGAAACATGGCTTGAAAAATTGACAATGGATGAATACTGAGCATTCAAAAACGTTGTTAAAGTAGGCTTAAACCAACCAAACTAAATGGAGAAGAAGAGAAAAGAAAAAAAACCCGGGAGAAAAAAACTTTCTAAAAAGGTGTAGGAAATTATTTAGATTTCATTCTTAATATTTATATCCAGCATAAGTGACACATTATGAGGATAGAAGTGCAGTAGCACAATAATGTTGTTATGTAAAAGTAAAGTTTTTTGGGGTACTGAGGATTAAACCTCAGTAACCCCGCGAACGGTTAATTTAAAACCAAAAATGACGTGAATCTCACGTCACGTTTCTCCAGCACGTGGAGGTGAAGAACCTTTTGACTTTTGAATTTAAAAAATGTTCAATTTTTTAATTTTTGGTTTTAAATTAACCGTTCGCGGGGTTACTGAGGTTTAATCCTCAGTACCCCAAAAAACTTTACTTTTACATAATAACATTATTGTGCTACTGCACTTCTATCCTCATAATGTGTCACTTATGCTGGATATAAATATTAAGAATGAAATCTAAATAATTTCCTACACCTTTTTAGAAAGTTTTTTTCTCCCGGGTTTTTTTCTTTTCTCTTCTTCTCCATTTAGTTTGGTTGGTTTAAGCCTACTTTAACAACGGTTTTGAATGCTCAGGATTCATCCATTGTCAATTTTTCAAGCCATGTTTCTTCTACATTTAAAAATTTTACGTCCATAAAAGCTCCATTAAGGTTCTAATTTTCTCTTTTGCTAACAACATCAGCATAAAATAGATTTCTGTCTCCTGATGATGAACGTTTCTACGTTCGAAACATGTAGAGACCTTTCGAACTAGAATTTTATTCTATTAAATTTTGTGGAGGAAGACTTTGTGTTTTTCTTTCCTTTTCATACTTTCAACTCCACTTTAAGTATGGACTATTTCTTCAAATTAAAAATATAAATATAAAATTTTATTAGACTCTATTTTCATAATGGGTAGTGTGTATCTTATTTTAAAATTTTAAATGCATGCCTACGATCTTTTGTAAAAACAAGGTAGGGCAAATTTGAAGTGTTCAAATAGAATTTGATGTGTTTTGAAAATGTTGGCCTTAGAACAAAGGGTTTATTTAGTTTAATGTTACGGTGCGGGCGAAAGTTCTTACAACTTTGTGATAGAGAAATTTAATCAAAGATAATCTAACGTTTACGTCTCGAAAATGGGACTTTATAAATCATTACGAAAATTTCAGCGAACTGGTTCAGTTTCCAATTAAAAAAAAAACCATGATCAGAATGACGCACTGCCCTACAATGGTAAAAAGCCGTATATGCAAATTTTACGTTTTGCGTTTTTTCAATTTTCCCCCGTAACTTTTTATTCTCTTTCGAACTCTATAATTACATTTTGAATAGCCCTTGTAGTTTCTTGTCTACATACATTGGCCAAATGATGTAAGCGCTAAAAAATTTAAATTTACAATGTCAAAAAACCTTATCCGACATGTTTTCAATACAATTCCTGTGTCAAAAAGACTTATACAATTTATAAGGTTTTTCTTCAGCAAAATAGAAATATTTATACATTGGCAAAAGAATGGATGCTTTTATACCATTTTACACCATTTCTCCTTTTCTTAATTTCTAAAGTTTACAAAAAAGGCAAAAAACCTTATAATAGTCATACGTGTTTGTGGTATGGTTTTCTTTAAACTTTTATTTTCTTTATGCAATTGCAATGTAACGTATAAATCGTATACGTTAGTTTTTCACTGTATTACGCACGAAGTATATGAGACCTAAGAAAAATGTTTACGATATGGAAGATTTTATATAAGTTTGTCAATCAGCCTCTAAAAGAAACAAAGTGGTTAATATGAAAATAGAAGATTTTAGCGACTTAAAGAGACTATAATCAGAATAAGAAAGTCAAAAGATAAGGAAGATATTTTTGCCTTACTTAAAAGATGTGGTAGAGGCAAAATTTCAAAAAGGATCCCACGATTTTTTCTACAAACTAAGTTTTGATGATGAATTTAAAAAAACTAAAAACATAATTAAAAGAAAAGTTGATGTCGGAATTTTACCTGAGAAGCGATCGGTTCATCGAGGTGTATTGTCAAAGAAGAAGGAAGACATTATTAAAAAATTGGTAACAAAAATGCCAGAAAGCCGCAGAAGATTTTGGATGAATTTACCAGAAAGTTCAACGTCTGAAGATTTAAATGATAAAAATGATATTACTTTCTAATTTGTTTATTTTAATTAATAAATATTAGTAATTATTGTATTTAAATTCATACCACCATAAAGCTTTTGAGCAATAAACTACATTGGAAAAAAAAGTATAAGTACTTTACATTGGTCAGCCATTAATTTCTGCTTTAAAAATTGAAACTTTTAACCATGGCAAATAGACTTAAACGCACTTAAGTCTTTTTTTGTTAGTATGAGAACTAAACCATTATTTAAAAAAAAATGGATAAAAGACGTAAGCAACAGATTTTGCTTAAAACTACAAAAAAAACAAGTACCTACCTAAAAAAATAAAACTTACTATCTATATCCTTTACCGGAGAGTTTAAAATTGTTCCGTTGCCAAAACACAAAAATGGTGCAAAAGTACACTGATTTCAACTTTAAGTGGAGTTTTCTCAAAACTATAAAATTTCATTTACGGCTTTTTGCCAATGCAGGGCAGCGCAGCTTCCCTAATCGTATTGCAGTCTGTTGCTGACAATCCTACCCTTTCATTAAGAAACCGAGCTCAAGAACTTATGTATTAAAAAAAACTTATATATTCAGGCAAACAAAATAATCCCATTGAAGCCAACCGTTTGGATTTTTGTCTTTGGATCGGAAACAAAATTGTAAGTCAGTGAAAACAGGAATTTTTATAAATTTATCATGTTCTCCGATGAATCGACATTTTCAACAAACGGGAAAGTGTCTTCTGCGCATATTACCTAGATACTGAAGCAAAAATAATCCCCGTTTTAGAAATCCTGCAAGAAGACAATATTACAAAAAAGTAATTGTCTGGTTTAGGATTCCTTATTATTTATTTATTTATTTTATTTATTTATTTATTTAATATTACCACATTCTACAGAATTAAATATCCAATTATCGAATGGGATATAAAAAAAAAGTTTTAACATAATACAAATCATTATAAAAAAAAGAAACAACATAGATATAGTAAAAATAATTAAACAAAGATATATAATATGTAAATAATTACAGAGTCAGGCGTTTAATGGAGGCCACAGTGCAGGCATGTATATCTAACTGGTTTTGAATTTTATTATATTTTTCACATATTTGATGTAATGGAGAAAACTTTAGTGTATTTGTCCTTGGAGTTGGTAGAGTAAAAGTCAGGTAATTACGCGAGGTTGGCCTTGGCACCTGAAAGTGCAGGGACTGTAAAATATTCCCAGCATCAATTTTTCCGAAAAGTACGTTATATAGAAAGATAATTTGAGATTTTGTTCGCCGTGTTTCGAGGCTTTCCATTGAAAATCTTGCCAAGAGACGATCATGCGGGAACCCTATTTCAGGGTAGATTCCATCTAGCTTAAAACTGGTGTACTTTAAAAAGCGTCTTTGAATTTTTTCCAGACTACTAATGTGGGTTTGATAGAAAGGGCACCAAATAACCGAGGAGTACTCAAGGCGTGACCTAACAAAGCTATTAAATAACAACCTAAGTGTGTCCCAACTCGTGAAATCTCCAGCGTTTCTTATAATAAAGCCCAGCAATTTTAAACTTTCTCCAACAATTTTAGAATAATGATCACGAAAAGAGAGCTTTGAGTCCAGCACAACACCAAGATCACACACAGACTCACACCGTTTTAACATATCCCCATTTATACTATACTCATATACAATCGGATGCAGTTTTTTAGTAAAGGTAATAATACTGCACTTAGACGCATTTAATAATAATTTATTTTTCTCACACCACCTATTCATTTTCTCAAAGTTATCTTGTAATTTCATGCAGTCCCTCTCGTCTCTAATTCTAAGATAAAACTTGACATCGTCGGCATAAATTAAATGATCGACATCTAGGATAAAAATAAGGTCATTAAGAAATATAATGAAAAGTAGGGGTCCCAAATGTGACCCCTGGGGGACACCTGAGGTGGCAGCAAACTCTCTGGAATTTTGACCATGGCATTGAACATATTGTAGGCGGTTAGTCAAATATGAATCAAAAAATGCAATAAGTCTTTGTGATAGACCAAACGTAGCCAATTTTTCGAGAAGAATACCATGATCGAGCCGATCAAAGGCTTTGGAGCAATCAGTGTAAATGACGTCAGTTTGTTCACCCGCATCAAGAGATTCCGCAAGATCCTGAGTAAGACAAAATAGATTTGAGACGGTTGAGCGACCCTTCATAAAACCGTGCTGTTGAGCAGATATGTGAATGCTAATTGAATTATATATATATTCGTGTAAAATAATTTCAAAAACTTTCGAGAAATTATTTATTATACTGATTGGTCTATAGTTGGTAATGCTACGGCTGTCCCCTTTTTTAAAAACTGAAGTTATGCGCGATATTTTCCACAGGTCTGGGAATGTAGAAGTTGAAAGTGATAAATTAAATAGAATTGCAAGCGGACGAGCAAGAACAATCGCACAGTCTTTCAGCACGAATGCAGGGATTTTATCTGGCCCTATAGTGGCTTTAGGTTTAAGTTGTTTTAGTACAGTAGTGACCACCTGTTCAGTTATTTTGTAGACATCTAGGGGACTCTGTGAGGGATAGAAATCAGTCGAATCAATTATTTTTTTGGAGGAAGCAACATAGGAGTTCTGGAAAAATGAGGCAAAACTGTCTGCAATGACCTTGGGATCTCGAATAATTGTATTTTCATAGGACATAGTATTTGGTAGGCTATGACTATTTTTTTTATCATTAATAAAACGCCAGAATCTTTTTGGCTCGTCTTTTATGTCGTTTTCAACACGGGAACAGTATAATTTATAGGAATTGTTTATGTCATTCTTAGTAGCCCGGCGCAAATTTCGAAAGCTTTCCAAATAGAGTGGATTATTTGTTCTTGGCATTATGGCATTATTGGCCCATACTTTTTCGAAAACATGTGTTAGGAGTTACTTTTAAATGTTGGAAACATTTCTTTCTAACAACCTAGAAGAATTGCCTCTCCAATTTAGGAACGAAATTTACTTTCAACAAGATGGATGCCCTGCGCATTTCGCAATTGAAGTAAGGGAATGGTTTAATAATACATTTGGCCACAGATGGATTTTTTTCGGAATGGTCTGGTTCTGTGACCCCCAATAAGTCCCGATTTTACTACTTCAGATGCCTATCTTTGGGGGCGCCTCAAACAATTAGTGTACTCCCGTCCAATTGAGAACGACGTACAGTTTCTAAAACAACGAATTGTTGAAGCTGTTCGAACAATTTTCATTGGAAAAATTCAAAGAAGTTTTGACCACATTCGTTTACAGCTGGAAAAATGTGTTGAATATGGAGGGGGAGTGTTTGAATAGTAAATTATAAAATTATTTGTTGTTATTTTAAGATTTTTTTGTGATAATTCCGAGGTAATTTTAGTTGTGAAATTAAAAATACATATTTCTGGTAACACCAAAAATCAGTTTTTGAAACTTTTTGATACCCCTCTAACATTAATAATGTATGTATTTCGACCGCTAAGGCTGCTATCCAAAAAAAAAAATATTTTACCTCTAAAAATTAAAAAAACTAAAAAATCCAGGATTTATTTTAAATCTCAGATTTAAATTACAAACGTTATTCTAAATAAGTTTTCTAATTGGCATTTTGGTCAAAAATGAAAAATAAAGGTAGTTTACTCTTGGAAAAAAATCATGTTTTTGAAGTTTTGGCGAACCCTGTATAAAAAATCAAAATTTTCTCTTCGTGAATTGCATTTTTTTACAAGCAAAACTTTTTATCAAGAATGACTTTTTCCCGAAAAATGACATTTTTCATCCATTTGTGCTATTGTAAACCCTATCCGGAGACAGTCTGTATTACCTACAGGGTCTCAGAAAAAAGGAGGTCAATCCGTTAACCATATTGTCCCTTGAGCAAAAATAATATGACTTTTATAATGCCATTTTTCATTTTTGACCCTCGTGTTTGATAAACGGTGTCACCAGTAAAGTCCGCATCATATGGGATTTTTTTTATTGATAGCTTTATTCAAAATTTGACTTTGGCATCCAGTTCTACTTCGGTCGAGATGAAAATTAAGCAAAAAAATAATAGTCACGTGATTCGCATTATCTGTCAAATTTTAATTTTTTCAAAAAAATAATTCAAAAGTGGGGTTATTTCTAAAAATATCGAAAAAAGTTATTAAAAAAAAGTTTTTTTAAATGCAGTTTCTAGCCCACATGCAAAATTTCAGCTGCATAAGATAATTTGGATTTTTTACCTATATTTTGTAAATTGGACCACTTTTGCAAAATAAGACTCAACGCAACCTACGTAAAACTTTTTAGTTTTGACAATGCTTTATTTCAGATACATTTTCTTTAAAGTAGCGCCGTATTAAATGTGTGTTTTTCTACAAAATCAAAATTGAGCTCTTAAAATTTTAAAAAAGTTTATTTGTTTTTGATCCTGTACCTGTAACTTCGTAAAATAAGTATTTTTGAAAACGTAGTTTGTGTCTGAAAGTAATACACCTTAATGTTAAAACAAAAAAGAACACAGTCTCTTCAGTAAAGTGTTTTTTAAGTGGAAAATAAATTTTAGTTTAACAACGTAAAGTTAATCTATTTTCAACGATTTAATTTAAAACCCCTATATTATAATTTATTATTAAGCTATGTCATAATACCGTTAACGTGTATTACTTTCAGGCACAAACTAAGTTTTCAAAAATACTTATTTTATGAAGTTACCTTATACAGGGTCAAAAACAAATAAACTTTGCATCACATGCGATCAAATTTTAATAGCCCAATTTTGATTTTGAAGAAAATCACACATTTAATATGGCGCTACTTTAAAGAAAATGTATCTGAAATAAAGCATTGTTAAAACTAAGAAGTTTTATGTAGGTTGCGTTGAGTCTTATTTTGCAAAAGTGGTGTAATTTATAAAATATAGGTAAAAAATCAAAATTATCTTATGCAGCTGAAATTTTGAAAGTGGGCTAAAAACTGCATTTAAAAAAAAAATTCTAATAACTTTTTTGATATTTTCAGAAATAACCCCACTTTTGAATAATTTTTTGGAAAAAATTAAAATTTGACAGATAATGCGAATCACATGAATACTACTTTTTTGCTTAATTTTTATCTCGATCGAAGCAGAACTTGATGCCAAAGTCAAATTTTGAATAAAGCTATTAATAAAAAAAAACCTATATGATGCGGGCTTTACTGGTGACACTGTAGAGGGCGTCAAAGTTTGAGATTAAAAACTGATTATTTTTAAATAATTCGGATATTTATTAAGATATTAATTTCAAATTTGGCACATTGCTTCAGCATAAGGAGTTACATCTTTTGACAGAAACAAAATCAAAAATAATTGTAAAATATTCAAAATTTGTGGATCAAGTGCCGGCTAACCCCCCTATTTTTTAGTACGTGGGCCAGTGACTTCCGAATTGTATCTTTTTTAGATAATTATTTGTATTCGATTATTTTTGGTCTCTTATACTATTTCGATAAAACTATGCCTAAAGACAGTGGTGTACACATAAAAACCTTTAGTACAAAACCAGTTAAATAAAATTATTTTATTGCCTTGAACTTACTATCGCAAATCTTCTTCACATACCAGTAATTTTATCAGGAATTTTGACTGGTCTCTCATTTTTACTATTTCTTCAAACACACTGCCCGATTTACTTGATGATTTCCCTCTAGTAATAAGACAACATATTTGGTTTCAACTAGACGGCGATCCCCCGCATTTTGTTAGAAAAGTTAGGCACTATTTACACAAAATCTTTTCTAATCGATGGATTAGTCGGGGACAAGATGAGAGTCCACATTGCACCCTTAAAAAATTGGTGTCTGGTTAGCTGTTTCCCGAAGAAGAATCGTTGGTCCTATTTTTTTTTTCATGACACAGTTACAGAACAGCGGTATAGAAACAATATTTGGAATCCATTTGTGAAGCAATTATTTGACGACGAACTACGTTTTGGATATTTTCAACAGGACGGTGCAACCGTACTAGGTTGTATACAAATTGCGTCCCGCACCTGAAAAAGCTAACCCTATACAGTACAATTGCGTCCCGCTACCTGACAAATTATATACCAATTGCGGCCCAGTGCTCTTATAAGTAAAAGTCATTAAAATGTAAATATACCAATTTATTTATTTTACCCAAAATAAAATACATTATACCGGGTGAAATTTAAAAAAAATTCTCTGGGTAACAACGAACAAACCGGTTGCCAATACACCTTTTAGAACCGATTGGAGAGTATGTAGAATAACGGTATATAACCCAATAGGGATCTTGACAAAAAATTTAAATGGGGAAAAAATTCTATAAATCATAAGTTAGTATATATTGTCATAAAACATATGGTAGCAAAAAAAAATATATTTCGTCCCAAAAGACCGCTAGCAAGATTTAAAAATGCCCCAAAATTCAAATTATCCCAACCGGGTAAAAACGCGCTGCTATTGGTCGTGACGTCAAGAAGTATAATTCGTGTGCGACATCCACGAAATAGGTTATAGGTTGGCAATAAATTGAACGACGTTGAGAATTCCACCTTAAAACAACAATACAATAACACGGCAATCCAAATGCAAACTCGGTCGCTCGGCCACCGGTCAGGATGACGAATGACGGAAAGTCATACTTCCTGACGTCATCGGGCTTGGCGCGCTTAAGAGGTCGTTTGAAATGTTTTCGACTCGCGTGAAACTTTAAAGAATTTTTACCAAGTTATTACTGCTTTTTAAGGACTAATAATTGGGGCATATTTTTTTTAGGCCTAACTAAATCATATTATTGAAAAAAAAAATTGGGAAGTTTCCTATTGCGTCGGTATAGGGATTTAGGATGAAGGGTGCTTTACTAAGTAGGTACTTGATTATATATGTAATGAAACAATTTTTATCACAGTTTGTAGGTAGATATTTTTCTGACCATGGGACGCAAATGGGCTATACCGCGGGCGCAATTCGATCAACCTTTATTTTACTCCGGACGCAATTGGACTTTTTTTCTGACCGCGGGACGCAATTGGGTTATACCGGCCTATACAGCCGCCGAAACTATTAACTATTTACGCAATTTTTTCGACGACAGATTGATCAGTTTTCGATCAGCCATTAAATTCCCACCTAGATCACCTTGTTTAACGGTTATGGATTACCTACTTCGTTTTTCCTCATTTAAAGAACACTATTTTTAAAACACCAGTTGCAAATTTAGAACAATTACAAAAAAGGATTATCCAAAAATGTGGTAACATTTCTCCAGAGATGCTGGTCAACACCTTCGAAAATATAAAGGGACGTGTGAATTTTTGCTTGGAGCATGGCGGTGGCCAATTTCAGCAATTTATTTCATTATTTTTCTTTTTGTTTCTGTATATTCTTACTTTGTTAATTTTGTAAACAACAAAAATAAATTTGTATTTGTCTACTTATTTTATTACGCATTAGTTTGGCATATCATGTCATAATATGAATTTGACAAATTTTTAACCTAGATTTGGTTAGATATATCGTCCCCATATCATTGTGATCTAAACCAAGCCCCACGTTTTTTAATCCAAGCCCTCTTTGATGCAAATAACTTTTGCTCGCACGGTATAATTTTATTAGCGTGTGTTACATAATTTTTCCATTTTTCCACTGTTACATTTTCTATGGATTTATTCCACAGATCCAAAACTACGTCATGTGTTACATGATGCCTAGAACTTATTTTTGCATCATAATAGAGCTTGCATTCCGACCAAACCATTTAAATAGGACAATGATATGGAGAAAGTCTTAAAACTCGATGTCCATGTTGCAATGCTAGTTCGTCCAACCTATTAAAATAAAATAAAAAGCATTAAAAAATAAAATAAACATTGGTTTCCAGATTACCTGTAACGTTTGGGTGGGATATGCTGCTTTACTATTATCCATATCTGATTCTTCATTGCTAGTGGTAAAACCGGAATTTGTCTTTCTTCTAACAATGCAATAACTAATCTTTTTGAAAAACTTGTATTTGAAATTTTTTCAATCAGCCCAAAATGATATGTAGCGTTATCCATGATAATAAGCGACGGTGGAATTTTTTTTAACCATTTCTCAAACTTTTTACTATTTAAGGAAAAATGAAAATCACCAGATTTCAGGCCAGACTTGAATAACAAAGTTAACAAATCCATTTTCTGAACCAGCATTTAGAATAATTTACAGTACACCCCCTGACGATTTGTTTTTAACTTTATGAAGAGTATCATCTTGCCAAATTCGCCCAAAAGCTCCTTTACTGTATATCCAGGTTTCATCAAAAAAACAGGTTTTAAAAGAAAATGAGAGTTGCCGTTATTCTTAAAAATTGTACTCGTTTTTAGGCTATATGGGTTTGCTCTATTAAAAAACGCCTGTTTGTTCATTTACGCCATTTAAATTTTAATTTTTCTAAACAGTCCCGCTAATGAACCAGTGGATATTTCAACACCATCAAAGATTTTAAGGTTTAGTTGTATTGAGCGAATGGTAGCGTGTTCACCTGCTCTAAACATCCCATAAATACACTCTCTTATGGTATGTTCATGAATTCGTGAAATTGTCGACCACCGGATGACATTATTGCGATTCTTAAAATCTACATCCATCCTTATCCTCTTTGCCTTAATTCGTTGGATTATTGAACACAAAGCTCTCAAAGCATAAGGAACTCTCTAAATCAGATAGGTATTTATAAAACGTTGCCATATACATTTCTTGTTTATTGTTTCTATTTTTACAATTCCTGGTTCATTACAATACATCTACACTAACCTCGTAAACTGCGTTAAAGGGTAAAACCGTAAAAGAGTATTTCCGGCATCTCTTTGAAAATAATCAAATAATTTTAATTTTTTCTTCTCTATGTGCTGCTTGCAGTTGAACTTATTTAAAAAAGAAAAGGTTACTTTTCTAAGATGTTCTAAGTAAAACTAAAAATTTTTTTTTATTAATTTTGCACACAATGTGTATGTTTTGACTCCTGCCGAGGTAACTGGACCGTAACAAGCCTAGTACCCCAAGAGTATTTTACTTCAAGCTAAATGATGCTTTGACTTTTACGAAAAACAATTTTTCTTTTTTCTTTCCCTCCCATTTCACTACTTTTACATGTCTCCAACAAAGTTGAATGTAACTTCAGATTTTTCACTACTTTTACCTAAATGATTTTCACAAAGTCTGTTAAAACTCCCTAATTTTTCTTTTACTCTCTTCAATTTTCTGACCAAGACAGGGCCTTTGCACTAGCCCTTGACTTTCCAGTATGCTGATGTATTGTCGGTCTTCTGATTATTCATTTTATACACCTCGTGTACACCATTGAAAGCTCCATTACGGCTCAATCCCACTTATTATTTTCTCTATTGCTAACAACATCAGCATTGTACTATTTACTTTGTTTTCCTGATGAATTATTATGAATTACTCTAGGTTCCCCTAGTTTTCTAATAAACTTGTGGAGAAAGACTTTGTGCTTTTCTTTTTTTTTTATACATTTAACTCCACTTTGAGTATGGACTACCTACTTCTTCAAAAATAATTTTAAAATTATTGCTTGTTCTTTTTCACAATACCGTGACAGTTTTGAAATAATGTTGATTAAAAAGGTCACTGTCAAAAATGTCAATAAAACTTGATTGACTGGTAAAATTATATTACGACATTCATTATTGACGCAAATTTACTATCTGACCTAGTTCACGAATGTTAGAAAGATAAGCAGTAGTTGTGACGTAACGTTCAGCGGTCATTGAACAGACTTTATTTTAAAGTGTCCTTTCACACGTACAGAAGTTTTTGACAAATTGTTAAAATCAATACAATTTTACCAACAAATAGTTGATTTGCAGTTGGGTACGCGATGATATCGAAGATTGCTGTTATGTTTGATTTAATAATTTAGGTTTCATTTTGGTTTTTGGTCTCTTGCTAAAAATACAATCATTTTTAAACAAATTTTAGAAACAAAACATTAAAAACGAATTTTTGGCCTCAAAATCTGATAGGTTGGTATCTACAAAAACATAAAAAATCTCTACCAATTCCCTCAACTTGGTCAAAAAGGTAGAACAGGTTCCAATTTTTTCACAAGAAATTGTGGAAGGAACTTGTGACAAATTTTAGCTGTTTACAAGTGAAAATAAATTAAAGGTCAATTTTTACAATTTCTTGAACAAGAACTTGGCCCTTAGAATACGGGATTAACATTCAAAACTTTCGTGATATACTTAAAATCTTTTAATTTAAAGAAGGTACTGCCATTAACTTACTAGAGACATTTGTTTTCAGTGAACCCAGGTGCTCTGTTCTGGATCTCAGGAAAAAAGGAAGGCTCCAAATTCACGTGGTTTCCTAATAATGAAAACATGTCATACACAAATTGGGGCAAAGATTATCCAGTCTCAGGCAATGGACATTGTATGTTGGTTAGTGATTTTACTGTTACCACAGAGAAATAATCAGTCGGTCGAGGTCGCTGGACCAGAGAAGGCACTTCAGGTTGTGACCAATCAGGAACTGTTTCGATGCTTTTCCAATTTGGCGGAAATAATATCGGAGTTGGGCATTTTCATGAGCCTATTAGTCACAGCTATTATTTAGTTACTAAGAACCAGGGCCGTGTTTAGAAAATTTTTTGCCCGGAGCAAAGCTCAATTCTGGCACCTGAAGTGGGTGCTTCCCTCCCTTCCCTCTAAACACGGCCTTGCTAACAAAACCAATAATAGTTTAAGAAAGTGTAAACTAACGGCCGATTTGAATTTTGTAATGATTTTATTGGTTTGACACACTGGCCTATAAAAAAAATAAAACTTATTCCCCAAAAGACGCAGACAAAAGCAACTGGAATCTAATCGGCCGGCTGAAGCCGTTGAAATTTAAGTGAACGGAGACAAAATCTATTTCTATCATTTTCCTTTATGTAAGTAGATAGAGTAATACATACATTGTCAGTCAATAATGGAATTTACAATGATGACTAACTTCCATCTATTCTTGTCTACTCTGAGCTAAGCTAATACTCATAAATTTATTACAAACAACATTGTATATCAAACTATAAGAAGGCCATATGAGCCGATTTCCTAAATCTGCTACGTTCAATTCATAGATGGCACAATGAGTTCACCAACAAGAAAGCGACTAGCCTTTTCACTGCTAAATTAAAACATTGTTGCCGCCTGTCTGTTTGACTTGCTGCATGAATTTATTTTTAAAGCTTATCGTAAATCCTAGATTTAAGTAGCTTACATTGATTTTCCTACCTATAGTATAAATAGTCTACACTTAAAAATGTACCCATTTTTAATTGCTTTGTAGCTTATAATATTTTCAACCTTTTGACGTCCCAACGTTAATCACATGAAAACAATGACATATTGACCGCCATGTATTCTATTTCCAACAGAATTAAATTATGACTCTCACTATTCAATACATACCTAGGCTACAACGTATATGCTGGGTAAAATTTGAATGATGTGCGGTTTGTTTGTATAGCTTGGTTTTTATTTGCAATTATTGCTGCTTTTCAAAATGGTTAAAATAAGTAGGTTTTACTTTCTTACTTAAGAAACATCCAGTTTGTTTGTATTAGTGTACTACGTATTTTGCTATTTTTCGACGAAATAAAACCTATTTTAGTTATACTTGCTGTCGCTTCTTATCTACTTTTAATTGGTTAACATTTAACACCAAATGCAACGGTAAAATCATTGTGAAAATCGGTCCAATTACCCCGGAGTAATCAGCGTACATATTATTATCAAAAACATACATTCGGCTGGAATTGAGAACCTTCTATTTTATTGTCTGTTAAAAATGCTTATATCATTAAAAATTCCAATAAAATACGATATGCGGCAACACCACGACATCACATCAGTGAATTTGAGACATCTGTTGCCGAGGCGCTGCATTATAAGAGATTTAAGGTTAGACTTACGATCAACTAAACAATGGCGGCCAAACCACCTCCACACGTCTAAAACTGGGTTTTCAACTTTTCTCGGACATCCGTCATTCGTATATAGTTTTGATATTCAATGTAAACAATCATGGGATTTCTATTTTACGTCGCGCAAAACAGCACGCCTTGCGTTTTGCTGCGATAGAGAACTGTTCCGGAAAATCGCTGCTATTTGTCACAGTGAAACTGACGGAGCAGTCGGATTGTGTCTATGCTCCTTAAAAATCGCAGACTGGCTCACCCCTAATTATTATACAACTCAAAAATTGTAACCTTAACAAACTCTTAATCTGCTGCTGCCAACTAGGGCTGGGCGATATTGAAATTCCAATATCGAATATCGATATTTAAAAAATATCGATATAGTCGATATATCGATAATATTCATAAATATCGATATTATCGATAAATATCGATAATATCGATAATACCGATAATATCGATATATCGTTATTTGATATATCGATATTTTATTATTATTTTTTATTATCGTTATTCGATATATCGATAAAACATAAAAATATTATATTATAAATACAGTGTCACCAGTAAAGTCAGCATCATATGGGATTACTAGCTTTATTCAAAATTTGACTTTGGCATCAAGTTCTGCTTCGATCGAGATGAAAATTAAGCAAAAAAATAGTAGGTAATGTAAGGTAAAATCACGCATTATCTGTCAAATTTTAATTTTTTCCAAAAGATAATCCAAATTTTAATAGCCCAATTTTGATTTTGTAGAAAAACACACATTTAACATGGCGCTAGTTTAAAGAAAATGTATCTGAAATGATGCATTGTCAAAACTAAGAAGTTTTATATAGGTTGCGTTGAGTCTTATTTTGCAAAAGTGGTGCAATTTACAAAATATAGGTAAAAAATCAAAATTATCTTATGCAGCTGAAATTTTGCACGTGGGCTAGAAACTACATTTAAAAAAACTTTTTCCAATAACTTTTTTCGATATTTTCAAAAATAACCTCACTTTTGAATTATTTTTTGGAAAAAATTAAAATTTTACAGATAATGCGAATCACGTGACTACTATTTTTTTACTTAATTTTCATCTCGATCGAAGCAGAACGAATTTTGAATAAAGCTATCTATAAATGAAAAAAATCCCATATGATACGGACTTTACTAGTGACACTGTATATCAATATTTTCTTATGTGCCCTGTAAAACTCCGTACCTTCATATCAAGGGGAGACTCTAATTATGAAAACATAAAGAAAGAAGATTGAATTAAATATTGGTTCTTAAATGTGTTATAAGGACGATATTGTAATTCCAATCGAATATCGATATAGTCGATATGTCGATAATATCGATAAATATCGATATATCGAATTTTTGCCCAGCCCTAATTTTGACACACCAATTTTTAATTCCATTAAAGCTCCATTAGGGTTTTATACCACTTATCTTTTTGTCTTCTGCTAAAACTATCAGCATTACAATTTTCTGTCTCCTGATGATGAACGTTTCTACGTTCAAAACATGTAAATACCTCTAAGCAAGAAAGTTCTTTTGTTCTATTAAATTTTGTGGAGGAAGACTTTTAGTTTTATTTTCTTTCCAAAAACTATAATATCAAAACAGCCTTCAGATCCCGAAATACGCTTAGAAGCTTTCTTACAAAAGTAAAACCTCCCCCCCCCCCCCGTAATGAAAACATAAACAATTGTATCTATCAAATCATCACACCCTATTAAATTTAATTTTCAAGATTGTCTTATTTTTCTTAATATTTTCTATTTATGCCACCCTATGTTAAACCTATTAGTTTTTAAGATATAAGCAATTAAAAATTTACAACAACAAGTAACAATAATTGATCTTACTTTATTCATAATTTTATTTATGATTCCCTGCCGATCTGTTCAGTAATTTCAACAACATATTTTAAACTTTTCTTAGAAATATGTCACTTAAAATAAAAAAGCAACTAAATTAAAAATTAATATGGCAATAACGCTGAAAATAGCAAAAAAAAGAAAATAGATCTGCGGGAATCCATAGCTACCCTGGATGAAACCAATGATCTGGTACCTATAGCCAGGGACGCGCCGTCCATATGGGCAAGGTCGTGCGGCGTACGACGGCGCAAAGGCCTTAAAGGCGCCTACTGCCGCCTAGGGTCGTGGAATTATTTTCAACACCAATTAACATAAAACAAAAAAAATATCTATGAAAACCGATGCATTATCCACCAATACCGACCGTTGCGCCGCGCCGGTCGGCGACCGGTACCAGTGGTAAAATTTTATTACTTCTCTTCCTGTGGGGGCGCGAAAATCTTGCAAAATTTTGGGTGTTCGTAATCCATGTAGCAGTTTAATAATTTTTCATTCTTGTCTTGGTAAGCGCTATAGACGTATAGAGTGCCTTATTTGCTATTACGTATCTACCGCAATTGTGAAAAATAATTACAAATAAATAAGGTAAGTACGTGATTAAGTAAATTAATTAATAGGGATGCAAATAATTGTTTTTCTTTTTAATAATTTTTATTTATTTTATTTCGATGGCCAGAGAAAAAAAATTATTTGTCTTGTTATCAAAACTCGCTTAACAAGCGAAAATGGGAGGAGGACTTGAAGAAACCAAATTTCACAGTTAGTAACTTTTTTCGAAAGACCACATAAGACTACTTCTGAGCAGTGATTTTCTACATTTAACAAAATTAAACTTGCCATCAGAATTAGAAAAGCAAGCTAATGAGGATGAAGATCCAAAAGAATTAGATTCTGATACGTTTCAGTCAGTGTCGGTACCATCATGTTCGAGTAAGCAAGACGAATTATCCGAAGAAGCGCCCCTTTCTAACGATTCAGGTCTTTGGCCGAGTGTACTGTCTCCAATCCAGGTGCAAGAACTTGTCGGAAGAGGTCCAATGCATTATAAAACTAAAACTATGTATAGTGAAAAGGTTCAGCGTCGTTGGTTGTTATATTTTATTGAAAAAAATGCAGTTTTCTGCTTCTGCTGTAAAATATTAACCACTCATTTCCAAACATTACAATTGCATTGCGCATATTATTAACCATTCCAGTTTCTGTAGCTACAGCCGAGAGGTAATTCTCTAAATTAAAGTTGATTAAAAAATTTTTACGATCTAGAATGGGCTAAGAGCGGTTAAAAATCTTGCTATTATTTCTATAGAGTCTGACTTTTTAAAGCAACTTGAAATGGAAAATCTTGTTAATGAATTTGCAAAAAGTAAAGCTAGAAAAGTCCAATTTTTGTAAGACCTCTTCATCATATACAGTGACCGGCAGAAAGAACGCACCAAATGGGATTTTTTTTTAATTTAAAAACTTTCCAAATTTTTTTGGCGGTGGAAAAGTTCTGCATGTTCTTAAACAAAAAAGAGCATAGACAAAACTAGTAAATATTGCGCTGTATACGAAGGAGAGGTGAAAACGTTAAATTCACTTAAGAATAAAGTGCCCTAATTTTTTACTGGAAATGTTGTTTGCACTTAAAAGTTATCCATAAATACTAAATTTTAGCTCGGTAGCACAAAAAAAGTGTTTTTACTTTTTTTGACGCCCCCTCGTATAACGAATCGATAGAAGCTATGCAACCTATAAATTCAATTTTTTAACAGCTCTTGGGCAATTAGACACATAACTTACCTAAATTTGTTTAAATACGCGAGAACTGGACGTTTAATAAAATAACGTCAAAAATAATCTAATTTTTCTGGTGCACACCGTACATTATTCTATGGATAAGCGGAATAATTTTATGCAAAACAAATGAGGGTTTACTTCATACATTTAACAATAGTTTGCCCTTCCCAATTTTTCAAAAACTCTTAAACTACTTGGTTTATGAATTAAAGTTTAAACCCTTAGAAAAAAAAATATTTATATTTGTGCTACCGAGCTGCAATTTGGTATTTGTGGATAACTTTTAAGTGCAAACAACATTTCCTAATAAAAAAAATTTTCACAGTGAAAAATAAGGGCAATTTATTCTTGAGTGGATTTAACGTTTTCACCTCTCCCTCGTATACGGCGCAATATTTACTAGTTTTGCCTATGCTCTTTTTTGCTTAGGGACATGCAGAACTTTTCCACCGCCAAAAAAATTTGGTAAGTTTTGAAATAAAAAAAAATCCCCTTCGGTGCGTACTTTCTGCCGGTCACTGTATCATGATCAGGTATTATCAGCTGTTTCAAACAAGCGCAATTTTATTTCTTTATCTTTTTAAATTATTTGAATTAATGTTTTGTAACTTTGATATTGTTTTTGTTTTGTTACTGTTGTTTCCTATTCTATTAATATTTTTTATGTACCTACTTTCTGTTTGTCACAAATAAATATAAACATTTGTACTAAAAAGTAGAGTTTTCTTCAAACATTTCAACGATCAACTATGAGAGAATGGTGGTAATTTTAACTCAATAGGCGCCTATCATTATTTCGCACGACGGCGCCGAAAATACTTGGCGCGTCCCCCTGCCTATAGCTGACACATATCTTAACATAGTATAAAACAAATTCGCTGTCGCTGTCTGTCCGTCCCTACCTATATATGCCTAAATCGTTAAAACTCCGCAACGGATTTTGAAGCGGTTTTTTTTAATAGATAGAGTGATTTAAGAGGAAGGTTTTTATGTATAATCTTAACATAGTATAAAACAAATTCGCTCTCGCTGTCTGTCCGTCCCTACCTATATATGCCTAAATCGTTAAAACTCCGCAACGGATTTTAAAGCGGTTTTTTTTAATAGATAGAGTGATTTAAGAGGAAGGTTTTTATGTATAATCTTACCATAGTATAAAACAAAGTCGCTGTCGCTGTCTGTCCGTCCCTACCTATATATGCTTACATCTTTAAAACTCCGCAACGGATTTTGAAGCGGTTTTTTTAATAGACAGAGTGATTTAAGAGGAAGGTTTTTATGTATAATCTTAACATAGTATAAAACAAAGTCGCTGTCGCTGTCTGTCCGTCCGTCCCTACCTATATATGCTTAAATCTTTAAAACTCCGCAACGGATTTTGAAGCGGTTTTTTTTAATAGATAGAGTGATTCAAGAGGAAGGTTTTTATGTATAATCTTAACATAGTATAAATCAAAGTCGCTGTCGCTGTCTGTCCGTCCCTACCTATATATGCTTAAATCTTTAAAACTCCGCAATGGATTTTGAAGCGGTTTTTTTTTAATAGATAGAAGAGGAAGGTTTTTATGTATAACTAGCGACCCGCCCCGGCTTCGCACGGGTGCAATTTCAGAAAGTGGCATGCCGGGTACTAATATATCGGGTTCGTTCGGGTTTGTATTTATACCAGCGGGTTGCAACGCATGCCGAATACACGCTAGTAATGTATAAACGCTATTAAAATGTGAAGAGCTAGGTGAGGCAGGGAGTTGGAATTACGCCAGAGTTACCTTTCAATGTGACCTTGCTTGCTACTATACAGTGCGTTTTTTTAACGCGAGCCATAGGGATTTACATGGTAAATCTTTAAGTCTATGTTAGGCACATTTCTATTAAGAACTACGAGTTGAAATTTTACACAAATATTTCTTGTGGTCTCATATCCAATTTAGGACCATGTTTATATTACTTTACTAACGAAAATCATTGAAAAATACTATTTTACGTTATAATATAACGCTGTCTTGCCCAGCCCTGTATATTAAGTTTACCCAGATATATTTGACATAAGCTGGTATGTGATATTTTTATAATATTTGGCAAGTTGTACCGAAATTATACAATGTATTACATATGTTTTATTTCAAGTGGTTTAAAATGTATTAATTTTCTTAATTCTAAAGCAGAACTTTTATTTCAATAAAGTTTAATAATTTTCCTAAATATCGTCTACAACGAAGTGCCCTCCATTTACAGCCAAACAGTGCCCCAAACAATCATAAAAATGCTTTCTAACATTCGACAACTGTCGCGCTGTGATGCTGCGTGAGGCCTCGATTATTCTGTTTTTTAACTCATCGACATTATTTGGCCTTCCTCTTACGCTATCGAAAACTTTTGATGTGAGGTATCCCCAATAAAAGAAGTCCAAAGGTGTGATATCCGGGCTTCGAACGGGCCATTTAAAAGGTTCAATTCATCCTATCCAGCTGCCCGGAAACACATTATTTAGATATTCCGTTACAAATATTGCGCTATGAGCTGGAGCTCCATCATGTTAAAATATAATTTCCTCCCTTCTGTGGGCTAGCGCATATGTAAAAGATCCATATATTTTTCTTTGGTAAGCGTAATGGACCAATTATCATATTTCCTAGAATACCTGCCCATACATTTACATTTTGTTGCTACTGGGTATGCGTTTGATGCACCACGTAGGGATTTTCTCGCGACCAGATTCTAACATTCTGCTTGTTTACACTTCCATTGATATTAAAAGAGCTTTCACCTGTAAACAGTATGTTATTTGCAATACCTGGGTTGTTATTAATTCGTTCCATCCATTGTTCACAAAACTGCATCCGTTCAAAATGATCACGAGGTAAAAGTTCCTGTACGTTTCGAATTTTAAAAGATTTGTATTTGTGTTTCTTCAATGCCTTGTAACAACTGCTTCTAGATTTGTCGAGGCGTTCAGCAAGGTGTGTCAAGTTGGATGACGGTTGTTCTTATATCGCCATGCACAGACCTATTCGGAATTCTTCAGTTACCAGAGATGAATTTCTTTTTTGTTTTTTATGATAATCATCATGACATCCAGAAGTCATGAAATTTCCATGCAATCGTCGTACGGTAGACTTGCTGGGAATGGGACGGTTTTGATAGATAGCGGCAAAATTATCAGTAACTTCCCAATATGACATTCCTCCTATGCAGTTTAAAACCATTTCAATTCATTTATTTACGGTGTAGCAAGACATAATAAATTACAAAACTAATTTCATGAACGTCAAGAAAATACTGACAGCCGTGTCAATATTCTTCTTTATCTAAGATAGTTAATTACATAAATTACAAGGGGGTAAAAAAGTGTAATTTTAAAAAAATAAAAAGGACTTTTTTGGGTATCTCTTGGAGTTTTTTTGAACAGATTGTATGTTAACATCTTCCTCCCATCTCATATTTTGTCTATTCTCAAGTTTTAATATTATTTGTTTAATATAAATGTGCCTAACATAGGCTTAAAGATTTACCATGTAAATCCCTATGGCCCGCGATAAAAAAAAAACGCACTGTATATGTAGGGGAATTATACCTATGATGGCCCCCTTCCTATGATGGCCCATCCGCCGTATTTTTAAGTTTACCGCGATTCTCACTCAACCGGCACTTTTACCACGCCAACTAACTCCGCTCTAAGCTACATACGCAGTATGGAATTGACGGCGGCCATAGAAAGGTGTCAGTGTATCAAAACAAAAAAGGTAGGTCTTGATCTAATAAATTTGCTGCAAGTATTAGTGAATATTTATCTTAAAACACACAATTAGATTAATTGGATTTTATATGAATGTTTGCGTGTATATCGTGCTACTGTTTTTGAATGGAAATTTAGGTTAGAATATACAAAACAAGTGTATAAAATTTTAACAATTGGATGTACTTTTGCCTATGATGGCCCCATGTATTCGTTCCTTTGATAGCCTAGGGGGCCATCATAGGAATAACATATTACTAAGCAATTTATATGTAAGACAATAGGTAATACATGGTTTTTTTTTATTGTTTTAAGATATGGCAACTATGGGAAGAAGGTAATATGGAACAAGCGATTAAAAATGTACAGGAAAAAAAAAATTGGGTCTAAGCTGGCCGCTATAACTTTTCATGTCCCCAGACCTACGTTAAGGAGACGAGTGGCCATGAATAAATGCTCTTAAAAAGGGGCTTGGAGGACATCGAGCCATTTTTTCTAAAGATATTGAAACCGAAATAGTTGATCACATCATCGACATGGAATCACGTTTTTTCGGTCTAACCAGCACAGATTTGCGTAAGTTGGTTTACGACGTAGCTAAAAGAAATGGTATTATACACAATTTTAATAGAGAAACTAAAATGGCTGGATGGAAATGGGTCAAATGTTTTTTAAGACGCAATCCCCGTATATCTTTGAGAAATCCCGAAAGTACTTCGTTAGCGAGGGCCCAGGCTTTCAACAAACCTAATATTCGGGAATATTTCAAGTCATTAGCATCTATTTTGGACAAACACGAATTTCTTCCTGAGAACATCTACAATATGGACGAGTCTGGTTTGACAACTGTTCAAAGGAGGTCGTAAAAAATATATGCTTGTAAAGGTCGCAAACAAGTTGGTGCTTTGAGCAGCGCAGAACGCGGCCAACATGTCACTGTCGTATGTTCAATGAACACCATTGGTTCTTACGTACCCCCTGTTGTAATTTTTCGCCGGCAAAGGATGAAAGAAGAGCTAATGAATGGTGCTCCACCGGGATGCATTTCTTTTGTGCAGGAGAAAGGCTGGATGACCAGCGAACTTTTTTGCCAATGGCTAAAACATTTCGTCAGATATACGAAAGCCTCTCAGGAAAATAAGGTTCTGTTATTATTAGATGGTCATAGTAGCCATAAAAGCTTTGAAGCCTTGCAATATGCAAAACAAAACAGAGTTGTAATTTTTTGTTTTCCTGCCCACTGTTCACATCATGTCCAACCCCTGGACGTAGGATTTTTTCGACCCTTGCAAACTTATTACGGACAGGAAATTTAGCTCTGGTTGCGGTAGAATTCTGGCAAAATTGTAACCCAGTTTCAAATAGCAAGTTTATTTAGTCGTGCCTACCTAAAAAGCGCCATACCCGCAAATGCTATTAACTCGTTCAGGAAAACAGGAATACATCCGTTTAACCCAGACGCTTTTGAAGATTGGCAGTTTTCACCATCTTTAACATCTGATAAACCGCAACTAACTCAAGATGATGTCCTTAAACGTATAGAAAACTTTTCATTGCCCAAAAATGATATGCCAGGACCTTCCAATCAAAGTTACATTGATAAAGGCTCCCCAACGAATCAATTAGAAAATATAGTTCTATTGGAAAGTTCTGTGTCTTTGCCAGGATCTTCCACTACATAAACTATTACTAAATTACCAGTTCTCGACGTATCATCCGAATCAGCTCTTAATATATCGGTCAAAGATATTTGTCCTCCGCCTTCAGCCGCTGCAGTTCAGTCAATGCAACGGAAAGGTAGAAAAAGTGGAAAAACAGGATTGTTGAATTCTACACCGGAAGTTAAGGAGCTTACAGAAATAGCTGTTCAAAAGGCAGCCAAACTACAAAAAACTAGTGCAAGAATTGCGAAACGACAAGTTTTCGTAAATGATAAAAATTTGGCAAGTGATAGTGATGAAGAAAATGAAGCGGTTCTCAAAAAAATCTGGAACAAGACAATTCGGACGAAGTCGCATGTCTTTATTGCAATGAACTTTATTCACGATCAAAATCTAGGGAACTGCGGATTCAGTGTCAGGTCTGTAACGCTTGGTGCCACAATGAATGTGCGGGAGTTACCCCTAGGTGCAAGATGTTCGTGTGTGAACTCTGTTAATTAATGACCATAGTACATAGTAGGTTTGTTATTTTCCTGTTTGCGTTGCTGTTTTGTGGTTTTTACATTTTATTTTTTTCAAAGGATAAAGTAAAATTTACTTTGCTTTAAACGTTATTTTGAGGGTTCTTTGAAAGATAATCAATAATGTTTTTTGGTGTACATTTTTTAAAATAAAATATTAGCAACAAATGTTCTCTAATTATTTTTCATACATACCTTCTCTAAGTGGTCCAACATAGAAACACTCCGGGGTCCATCAAAGGAACATAATAAAATGCTCCTATGATGGCCACATTATATGATGTTTTTAAAATACCGTTAAAAAGTAATTTATTATACTAATCTAGAATACAATACAGATTTTAAAATACGCGTAAAATGAGCTGAACTGACCTATAAAATATTCATAAATATAAAAGTTCTAAGGCATAATCCTTAAGGGGGCCGTCATCGGCATATTTCCCCTACTATATATAAACCCAAGAAAAGTAACTGCAGAATTATTATTTTCCGAATTTTCGCATACTTGGTACTGCGACTCATCTTAATTAGCCTTCAGAAAATATCACAAAACACTAAACAAACAGCAATTATTACACAAAACGAATAAACTAAAGAAAATTTCAAACCGCCATAATAGCTGTCAAAGAACCCATAAAGAAACACCAAATGGAAATAGGGATGTTCGATATACATCGATGCATCGAAAACATCGACATTTTTAATGCCATGTATCGTTTATAAGCGATGCATCGAGGCCATCTAATATTTGTCGATGGGTCGATGTATTTTAATCAATGTTTTAGGCTCTAATTTTATTCCTAAAATAAATATTTTGCCATTGCCTCTCGATCTTAATTATACCTTTTACCTTTGGTTTTAGTTAAGGTATAAGCTTGTTTCGATTCAGTGGACTTAATTAATAATTTCTTTATTTTTCTTTTAGATTATGAACCACTAAAATCCTCAGTGCATACACTGTTTCGTTGAAATTATTGCTATTTTATTTCCATGGTAAAACTGTTTTTGAATTGTTTATATCATTTATCTACAAGCGTGCGGTAAGTAACTACTTACCGCACTGAATTGAGTGCAGTAAGTGTCACTTTACCGCACTAGTACTGTAAGTAATTACATACTATAAAAACAAGTTTTAATATTATTCAAGTGTTTTTTTTTATTTTTAAAAGAAACTCTATTAAACATTATATGTATAACAAATACTTACATATTTAAATTTCTAAACTAATCCAAACTTATAAATTAAGAAATATTAATATTATTTGTAGAATTTGTAGAATTTGTAACATTTCCAAACGATATCGATGAAGGAAGTGTTTTACTATCCGATGAAACACAAAAATTCAAAGTTACAGATTTACTAAAGCAGGAGGTTCTCTCTGCATATTCTTCTACACCATTTATTTGCTTTGCAATTCCTATTTCATTTTGCACCGAATTTTCAATATAGCCCTCCGCAACACTGAAGGACTTTCATCCACCATGTCTTTTTAAACTCATGATATCCCCGCCAGCATCTACTAATGTAGCTGACGTTCTTCGATAACAATGTCCCGTATATTCTTTGGGACTGAACAACTTTAAATATGATGCAATTTGAGAAGGTATTTTTCCAAAAGTATTAATACCCAGTGATTGGATAGTGCATCTTCCTTTTTTATGCAATAAATAACCGTGTATGGGCAGTATTATCGGGTCTAAGGGCTCTATATTTCTTGAAAATTGAAATTATATTAATTTCTGATGAAAATCCTTCCACGTAAACCACGAACTGTCGATCTACATGTGTCTTTGTATCCGGGACAGTTATAACAAGGTGGGTTTCAAATTCCTTAATAGCTTCAATTTTCATTAAACATAACTCCACTCGGCGACATGCCCCAGCGATGCCCACAATGAGTACCACCTGAAACAAGCAAATAAGTTGTTATTTAAAAGTAGATTTAAAAAAAAATCGCAATTAAGTACCTTCATGGTTAAAAACTACTCATCTGGTGCCGTAACAAGGAATTTTACAACCCCATTTTTGGAGAATGCCTTTGATTTCTTAGGTTTGTATCCCACAGACTTCCTTTTTAAATATGCCATCAGTTTTGCATACCTGCTTATGTCGACATTATTTTTGATACGTATAGTAGATCTGAGCATTGAGTAATAACTCCATAAAGGGGATGATTTACTGTCCTTAAATTTATCCACAAAATAGACAAGCATCACATCTTCACTACTTTCTTTGATGAACACCAGTCCATGAAGAGCCCATATTTCTTCTCATATCTATGCCGTGATTTATCAGGCAATAAATTAAGGGTAGCTGCTTTAGCAATGTCTAGAACTTCCTTCGGAATTTCATCATCACTGCTGCTACTGACTTCCATTTAAGGGACGTTAAACACACTTTCACGAAATTGTTACAAAAATAATTATCGTTTATTCCATTGTCAAGTTTTACATCTGTCATATAGAAGCCTACTATTAAATTTGTAAAATTTATTTCCCTAGCAACCTGATATTAATGCATTGTTGATAACGACTTACGAGGCACCTATGGGGTAAATTAAAAGAGTGCTCTTTTAGTTTTTAATATTGGTGCCCTAAATGTTGTAGATAAAATATCGTACAATACACTACTTACGGTAGGTAGGTAGGTACGTCTTTACCGCATCTGCGTGATTTACTAAACTTGCCTTCGGCTCGTTTTGCTAAACATCACGCACATACGGTAAAGGCGTACCTACCGTACTTGTATTGTAATATACTATTATTTCTAATTCTAATTAATTTTTAATTTTAAAATAATAATCGGCTATTTGGCCGCAATAGTAATTATTATAAAACAAAACGGCACTGCATAAATATAAAAAGTAATTTTTCCCAAAACTCCTTTTTCCACACACACGCCTTGGCTATTGACTACCGGAGATGAGAAAAAAATACCATGAAAACAGCGGGATTGCCAGCTATTTTCTCAATTCCAATTTAGTAACCGTTATTTTTAGTAAATTATGCAAATAAAAACTTGGTGGATACTTAACGAAATCGCGATTAAAGCAAACTGGATAATTAACTAATTTTGATTAACGTGTAAATTGGTGGATACAGCTATAAAAGTTTTTGAATGCTATCTGATTTTTTTCGGTACATGATACGTCGCTACTTAAGGTGGGAGTATCAACATGCTGGTCAACCTATAACCCATTTCGCGTAGATTTATTTATGTTTTCTAGCTTTTATACAAAATTTTAAAAAAATCAGCATCGACTTGATATTCTATAGGTAATAATTAACATATTTATTAAATATCGAGGAATTTCATAACTTATTTTAGGAGAATTGTATAGCGAAAAATATCGGGAAGATTTTTTTTTAACATTATTATGTCATTGTCACTCATTGTTCTTTCACTATACAATTCTCCCAAAATAAGCAATGAAATAAATTGATATTTTTGTAATATATCAGATACTACCTAAATAATTCACCGACGATATTGATTTTCTTTAAATGTTAGTTATTAAAATAATAAACTCAAAAAATCAACGCGAAATAGGTTATAGGTTGGCAATAATAGATTGAATGACGTTGAGAATTCAACCTTAAAGGTTTCATTTGATGACGTTAACAGAAGTAAAAGAGACTTTTTGCACCTCTTAAATTAATATCAGTTTTTAGCTCCGTTATGGTTAAGTTTATTAAACATAACGAGTAGCGCCACTGTTAAAACCAGAGATTTTGCAACGCCTACGATCTGTCTGTAGTTATTAGTTTGGCGCCGGCGCACTTAAACAAATTAAATCTTTTAATGATTTGATTGAAAAGTCTTTATGGCATGGGCATGAAATAAATAAATTTTCTTTGATATCTGCCCACACAGCACTGGTGTGAAGTTGGCAGAAAAAAGTTAGCAGCCAAAATGCCGAACATTTCCGAATGGGCAGTGGCGTCGGATAAATCAAATGGAGAATATTATACATATACTCACAAATCATAAGTATGGCAATGGATAAGTATTAGAATTACTTAAATTTATAATCAGTAGCTTTCAATTGCAAACTGTCGCAAACATTAGTTCCATTTTTGTTTGCTAATTTTTCTTAACTTCTGAGAAACTGAACATAGCAACAGATTCATATTTACAGGGTAAGTAGGGGACTACTCGAGCTACAGTTTGCCATTAGTGGCATTACTCGCAATGCAGTTTCAGTTTTTTTCATTTTCGGCTGCTAACTTATTTTACGTATTTTCTCAGAAACTAAACATAGCAACAGATTCATATTTACAGGGTAAGTACGGGACTACTAGAGCTACAGTTTGCCATTAGTATCATTACTCGCAATGCAGTTTCAGTTTTTTCTATTTTCGGCTGCTAACTTATTTTACGTATTTTCTCGGAAACTAAACATAGCAACAGATTCATATTTACAGGGTAAGTAGGGGACTACTAGAGCTACAGTTTGCCATTAGTATCATTACTCGCAATGCAGTTTCAGTTTTTTCCATTTTCGGCTGCTAACTTATTTTACGTATTTTCTCGGAAACTAAACATAGAAACAGATTCATATTTACAGGGTAAGTAGGGGACTACTAGAGCTACAGTTTGCTATTAGTGGCATTACTCGCAATGCAGTTTCAGTTTTTTTCATTTTCGGCTGCTAACTTATTTTACGCATTTTCTCGGAAACTAAACATAGCAACAGATTCATATTCACAGGGTAAGTAGGGGACTACTAGAGCTACAGTTTACCATTAGTATCATTACTCGCAATGCAGTTTCAGTTTTTTCCATTTTCGGCTGCTAACTTATTTTACGTATTTTCTCGGAAACTAAACATAGCAACAGATTCATATTTACAGGGTAAGTAGGGGACTAGAGCTACAGTTTGCTATTAGTGGCATTACTCGCAATGCAGTTTCAGTTTTTTTCATTTTCGGCTGCTAACTTATTTTACGCATTTTCTCGGAAACTAAACATAGCAACAGATTCATATTCACAGGGTAAGTAGGGGACTACTAGAGCTATAGTTTGTCATTAGTGGCATTACTCGCAATGCAGTTTCAGTGTTTTCCATTTTCGGCTGCTAACTTATTTTACGTATTTTCTCGGAAACTAAACATAGCAACAGATTCATATTTACAGGGTAAGTAGGGGACTACTAGAGCTACAGTTTGCCATTAGTGGCATTACTCGCAATGCAGTTTCAGTTTTTTTCATTTTCGGCTGCTAACTGCAAACTGCATTGCGAGTAATGCCACTAATGGCAAACTGTAGCTCTAGTAGTCCCCTACTTACCCTGTAAATATGAATCTGTTGCTATGTTTAGTTTCCGAGAAAATACGTAAAATAAGTTAGCAGCCGAAAATGGAAAAAACTGAAACTGCATTGCGAGTAATGATACTAATGGCAAACTGTAGCTCTAGTAGTCCCCTACTTACCCTGTAAATATGAATCTGTTGCTATGTTTAGTTTCCGAGAAAATACGTAAAATAAGTTAGCAGCCGAAAATGAAAAAAACTGAAACTGCATTGCGAGTAATGCCACTAATGGCAAACTATAGCTCTAGTAGTCCCCTACTTACCCTGTAAATATGAATCTGTTGCTATGTTCAGTTTCTCAGAAGTTAAGAAAAATTAGCAAACAAAAATGGAACTAATGTTTGCGACAGTTTGCAATTGAAAGCTACTGATTATAAATTTAAGTAGTCCTAATACTTATCCATTGCCATACTTATGATTTGTGAGTATATGTATAATATTCTCCATTTGATTTATCCGACGCCACTGCCCATTCGAAAATGTTCGGCATTTTGGCTGCTAACTTTTTTCTGCCAACTTCACACCAGTCCACACAGCTGTGTTTTCAAAAGGGTTTTGCCCTGCAACTTCTCGAAGGAGATTTAAATCATCTTCTTTAGTAAAACGAAGTCTTCGTTTTATAGGCATAAGGATATTTGTGGGTAGTGGTATTTGCATACTTAAAATGAATAACCTGAGAAAGACACACCCTAAAAAAAACAGAACAAATACCACCCTTCACTCTCGGTACATTAATTCAAAGAACAAAAAGTATAAGCATTAATTTGACAAAAAACAGTGCCATTTAATTTCGTAAACAATAGAGAAAGTAAGGTTAGGTTGCACCAAAAGCAGGTGTGCCAGATTGAGTCAAGTGTATAAATCCGTAAATATATAAAAAAAGAAAAATCTACCCAGTACACCCAGGTCCATTTGATTTATTTCAAAGAATCCACTTTTCTTGTTATCATCGTTTATTACCATATAAAGCTACTATTTGCTTTGGATTTTCATTAATTGCTTATCACAATTTTGATTCATAGCAATGATGCTTCATAACTTTTGTATGTTCCGGCAACCATGAAGTTTAAGCATAACCATAAGGATAACGATAAGCTCTTCCTTATCCTTCCGTAACTAACGGAGTCCGTTATGGTTATTAACCATAGCGGATCACCTTTCTGACATTGCGCATGCTAAGAATAACCATAACCACAAAAGAATGACGAATTAGTAGGTGCAAAAAGTCTCTTATCAAGTTGAAAACTGCTACATACCCATTAGTTGTTGTTTTTAGTACAGGAAAGTCTAAATTTATCCAGCAATTAATTATTGTCTAAATTTTAGTTACAGGCAAATGGCAAATGGAAAAACGAGCATTGTAATCAAAAAGCTAGGTATATGTGTGTACCCAAGGAAGTAAAAGGTGTATTTACATGGATACAGGAAGAAGCTAGTAAGTTATAATTAATAATAATAATAATAATAATAATAATAATAATAATAATAATAATAATAATAATAATAATAATAATAATAATAATAATAATAATAATAATAATAATAATAATAATAACAGAGGAAATACCATACTACAAATACTTTCCAACCACCATCATAGATACCAGCGAATACAAACTGTACTGGGACGTAGAAATCCATACAGACAAGACAATAAGATGTAATAGACCAGACATCGTTTTCCAAAACAAAAAAGAACAAATTACCTATCTTATAGATATATCCATACCTAACGACCCCAACATTCAAACAAAGTATAGAGAGAAAATAGCAAAGTATTCGGAATTAGCCATGGAAGTTCAGAGACTTTGGAAACAGAAAAAAGTAACGATCATACCATTCACCATTAATAATAATAATAATAATAATAATAATAATAATAATAATAATAATAATAATAATAATAATAATAATAATAATAATAATAATAATAATAATAATAATAATAATAATAATAATAATAATAATAATAATAATAATAATAATAATAATAATAATAATAATAATAATAATAATAATAATAATAATAATAATAATAATAATAATAATAATAATAATAATAATAATAATAATAATAAACGAATAAAATCATCACACAAATAAACAACATAATAAAGAACAGAATAAAAAACGAAGACAATCTCACCAACATACACAACCTGGCCTACATAGGAGCGGCAACAGTCTCAAAAATCATTGCACCAAAAAAAACCCAAAACAAACAAACCCAAGAAACAAATATGTCACCACCATGGGAACGACGAATCAACAAAAAGATAGATGAACTACGAACAGAAATAGGAAGACTAACAAAGGCAAAAGATCCAAACGCAAGTCAAAAGCTAAAGAACAAAGCCCAACAAATAATAGCAATACATAAAAACGCAGAAAATAATAACATAAATGAAATAACAGACCTACTCAAACAGAAACTTGCTGCCAAATCCAAAAGACTAAGGAGACTTAAAGAAAGTGACCAACGTAGAAAACACAACAAACAATTTAAAGAAGATGAAAGACAATTTTACAGAGAACTAAATCAAAAAACAAACAACGATCAAAAAAATGAAAACCCAGATAAAGAAAAAACTAAAACCTATTGGAGCAGTATATGGTCACATGAGAAGAAACACAAACAAACATCAAGATGGATCAGAGATGAAAAAACAAGAATGTACAACAAAAAACAAATGAACAATCATAACATAACAATAGACGATGTACAAAAAGCCATAAAGAAAACACACAGTTGGAAATCACCAGGAAAAGACGGGCTGCATAACTTTTGGTGGAAACGATTTACAAGCACACACGACAAAATAGCACAACTATTCTCTGAGATTGTAAAAGGACAAGCAGAAATGCCCGATTTCATGACTGAAGGACTAACATATTTACTCCCAAAAACAACACCGACCAGCAGTTATCCAGATAAATACCGACCGATTACATGTCTCCCAACCATTTATAAGATATTAACATCAATTATCACAGACAAAATATATACACATCTAACCGAAAACAACCTATTAGCAATAGAGCAAAAAGGATGCAGAAGAAAAACCAAAGGCTGCAAGGAACAACTGATTGTTGACACCATTATAACACAACACAAGAAGAAAGAAAGGAAACCACTGTACACTGCATACGTCGACTACAAAAAGGCTTTCGACAGTGTCCCACACTCGTGGCTACTAGAAGTGCTAAAAATTTATAAAATTGATCCGTTTATTCAGAGCGTCCTGAAACAAACAATGACTAAATGGAAAACAACACTAAGCGTAAACAACAACAAAAACAAATTCACAATAGACAACATAGAAATAAAACGCGGAATTTTCCAGGGCGACGCGCTTAGTGCACTTTGGTTTTGCATGGCAGTGAACCCTCTCTCACACATGCTAAACAAAACAAACAAAGGTACAACCATAGAAAACAACACAATAAGCCACCTCCTCTATATGGATGATCTAAAACTATATGCAGACAACAAAGAAAACATCGAAAAACTAATACAAATCACAAAAACATTTAGCGACGACATACACATGGAATTTGGACTGGACAAATGTCGAATCAATGCAATGGAAAGGGGAAAGTGGAGACAATATGAAGGGTATGACATGGGAGCAGATAAAGGACAAATAGAAGGCATGGAAAATGAAGAATTGTACAAATATCTAGGATACCAACAAGCGAGAGGAATAGATCAAAAACACAGCAAAGAAACACTAAAAAACAAATTCAAGGAAAGAATAAGGAAAATATTAAAAACAAAACTAAATTCCAAAAACATGACAAAAGCACGCTATATCTATTCTAACCTACAGCTTTGGCGTAATCTCCTGGACAGACACAGAACTCGAAGAGCTCAATCGTGACATCCGTACAATGAGCACCAAATTCCGCAAACACCATCCACGCAGCTCAATAGAAAGAGTAAACATCTCACGAGAAAAAGGAGGACAAGGAATTATCCACATACCAAGACATAACCAAAAACAAATAATGACGCTCAGAAAATACTTTAATGATGAAGCCACTAATAACCAGTTATATAAAATCATAAAAAAACTAGACAAAAAATCAACACCGCTAAATCTAGCACAAGAAAATAACGGCGAACCAGAGGAAGATAACCTCGAGGATAAGTGGAAAAGAAAGGAATTACATGGCAAATACCCAGCATTGCTGGCACAACCACACATCAACAAGGAAGCATCCCTCATGTGGTTAAAACTTGGATATCTATTTCCCGAAACCGAAGCATTCATTATTGCAATACAAGACCAAGTCATTGCGACACGCAATTATAAAAAATTTATAATGAAAGAACGTATCCTAACAGATAGATGCAGAATGTGCAAAGAACAAACCGAATCCATCGATCACATCATAAGCGGATGCCAAACACTAGCCCCAAAAGAATATACCAAAAGACACGACAATGTTGGCAGAGTAATTCACCAAGAGCTCTTAAAAATCCACGAACCGACAATCACCGAAACAATCCCATACTACAAATATAACCCAGAAAGCATCCATGAAACAGAAAACTATAAGATATACTGGAACAGAGAAATAACAACGGATCTTCCCTTACAACACAATAGACCAGACATGGTGTTCACTGACAAAATAAACAAACATACTTACCTGATCGACTTCTCTATCCCGCTTGCCGCAAACCTACAAAAAAAACATAGAGAAAAAATTAGTAAATACTTACCTCTTGCCAACGAAATAAAAGAAATGTGGAACCAAGAAAAAGTGATGGTAGTACCAATCATCATAGGTGCAACTGGAGAAATACCACACACACTCTTCGAAAACCTAAAAAAACTAAACATTAAAGAACAAATATACTACCAGCTACAAAAAGTTGTTCTTATAGAAACCAGCGGAATTGTCAGACGTGTACTAAATGACACCGACAACTGAAACTTGAACCTTTCCAAATCTACGAATCTACCTGCTTTCTTGCAACCAATGCCGAAACAGGATAGAAGCCATATCCAGATACAAAATCTGTGGAACCTGAAAATAATAATAATAATAATAATAATAATAATAATAATAATAATAATAATAATAATAATAATAATAATAATAATAATAATAGACTATAAAAAGGCTTTCGACTCTGTACCACATAGCTGGTTAACAAAAATCTTAGACATCTACAAAATAGACACAAAAATCAAACAATTCTTGACGGAAATAATGAAAACCTGGAGAACAAAAATTACCATAACCTCAGAATCAGAAACCGTACAGACAGATGAACTATACATCCGACGAGGCATCTTCCAGGGTGATTCGCCAAGTGCTTTATGGTTCTGTATGTGCCTAAATCCACTCTCAAATGCACTAAATGACTCCCAATACGGCTTTAACATAAAATATCAAAAAACAGTACAACATAAAATCAACCACCTACTGTATATGGACGATATAAAAATCTACGCGCCAACACCAACAGAACTAAAAGGGCTGCTCAAGATCACAGAAACATTTACAACAGACATACAAATGGAATTCGGAATAAGTAAGTGCAAAGCACTACATATCGAAAAAGGTAAATGGAAAGAAAGCGAATACAAAGAATCCATAAACAATGAAATTTTAGACAACATGACAGAAAACGAAACATACAAATACCTAGGATTCCAACAAAGCACTAAAATAAACCACACAGATATAAAAACACAATTGAAGAAACAATACAAACAAAGATTAGTAGCCATATTAAGAACTTCACTCTATTCCCGTAACCTCTTCAAAGCCATCAACACATTTGCCATCCCAATACTTACCTACTCCTTTGGTATAATCAAATGGACCCAAACAGATCTGGAAAGTATCCATACCCTCACTAGATCAGAGCTTACCAGACATAGAAAACACCATCCCAACTCATGTAAAGAAAGAGTCACAATCAACAGAAAAGAAGGAGGAAGGGGTATGATAGATATTCAAGCTTTACACACAAAACAAATCCAACACCTTCGGAAATTCTTCCTTGGTAAACAAGCATCCCTTCACCAATCAGTCTGTAAAGCTGACAAAAATTATACACCCCTTGATCTATCCACGACCAATCATCCTACGGACACATATAATCCAACAAAAAATATAGAAGAAAGGCTTAATTTATGGACAACAAAGCAGCTACATGGAAAACATAGATACAACATAGAGCACGATCACATATCAAAAGAACTTTCCTATAAATGGCTTAAAGATGGAAGACTTTTCCCTGAGACAGAAGGATTTCTTCTCGCAATACAAGATCAGGTCATAACCACTCGGAATTATCAGAAATACATAATTAAAGATCCAAACTTACATACTGATACATGTAGAAAATGCCACCAATATACAGAAACCATAGACCATATCACTGGTGGATGCAAAATCTTAGCAGGCACACAGTATACCGAAAGACACAACATGGCAGGAAAAATCATTCACCAGGCACTCGCAAAGACCTACAAACTAATAACAGAGGAAATACCATACTACAAATACTTTCCAACCACCATCATAGATACCAGCGAATACAAACTGTACTGGGACGTAGAAATCCATACAGACAAGACAATAAGATGTAATAGACCAGACATCGTTTTCCAAAACAAAAAAGAACAAATTACCTATCTTATAGATATATCCATACCTAACGACCCCAACATTCAAACAAAGTATAGAGAGAAAATAGCAAAGTATTCGGAATTAGCCATGGAAGTTCAGAGACTTTGGAAACAGAAAAAAGTAACGATCATACCATTCACCATTTCAACCACAGGCATCACCCCATACATCTTTAAGACACATCTTGAGGAACTCGGTCTCGACCCAAATATCCATACAAACATACAAAAGTCTGTCATCCTTAAAACGTGCAATATAGTGCGATCATTCCTCAATTCAAGCAATAGACTCTGAGACGACTTGGTACAGCCCGTCATCCCAGAAAAGAAACACCACTTGATTAAGATTAAGTGAGAAAAAAAGAAGATAATAATAATAATAATAATAATAATAAAAACAACTCCCTATTATGAATATGAGCCTCCAGCCGTGTGCGAAAATGACAACGTACGTATTTACTGGAACAGAAAAATACAGACGGATAGAACGATCCCCAATAATATACCTGATCTAGTGCTCACGTTTAAAAAGGAAAGGAAAACCTTCATTGTGGATTTTGCCGTTCCCTTAGCCACAAATCTCTCAAAAACTTATGCGGAAAAAATCAACAAATACTTACCGCTACGGGACGAAATAACTGAGATGTGGCATATGGAGTCTGTGACGATCGTACCAATTGTGATCGGGACCCTGGGTGAAATACCAAAAAAGTTAAAACAAAACATATCAGTGCTTGGCCTAGAATGGAAATTATACAAACATTTACAAAAATCAATACTACTGGATACATGCAGCATAGTGAGGAGGGTTGTTGGCCTACAATAGGATCATCTTGTCACTTCTGACCGATGAATTCTGTAATACCACTAATAAGTGTGATACCGTTAAATAATAATAATAATAATAATAATAATAATAATAATAATAATAATAATAATAATAATAATAATAATAATAATAATAATAATAATAATAATAATAATAATAATAATAATAATAATAATAATAATAATAATAATAATATTAATAATAATAATAATGAAGCCAAAAGTTATCCCGGTGGTCATAGGAGCAACAGGGCTCATATCACATTATACACAATCGATCATTAAAGAGATCCTGGGAAAACATCACCTACTCAGCATACAGAAAACTGTTCTTCTAAAAACTGCCCACATTGTACGTAAAGTGTTACAATAATGTCATCGCCGATGGAGAGCTTACCCTAGGTGCACGGTGTGCACCCGGTGAACTTCACACTCACCTTGCCATAAGAAAGGTCTTATGTGAAAAGTCGAGAATAATAATAATAATAATAATAATAATAATACATTTATTGTTTACTTAAATGTAAATTACCTACACAAAACGGTAAATATTTTGTTAAGAAAAAGAGTAAGACAATATGCCTTAGTGGGGCAGACATCCAGTCCAAGGATCTGGATAATGTTCAAGCCTTAAATTAATCTAACACTGTATTTTGTTGCTTTACATCTAATGTTCGGAATGTAAGTAGCATGATAAAAAAAATTAAAGATATTAATAATTTTTTAGGAAGAAAAGTTGAGGAGAACGCAATGTTATTCGAAGTGTAACTAGGTACTACGTGCGGAGATAATGTTTTTTTACTGGTCTTTTGAACGCTCCGTTAGATATACCAAAGGTCCACAAAAAAATTAATATTCACTAAACATTGTTGACATGAAGCGTTTGACCTATTATAACTAATATTTAAGCGTGGCTTGAAAAAAAATTAATCCTAACTACAACAGCGGCCGTAGAAATCGCTTGCCCCGTTTGAATTAGATAAACGCGTGTTCATTGGTTTGACGTCACATGCTTGCTGGCTCGCCAGGCGCGAAGCCGTAGTAAA
The DNA here is from genome assembly GCA_963969555.1 of Polydrusus pterygomalis. NCBI lineage: Eukaryota > Metazoa > Arthropoda > Insecta > Coleoptera > Curculionidae > Polydrusus > Polydrusus pterygomalis. The sequence goes on from OZ018375.1 coordinate 31,272,453, forward strand.
CTAGATTAGTTATTTGCATTGCGTTGTTTTTGGAATAAAGTTTGTGTTTGGTGTTGTAACGGTTTACAGTGCAGTTTATTTTTTGTGTATTTAATATTGGATAATTAATTTTGTGTGGCAAATATGGAGGAAGGTTACCAGAAAGGTGATACACATAATTTGCCAAATATAGACGCGATTATGGTATCAGATTTTCTCGCCTCAAATACTGACTTTAACCAACCTTAATCTAGTGATGTCAAAGCTAGTCATTAAGTTTAAAAGAGATACATTATTTATTATTTATACCTACAGTATTAATTATGCAGAATAAAAATGTAATAAAATTGAATTGCTATGCTATTCTATTACCCATAGCTTCGTCTGTGGCCATCACAATAAATATTATTTTCTGTCATGTAACTGGGTAACTTCGTAATGTGAATAATAAACTTGAGACCAAAAACACAATGAAATAAGATTATTAAATTAGCATCCGCAGCTTCGCCTACGGTCACTTTTTAACACGCTTTTATTGGTTTGATCTACATCTGGATGGCCTTGTAAGTAAAGTAATATTATAAATCGATTTTCAGCCACATTCCAATGTCGTATTGGCTTGAAGTTTTGAGAACTCATGACAATAAAATGTTATAAAAAACCCTATATAGATTTTTTCATCTCACATCAAGCCGAATAGTAATTATTTAACGTTAGTTAACGGCTTATTGGAACTAAAAAAAGTAAATAAATAATTTTTTTGTGAAATGGCCGTCTCAAATAAATACAAATTTTACTTTTTCATAGCTCTGCGAGGGAAAGCTATGGTGATTCGGCTGTAGGATTGGTTTAAGTTAACCGTGAAGGTAACAGATGTCTTATAAAAGATGCTTCGAGAACAACTTCACTATTGGGGGGTTGTATGTCTATTTCTGCTCTACGAGATGTTGACGGCTCCAGCATGAGTTCTAATTCGGTAGATAAGCATTTAACTCGTTAATTTTTCTTTTTGGGCCCTCTTTTTACTAGTTAATCGAGTTGTTTTGTGTAATGCTTTATCTACTTGACAAGTAAATATATGAGGCACTATATACATAACCTTTTATATGAGCCTTTACTTTGCTTAGTTTATATTCCAAATAATCTTCTTCAAGCTGAGAATAGCAAAACTAACATTATTTTACATTCATTGGGTATTTGTCTAAGTCTAGACTTACTTACTAGACTTAGTCTAACTTACATTAAAATGATCCTCGCAACAATACACAGTAGATGAGGATGAAACTTCTTTGAATATTTGAGGCTTAGTAGTCGCGCAATACGAGCTTGCCGTCTTTCAGCGAGCATGTGACGTCACCCGCCTAGCCTCTACGGAGGGTACGTTTTCTAGCCTCGACGCGTTGATTTGATTTCTATTACAAATATCGTGGAAAAGAAGAAATATTATTATTTTTTAACGTTGTTGTAGTTTATAATACCCATAAATCTATCATTTTTAATAGAAACCAAAATGTTGTGGACAGACCTAAAAACGACTTTTGAACTTTTTTTTTGGTGTGGCGGTATAGTCAGTAAATAACGACTGCGCAGATTCCTGTTATGAGCTTCAGCTCTAAAATTTATTTTTTCGTACAAGTAAGGTGGTGTTTTATGTGTTATAATCGAAGCTAAAAAGCGATATAATATGCAATCTATACCTGTCAAATAATATGTTAAGCCAGTTAGATGCAACAAGAAACGGTGTTATATGGTTTCTTCTTCTTATGCCATATATTAATTTGAGACATGAGTTTTGTACTTTCTGAGTCCGGTATCGACCCGCCACGTCAAGACCAGTCAATACAGTTGCCAAATTAAGACAGGACGAGCGCCTCGCATAGGAGCTTTTTGACCCCCTTAGAAAGAGAATGTCTTTTACTATAAATCAATTTTAAAATACCACTGTTGGAATTAAGTTTACGTAAATGATCTGAAGCTACTTCATAAAATAGATGTAAGACAGTTTATACAGTTTTGTGCTTCTGCCGCTTGTTACTCTAAAAAAGAAAAATATAGCTGAGTGTGATCTGCGTAAAAGTAAAAGTTAGAATATTTAAGATATTTATAGAAACAGAATGAAAGTATACAGCGTGGGCAAAAAGAATGGAACACCCCCAATATTTTCATAACCATGTATATTTCCCAAAAACGCTCGGACCCGTCGATTTTATTTATCATTTTTACAAATTCTAAGAATTTTTAGTACCTATTATACAGGATTGCTCAAGAAGTCGTGGAACACATCAACTTTAATTTTTTAAATGAAATACCCCAAATTTTATTCGATTTTTGAATTCTACTTAAAATTCTGAATATTTTTCATGTAACATACCCTATTTCGATATTCAGCTGTTTTCGATATATCACAATCTAAACAATAATGATGTCAATTTTTATGGAATTAATGAATAGGGAAGAAAATACGGAAACTTATTACCTTTATTGTAGTAACCCTGGTAACCATGCACATTATTGTACTTTTTTGCCATTGTCATTTTATTTTATTTTAAGTGACAGTATTTCCAAAAAAAGTTACATTGTATTATTAGAACGTCATATTTTAATTAAAATGCACTTAAGTGAAAGAGAGCGCATAGAAATCCTCATGATGGTTGGCTATGGCGATAGAAAGAGATAAACATTTTTGAACTATGTGAACTTTTTAATAATGTTCATCGAGAGCGAGCGCCGATATCAAGGTCTACAGTAAGTAAGATAGTTTTAAAATTTAGAGAAACTGGATCTGTGCGCAATAAACCAAAAAGTGACCGTCCTAAAATGTGCGATTAAACTAAATTAAATGTTTTACTGTCGTATCAAGACAATCCCCATTCCAGAATGGCCAGCTCGCTCACCCGATTTAACACCCCTAGATTTCTTTTTGTGGGGATATTTGAAAGAAAGGGTGTACAAAAACAAACCATCGGATTTAGAGACATTAAAACTGAGAATACAACATGAAATTCGACAAATTCCTGAAGAGGTTATTGGGAACGTTCAAAATAAATTTGTTTTACGTTTAGGACACTGCCAAATTGTCAATGGCCATCAGTTTGAACATTTAATTAAGTACTCTACTTTTTATAATTAAATTTTGAAAGCTGTTATTTTTACCTAATAAACCTTAAATCACTTAAATTTTGTTAATCATTATTATTGTTTAGATTGTGATATATCGAAAACAGCTGAATATCGAAATAGGGTATGTTACATGAAAAATATTCAGAATTTTAAGTAGAATTCAAAAATCGAATAAAATTTGGGGTACCTATTTCATTTAAAAAATTAAAGTTGATGTGTGCCACGACTTCTTGAGCAATCCTGTATAATACTAAAAATTCTTAAAATTTGTAAAAATGATAAATAAAATCGACGGGTCCGAGCGTTTTTCGGAAAAACCTATACATGGTTATGAAAATATTTGGGGTGTTCCATTCTTTTTGCCCACGCTGTATACCATATATAAGAGCGGGCCCAAAACGCTTCCCTGTGGCACGCCAACGTTTACATTTAAATAGTCTGAATGCTTTCCATTGTAAACGACTTGCCGTGTACGATCAGATAAAAATGAGAGAATCAAGTTTCGGGCACCACCACATAACAAAGGATAGAGTAAAGAATCCGATGATAAAGCAAAACAAATGTTTTGTATTCCTTTGTTGTCATCAGATGCCCTAAAGATGTCATCAGTTATGTGGGCCAGAGCAGTTTCACAGCTGTGATTATACAGTTTGTTTGGTTTCCTATAAAGAGTCAAGTTACATTCTCACTTTTACACACACATTTCAGGTTTTATTTTCTCCCATATACATATCGAGTTGCGAATATGATTTGTTTTTCTGTATACGGAAACGGGCTACGTCAAGGTAAACCCGAGTAGCTCTATCTCGTTCTAGTCACTAAGTAACCTTTTTTTTTCTTTTTCACATGGGATGGGATAGCGTTAGGAAAAACTAGATTGATTCTATCTCATATTAATCTCAGTACACAGTACCTTGTTACCATAAACAGCCACATCATTTATACCCTCGAACCGTATCTCTGTCTCACTCTTTCACATACTTGAGCGAGCTAAGTCAGGAAAAACGCTAGTAATCCTATCACGTGTTAATTTATACGCCCTGTACACTTTCTCTCACATATTTATGCACACATACCGGATACCGGTGACTTATATAGGGTGTTCATTTGAAAACTTCCCACCACGGATTTATCGAAAACCACTGATTAAAAAAAAACGCCGAGACACGTCAAAAGATTTGCCAAAGGGGACAACTTTTTAACCAAAAACTACTTCACTCCCTTTTACCCTCTGCCCCCGGGGTCATCCCCTTAAAAATTTTAAATTGCAAGGGGCATCAAGTAATAGCTTTGAAGGTCTTTCAAAGTGCTTTATTTTGACGTTTGATTTTTTAAAATAGGTCGATTCGTTTTCGAGAAAATTAGAAAAATCTTTATTTATCTTAATTTTCAGATAGAAAAAAAAACACATGAAAATATCACTTTTTATTTCAATAAGTGTTCAAAAACCAACATAAACAGCAATTCGGAAGATTAGACGTGGCAGCAACCAAATAACAACTCGAATTTTGTTCCGCCTTCTTTTTATCAACACAGACAACATGTATTTATTTAGACGTTCTTATAGCAATCACTTCACGTAAAATTTCTATTGGATATCAATTAAAAACCGGATAAAAAATACAAATTAATTAGGAAACCCGAAAGGTTAACACCTATTTTAGACGTAAATTACATACCAAAGCATAGCTTACCTCGACCAAGTCACGTGACAGTTGACACGCGGATCCTTAAGGGCACAGTTCTTAAGGTCAATCATGTATAAAAGACCTGTAAATGGCTTGAATGCAGGAGTAACTTCAAGAACCTTGCAATTATTTAAAAAAAATAATCAGTATCTAATTTTGGAATGGCTGTTCAGGGAGGCATTGACGAATACGAATAGTATGCCGGTATTTTTTTTTTAAATAAATGCACGAAACTTAAAAAAGCAGTTTTTGAAACCACTAAAATTGCCACAATTTATCTTAAAATCCTTGAAAGTAAACACTTCGATTTTCAGAACTGAAGTAAAAACAACAATTTTTACTAGCAACACGATATTTTCTAGTCTATCTAGACGTAATCTCTTGTAAGAATTCTAGAGAATAATATTGTTGTTTTAACAGGAAAGGTTTCGTAATTGTACAAAACATGAAAGTAAACAAAACAATGACCGGCTGACTAACATCTGCCCTGCTCTATCAGCTCCAGAATATGTCTGTCTTTCTTCTTTGTATGCCAAAAGCATAAAAATGACTACTTTGATCAGCACAACACTGCAGTGCGCATGCGAATCGTCAACAATTCGGCAAATCGAATTGACGATAGAAAATGGCGTCGTTAATCCCACTTTAAAAAGCGTTGGTGATATTTCTATTTCGTGGCTTGAAGAAATAGAGATGGCTGTGGTGTGGATGGGTTTATAAATAATATACACAGCAATTTACATTGAGTGACGTATTAAAAGATTTGTGAACCGAGTAATATCGTAGTTTTTAAAATTTCGTAGGACGTATAATAGACTTTAAACTTTTAAAATATTATGTGAATTACAAAATAAATTTTTGATGTAAAAACATACCAAGAAAAAAGTTTAATAACTTTAAAAATAGTAAAGCTAAACATTTAACGTTTTGACACCATTTGACTAAAACATCGATCTTTAGATTCTATAACTTAGGTTTTACGGTTTTCATACAGGGGTTTTTCTAAATTGAGCCAATCTATCAATTTACGTAAATGGGCATAAGTCAATTTTTGTAGATGTAACACCCTCTGTTTTATCATACCAACGTGTAAGTAATCAAATTTCCTATGTAAGTGACTGATATGTGACTATTCATATATTTAGTCGTTTTGGAATAATGAGCAATTTAAAAAAATCCGAAAATCTCTGATTGTTCATAAGTAAAGGGCGGATTATATGCACTTAAATTCAGCCAAAATAGAAGCATATAATATATTATGCCTTATATGCAGTTGTTTGCATTTTTTACCAAGCATGCATACTGGTATGCAATATTTCTTAATTTATTATAGGAAAATAAGGTAAAGATATACCTACATTGTGTTCTAAAAAATATGTTTATTTTTAAAATATCCAAAAAAAAACAAAGAAATATAAAAGTAAACAATTTTTTAACCTAAAATTGTATAAAAGGCATTTATTACTAAATATTTTTCAAAATTTTCAATTAAAAAGGATTGTCTTCGATTAGCAAAAATATGTTTATACAAAGATAAGCTTCTTTCAACATCTGTTCTACTGATGTAATCGGATAATACTGCGACTTAGGTAGCAAAATATAAGGCCAAGATACAACTTCGTTGGATAGTTTACCCTCATATATGTTTTTTACTGCAGTAAAATCCTTCATTATTTTTTACAGTTACATCCAATTTGTTCCTTACTTGACCTCCTACTTTACCGGGAATAAATAAAATTACGAATTTTACAATTTTTTTTAAAGGTATGTTTGCTGCGACCAAAACCTTGCATAAATCTTCTTGACAAATTTCCTTTTCAGATTTCGATTTTTCTCCAACATTTTGAAATGCGTTTGTTACACTGAACTGAAGTGGCTCAGATTTAATTTTGCTACTTTGACTTTTGCAGCGGTATTCTCACATGTTGATCGATTTGGAACTTCTTTTCACAAACAATAATTTTGTACAAGCTTTACAGAAGAATTTTTCTCCACTAAACTCTAACTCTGGGAAGTTTTTAATCCACGAAGACATTTTCGCCACCTTAGACATTCAACACAAATTTGAAATTACTTAGTTTAGTTAGTTACCTTGAAAATACTGAAATCTTTCGACAAACTAAAAAAAAAGTATGCATTATAAATCGATATAAATACAGATTGGAAACATTATAGACCAGAGTCGATAATTTTTGAAACCAAAAAAAATAATAGTAGGATGAAACCCATTGGAAAAGGAGGAGAATATAACAAAAATGAAAGGAAAAATAATTTACGGGCAATCCGAGGTCGGGAAGTGGAAAGGGGTGAGTTTTTAAGGTTAGAAAACGATTTATCTCGATTTCCGGCAAAACTACAAGTCCTATGGAAAAACGTTAAATGGCAAAGTTATAGGTAATAAATAGATCTACAACTTTTTTATTTAGACTTTTTTCACATAACCTCAAAATTAATGTGAAACATTCAAATAACCAAGTTTTTGGTTTTTTTATTTTATCTTTTACAAAAAAAATTTTTTTTCACGAAATTTGGTGAAAACTTACCTTTTTATGTCCCAAACCCACTGTAATTTTTTTGATTTAAAATATTTATTTTTACAGAGTTGTAGGAAATGATGTCTGAAACATGGCACTCTGATGTTACACACTGTAATTTTTTTGATTTAAAATATTTATTTTTTCACCTTATTTTGACTTAATATCGAAAAAGCATCCTAATTTTCAATCGAAAATTCTCACGTCAAAATATCTGCTTTTTTTAAAAAGTCGGTGGGCTTTTTGCTCGTTGAAATCTCTACTTTCTGATGGTGTGACAAAAATTATACATTACTATGGTAAATTTTCTCAAAAAAGGCAAAGAAACGAAAAAAACTCGAATCCGAGATTCCATGTTACATTGATAAACAAAAAAATTACAAATCCATAAAACATAAAGATCGCAAAAAACGTGCGAAAATAGTTGTTCTAAATATAATTAAAGGTAGGACTTAAAGGGGATTTCATCACATTTACCATAGTTATGTATCTTTTTTTTACACCATCAGAAAGTAGAGATTTCATCGAACAAAAAGCCCACCGACTTTTTTAAAAAAGCAGATATTTTGACGTGAGAATTTTCGATTAAAAATTAGGGTGCTTTTTCTATATTAAGTCAAAATAAGGTAAAAAAATAAATATTTTAAATCAAAAAAATTACAGTGTGTTTGGGACATAAAAAGGTAAGTTTTCAACAAATTTCGTGAAAAAAAAATTTTTTTGTAAAAGAAAAATAAAAATCCAAAAACTTGGTTATTTGAATTTTTCACATTAATTTTGAGGTTATGTGAAAAAAGTGTAGATAAAAAAGTTGTTGATCTTTTTATTACCTATAACTTTGCCATTTAACGTTTTTCCATAGGACTTGTAGTTTTGCCGGAAATCGAGATAAATCGTTTTCTACCCTTAAAAACTCACCCCTTTCCACCCCGACCTCGGATCGCCCGTAAATTATTTTTTATTTCATTTTTGTTATCTTCTTTTCCTTTTCGAATGGGTTTCATCCTACTATTATTTTTTTTCACTTTTTACCATTTTCAAAGGCTTCTCAGCCCTGGTCTCTTAAAGCTTTAACGTTTTAAAATTTTTGATAAAGCGAAAAACATAAAAATATGCTCTTATAATAATAATTCATGAAAAATACATATGCGTTTTTTTATAAAATTGACAAAATATGTAAAAAATGCATATACTTATATGCATTTTGCATATATTCCGCCCTTTATTCATAAAACATTATTTTTGACTGCGATTTTTACAAACGATGAAAGTATAAATAGGGGAACTAGAACATGACAACAGGACTAAAGTAAGTATCAACTTAATAAAAGACCGGGGAAGCTGGAAAAACACTTCTAAAAGAAGATGTCAAAAGGGGTATTTTTGTCTTTAAGACATAGGTACTTATTTTATTATTAAAAAAAATCTTCTTTTTAGAAGTGTTTTCCAGCTTCCCCGGTCTTTTTGGTTGTTTTAGACCCTTTTAACTGACTTTTTCACATACTTAGTATGTTTTAACTAATTTTCATTTCTATTTTTCCTCACATTATGTTATTTCAACAATTTAATTTTTGATGCCATAAAAGCTCCATTAAGATTTTTTGCCACTTATTATTTTCTCTTCTGCTAAAACCATCAGCAATATATTTTTCTGTCTCCCGATGATGAACGTTTCTGCGTTCGAAACATGTAGAGACCTTTGAAAAAAAAATTTTTATTCTATTAAATTTTGTGGAGGAAGACTTTTGGTTTTTTTCTTTCCTATTCATCTATGTTTTAGTCAAAATCTATAAACAGTTTAAATGTTCAGCTTTATTAGTTTTAAAGTTACTGAACTTTCTTCTCGGTATGTTTTTACATAAAATATAATTTTGTAAATTATATCTCAAAAACGGTTGGAGAAAGGTAGAGATTATTATTAACAAAAATTACTTACGTTTTAATAAGGTATCCAAAATCACAAAAATATACAGGGTATACTATTTTAAATAATAAATTCGGCCATAACTTTTAATATAACCGGTAGTGATTCAAACGTGAAAGTAGTAAATAATATTTTAAAAGTTCGAAGTCATTTAATTTTTTCCGAGATTCTGATAGGCCACTTAACGCTAATCACCCTGTATCATCGGGTACTGGCCATGTTATGAGGCGGTTGCTGTACTCTTGTTTAACCCTGTTCGCTGCTTACAGATTTATTAATACTCATTTCTTAAATTTTATAGTGAAAGCAATCCGAGAAGGCAACGATGCAATCGGAGGAGCCATGAAGGCAATTTTCAATTTTTTTTTCGAATAGGATGAAAAGAATTCCGACCAACCGAAAGAGGATAAGGAGAAAATATAACATATTTTTATAATTAGGTACATATTATAACAAAATAAACATTGTTTAGAAATTTTTAATAACAACTAAGTATTATTATTTACAATCGGCACTTTTTACGATCCAGGGCCGTCTTTAACTTATTGGAGACTCTGATGGGCGCTTTAGTATAATGGTGCTTCTATGGCTGTAATAATAATAATAATAATAATAAACGTATTTTATTATGATGAACAAAGAAAACAATTACAAAGGCTAATAATAAAATAGGCAGAGAAGCAAAAGCGGGGCGCAGTCTAGCCACAAAGGCTACTCTACCGAACCCCACACTGCTTGCTAAAATAATAATAAAAAATATATATAAAAAATTATGAATGTATAGATATTATACAGGGTGATTCATTAAGGGTGGCCACCGGCCATATCTCGGAAACTACTAGGCATAGAAACTTGGAGAAAAAAAAATTATGATTAAAGCGGTCATAAGAAAATTCTGGAAATTACTTTTAAGTTCCTCATTTCGCCGCAAGGGGGCACAATTAAATTTTTTTTTTTTAATTCTAAATTTCTCCAAAATTTCCCATATTAAGGTATAACTCTGATTACTTCATCGAAAAGTTCAGACAATTCTGCATCATTTTAGTTTAAAGCTTATTGGCGTACCGACCTTGATAAGAGTGGGGGAAGCTATTGAATGTGTAAACATTAAAATCGCTGTAAATTGTAAACGACTTATCCGATTTAACTAAATTTAAGCTTGTTTGGAAGTTAAAGGTAAGTATCTTCAATCACCATATCCAACAATCCACGATAGTGTTTAATAAAATTGCTAGAGGGCGCAATTTGTAATAATAACGGTTTTTTCGATTTCATCCCGGAAATTCAAATCATACGGTATAACTATGACATCATAATCAAAAAGTAGATGAAATTTGCAAGAAAAGATGTGAAGAATGCAGTTCGATATCTTTGTTCGTTTCAGAGTTATTGCCAAAACAATAATTTTTAATGCAAATTGCGCCCTCTAGCAATTTTATTAGAAACTATCTTGTACCACTAGATTCGACAATTGAAAGTTCTTACAAACAAGCATAAATTTAGTAAAATCGGATAAGTCGTTTAGATGTTACAGCGATTTTAATGTTTACACTTTCAATAGCTTCTCCCACTCTTATCAAGTGAAACTGTAAACATTAAAATCGCTGTAACTTCTAAACGACTTAACCGATTTTACTAAATCTAAGCTTGTTTGGAAGAGAAAGGTAAGTACCTTCAATTGGCCAATGGTACAAGATAGTTTCTAATAAAATTGCTAGAGGGCGCAATTTGTATTAAAAATTATTGTTTTGGCAATTACTCTGAAACGAATAAAGATATCGAACTGCGGTCTTCACATCTTTTCTTGCAAATTTAATCTACTTTTCGATTATGATGTCATAGTTATACCGTATGATTTGATTTTCCGGGATAAAGTCGAAAAAACTGTTATTATTACAAATTGCGCCCTCTAGCAATTTTATTAAACACTATCGTGTACTGTTGGATACGGCGATTGAAGATACTTACCTTTCCCTTCCAAACAAGCTTAAATTTAGTAAAATCGGATAAGTCGTTTACAAGTTACAGCGATTTTAATGTTTGCACATTCAATAGCTTCCCCCATTCTTATCAAGGTCGGTACGCCAATGAGCCTTAAACCAAAATGATGCAGAATTGAGCTTTTTGATGATGCAATCAGAGTTATACCTTAATATGGGAAATTTCGGAGAAATTTAGAATTAAAAAAAAAAATTTAATTGTGCCCCCTTGCGGCGAAATGAGGAACTTAAAAGTAATTTTCAGAATTTTCTCATGACTGCTTTATTCATAATTTTTTTTTTCTCCAAGTTTCTATGTCTAGTAGTTTCCGAGATATGGCCGGTGGCCACCCTTAATGAATCACCCTGTATAAATATCTAGAAAAATAAAAAAAAATTGGTTCAAATAGTTAACATTCTAGAAAAAAGAAAAACACGCTACATTCTAACCTGAGGGAGAAGACAACAAATACATGATTTGCAGAATGACCTGCAAAACATTGATAAAAATAATAATTTAACAAAAATAATGAATGAAGCGGTTCATTTTGAAAACCGAGTAGATATGGTTTATATTGCAATTTAAATTTGTTACTGTAAAGGAAGACCATTTCAGTAAGAAGGAGTTATTTAACAGAGTTGTAGGAAATGATCTCTGAAACATGGCACTCTGATGTTAAGGCACCGTCAACCTATTAGGAAATCTTATGTCACGGGAATGTATTTTTTCACGAAATACAAACCTACCTTTTAAAGAAAGATGCAGAGCCGGATAATAATCTGCTATAACTCTAAATATAGAGTTTTAACCAAAAAATTCCCCAAATATTAAGTTCTACGGTTGTTCATTACTAGCCACTTGAGATTTTTAAACGTATGAGAAATATGATCAAATTTCCGAAGTCAAAAAATAAGGCGTGAGCATGTACTCTGTACCCTTTGTATCGTTGCCCTGTCTGCTACATCAAGGCATGACCCATAAATAAAATCACAGTAGTTAAATCTGGATAAAACGAGACTCTCGCAGAGCCTTTTACGCAATCTAAAATTTAGGACATGACGGTTGTTGTATAATACTCTTAAAGATATACGTGACTTTCGAATTCGTTTTTTGACATATTCCCTAAACCTTAGTTAAGTATCCAGGATTATACCCAGATTTTTAGCTGTTTTAACTACGAGGAGCCTAACACCATCTATAACTATATTGATATTATCATTCAAAAAGCAAATTTTGTTCTTATTCCCAAAAAGCATCAAGGATGACATTAATGGATTCAACCTTAGATTATTATCCAGAGAAAGTTGATTTAACACGCTTAAATTTTCGTTGGCAGATGTTCCGGTGAAAACGCAATTAGCGTTCTCTATACTGGATTGTGATGCACGTCGTGGTTTATTTAGTTGTCTACCTTTCGATTATTTCCAGTGTGACTGCCTTTTATAAAGGAGTTAATTCCGCTGGGATGGCGCTACGGTGTATTGAGGGCCGCTTTGCTTTTGTAAAAAGGCTTTTAATACATCTTATCGCTGTGTCGGAATTGCTAGGGTTACGGCTGTCTGCAGAGGCCTAACAAGGACGAAACGGCCGTTGTGGACTACCCGTCCCAGGGTATCCATTGTGCTTGGATCTCTGTGTTTTCCAATATAAAAAACAGTTACACACTTGCCCGATATGCCACAATATTTGCTGTTAATCACATAATATATTCAAATTTAGGTTGGAATAAACAGAACAAAATGATCGGTTGCTTAAAAGAAATGGTGCACATTTACCAGTTATGGATTAGGGATCCATCATAGGAAAGTAGTCGCTATTGCCTAGTCTTGTGTTATTTCTTTCTAAGTTTTATTTCTTATAGATATGACTACAACAGCTCCCCTAAACTTACTCCACGTCCTGTCGGAGGTAAACAATGTAAAGGCGCAGAAGGCTATCATGTCCTTCTTACATAGAAACAATATTAAACTGTAATTATTAAGTTATAATCGTAATTTTATATCGGAATCCTTAAGAAATGTAGATATCCTAAATTCCTATTGTTATGTGTTTTCCCATGGCCCTCCTGTTTGTTTATAAAATGCTCTGATCGGCCCAGAGCGAGAAGCGAGTAACACTGTCTCTTTCCTTTTAGGTTTTTTCCTTTTTTTGACGTATTATTTGTAACCCTTAAAAACTTAGCGGCTGGCTGAATGACAGACCTGCCAAAGCCAAAAAAAAAATGTCTACAACAAAAAAACAGCAATGGACAGACGACATGCAGCTAGCTCTGTATCGCTTAAAAGAGAGACGTATAATTACGGGGTTCATCATATGACTATGTTCATCTACGATAGACCCTTACGATATTTAAAAATAGAAACGTACAGTTTTTTTCTGTATTTGTTCTGAAAATTATTTCAGCTAGGGTACATCTATTAACACTAAGAATTACGTGCATCCGGCATACAAAAATTCTTATTAAACATGACATCCATTATCAATTATAAATGATATAACTAAATTACAAGATCCACAAATAAAAATAAATCCCCTCTAAAATACATCCCCCGACTGGCTCACTGAGCGCAGTTCCTGGTATCAAAAGTAGCGAAATAGTAAGTTAATGTAGGTACCAAATTACTCTAAGAACTCGCCTCATCACCTGGCATTAATGGCATCCTGTTAAAGTCTGGTATATTTTACGTTAAGCGGTTGGGTATAAAGACAGAACCCGACTAAGTTCTTTTACCTTCCCCCTCGCCATCTGTTAACTATTGTAAGGGAGTCTTAATATTTTGTAAAGATATAGGGTACATACTAATTTTATTATTTATAAAATAAAATATTCACAGACCCGTACCTACCAAAATAAGTATGTAAAAACATCACAAAACTAAGGTATTTATGTATTTATTATGCAAGGAAAAAAGTAATACATTTTTTGCGAGGTGTAAGCTTTGTGGTGCAGGTCTAATTAATACACCATATTGGGAACCCTTTTTATATTGTTACTTTTGTGGGAATTTTACGTAACTAAGAGGCTATACAGCATAAGGAGATAGTGGACTTGAAAATATGTCATTTAATTTTATTTCTTATAGGGTTAAAAAGATACAGGTTGATCCAAGTAAATATTTACTTTATAAAATTGGGGATGATTTGGTGTTAAGCGGATATGAATCAAATTTGGTGTAGTTATAGTTTTGAGGGCAAGAAGAATGATTCCATAATACGTTTAAGATACCTCCTAGAGAACGCTAGCTACACAATATGAGTAATTCTTGCATATATTTTTTGTCTCTTACATTTCTGACCGCTCTACCTTAAGTTATGAAAGAGGAACATTTTATACGTAAAAAAGTTGTACAGGGTTTTTCCGTATATTTTGGAGCATCCCTGGAGCTTTTATTTGAAGACCTAGAAAAAGCTTTAAATTACCAAAGTTGCATTATTTCTCCTGAACTGTCAGAATTTGTTATCGGACAAAACAAATGAACATCGTAAATTTGGTTAATAATGCCAATGTCGATTTTTTTAAATGGAACACCCTGTATATTAATTTTTTTTTTAACTCCTCACTCTTTTCTGATTCCAAATATGTATATGTTATATGTTTGTTTCATAAATTATTATCATTATTTATATTAATTATTGTTACTGAATAAGCATTATGTTCTAACATGTTTTCCTCACACCAATATAGAGTTTCTAATCAACAATATTTTAAAATGCAATTTTGCCTAAACGACTAAAGTAAACGTATAACATATATACATATTTGGAATCAGAAAAGAGTGAGGAGTTAAAAAAAAAATTAATATACAGGGTGTTCCATTTAAAAAAATCGACATTGGCATTATTAAACAAATTTATGATGTTCATTTGTTTTGTCCGATAACAAATTCTGGCAGTTCAGGAAAAATCATGCAACTTTGATAATCTAAAGTTTTTTCTAGGTCTTCAAATAAAAGCTCTAGCGGTGCTCCAAAATATACGGAAAAACCCTGTACTTCATTAATCTTGATATTTCAATTAGTTTTTGAGATAATTGCCTTTAAATGCTAGATGGCAAAAATATTTAAATAAACACCTTTCTTAACCAAACATATTTTTACCGTACGTTCTTAACCATAAATTATATATTTCCAAGTTAACTATCTCCTGTTGCTGTATTTGTCCCTTAGTTATGAGACATCCTGTATATAACGATAAGTTAATCTAAGATTTATCTAGGCACTATTCATTTGATAATAGATGAGTTAACCAAAATGGTGTTTGTACTCACTATTAAACTTAAATAAAAAACACCAAGAAACTCTGTCTCTGAAATATATAAAAACCAAAATAAAAATGTTTAAAACATAAAAAAACAGCCACAGAAATACTTAAAAAACTCCAAAATTGGAAGAAAATAGTATGGTGCAACTTGACGCGTGAGCTTGCTACGGCCCACTGCTGATCTGGGAACTTTAACGACGAAACCAGATCAGCTGTTAATATCAAATGTAGTTGTCTTCTGTCGAAACGCTTTGTTTTAAGAAAAAGTTATCTATATTGCTTATTGCTTGTTAAATAGAAACCCACGATCCCTCAACTTAAGTTTGTTAATATTATGCAACTTAAATTTATCTGAAATTAAGTTATATAACTTTATAGAATTATAGGTAAAGCTTCTTTGGAATAATCCCAACAAACATTTAAAGCCTTAGTGAACTCTAATTTGGAGAAAATTACATATTTAAGTAAAGAATAGTCTATTTTTAAATCCAAATCGGCTTTTTGGACGAAACGTTCAAATATACTAACTACATGGTCAAAATAAAGTGATTCGAACATATAATTACGTCGTCAAAGTAGGAAAAAATAAGAGACCCACAAGATGGTTAAAAATAGTAGATATTTGTAAATCGACTTGATAGGTAGGTCTAAGGAAAGTCAGTAATAAACGTCAAAGCAGGTTTTTTTCACCTTAGATTGGGCCTTAAAGCCCAAAAAATTTTTAGGCCCATAAATGAAAACTTAATTACTTAGTTTTGTTTTTAATTTATCTTCATGGTCAGGTTTACAACGCGAACATTTTCTAAGGTAATGTATACTCGATATTACGCTTACATTTTGTACTTAAAGCCCAGAAGGCTTAAAAGTATAAAATAGGTTATAGTTATGACTGAAATAATTTGTTTATAGTCAAACAGTTCTCTCCTATTGGAAGTCATGCGTTTGGAAAAATATTTTATTGACGCCATATTTTTAAAACATGGTGTATTATTTTAAATTAAACAACACTAAAAAACACTAAAACAAAAATATTACAAGGCCCGAGCACATAAACGAGCTAACTTATTCGCCCAAGCACAAAATATTGGCTATATTTTGAATTTTTTGTATTTTCAATTTTAATTTACCTTTAATTTTTAATTAAATGCCTTTTTTTCGGGGGCGGGGTTAGTTTTTCAAGATAAAATTGAAATCTATACGAACATACAATACAGTTTTGATATTTGAAATGAGACACCCTATATATTATTGCCTTTTCCGCTACGCTAGTATTTTCTGATTATTTTTGTATAATACTTTCCTATACCTATCTTTAGCGGTTTTCGAAGAATTAATTAATTTTCATATTTTTTGTTCAAAACATAGCTTCAATAAAATGTGTATTACTGCGGTATTTGAACTCGTAGAAAGCTGAAATTTGGGATGTAGTTTTTAATGTCTTGTGTATTAGTTATGTGTAAACGAATTTGTTCTGTGTTATACAGGGTCTTTCAAAATTCATCATTTTACCGCTTGATATAAAAATGGTGAAAAGTGAATTTTTTAAAATAAAACACCCTGTATATTATTAAATATCTTAAAAGAAAATTAAAGTCCCTTCCAAATGATATATTATGGTCCTATACCTAAATAGTTAGGTTTTTGAAATAAAACCAAGTTTCTCTAAAAATCGGATTATTTGGGCATATTTGTCTTAGATAGCCATGAAATACAACTTAAGATGAAACATGTCATTATGAAAGTTTGACAATTGGTACATTAATAATAAAAAATGTGCGCGTTTTTAAAGTTTATTGATCAAAACAACATAATATTTTCATCCAAAATTTCAGCTTTCTACGAGTCCAAATACCGCAGTAATAAACATTTTATTGGAGCTATGTTTTGAACAAAAAATATGGAACTTAATTAATTTTTCGAAAACCGCGCTAAAGATAGGTATAAGAAAGTATTATACAAAAATAATCAAAAAGTACTAGCCTAGCGGAAAAGACAATAATATATAGGGTGTCTCATTTAAAACATCAAAACTGATGCCACCTTTTTGTATAAGCGGCAACGTTGCATTGTTGAAAATATTTTAGATCGATAGAACAATGCCAATTACCCATGTTGCCAAATTATCAGAAAATTCCTATGTCTCGTTTTTCGTAAACGTCTAAGGTACCATCGACCGTAAGACTAGTATACTACGACTCCATTTTAAAAATGAATAGCGCCTGACATGACATGTTCTGATTTAAGAAAACTCCTGCATCTTGCGCTTTGATAAAAATAAAAACAACATAACATTTTCATCTTTTTTTTCTATAAACTGTATAGCCCATAACAGGCCCAACATAGGCCCACAAAGGGTAAATACAGCTAAAAAAACAGAAAAACACCTCTTTACTACCACGAAAAACATTACTTGGCCTTGTCTATGAAGCCCAATTCTCCTAATGACAGGTGTTTTTTACCAGTTTATTATCTTTGTTTTATTCCCCAATAGGTGACTAAGTGGTTTATATTATTCACTTTTGACTATGTAAAGTGGCCTCTCGGGGTTTATAGTGATAACTTTGGGTAAAAGTAATCTTTGAAAGACTATAATTGTTTGTTGGGTCCTAGGGACCAAATCTATCAAAACATTAAAATACGTACTTGCGTATTTTAACAGAGTAAGCTTAGTACCTACCTACCCTTAGGGGTTGTTTTTCGAAAAATCCTTTTTTAGTGGATATCTACTGTACAAGGAGGAGATATACTCAAGATTTCATGATTCTAGGATTAGGGGTTTAGGCTAGACGTTGATGAATTCAGTTCACATTCAAATTCTCCGCGCCACATGACACGATTCTCGCTGTCGCTATGTCATATGTTATTTTCTTCAATAATAATATTAGGTTTTGTATAAGGTAGGTACATAATTTTAAAAAATAAATATTTAAAGGAGTGCGTAGGTAGATAAGAACGGGTATTATGTTTTACATAACCTAATTATTTTAGAATTATAATTTTAAATTTTCCATATAAAGTAAAGTTTGCACAAATATTAATAGGATTAATATTTAAAATAATATTTATGAAAGAGACAACATTCTTAAATAAATACCTCAATAAGAGCATTAATAGTTTTAGTCAGAGGGTCTAAGCAAATGGAGAGTTAACATTTTGGTGGGCACTATATTGGAGTAAAGTACCTACACCCCGCATTTCAGGGGAGCAGCCATCTTGGAGGCACAAACAACGCCTAACAGAGTATAAAGTAATAAATGTCCACTACATGTTACTGTACATGCAAAATAAAATCTATAAGATTTTTCAAGGGACCAGGGAGAACGCAAGAGGGCGAAAGGGGGGAGGCAGAGTAGGCACTGGCTCACCCTGGAACTAAAGATGCCCACCCAAATGAAAATTTTTTTATCTAATTAATAAATAGGTCCAAAACATATGTACAAATTTTTTCAGCATTTGATTCTGTTCCTCACACCTGGCTAAAGAAAATATTGCAATTGTACAAAACACATTCCCTAAGAAGCATCATTACGCACCCTAATGAGGCAATGAAATACCAACCTCCATATTCGATAAGAGAAGTTAATATATTGAAAGGTATATTTCAAGGCGACTTCTTTATTCTGGCCATGAACTCCCTGTTCTCACTACTAAAATCAACAACCTATGGATTATGGATATCGTCTCAACTCAACAGAACATTTTAGAGTTAACCGTCTTCTATTTATGGACGATATCAAACTCTATGCCAAAAGCAAATCTCATTTACAGCCTCTAGTTCAAGTAACTAAGACATTTAACGACGACTTCAAAATGTCCTTTGGATTATACAACAGCGCAAGCTTAAATGTCGTACGAGGCAAAGCTAAAGAAAATCATAGATTGCTTGAAGACATAGATAGACTAGATGTGGACAAAGCATAAATACAAATAATAATATAAATAATCCTTATGAGTTTAAGAAATTGCTAACAATGTTATAAGAGCCAAGTCGAAAACCGAAGAAGAGTCAAGGCATGAAACGGCTATTCTTACATTTAACCCTTATGATTTATACAGCTTACACTTAAAGAAGACTATTATAATACATAGTTACGGAACAGTAGGAGATACGTTTCTGAAACATGGCTGTTCGGTACCGAGGAATATGAAGCAAAGTTCGTGAACTGACATTAACAAAGTGACAGTAAAGCCGCCTTGAGAATCTGGTACGGAAATAAGATGATTCCTTAATTAGTAGGATTCGATGCACAATAGTAAGGAAAGGAAGCTTCCCACGGTTTTGCATATTGAGCCACTGACGTTGAGATATGTAAGGAGAAACCTACTCGAATTTTCGCAAGTCAAAAATGTAACTGCAACAAGCGTTTTGTACCCTTTAAATTCTTCTAATATCAAAAGCATTCAAATAGTTGCTATAAACAATCGCGCCGTAATTAAACAGCGATAAGACGAAAGGGTTACAAAGAAGTTTTTTTAGGTCAATATTAAAACAATGCCTATTTGCATATAAAAGCTTAAGAAAAAGGTAAACATTATCTCCAAGTGCGTAGTGGCCAAAGCATTGAGAGCATTGAGTTTCATATCCTGTCACTCAAGGGAATTTCGGTAAACTTCCACGCTTCCTATCTTATAATATATAGAATTAGCACAAGCGTACAATTTACTTGACCCATACTTTAAGTTTGGAGAGAGTACAACAGAAAATTTTAAAATCTGCGTCTTTCATTGTGGATGAGATGTGGCCTGGTATTGGATATCCGTATAATGTTTTGCTTGGCAGATTTAATGTTACCGAACTAACTTCCAGACGCTCTTGTTATTCAGTTATTTTTTTGTTGAAACTGTTGCATGGTGAGATTAATTGTATTGATCTCACTAACTATATAAACCTAAGGGTTCCCCGAGATGGAGCTAGAAGGTCCGCCTATTTTTGCTGCCAACGCCACGGACAAACATCCAGATATCTTCGCCATTTTATCAAATATTTAAGGATTACAGCCTTATTTAACATAACATTAATATTGCGCAACTAGAAAGAATGTTTGTCTAATTTGGCTCCTCTATTACCTGCTTATTAGTTATTGTTTATGATTGGTTATATTATTCAATTTTTACATTATACTATAATATTTTGTTGGTATATTAAAAGTATAATGTATTTTGTCTCCTTACCTATTCTATAATTATTACTTGTTGGATATTGTAATTAGTTAAATATATGGATGATATATCGGATCATAAATTAGTAAACTTTCAAATTAAAGTACCAAAATTTAAGCCTAAACCCAAATTTCGTACATACCGCGACTTCTCTGATTTTGATTACGATTTATTTACTTATGATCCTCTTCAAATTAATTGGAATTATATATACACCTTACATGATATTAACAAAATGGTAGAATATTTTAGTAAAAATGTTGTAAATTTATTTGACATTCATGCGCCATTTAAAACATCTGGAGTCACCAAACCTCCCGCTCCCTGGCTTACTCCTAACCTAAAATTTATGATGAGACTTAGGGACAAGGCCTATTCTAAATACAAACGTAATCAAACCGATGCTAATTGGAGTTACTATAAAAATCTAAGAAACCAAGTTAATATTACAGTGAGGGTGGAAAAGAAAGCCTTTCTAAAATACACTTTTAAGAGAGACCCTAAAAACTTTTGGCGGACTATCAAATACTTGAATCTAGGATCTGACTCTGCTAAAAACGAGTCTTCAGGGGATATTGGTAACGCCGATGACTTTATGGATTACTTTAAAAATTCTGTACCTAACGTTACAGACGGCGATGATGAGTTTATCAATACAAATTATATCAATAAATCGTTTGGTCACTATGATAAATTTAACTTTAGCGAAATTTCGGTTGATACCTTTGATAAACTGGTTTACAAAATAAAAACAAATGCTGTTGGATCTGACGGTTTAAGTCTTAAAATGCTCTTATATATACTCCCTCATTTGAATAACCATTTAACGTTCATAATTAATAAATGCCTTATTACGGGTAAGTATCCAAATTTGTGGAAGAATGCCAATGTGATTCCCGTACCCAAAATTAATAAACCATCTCAGCTTTCTGATTTTAGGCCCATTAGTATACTTCCGGTTCTTTCCAAAATTCTTGAAAAAGTCGTTGCTAAACAGCTGCAGGATTTTATTAATTTAAACAACATTTTACCGTCCACTCAATCGGGTTTTCGCAGTAAACATAGCACGACCTCGGCCTTGTTGCATATAACTGATGATATTCTTGCAGCAACTGATAAAAATAAGTGCACTTGCCTTATTCTGCTCGACTATAGCAAGGCCTTCGATACTATAGACTATGAGATATTGCAGACAAAACTTAAATACTTTGGTTTTGGCGATACTGCACTTACTTTTTTTCAAGATTACTTTTGTAACAGGGGACAAAAGGTTTTGTTAAACAACAGGAAGTCTAGGATGTTCTCTGTGTCTAAGGGCGTTGCTCAGGGCAGCATCCTGGGGCCTTTGATTTTCTCACTGTATACTGCTGATTTTTGTAAATTTCTCAAGTATTGTCTATCTCATCAGTATGCAGATGATATACAAATATACTTTTCTTTTTTCCTCTTTGAACTTGCCGCTTCTGTATACAAAATAAATATTGATTTACAAATTATTGCTGGCATATCCAGGGTGCATAGGCTTGTTTTGAATGGGGCTAAGACACAGCTTATAATATTTGGTAAGTCCAAGGACACAGTAATGCAGGACCCACTGTTTAATATTACAATTAATAATACCGTCTTGCAACCCTCTCTGTCTTGCAAGAATCTGGGTTTAGTCATGGATTCTGACCTTAGATTTACATCCTATGTTTCGCATTTGTTACAGAGGGCCTATGGCAAAATTAAGTTACTCTACATGCATAAAGACATTTTCGATTTAGCTACTAAACTAAGGTTATGCAACTCCCTTGTTCTGTCCCATTTGGGCTACTATGATATAGTTTACTGGCCCGCCCTACTGCAAGTTGATAGAGACAGTCTACAAAAGCTACAAAATGCATGCTTAAGATTTTGTTATGGGGTGCGCAAATATGATCACATAAGTCCTGTTTTTCGAGCATCCAGGTGGTTAAGTTTGTCAGAAAGGTTTATGCTTTATATGGCCAATCAAGTGTACTCTCTTGAAACAAACCACATACCTAGCTATCTTTATGACAGGCTTACCAGAGGCTCGGATGTCCATGATCGTCATACCCGTTTTCGAGATCTCTACTGTGTCCCGAAGCATAGTACTGCCTTGTTTCAGCGATCGTTTTCCTACAATGCAGTGTCGATTTTTAACGCTATTCCCGATTGCATCAGGACGGCTCCCAGCTTTGCTAGTTTCCGAAGCAAGTACAAGTGCTTTATTATAAACAGCCGTCAATAAATTATGGATAAGGTTTAATAGAACACAGCTATTAAACAGTTTCTTACTATTTTTAAATTTTTTAGTGTTTAACTGCAAAATATTATGAGTACATGGCACTATTATTTTCAATTGATATACACTCGCCGGCACAAAATTCCGCCACCCTGAAATTTTGGCCAAGTTTCATGTTTTATAACTTATTTATTTTTTATCCGATTTTCATTATTTTGTTATCATTTTGTAGATCCATTTATTCTGTTTTTCTTTAATTATTTTATAAAGTATCATTATTCGATTAGGCTATATTATACAGGAGGAAATAAAAATATTGTTTTTTTGTCGTAATTTCAAAACACCCTGTTGGGAAATTGAGGTGGATAATTTTGTTTACATACTGTTCCTTATAATCTTTGATGTATTCTTAACATTTCTTTTTTTTATTCATTCCGTTATCTCATTTGTGCTGAGAGCTGCAAAATTTTAAATGAAACGATGTTATTTTTTGAAAATGTATGTCAAGCTTTCGGTTAAAAATTATCGACGTTGAGACGCCTGTAATAGGTATTTACAGACGGGAATTTTTACTAGACGGCAAGGCTCTGGCAAAAGAAGAATGACCACTGCAGCTGATAATCACTTTTTCAGCATTGGTTCTTTAAGAGATCGAAGATCTACTGCTGTGTGTCTAAAAAATTACTTGCAAATGATTCGTCGAGTAAATGTAAGTGAAAAAACGATACGACGAAACTTACGACTTGCGCTGACCGAAGAATATCAAGCTATTCCTCAAGAAAGAATAAGTGACCTTATTCATTTGATGCCACGAAGACTGCAGGCTGTCATTGCTACGAGAGGAGAAAATACACGTTATTAAATTGTGTTTCCTAATAAAAATAGGCTTCAAATCAGCGTTTCATTTCAAATTTTGCAGCTCTCAGCACAAATAAGATAATGAAATGAATCAAAAAAAGAAATGTTTAGAATACATGAGAGATTACAAGAAACAGTATGTTAACAAAATTATCCACCTCAATTTCCATACAGGGTGTTTTGAAATTACGACAGAAAACAACATTTTGATTTCCTCCTGTATAATATAGCTTAATCGAAAAATGATACTTTATAAAATAATTAAAGAAAAACAGATTGATAATAAAAT
This sequence comes from Polydrusus pterygomalis, assembly GCA_963969555.1. Taxonomy (NCBI): domain Eukaryota; kingdom Metazoa; phylum Arthropoda; class Insecta; order Coleoptera; family Curculionidae; genus Polydrusus; species Polydrusus pterygomalis. The sequence continues at coordinate 31,296,493 of OZ018375.1, forward strand.
CAGGAAAATTGGATAAAAAATAAATAAGTTATAAAACATCAAACTTGGCCAAAATTTCAGGGTGGCGGAATTTTGTGCCGGCGAGTGTATGTAGAACATCTATAATGTTGAAGTATTATTAATATGAAAATTATTAATATCTATTTGTCTTTCTTAGTTTCTATCAGGATTTTCTTTTCTTCTCATATTTTATTTTGTAATAATTGTTATTTTGTAAGGTTATACTTAAATCTATTGGTAGGCCAATATTACTTTAGTTTTATTATATCTATTTATTTTAAGGTTATTTTTGAATGAGGGTGGTTGTATGAGCAGCGTTTGTTGGATACCGCCACCATGTTCCCTAACTACTTGTAATTTATTTCTTCATTATAAATAAAAGCATTTGTTATTATTATTATTATTATTATTATTATTATTATTATTATTATTATTATTATTATTATTATTATATAAATAAAATTAATTCAAGCGGTGAATTCATTAAGTGAATAATTTCCGCTTTTGTTGGTGTATATAATGATACTGCCATAAGCTGGGTTCAGAACTACGTACTGATGTAGGGACAAAGATCAAATTGTTTCCAGGTTTGTGTTAAAGTTGGCATATGCCGTAATGATATACCTCGGATCAAAGCAAATATACAATTGCTTGTCATCAGCATAAGCTTGAATACTTGGGCATCTCACAAAATCAACAAATAAATCATATGAGCCTAAAAGGAAAGAAAATAATTATAAAAGCAGACTTACAAAGCTTTTAAATACTTATCTGAATGCTGGCAACCTTATTACCACCATTAATACATGGAAACCTAGGTCATCCCCAACTTACCTACCTACTCATTTGGAATTGTTAACTGCTCAGATACCGATACCAGCAACTATATAGTCTTACGCACAGGCTTTTGACATAATTTTGATTCCAACACCCCCGGGGAATTTCTTCAAAAAGTGGTAGAAACAGACGCTGGATAAACAGTCCTTTACTTACAGCAAAATGCAACCCAACATAATCTTTGCTAACTTTGGGCTACATGCTATTCGCGAATGTGTTAGGTTAGTAAATTGATACTCATTTCATCCAACCTTGGACCTCTCAATATCTTCCCAGACAACAAAATACCTGAAACCGAAAAAATCTAGATACTTTGATTTTAAAAACCCGGACTACACTGTAATTAACAACTACTTTCTTACATTTGATTGGTTAACAATATCAGTAGGTACTGATGCTATTGCTGAAAACTTTTATTCTGTACTATTTACCAGCTTTGGCATAAGACCGAGAGTAACGTATGGCTCGATAGTCTGGTGGCCCGCGGTAGAAAAAACCACTGCTAAAGCAAGACTTTCTAATGTGCAGAGATTGGCTGGCCTCGGTATAACCGGAGCCATGAGGACGACCCCCACAGCCGCACTCGAAGCTCTACTTGGGCTGCCTGGGCTGCCTCGGCTCCCACTCTGGATACAGAGGGAGGCAATGGCGGCCTATATGAGAATGAGAAGTACTGACTGTTGGAAAGGTATTGGAGACGTAGGACACACGAGGATAGCCCGACTAGCGGAAGCTGAGGTTCCGATACTGAATCTCGCAGCGACCCGGACAGAGGACCCGTTAAGGCTGAACAGGAAGTACTCCCTCACGATCCCCACCAAGGAGCAATGGGAGAGAAAAGAGGTTTTATTCCCAGAGGATTCCCTGGTGTGCTACACCGATGGGTTACGCATGGCCGGAACGGAATCCTCAGGAACCGGAGTATTCATTGAAAAGACTGACACCCGAGAGAGCTATCCTTTAGGACGGCTCGCAACAGTCTTCCAAGCAGAGGTGTTTGCCATCTTAATGACGGCCAGTATGGCGGAGGTCGGGGACTGTGAGGAGCGTGTGGTATATGTATGCTCCGACAGCCAAGCTGCCCTAAAAGCCATATGTAAACCAAGAGTCACAACCAACCTCTTCAGCGAATGCGTCGATGCCTTGGAGAGACTCTCGAGGAGGAAAGAGGTGAACTTGGTCTGGGTCCCCGGACATCAAGGGGTTCAGGGCAACGAGATGGCAGATAATCTCGCCAGACGTGGAGCTGAGACCCCATTCCTAGGACCAGAGCCGACCATAGGAATAACCAAAAAGCAGGTAGGATCTGCACTAAACGAGTGGGCTGAACGCCACTCCAAGGAGCAATGGCGGACGATCCAGGGGTACAGACAAGCTAAGGACTTTATAGCTTGGCCGAGCAAGGCTAAGCTAGATTGGATTTTAAACAGAAGACGATGTGTCCTAAATCCATTGATTGGGATACTGACAGGACACTGCAAGCTGAGGAAGCACCTAGTACTGATTGGTGTCGAAGACGACCCAATTTGTGTTGGATCCCTAGAGGAGGAAGAGACCCCGCTGCATTTTCTGGGCACCTGTGAGGCCCTAAGAAGACTCAGGCACCAGGTCCTTGGATCGGCGGCTCTTCGAAAGGAAGAAATCACGGCCCTTGCCTGGAGCGACATACGTAAAGAGGTCGGGACGCTTTGGCGGGGGCCAAGGTGGTTAGTGTGATTGGGGGAAGACTCTGGGGTAGGCGAAAAGGATCGCTGTTGGTCTATTCGCCAGGTTTTCGGAACCTTCCCTCAATTACTACTACAACTATTACTACCAGCTTTGGCTTGTTCGTTCCTGTAAAAAGATCTCATTCTGGAATCAGATTTGCTATTTGGTTCTCAAATGAATTAAAAAATCTTATATTTCGGAAAAAATTGCTCATAAAAGGTACAAACAATCAAACGATATAGCAGATTATAACATATTTAGTTCTCTGCGCCGACGATGCAGAGCTCTGAGCTGAGTGTGCTAAGATCTTTACATTAAGAATGCTGAAAGCACCAACAATGATAATTCCAATTTTTTTTTTGGAATTTCATTCGCTCCCATACTAACCAGGGTATTATTCTCAAGGAAATGTATCTCTGTTCAGAAAAAGCCAACAGTGGCATAGACAAATAGACACTGCTAACCTCTTTGCCGAGTTATTTTCATCGGTTTACAATCTGAATAATGTTTCGAACCAAAACACTAATTCTTCTTCGATCAAGTTTAAAATATTTTCTAACTTCAAAATATGTGCGAGGTGCTCACCTAGGGCCCCTTTTATTTAATCTTTTTATGACTTGGGGTGTTTGCTATCGATGATTTTTCTGTTGTTTGCGGATGATATGAAGCTATTCAGGCAAATTTAATCTTTTCAGGACATTATTGCATTGCAGCCTGACCTTGACATTATTTTCAATTGGTGTAAAGCTAACGATATGTCACTAAATTTTAGTAAATCTTGCTTTATGAGGTTTAGCTGGGTGCACGATGTAATACTTACCTCTTGATTATTCCATCAATAATGTTGCTCTTAAGGAAGAAAAGTTTGTTGTAATAGATCTTGGAGTTTATTTGGACCCTAAGCTAATGTTTACAGAATACTTTGAAATAATAATTGATAGAGCAAACATATTTAGTTTTGTTAAGAGGGCAACTAAAGTTTTCAGAAATATTGTAGCAGTAAAAGCACTATATATACGTCCCTAGTGAGATCTATCTTTTAGTTTTCAAACATAGCACAAATATTAAATACGTCAGGTATAAAATGTTTAATAACGGGATTTATCTTAACAATGCACAAACTATGTCTTACATAAATATAACTACTTTAGCTCGCAGAAGGGAATATGTCTGTTTTAGAACCTATAATCCACAAAACGTTGGTAGGGTTTCGTAGCGATCGTAGTATTAGTTCAAACGTATTTCATCGTTGTTCGGAGTATTCTTACTGTCCTGCCTAAATTTAAATTTTATTGATTCGTTCAAATTGATAATAAGAGGAAGAGTATCTGAAGCATTGATAACTCTTTCCATTTATTATAATTTTATTAGTGTGTGTTACATAATTTTTCCATTTTTCCACTGTTACATTTTCCATGGCTTCATTCCACAGACCCAAAACTACGTCATATGTTACAGGATGCATAGAACTTATTTTTGCACCATAATAGCGCTTATATTCCGAAAAAACCATTTCAATAGGATTAATGGTGGCAATGATATTCAGAAAGTCTTAAAACTCAATGTCGATAGTTCGTCCAATCTATCAAAATAATATAAAAATCAGTTGTATTAGTCACAGGCTACTTGATGCATTTAAACCTTATCTTATTCTTAACCGATACTTTATTTTAGGAAAGTTCCAAGTAAAGTTTTTTAATGAAAGCTTTTCTAAAACCTAACAGTGTGTGGTATCAAAATAATCGTAATAAAATCCTCTTTTTTTAACCCGAGGAGCCACCATGTTGCCGTTTAAAAAAAAATTAATTATTCAACTTTCAAGATTAAATTTTACACAGCAGATAGCATAATAGCGAAAATAGTAAAACTGTATTTTTCCCAAGATAAAAGACCTGAAATAAATGATTAAAGTTATTCATTCATTCATTCATTTCCTCTAGATAAAAAAATTTGGGAAATTTTTTTTTATCGTGACAAAAAGTGACAAGTAACACATCGTTATATTAAGAGTATCATATGGAGTCAAAAAATGGAAAATATACCAGGTGTCCCATTTAAAAATCAAAATTTTATATCACTTCCGGTTAAACCGAACGTTCGATAATGGTGAGTCACTTGTCAAAAAATGCAGTTTTATGTCGTATAACAGAATTGATTCGGCTTTTACTTGGTAGAAATCCATTATTAATTGTGTTAAATTTTTTAATCAATATTTCTCTTCAGTTGGTAAAAAAATATCTGGAAAAATAAAAGATATTCCATTAGATTGGTCCAATGAATTCAGTTCAGAATATGTACCTATGTCATTGCCTGATGTATTTCAAACCAAAATAGAAGAAATAATAGATAAAATGGACTGTTCAAAAGCCCCACGAAGGGATGATATTGATGTGGCAACGATTAAAAACTGTAAATGTGCATTAAGTCCTGTAATGTGTAAACTAGTAAATTATTCTCTAAAAACTGGTGAAGTGCCTCAAGGAATGAAGATTGCTGATGTTAGACCAATTTTTAAATCAGGCGATAAACAAGAACTAAATAATTACCGGCCGATATCAGTGTTGCCAATAATGTCAAAGATTTTTGAAAGAATGGTAAAGGATAGTCTTAATTTACATTTAAATTCAATTATTTTTTTATCTAAATGGCAATATGTCTTTCTAGGATCAAGTGATACATATTCTGCAGCTGTTGATTTAATTTCAGAAATTCAAATGGCTTATGATAGCGGCCAAAAATGTACACTTGTTTCTCTAGATATTAGCAAACCTTTTGATAAAGTAAATTTTTCTATTCTTTTAAGAAAACTTGATATGACGGGTATTTCGGGTGTGGTTTTTGACTTGTTTAGAAAAATAAACATAGCAAATTTCTGAATATTAAGTGTGGTGTTCCGCAAGGTTCGATTTTGACACCTTTATTTTTCCTTATTTATATTAATTCTATATTTTAATTAAAATTGAAAGGGAAAATTAGATTGTTTGCTGATGATACAATTATTTTATACATCGCTCATTCATATGAAATTATACAAAATTTTATAAATCATGATATGAAAGTCTTGAATTATGGATGTGTTTAATTAACATTACATTTGGTAAAATCCTCTTTTTAAAGTTTAGGAAAGAAACCCAATTTATACAGAAGTGATTTAAAATTAAGCATTTAAAGCAATCCAATAAAATAAAATTTTTGGGGTTAATAATAGATGAGGCTATTAATTGGAGCGAACACATTGAATATATTAAACAAAAAATAGTTGCACCAGTGGGGATTTTAGTTTTTTGACTCTAAATTATATGTAACGTCCTATTTATTTTGCTATTATTCACTCTTATTTTTCAGTATTTAACTTTAATGCCGGGATCAACTTTTCAAAATTAGCTTAAGTTTTACAAAATAAAGCAATTAAAAATATATATTGCTTGGATAGACAATATTTAACTAAACTTTTATATAAAAATTTTAATATTATGTCAATTAAGGATATTCACTTAATGCAAAATATTGTTTTTGTTCACCAAATTATATCAAAAAATAAACATTCAAATATAAAGTCCAATTTACATACGTTGATCATTTAATAATTAGAATCAATATTGATTTACCTTTAATACACACTAGAGTAGGTCAGAACTCCATTTATTATCAAGGTATGAAATTTTACAACGAAATACCCCAAGAATTAAAATTTATAAATATAAAATGTTTTAAAATGATAATTAAGAAAATACTTAAAAAAGGGGAAGCTAAATTTTAAACTAAAAAATATTTAAACGTGCACTTATTTTATGATTATTTATTATTTTCAAAATTATTTATAAATGATATCTAAACCATATTATTAGATATATTATTTTATTAAAACAAATAATAATTAAATAATTTTATACATAGGTATTTAAATTATTTTTTTTATTAAATATTAACATTTTAAGTACCTATTATTTTGACTTACATTGTATTTTAATTAGTTATATTTAACAATTCTATTTTTAGATGTTGTTACTAGTAAACATTTAATGTTTTTGGGATTTTGTTTGGAATAAATAAAAAATAAAATAAATAACTAAATAAATTTTACTTTCCACAGAGTTTTATTTTGACTCAAAGTGTCAAAATGAGTAAAAATAAAAATCTGTGAAAAGTGGAAAATTATAATTTTTTTATTTTTTAAATTTTATTTAACACAATGATGTCGTATACAAATCCTCCAAATTTTATAACATTATCTTCAAAAACAAAAAAGTTATAGGGGCGAAGCGCCTTCCGTGGACACCCGGTATATTTAGGGGCGTGCAGAAATATGCCTCATCTGGGTGAACCCGGATTTTCTCGATTACCACTCGAATGCTCTACCAATTGCGCTACGGAGACGCTGCTATTCTCTCACCAACTTTGGTCATATAACTTATTCAATTTTGATGTTAGTTGTATTCCGTTTGGAATCTTCTGCAAAAACCAAAGAAGCACTGACCGCAAGCAAGCAAACTATAGGAAACCTTCTAGGTGGAGTAGCTCCAAAGTCGAAATAAGCCAGTTTTTAATTTTCTGTAAAAATACATAAATAACTTGTAATATTTTTTAATGAGAAATATTTCAAACTTTTATAAAGAAAAATTTTAATTTTTATTTTCTTTCGGAAAGGTTTGTAGCAAAGGCATTTCAACTTTCAACAGTCTAGCTAAGGGTTACGTAGAAAATTCCCTCAATAAAAAGAATGATATTTCTAAAAGACTTTTATCAGCTGAAAATACATTTACAAAATACATTAACAAATCATCAGGAAAAAATACAGATGTTAAATTTAGTTATCTGGTAAAGTGTAATATCACTACTTATTAATTATTATAATTATTATAAAGGAGAAAATTAAATGGATTTATTTGAATTTTTATTATTTACGGTCGTAGAAAAATTAGAGGGTTTAACACGTGCGTGAAAAATTTAATATACATACACTGAAAAAAAGAAAATTTTAAGAGAAAAGATTATAACTTTGGCCCAAAGAATGGCGCTTTTGAATAAGTCCAAGAGCGAGGTTTCTTGATCCAAAGGATTAAGTGTCTTTTTATAAGTATTCTAAAATTTCTTCAGGGAAGAAGTTAATCTATTCGTTCAAAGGCCTTACAGTCTTAGCTCAATATTAATATGTAAGAGATTTCTTGATACAAAACATCAAATATCTTTTTGAAAGATACTTATATTTTGTTTTAAAGAATCCACTTCTTGGGGCCATGTCTTCGAACTTTAACAAAAAAAAATATAAGAACCTAAAAACTTGCTTTGAAAGGAAAGCTTTCTTAGTCCAAGACCATATACTATTGAGCTCAAAACATTTTATTTTGATTAAAGAGCAAATCTATCTTGGTCTAATAGTATAAGATTTTGATAAGAAGCCATATTATATTAATTAATCCAAAAGCTTCAGATCTTGAATGGAGGACAAACTTTCTTGGTCCAATAGTATTAGATTTTAATTAATAATTATGCATTTTTTAGCCAATAGCTTCTGATCTTGACTAGAGAGCAAGTCTCTCTTGCTTCATTAATTAGATTTTGATTAGAAACATGCAATTAATTTATCCAAAAGCATCTGATCTGGTCTTCACTGAAACTACCTGTTTTATAAATGGTAAATTGTAAATGTAAATTGATTAGAATATACTTGGCGCCATTAAGCAATTCTGTACCTAAGACGAACAGTGACGAAAATATATCATGTTCTCTTTATACTTTCGCCATAGCTATACAAAATTGATATAACAAAGCTCCATGCACCAAACAAATGACAGCAGACACATTTAAACAGCAGACACATTTAATAACAGCAGACACAGTTAAATTTGGCAGAAATAAAATTTAAAAAAAAACAATAATTTAAAAATATAACCAATTTATTGATTTTTTTATATTATAACACAACTCAGTGAACTTTTTTTTGTCTTTTTTTTTTTGTTGATTTTGTCTCAAAGGCAACAAGGGAAGAGGTCACAAAGTTATCTGTTGTAGCGAGGCTAATATTATCTTTTTCTATTATGTTTAAACTGGATGACCCAGGCGAAACTACTTATTGTCAACGATTACAATTGGTATATCTGAAGTAAAATAAGGATTGCCACTCCTATTATCATCTGAGCCAGTCTTGACCTTTTTTGGCAACGGTTCATCAATCTACAAAAGATTAAAAATTTAAAATAATAATCTGACGATGACGATTGATGCATATCAAAAAAATTGTGTGTGCTTAGACCACACGATTGAAATGAAACTTAATTTTTTATTATTTACTGTAATAGAACGCAAAAATCTATGTTTTTATTTTAAGTTATTTTTATTTAAAGTGCGTTCTCAGGCAAAACAATATGTTTCCTATTTTAAAATTCAAAGAAGGGCTCTAAAAGCTTTTATTCCAAACATAAATATGATAATATAATCCAAATGTAGTATAACTATTTTAAACAAATATCAACGGTTTTTGTTAAACAAATAACCATTGCCCAAATTATTCTAAACCAACGTTATGTCATAAAGTTTATTTTTCTATACCCTAAAAGCAGGCTGTTTGCTAAAATCTAACCCCAGATGGGAATAATAAATAAAGGGACTTTCGTGGGTGGTCCATTATAATGAGATAATTATGTTATGAACCATATTTTGAGGGAAAAAATGGAAAATATAGGTAGCAACGCGGATTTGTATTTTGACCATTCTATTTATGTAAAAGTCGGATCAGATTTATTCTTTTATTTTCCCTAGAACAGCTTAAAAGGGGTTTTTTTTAAGTAAATCTGATTGCTGTACTTTAAATTTAAGGTTATTTAGGAATGTTATTTGTAAGACCGTTTTTACGGTTATTTTATAAGTATGGAATGTATTGTTTAGCTATAGATATGATTTTTAAGTTGAAATGTACCTAAAGAGAGAAAAAGTTCTAATTAAATATCGAGAGGGTATAACTAGAGTCACCTAGCGGTAATGTCTACAATCATATATTGGGACGACCCTGTTTTATGGTCTAAGGCAGAGTCTTAGAGAGAAATGACCTCTGATTGGTTGCATAGAATAAACTATTTATCCTGTAAAACGTGGTACCGAGGGGTGAGATCGATTTTAGTACGTTCTATAGGTTCAAATAACTAAATATTTGAAGTAGCATAATTTAAGGGGTGTCTTTAGAAGTTAGATTCTTCATCGGGGAATTTCAGAATTCAGTTCCTAAAGTTCTATTGTCGTGTTCGGTTTACTAAGTTCCTAAAGTTCTTTTAGCGGTTTCGGTTTAGCAGTTCCTAAGTTTCTATTGTCGTGTTCGGTTTACTAAGTTCCGAAGTTTCTGTTATCGGGTTCGGTTTGACCAAGTACCAAAGAGGCTTTATTTCAGGTGTAACTAGGCGGGTTTTTAAGAGTACATAGTTTCGGACTCATTTCTCTCTTTGATATACCTCTTGTGTAGTGAATCCTTTGTTTCTTAAAAGTGTAAAGTTAAATTGTGGGTTTTAAGTATAATTGTTGTTTTACCTATAAGTTTCAGGGTTTTAGTGTTTAGACTTTTCAGTTTTCGGGGATTATCATAAATTAATCTTTGGGTGATTAAATTACAGGGTTGTATTGAATTAAAAATAGTAATTTTTATCTATTCACAGGGTTTTAAATATTAAATGGGTAATTTTCGGATTCGTACAGTAAACGCATTTAAATAGAACAATCTCTCTTTATTAGTTAGCATAATACATATTTTGTATTAGTTTTACAGTCTTTCTTTTTCTTGTTCAGTAACTTTTCTTTCTACCTCTCTTTATAATTGTTGTTAATAGATTTATAAGTTGTTGTTTAAACTGGGTGTTGTTTTATTGTAACAATCAATATAAAGGGTTTCATTTCGAACAAACCCGAACAAACCCGCACGTAAAATAACCCATTTTTTTATTCTGTTGTCACTGACATACAACTAATAATTAATATAAAACTCGGACGGCATTTCCTTTTCTATCCAAAACAAATAATTTAGCTATAATATTATTTAAATTTAAATTCAAACGTTTATTTTCCCATAAATATATAAAATTATTACCTTTTTACAATATGTCTTTGTTTTGTATTGTTATGTGCAATTTCATTGGGTTCATTATATTTTTTATTATTGATAAAATTATTTTGTAATCGTACAAACTTTCTCTTGTTGATTGGTTGTTGATCGGGAAACAATTCATTGAATCTTCTGCATGTTCTTACTATAATTTGAACACATTGTCCATGAAGAATAAACAATTTCATTAAAAATTCAGATGAATAGTTATCTACTTCCATTTTAATTATTTTCAGGTCACTTTATCTAATAAACTTTAAAAACGCGCAATTTTTTTATTATTAATGTGGCATTCTCAACGTCATTAATTTAATCCAATACCAACGTATAACCTATTTCGCGTTGCTTTTTTAGTTTATTATTAGATTAACTAACATTTAAATAAAATCAATATCGTCGGTACAATATTTAGGTAATATCTGACATATAACAAAAATATCTATTCATTTTATTGCTAATTTTGGTATAATTGTATAGTGAAAGAACAATGACATAATAATGTTAAAAAAAATTTTATCCGATATTTTTCGCTATACAATTCTCCTAAAATATTTAATGAAATTCCTTGATATTTATTTAATATGTAAATTATTACCTATAAAATATGAAGACGATAATGATTTTATTTAAATTTTGTCTAAAAGCTAGAAAAATTAAATAAATATACGCGAAATACGTTATAGGTTGGCCAGCATTTGACACTCCCACCTTAATTTACCAATTATTGTAAAATTTTCATAATGACATGTTTCATCTTTGTATTTCATGGCTATCTTAGACAAATATGCCCAAATAATCCGATTTTTACAGAAACTTGGTTTTATTTCGAAAACCTAACTATTTAGGTATTGGAATATAGTATATCATTTGGAAGGGATTTTAATTTTCTTTCAAGATATTTTATAATATACAGGGTGTTCTATTTAAAAAAATTCCCTTTTCACCATTTTTATATCAAGCGGTAAAATGATGAATTTTGGAAGACCCTGTATAACAAAGAACAAATTCCCTTACACCTAACTAATACAGAAGATATTGATAAACTACATCCTAAATTTCAGCTTTCTGCGAATCCAAATACCGCAGTAATGAACATTTTATTGGAGCTATGTTTTGAACAAAAAATATGGAATTTAATTAATTTTTCGAAAACCGCTAAAGATTGGTATAGAAAAGTATTATACAAAAATAATCAGAAGGTACTAGCGTAGCGGAAAAGGCAATAATATATAAGGTGTCTTATTTAAAATGTCAAAGCTGATGCTACTTTTTTGTATAAGCGGCCACGTTGCGTTGTTGAAAATATTTTATATCGATAGAGCAATGCCAATTACCCATGTTGCCAAATTTTCGGAAAATTGCTATGTCCCATTTTCCGTAAACGTCTAAGGTACCATCGACCGTGAGACACCCTGTATTTCTAGGCACACCAGCAATACACCTTAAAATTTTCTTTTGTTTAATAAACATATTGTTACATAAGGTAGAGGTACCCCAAAAGACCAGACCATATCTCAAACATGAGTCAACATATCCATAGTAGAACATTAGTATTTGTTTCGTGTCTAAGACAGATCTTACATTTAATAACAAATAATATGACGAATTAAGATTATCCAATACGTGTTGACAATGAACTTTCCAATTTAAACATTCATGCAGGTAAATACCAAGAAACTTAGCACTTTGAACCTGGCATAGGGGCTTGTCATTAATATGCAGATTAACATTGTCAACCGTTTTTTGTCTGGCATGGAATCTGATGAACTGTGTCTTGTCCACGTTTAGGTACCTAGAATTATCACAAAACCAATTAAACATCTCCAACAGAACACCATTTAACATCTGCTCTAAATTGCCTGAAAACAAGTTTGAGATCAAAAATTACACGTCGTCGGTAAAAGCTGTTCGATGTACGGTTTGTCCTATCCGGTCCATACCGATCAAATTATACAACAAAAACAAAACAGGGCCCAGAATATAACTCTGAGTAGCACATATATTAATTTTGAAAAAGTAGTCCATACTCAAAGTGGAGTAAAATGATACAGAAAAAGAAAAGCACGAAGTCTTTCTCCACAATATTTATTAATCGAAAAACTAAAACCTAGGTTCGCCTAGTTTTTCGATTAATAAATATTGTGGAGAAAGACTTCGTGCTTTTCTTTTTCTGTACCTATATTAATGCGTAGGATTGACGAGTGTATGTCCGTCTTTGACTTTTCGTTAAAGTTACTGATGCTAACAAACTGTCTACTTTAACTTACAAAAGATTGTATCCACTCCAACGCAACTCCGCATATTCCATAGTTCCTCAACTTCTGAAAGATGATATTCTGATTAACAGAATCAAAAGCCCCGCTGAGGTCACAAAAGATCTCACCAGGGCTTTCATTTGCATCAATAAACCTCATCAATTCCTTGTAAAAGCATTTATTGTAGTAGCTGTAGATTTTTTACATTGAAATTCATGTTGATTTGTAGATATTATATTGAATTCATTTAAAAATTTTACTGAGGGTGGCCACTGGCCATATCTCGAAAACTACTAAACATTGTAACTTAGGGAAATTTTTTTTATGATTAAAGTGGTTATGAGAAAATTCTGAAAATTATTATAAAGTTCCGCATTTCGCCACAAGGGGGCACAATTAAAAATTAATTTTTAAAATTCTAAATTTCTCTGAAAATTCCTATAATATCATGGTATACCTCTGGTTACATCATTAGAAAGACCAGACAATTCTGCATCATTTTGGCTTAAGGCTCATTGGCGTACCGACCTTGATAAGAGTGGGGGAAGCTATTGAAAGTGTAACTATGAAAATCGGTGTAACTTCTAAATGACTTATCCGATTTTACTAACTTTAAGCTTGTTTGGAAGAGAAAGGTAAGTAGTTTTAATTGTCGTATCCAACGGTACACTATAGTTTCTAATAAAATTGCTAGATTGTAATTTGTAATAATAACAGTTTTTTCGATTTTATACAGAAAATTCAAGTCATATGGTATAACTGTGACATCATAATCGGAAAAATGTAGAGACCGCCGTTCGATTTATTTGTTGGTTTCAGAGTTATTGCCCAAAAAAAATAATTTTTAACACTTTTATCGAAGAAATTATTTTTTTATAGCTTCGTGGCCACGACATAAAAATATTTTTAAACTTCATGATTCTTTTGTGTGTAGGTTTGTTACTCATTATTCCAATGGTCCAAAAACTACTTTTAAATTAATAACATAATCATGGAAAACTTCTAATTTACGCATATAATGATGTTTTAAAAAATAAATGTAGATATTCGTGAAACAAACTCGGCAGATATAATTTTGATAGGTACCTAGGTGTTGACAAACGTTTCTCCTTAATTCTTTTTGATTTACTTCTTACCTAATCAAAACCATAGGCTTGCCTTTTGAATGTTTTCAATGTGAACCTATTGCAAAAAGAGAATATGCTGCCCTATATCCTGAACGAATGCACCCTACCAGAAGAGAAGGTAATTCGACGACTGGCAATACGTTTAAGGCAAACGGGAAGTATACTAAATATCATGAATAGTCTCGTTTTAAAACAGATGACAGCGGTTATTTGTCATCGATCAGCTGATATTGGGACATAATAATATCCCTAGATTTGTAGCGGACCGTAATGAGCCCAAACACCGAGTTATAAATTGCGTTTTTGTTACATTTAATTGTAAATACCTACAATTATTATTCATTTGACCAAAAATTTAGATTCAGGTTAAAATTTTTTAATTCTTTTTCATTAGGGATCATAATTATTAATGTGTGCCTTGCTCGTTAGTTGATTTCATCGATAAGTAATAAGTCGCCGTTTTTGTCGAAAAGTTAGTTTGTAAAATTTTTGTTCTTAAAATGTTTGTTCGTTAAGGTTAGGTTTCTAATGTATAATTTTTGCATTTTACATTATCTAGATATCCTTTTCTGTTTCAAGAAAAATAAGTAGAAATTAAGTAGGTATTTCCCTGACTTAGGTAGGTAGGGGAGAGTTGGACAAAACCGGGTAGGTTGATAAAACCGGGTATCGCCCAGTTCTACCAAATGCCAAAACAGCTTTCCATATTATTAACCTTTAAAAAGCAGCTACCTATTTGATTTTGAAGGAAATATTTTTATCATTGTTATTAGTAAATATTATTATTGTTTGGCAATAGTAAGGTAATAGTAAGTAAAATTATGTTACTATAATAGTTAAAATAGCTAACCATATTAGTATGTAATAGGATAGCGAACAAATATATAATTCTATTTTCTGTGTCTACGTACCTTACATAAGTGAAATTATTATTTGATATTACTATTATTATTGTTTGTATGACAATAAAATAAAGTTTTTAACATATAGTTAGCCTACATACAAGTTTAGAAATAATGTAATTGTATCATAACCAACAAATTCCATAAAAACCACTTTTGGGTCTACGTACCTTATGTAAGTCAAAAACCCAAGTGGGGTCTCCACCAGAAAAATTAAATCCCTGGCTATATTGAAACTTTTAACTTTATGTTAGCCCACATACAAGTTTAGAAATGTAACCGTACCATAGCCAACAAATTCTATAAAAAACCATATTTGAGTCTACGTACCTTACGTAAGTCATATATGGGGATTTTCTTGACAGTGAATGTAATAACTTGAATTCAATTAGTTTATGTTGAACTGTAGGTATTTTACCTATAGGTATAATCTGAACAAATAAAACAAAAAAAAATCTGTTCTAAATATGAGTGACAGAATCCTATTTTAAGTTGTGTTTCAGTTAGTTTAGTATTTTTAAGGTTTGGATATTTATAATATTATAAACTTTTTAAATCTATTTTGACACTTTATCTTTAAACCATATAGAAATTCATGCTTATTATTACCTACCTTAAATTATAATATATTTATAAAACAAAACTTTCAAAAGAAATTATTAGGTACTTATTATTTGGCAATATTAAAGCAGCAAAACCGAGGAGGCTATTGCATAAATTGGTTTAGAAGGTATCACATGTATAATTTTCAAGTCCGGTCCTGTAATTCATGCCAACTTATAAAAATTTAATAGACCAAAATTGACAGAGTGTCACGTGACTTTGCCCCCATCTTGCGAGAGTATGCAAGATTTTTACTATATACGACTTATTTCAGTTGGTATCAGAAGACGTGCAGTGAGGAATGAAGACAACATTATAAACATTCTTGGGTACGTGGAAGCGAATCCGCATTTAAGTTCACGAGAAATGTTCATAGACCAAGGTATAAGTGTTATTTCAGTGTTCCGAATTAAAAGGGATTTTAAGCTACATCCCTATCATGTAGATTTACACCAGCCCCTATCGAAAACTGATTTTGATAAGCGGCTCGACTGTTGCTATTAGGCTAAGAGAGCTATGTAATGAAAATCCTCAATTCCTTTCCTTGATATTATGAACTGATGGAGCCGCTTTTATTAGTAGCGGCAGAGTTAATTTACAGAATATGCACTATTGGTCACAGACAAATCCTCACTGGATGCGAGAAGCGGGTCACCAAAACAGGCGGAGTGTAATCTTGTGGTGCGGAGTTTTAGGACACAGAATTATCGTACCATTTATTTTTAATGACCATCTAAATGGCGACTCTTACTTTAACTTTTTACAACATGATTTGTCGGTCCCTTTACAAGATGTTTTCATTTGCCTGAGAACATCCATGTGGTATCAACATGATGGATGCCCAGCACACTTTTCTCAAACTGTCCGTAATTTTTTACATGTTAGATACCCGAATCGCTGGATTGGAAGGAGTAGTTTATTTCCACGGCCACTTAGATCCCCGGGCAAGGTTGCCAGGTCTAGGGAAATTTCCCTAGATCTAGGGATTTTTGGATAATCTAGGGATTTAGGGAAAACTTTCGTTAAAACACCCAAATCTAGGGATTTTTAAGAGGCTTTATAGAAGCCAAAAGAAAAGTTAAACTAAAATATGCCTATATTATGCTATTATACAAAATCTTCATCACATCAGAGTGACCGAATATAATAACGCGGATACAGCTAAGTTACTACCGGGCGTACGTTGGAAATTGCGCAAGCCGGGGAATCCCGCGCTAATTTTTGTGTTCTGGGTATCTATTCTTGACGGTAATAGAATAGAACAACCAATAGAACGTGGGCGTGGTTCTCATAAAATCACAAAAATCGTATCCTTGATGCTTGTTCTATCAATACTAATAGAAAGTTGGTCCCTAAAATGGTAAAATAGAGTAAAATCTTTCTATGAATCAAGAATATGGTTTCATTGGTAGAAGAAACAAGAACACTCCCAGGGGAGCTTTCTATTCTATTACCGTCAAGAATAGATACCCTGTGTGGTATCGCGATTCGCATGAGGGGTTGAATGTGGACATGTGGTGACTCCCACCTCAAATCCTCAATTTTAAACAGCTTTTCGCTTGCGATAGCCGGCAGTTGTTTTTCTTTTTATGTTTGAGATAAAGACAGGTATAATATGTACTTTTGTTTATTTTCTACGAACACCTATCCTTCCTACATTTTAAATGTTTCATAAATGAAGGTTTTGGAAAAGGTTTAAGTTTTGTTATTCTTTGAATAGGTATTACACCCCGAAACAAAATACCAGTTTTTTTTTGGTTATCAATTGTCAAAGCTCTCCCCCTCCCCCTAAATTTTTGGAAAGTTATTATATAAAAATATCCAGAGAATTTTTTTCCGATCTAGGGATTTTTTTAACATATTTCTAGGGATTTTTATTTTTTTGACCTGGCAACCTTGTCCCCGGGTTCAGTGTGTGTTAGATGTTTACTTCTGGGGTCGAATAAAAGACGCTGTTTATAATACGCGACCAACCACACGAGACTCTTAAATTAAAGCAGCTATTTCTAGTTCTAGAAGAAGAATTAATAGTTGTATTTTGCAAAATGGAAGTCATTTTTAACATTTATAAAGTATTTCGATTGTTTCGTTAAAAAGTTTTCCATGATTATTTTAATGATGTTGTTATTGCCCGTTGGCTTTTAAACAAGCTCCAATTTTGGTTTTCTATATAATACATTTTACTAATCTTACCTACATATCTATGGAACTAAAAAAACAATAATTTCTTCGATAAAAGTGATAAAATTATTGTTTTGGCAATAACTCTGAAGCCAACAAAGATATCGAACTGCGGTTTTCTTGCAAATTTAATCCACTTTCTGATTATGATGTCATAGTTATACCGTATGATTTAAATTTTCAGGATAAAATCGAAAAAACTGTTATTATTACAAATTGCGCCCTCTAGCAACTTTATTAGAAACTATCGTGTACCGCTGGATACGACAATTAAAACTACTTACATTTCTCTTTCAAATAAGCTTAAAGTTATAAAAATCGAATAAGTCATTTAGAAGTTACAGCGATTTAAATGATTACACTTTTAATAGCTTTCCCCACTCTTATCAAGGTCGGTACGCCAATGAGCCTTAAACCAAAATGATGCAGAATTATCTATTCTTTCTAATGATGTAACCAGAGGTATACCATAATATAGGAATTTTCGGAGAAATTTAGAATTTTAAAAATTAATTTTCAATTGTGCCCCTTGTGGCGAAATGCGGAACTTAAAAATAATTTTCAGACTTTTCTCATGACCACTTTAATCATTAAATTTTTTTCAATAAGTTCCAATGCTTGGCAGTTTCCGAGATATGGCCAGTGGCCAGCCTTAATAAAACACCCTGTAATTCAACTTTGGTACATTGCTTCACTATAAAGGATTACATCTTTGAAACACTTCATCTAATGAAACACTCTGTATAGGTAACAATATTCAAAAATTTTGGAAAAAACGGAAGAAATGGTAATTGACCAACAGTTTTTATTATTATAATGGTGGGCAACATGAATAACCCCGCATAATATAATATTCCTGACATTAGGCTCGCAGAAATGGAAGTTGCTTTGGTTAAAATAATGGTGAAAAATAAAATCTATGTCACATTATGAGAAAATTACCTAGTTTACACGGACGGTCTAATGCGCGTTGACTGAATGCGAATTTTATTAAGACGCTTTAAAAAATATAATTCGGATTAATATAAAACGCATTAAATATGTGTAATATCCGACTTAAAACTTGATTTAACCCTCGTGTAAACGTATTCGCACTTCCGGAGGAACAACGACGTAAATTTTCCATTTTCGAGTTAAACACGTTAAAGCGGTAAAAATAGTTTAATCTTTCTAGAGAAACAATGCCGTAAAGATAACTCACCTAGGTACCGATAGAGGGCAGATATATCGTTATGCCAAATATCAATTTATAACGACTTTTGGCGCCAACAACGTCGCAACTGCCAGTTATAAATCGACCTTTGGATGAGACGGTTGCTTTCTGCGTGAACAGTGACGTAAATGCATCTAACAGAATTTTTAAAACTCTTTTTGCCTTAAGTTCAGTGCTACATTGACGTAAATGTAAATTGTTATCCTGAAATGTTAGTTTAAATACAGTGCAACAACGACGTAAGTGTTCATTGAGTCATTATTAACCTTAAAATTAATAATATTTTATTGGCGAAAATGTTTTATACGTCATTATTGTCACAATTTTGCATTAAAGTTGGTACTTAAACATTTTGATAATAAGAGAAATATGGTTAATATTTTATTTTAGTGGCAAAATCCAAAGCAAAAACTAAAAACAATTTTAATTTCCACCGAAATCTAGTTATAAAGGCGATGACTATTAGTTCCAGTCAGAATAATTGGAACTAGAAGTTCAGAAGCGAAAACTAAAAAAAAAGTTACTTTACATCTAGCAAACGATTCAAAGGGGATTTAAAAAGCTTGTTGCCAGCAAACATTGTTCCAAAATTTTATGAATCTTTTTTGAATTCTCTGTTTTAGGAATTACAAAAAACTGATTCTAAACTTATTTTTAAGTTAGTTTTATTAAAGAATGTCTTAATGTTTACTTTGTTCTAAACTTAATATATCGTTTTTTTTTTAAATTTAATACGTTTAATTTTTTGGATAAATACACGACTTTGGGACGAACAATGACGTAACTCGAATTTTTTAACTTTTGAGAAGCGATAATTGTCATAGTTTTGAAAAAATCCAAATATTACTTATACAACATTAATTCTGGGTACGTCTTTTATTTTCATAATATACATTCAATGCTTTTAGTATGTATCTTCGTAATGTAATATCTTTAATAAAATATTATAATTTTCAAATGTGTTTCCTGAATAATTATTATTATTTTTTTTTTTTTTATTTATTTTACGTCGGCCTTTTTCCGCAACGAGGCCAATCACCGACGCCAGGGAATTTGTCACACACTATCTGGTAATTTTGCCGAATCCCTCTTTGTCGAGGGTAGGGTTCTTTAACGTGCCAACATCCATGACACGGGGCCCACAGTTTAACGTCTCTTCCGAAAGACGTCGCCACCTCTTAAACCAAATTCCAAATTTAACATCGACGTTGCCGGCATCGGGAATGGAACCCGGGCCTACGATCTGTGAGGCTGCTGCGCTGACCACCAGACCACAACGTCGACGTGAATAATTATACATTTTGCATTTATGTCGTTGTTCCTCCGGAGGTGCGGTATTATGTCTCAGCGCTACCAACTTGTGTGTGATATTGTCGCGTATCAAAATGGTAGGCGACTGGGTTGTGCAGCTTAGACGGTTTTGATTTATACTTATTATTTACTGTGCCCTTATAGTGCGCTATTTAGTCACTGAATCACTAAGGATTTTTTAAGAGATTTAATTGATGAACAACAAAGCAATGAAAGAATAAAAAATTACAATAAGTGTTGCGAATAAAATACAAATTAAATAGAAAAAAGAGAAGCACAAAGTCTTTCTCCACAAATTTATTAGAATAACTAGGCGAACCTAGAATAATTCATAATAATTTGACATGTTTTGAGTGTAGAAAGACTCATCATCAGGAAAACAAAGTAAGTAGTACAATGCCGATGTTGTTAGCAATAGAGAAAATAATAAGTGGGATTGAACCGTAATGGAGCTTTCAATGGTGTACACGAGGTGTAAAAAATGAATAGTCAGAAGACCGACAAGACTTCATTATACTGAAAAGTCAAGGGCTAGTGCAAAGGCCCTCTATTGGACAGAAAAATGAAGATAGCGAAAGAAAAATTTGGGAGTTTTAACATCTTAGAAAAATAACCTTTTCCTACGACCACCTACGAAAATTACAATAACAACACGGTTAACTTGGCTAGAAAGTGCCAAATATCACACGCGTGTTGTAAAAAAATATTTCAACACTAGTGTGGAAATACCAAGCACACTATACCTATCTTAATTAAATTTAAACAGGTGTTAATTTGACACAACAAAACTATTTATTAAAAATAACAAACTTACGGGACCCGTGGAGTGAATTGGGGTGCTGGGTGGGGTAAAGTACACTAGGGTATTACTGCAGATAAAAAAATCCTTTTTTTCGTTATTTTTGGGAACCTAAGAGTATTATTTATGATAAAAATAATATGATCAAAAAGGGAAAATAATAATGTGTCAGGCAACCCACCAACTGTCATGTTTACATGTCAACTGAGTTGAACCACAGAAAAAAAAGGGGCAGCTATAGAGCAGAAATAGAATACCCTAGGAAATACCGATTTATAATTTTGCAATTATCTCGGATAAAAATATCCATACAATGTTTAAGGATATGGGACAAGTGAATGTGCTTTATGTAAGTAAATTTATTTTAGCTATATTTAAAACAAATCGAAACAGATTTAACTTTTATAATTAACAAGCTATCGATATCTAACTCCATCTCTATCTTTCTATAATGTTGAGCAAATGTTGAGGTTATGTTTTAGTTTTGTGTTATGTTGTTTTCGTATTTTACCTATATTATTGTTTTATTAAAAGAATGCAAGCAACTAAAAGATCAGAAACGAAATTTGTTCACTGTACATAGATAGTAGATATGATGTGCGTAAACAAATAGGAGAAAAAGTTATTCTTTTTATTAAGTTAAAATGTGTAAGTGGGCATTGTTTTTTTTTTAAATTTGATTAACACAATGGTGATACCTACAAACTATTAAAAACAAATCCAACTCTTTTTGATTATATTGTATGGTCGTAGGAAAAATTGTGTACATTACTCGTGTGAAAGTGATTTTCTCACACTCGGAGAATTTCCGCACTCGGCTAACGCCTCGTGCTAAATACCTCCTCGTTTGAAAAGTACCACTTTCAACACTTGTTATGTAATATACTATTTCTTTGTTAAAGAAGGTCAACTGAAAGCAGCACGTGTCAAAAGGAAAGAAAAAAAAACACTGATACGTGCTGCTTGCAGTTGAACTTCCTTAACAAAGAAAGGGTTACTTTTCTGAGATGTTCTAGTAAAATAAAAAATTTTAAGCAATCTTTTAAATCTTTTAATTTTGCACACGATGTGTATGCTTTGACTCCTGTCGGGGTAACTGGGCCGTAACAAGCCTGGTACCCCAACAGCATTTTACTTCAAGCTAAATGATGCTTTAAATTTTATGAAAACCAATTTTTTCTTTTTTCTTTCCCTCTCATTTTACCACCTTTACATGTCTCCGACAAAGTTTAACGAAACTTAAGATTTTTCACTACTTTTACCTAAATGATTTTCGCAAAGTCTGTTAAAACTCACTAATTTTTTTTTACTCCCTTCAATTTTCTGCCCAAGACAGGGCCCTTGCACTAGCCCTTGACTTTCCAGTATGCTGAAGTCTTGTCGGTCTTCTGACTATTCATTTTTTACACCTCGTGTACACATTGAAAGCTCCATTACGGCTCAATCCCACTTATTATTTTCGCTATTGCTAACAACATCGGCATTGTACTATTTACTTTGTTTTCCTGATGATAAGTGTTTCTACACTCGAAACATGTTAAATTATTATGAATTATTCTAGGTTCGCCTAGCTATTCTAATAAATTTAGTATGGACTACTTCTTTAAAACAAATTAAATAGTTTCCTAATGAGAAGAGAGATTGCCCCTTTAATCTCACTTTAGAAAGGTGTTATTCCAGTAAGTTTAAAGAAACAATTTCCACTTAATAGTTAACTCTGACAAAAAATGAGAATTATACAAAATTTATGCAATAAACAATTAGATAGGTTACTCAATGACACTTAGGCAATGGGAGCAAAATAAACTGGTTCTGGTGCGAAACTCTTCATGACTTTCACAATTATTAAATTTAATCTAGACTTCAAACTGACTAGACCAGTGGTTCTCAATCGCCGTTCCGCGAAACACCGGTGTTCCGCGAAATCATTTAGTAATATCAACTAATCCGAATCATAAGATAATATTTGATAAACTGATTACTTCACCGCAAATGTGTTGACAAAGGTGGTGTTCCGCCATTTTTCTATTGCTACCAAAAGTGTTCCGCCACCACAAAAAGGTTGAGAACAACTGGACTAGACAAACGAGCAGAGGTTACCCCGTACACTTGAATAATTGGTACAACTCTCTGAGTAAGTGATCTTTCGAGTTTTTATACAGTTCTGCAACATAGACAATTTACCTTTAGATAAACAAACAATAATCACGAATGTGGCAGTTTTATGGCCTCGCGCATATAAACAAAACTGGGAACTATTAGACATGCGCACTGCAACATTATCGTTTGGCGAATGGGAAAATAGACAGGTCCGGGCTTTAAAATTTAAATTCTTGCTCATATGCCACCATAGAGGGTTTATTTTACCCCTATTTGGGCATAATACAATTATACAACGGCTGCAACTAGTAGGTACTAGTCATTGTTTATATTACAATCCGAGTCACTAAAAGCACAAACACAATTCACTAACTAAACTACACAAAAACCAAAAATCCATAAATATTAAACACCAGTCCCACAATCCACGATAGCCGATCCGATAGCTGAAAACTTTAGAAAACTACAAGGAATCCGCAGAGAAGAGAAACACAACAACAAAAATGGCGGCCGAGCCGGTTCTGGAGAGTATTTTTGAGCGCGTCGATTATTGTCGATAAAGTAGGACGGCCGATAACACGAGGTTTGTGCGCATGCACGAAGGTTCCCCGAATGAAGACAGCTGACCGACGAGTCATGCGCTCGGACGTATTTTTTCACCCATAAAACGTAACTTTTGTTTGCGCAGGAGATAAGCTGTAGGTATCTAAAGGTAAATTGTCTATGTTCTGCAACCGTTATCAACTGAAAGACGGGGTTCCGTTTTGCTATGTCATCAATAATTTGCATGTTAATAAAAGGGGGGATTTCCCTAATGTACTATTAGAAATGGAACCCTTTATTCATTTCTTATCAACATTCGTCTACTGACTCCTCCTACGAAAGCAACAATATTTGTTAGTTTTTACGTAGGGGAGATCCGGGCAGCCCCGCCCACTTAAGCAAATATGGATATTTTGAAAGATGTAATAACTGTCTCGATATACTGAAAAATGTTCTAAATACGTTCGTCTATTGTCTTTATTATTATTTACTTAATTTTGTGTCAAATTTTTTTTTAAATAAAAAAACTAATATTTTTGGAAAGCTTACAATGGGCGGGGATATCCGCCATAGAGGGTAACCCCGCCCACTATGTCAGTTAATGCAGCCCATATATTATTAATTTTTTTCAGAGGAATGTATGTTAGTATAAATTAAAATCGATCATTAGCCTTATCTGATATTTATTTTAGAATGGGTTGACAACAAATTTACATACAAAAATCGCAAATATAGGACTTAGAACCCCTTTGACCAGTACAGTCTTTGTGTGCCCATTTGTTACACACACCAGATTTGAACCATGTTTGAATTTTCCCAAATTCATGGCAGATAATGCAAAGTTTCTGTTCCCTGCAATCTTCCATGTCGTTGGAACTTTCGTCGTTGTATATTACTTCGACTGATTCATCACTGCTAGCGCCCGAAGCGTTAGCGGGCGGCGCTACCCGAACTAGGCTTTCTTTACAAAGTAGACTGTCTACAAAAATACAAACTAGTTATCAAAAGATTAATACTGTTCAATAAACTAGGATTAATTCCCTTTCGTTTCATATATAAATTATATTGTTTAATGATAATTTACTCTATTTACAGTTAATTTAAAGCTGACTGGACATAAAACGCACAACCTCAAAAAACTAATAAACGTTTAAAATGTAGTTTTCGGCCTGTTTCTTGTATTGAGCCACATATTGGTTAGTGCACCCGACCAATAGATGACACTACTAATACATCGCATCATTTCAGTAATATTGCGATGAGCGGTGTTACCCGCTGGGCGGGGGCTACCCGGATCCCCCATAAATTTATTTTAAACGAAATTTGAAAAACTAAAAATGTTGTTTCTAAAGAACCCTGTATAGTAATCGCAAATCTCATAGTTGAAATTGTATTTTCAACACTAGCAAAATTCGTTAAATAAATGAAGGAATGTTGTTTCTGACGAACCCTGTATAGTAATCGCACATCTAATAGCTGAAATTGTAGTTTTAACACTAGCAAAATTCATTTAATAAATCAAGGAATTAAAAAAAAAAGATCCAAAAAATTAAAAATTTTGTTTGTGACAAACCCTGTATAGTAATCACAAATCTGATGTTCGAAATTGCAGTTTCAGCATAAGCAGACGTTTTTCTAAAGAATTCCTTTTTTTCTACCGGGTGTCCACGGAAGGTGGTTCGCCCCTCTACCTTTTTTGTTTTTCAAGATAATGGAATAAAATTTGGGGGATTTGTATACGACATAAACTGCATTTTTTGATAGGTGACTTAACTTTATGGAACTTCCGGTATAACCGGAAGTGACATACACTTTCGATTTTTATGGTATGGTATAGTTTTCTTTTTTTTTTTACTCCATATGACATTCTAAATACAACGATGTGTCACTTGTCACTTTTTGTCACCAAGAAAATATTTTTTTTCCAAATTTATTGTTTTATCTAGAGGGCTATGAATACCTTAAAATCACTTATTTTAGTTTTTTAATCTTGGGAGAAATACAATTTTACTATTTTCTATATTCTATCTTTAAAGTTGTATAACTCATTTTTTTTAAACGGCAACATGGTGTCGCTGGATTTTATTATGATTATTTTGATACCATAAGCTATTAGGTTTTAGAAAAGCTACTATTAAATGAAATGAAGCATCTTTTGAGAATAAATTTAAATTTAAATGCATCAAGTAGCCTGTGACCAGCAAAACTTACAAAACAAAATCATGCCTTGAAGAAAATTGACATGCCGACAGCTTCTGCCAAAGTAAATTAGTTTGTTGTTTAGTGTGTGTATGTGTGTGTATATAGAGGGATTTTGGCACTGGTTGAAACCAAATGGCCAGCATCGTTTCTAAAGGATCCATTTTTTCCGCGTTGTTGTTTAGAAAACATGGAAAATAGTAGTTTTACAAGGAGTGAAAAAGTTGATATGTTATTATTATCAGACTCATTTCGCATTTTCGAAACCAGTTTTGGGTACCTAATACTTAGTGCCGTGGTGGATGACGCCGATTAAAATATATTTGTACGCAAAATCGTGCAGCATCGGTAAAATTCTTTCTACATTCTCCAAACACCAATAACATATGAACTTTTTTACTCCTCTTAAGTATTATTTTTCATGTTTTTTTAAACAACAAACTAATTTACTTTGGCAGAAGCTGTTGACATGTCAATTTCCTTCAAGGCAGGATTTTGTTTTATCAGTTTTGCTGAATGCATTTAAATCTAAATTTATTATAAAAGATGCTTCATTTTAGGAAAGTTCTAAGTTACCTTTTTTAATTTGAAGAAGTAGTCCATACTTAAAGTGGAGTTGAAAGTATGAAAAGGAAAGAAAAACACAAAGCCTCCTTCCACAAAATTTAATAGAATAAAAAATTCTTGTTTAAAGGTCTCTACATGTTTCGAACGTAGAAACGTTCATCATCAGGAGAGGGAAAAATTTATTTTATGCTGATGGTGTTAGCAAAAGAGGAAATTACAACCTAAATGGAGCTTTTATGGACTTAAAAAATGGAAGTGTAGAAGAAACATGATATAAAGAAAATTGATAATGGTTAAACCATACTGAGTATTTGAAAACGTTATTAACGGGGGTCTAAACCAACCAAATAAAATGGGGAAGAAGGAAAAACCTTTCTAAAAAGGTGTCGAAGATTATTTAAATTTTAAAAAACTTATCAAACATGTCTGATTTTGTGGAGGAAGACTTTGTGTTTTTCTTTCCTTTTTAATTTTTTAAAGTTTTTTAATGGCAGTTAAACCAGAAGTTCCATAATGTTGAGTCACCTGTCAAAAATGCAGTTTAATGTCGTATACAAATCCCCCGAACTTTATTCCATTATCTTGAAAAACAAAAAAGTTAGAGGGGCGAACCACCTTCCGTGGACACCCGGTATACCTACTAATAAAAAAGTTTTTCCTCTTTCAAACTCTATCAGTGGACACACTGTATAAATACCCTCTTGCGCCCTTGCGCCCTCCCGCCCCCCTCCCCCCCCCCCTTAAATCCACTCTGACTTTTTGTATCTGAATGACAAAAATAGTATATTAACGTACACGTTTTATAAAGCATCATTTTATAGCACGCGTCCATGTTAAAAAACGAGCCGCTTGCGGCGAGTTTTATAACGGGACAAGTGCTTAAAACTGCTTTATATAACACGTACGTTATACTATTTTTCTAATTTCTAGTTTTTTCAATAAAAAACACATATTTAAAAAGAAAATAAATCCTTCAAATTTTGTAATTTTTTATGTCTAAATTTTATGTTGGTAATACTATTTTTTATCATAGTAGCCTCTGGACAACAAAAATTATTTTGCGAATTGTCATTTTTTGATTTATTGACCCATTTTCACCACGAGATTCTAATAATATAATAATAAAGTTATTTTAGCGATATGAGATTTGAAATTGGACGGAATACGTTGTGTGATCATTGTACATTTGGTACCTACATATACAGAGCGTTCGAAAATTCGGGCGATTTTGCTATTTATTCTCGAATTTCAAAAGACGTGATTTTACGTCACGGCATTGCAATTTAGTATAGGGAAGATGGAAAATTCAAATAAAGTTGAAGTTAAAATCGACATTGGAAGGTTAGTAGATTGAATTTTGGATAGGATTTGGCAGAAAATGATATCTTGAAGCATCTGCAAAAGATTGATTTATAGATTTATGCAAACAACATACATGACTGTTATCCACACAGAATAAAAAAGTAGGTTATCAAGCTATTTTTCCTCTGCGAAAAATGGGTTTTCTCATAAATCACAAAGGCCGCGCAAGTCAATGAAATAAAACATTTAAATGTTACCAACATCAAATAAAGAAAAAAACGCGTATCGAAATAGCTTCATTACAATACGCAAATGCGTATCGTAATAGACTTGTTATAATACCAAATTAGAAAACCATATTTTGAATACAAATAATAAATTATCCTATACTTGGTAAATTAGAATGGAAATAGGAATACGTATTAAACAAATCGTAAAAAACGGATATCCAACATGCGTAGGTAGATAAGGACTTTTATAGCACCAAATAAATTTATGCTTAGCACAATAAAAGCACCATGTTCAATAAAAAATAAATGACAAACGAGGTATTGTTCATAAAATAGAATTATATCAAAAGTGTGTTAATAATAAATTAAGTAGTAGACATTTTACATATCCTCGAGTGAAACGTAAAAATGCTTTTAAGAGGTCTGGTAACGTTTTTTCTCTTTGTCGAAGTAATTTCTGAAGACAATAATGAAGGTAAACTTTCATACACTTGACAATAATTATTTCAATATAATACAGTGTCACCAGTAAAGTCCGCATCATATGGGATTTTTTTTTATTAATAGCTTTATTCAAAATTTGACTTTGGCATCAAGTTCTGTTTCGATCGAGATGAAAATTAGGCAAAAAAATAGTAGTCACGTGATTCGCATTAGCTGTCAGATTTTAATTATTTCCAAAAAATAATTCATAATAATTCTGAAAATATCGAAAAAAGTTATTAGAAAAAGTTTTTTTAGATGCAGTTTCTAGCCAACATGCTAAATTTCAGCTGCATAAGATAATTTTAATTTTTCACCTATATTTTGTGGTGTGCTCGATATACGTAAAATATAGCACAAAGCGCCTCACGCTTTTTTCACAATAATACCAATGTTTATCGTTTATTACTATTTTCTGTCTATATTAAGAATTTCAAGAATTATTTTAAACTATATTTATTTTCCGCTTTTTAGTTTGATTAATTATTAAAGCGTGTTTTTTTTTTAAATATATTTATTTTTTATTTTTTAGTTTGAGTTATTGTTAGGATCTTTTTTTTTAAGTAGATTGAGCTAGATTTGTAGATTATTGTATTGTCAGTAGTTCTTGATAAGTCTACAAAATTTAAATTTAATGTGACCGTTTAAAGTGGGTCAAAATCGGGTTCAAAGAAGTCGGTTACAAACAAACATACATAAAAACCCAAACAAACCCAAATAAACCCGAGCAAACCCGATCGTCTATGCCGAATTATAAGAAAAGAACGATATTTTCAAATTTTTTAAAAATTTTATTTTTCAGACATTTTCCTCATATTTCAAGAAATTTTCGTAATATTCAATAGCCGTTTTTCTCGGAAAGTATAAACTTTAGGAAAAAAGGCTAAGTATATAGCTAAAAAGTTGTATTTCAAAGAAATCTACATCTCTGCTTTATTATTTTTTCGTATATCTTACGGTTTTCGGGATATCGGCCAAAATATGATTTCTATATTTTGCCTCATATTTCGAAAATGATAATACTTAGACGAAATTTTTTAAAACAAAAAGACGCGTCTTCAAACGTTCCATAAATATAGTTATACAACATTTTTCTCTCAAACTTACAATAACGGAGTTATTCTCAATAAATAAAAAAGCGACAAAAATTTTGAAAATTTGAAAAAATAGTCAAAATTTTATTTTGACGGGTAGAATTTTTTATAATTTTTCTCTATTCTTAGCGACAATATCTATACGACCCCACGTTTGTTTCAGTACTATCGGTTATTGTAATAGTTCTGACATATTGACAGGTGTCAAATTTTGACAAAAGAATTTTTTGCGTATTTTTCCACTTTCCACCGTCAATATACATACGACCGTTCTTTTATTAATATAATTTTTTTTAAAACGATTTGACATATTGACAGCTGTCAAAATTTGACGGGAGAATTTTTGGCGTGTAGATTATTATATTGTCAGCGGTTCTTGATGAGTCTACAAAATTTAAATTAAATCTGACAGTTTAAAGTGGGTCAAAATCGGGTTCAAAGAAGTCGGTTACAAACAAACAAACATACATACAAAAATACATACAAACATACATACAAACAAACATACATACAAACATACATACAAACATACATAAAAACATACATACAAACATACATACAAACATACATACAAACATACATACAAACATACATACAAACATACATACAAACATACATACAAACATACATACAAACATACATACAAACATACATACAAACATACATACAAACATACATACAAACATACATACAAACATACATACAAACATACATACAAACATACATACAAACATACATACAAACATACATACAAACATACATACAAACATACATACAAACATACATACAAACATACATACAGACATACATACAAACATACATACATACATACATACATACATACATACATACATACATACATACATACATACATACATACATACATACATACATACATACATACATACATACATACATACATACATACATACATACATACATACATACATACATACATACATACATACATACATACATACATACATACATACACACACACACACACACACACACACTTCCATGCCAAGCAATCATTAGACGGACATCGAGATGGCATATCACTTTTGTGGCCATGCGAACTAGGCTATGAACTATTTGCCATTTTTATTGCTGAATATACTGGTACAAAAATTATTTCTATACACTCGCGATTTCAGAAGTTATGTTTAAAAAACTCTTATGTGGCCAGGCCCCATAAAGACTTTACACTAAGTGTATTGAGTTTACCTACATTAAGAGGTCATACACATTATTATCCAAATAAATTTCAAGGACATTATATTTTAAAACCTTATGGGGTCCCTCTGGTTTCCTCACAGGTACTAATATGAAGCTTTTAGGAATAATACCTGTACTTTTTCTCTTCTTGGTAAGTTAACTTGGTGAATTTAATAGAAAGGTTTAAATTTTTCTAGGTATATTTAAAAAAACATTAAAGCCTTTATACATGCAACCATTATAAATCAAAGATGGTTGGGAGTCCTATGTTCAATTATCTTTCTTATAAGCCTGCGTAGTTACCAGCTAGCTGATCGGAATTTGAAATTCTTTTGCCATTGCCAATAAATGCGCATGCATTCCTTTAAGTTTCCTGCAAAATTCAAGATACATACCTACTGACTGTTGGATTTTATGGAGAAAGTATTTTTCAAAATAAATTAAATAAAACATTGATTCATCTAAAATTCTGTTGTAAGTCCAGTTCCTTATAATTTATACATATATAAATACAATATAAATAAAAATATAATTTAAACAACACGTAAAATTTAGGGTCGCCAGGTCTCCTGATTTAAGGTCATGACTTTATAAAAATAAATACATTTTACAAATTAATAATATTTCATTTATTTAACAATAAAATAAATCGTTTCCATCAATAATCACGAAGTAAATTTCCTTTTTTTTTAAATCAAGTTCCTTCTGTGGCCCTATACACGTAGTTCCAGTGGTGGCATAAAGGGGTCATACACTTTTCATTTTAAAATAACTACTTTTGAAACTTTTTAGATTATCCTAGTGAAGGCCTTATTTTTTTGTATTTTAAGTATAAAAATAAATAGTATAAATCGTTTCCATCAATAATCACGAAATAAATTTCCTTTTTTTTTAAATCAAGTTCCTTGTGTGGCCCTACACACGTAGTTCCAGCGGTGGCATAAAGGGGTCATACACTTTTCATTTTAAAATAACTATTTTTGAAACTTTTTAGATTATCCTAGTGAAGGCCTTATTTTTTTGTATTTTAGGTATCAAATAGTATTAATCATTTCCATCAACAATCACGAAGTATATTTCCTTTTTTTTTTTAAATCGATTTCCTTGTGCGGCCCTACACACGTAGTTCCAGCGGTGACATAAAGGGGTCATACACTTTTCATTTTAAAATAACTACTTTTAAAACTTTTTAAATTATCCTAGTGAAGGCCTTATTTTTTGTATTTTAGGTATCAAATAGTATTAATCATTTCCATCAACAATCACGAAGTAAATTTCCTTTTTTTTTAATCAATTTCCTTGTGCGGCCCTACACACGTAGTTCCAGCGGTGGCATAAAGGGGTCATACACTTTTTATTTTAAAATAACTATTTTTGAAACTTTTTAGATTATCCTAGTGAAGGCCTTATTTTTTTGTATTTTAGGTATCAAATAGTATTAATCATTTCCATCAACAATCACGAAGTATATTTCCTTTTTTTTTTTAAATCAATTTCCTTGTGCGGCCCTACACACGTAGTTCCAGCGGTGACATAAAGGGGTCATACACTATTCATTTTAAAATAACTATTTTTTAAACTTTTTAGATTATCCTAGTGAAGGCCTTATTTTTTGTATTTTAGGCATCAAATACTATTAATCATTTCCATCAACAATCACGAAGTAAATTTCCTATTTTTTAAATCAAGTTTCTTGTGTGGCCCTACACACGTAGTTCCAGCGGTGGCATAAAGGGGTCATACACTTTTCATTTTAAAATAACTATTTGTGAAACTTTTTAGATTATCCTAGTGAAGGCCTTATTTTTTTTGTATTTTAGGCATCAAATACTATTAATCATTTCCATCAACAATCACGAAGTAAATTTCCTTTTTTTTTTAAATCAATTTCCTTGTGCGGCCCTACACACGTAGTTCCAGCGGTGGCATAAAGAGGTCATACACTTTTCATTTTAAAATAACTATTTTTGAAACGTTTTAGATTATCCTAGTGAAGGCCTTATTTTTTGTATTTTAAGTAGTATTAATTGTTTCCATCAATAATCACGAAGTAAATTTCCTTTTTTTTCTAAATCAATTTCCTTGTGCGGCCCCACACACGTAGTTCCAGCGGTAACATAAACTTTTCATTTTAAAATAACTATTTTTGAAACTTTTTAGATTATCCTAGTGAAGGCCTTATTTTTTGTATTTTATGTATCAAATAGTATTAATCGTTTCCAGCAATAATCAGTAAGTAAATTTCCCTTTTTAAAATCAAGTCCCTGGTGTGGCCCTACACATGTAGTTCCAGCGGTGGTTTAAAGGGGACATACACTTTTCTTTTTAAAAGAACTATTTTTAAAACTTTTTATATTATCCTAGTGAAGGCCTTATATTTTGTCAGGTGAGTATCGAATAGCATTATTTATTTCCATCAACATCAGTAAGCGAATTTCCGTTTTTAAAACCAAGTTCTTTGTATGGCCTTACACACGTAGGTCCAGCGGTGGCATAAAGGGGCCATACGCTTTTATTTCTAACGTAAATATATTTGAAACATTTTATTTTATTTTAGTGAAGGCCCTATTTTTGTCAGGTAACTTTTTAATACTTTTATTTATTTTGAATTTAACATCCAAATCAAAAAGCAGCACAGTATACAAAACAACGCGTTGCAAACACAAATAGCAGCTGTTGGAGTGCCACGTCACCGAAATTATTTTAACAATAAACTTTTTCTTACATTTTTAAATATAACTTTAGTAATAACTTAAAAACCATTTTATTTTTAATATTTAATAAAAATGTTCAAAAATTAAGGAATTATGTTTTTGTTTTTAGTAATAAGTAATTTAAGTATTATTTCTAATAACTATTATTTTATACTTTTAAAAGCATTAAGAAGTCGTGTATTTTTTTAACGGTAAAACTTCTTTATTCTTATTTTTTTTACATAAACCTGAACAAAAATATATTTCCAATTTAACTTTCGTTTGGCTAACCATGCAGAACATTTCAAAATATTCTATGTAATTTTTACTCTTTCTATATGTCCCGTTTATACATTTGAACATATTTATATAGATCATGTTTTCAGTTTACACTAAGTACCTCATTTCCAAACTGAATTAGAACCGTTATTTTAAATATTCAGATATACCTTCAAAGACATTCTGTATGGCCTATTCAAATAATACGTAATATCCAATATACGATTATTAAATATTAAAACATGAATATTAAGACTTTCCAATGAAACTTTTAGAAAAAGACGTCCTACTATTATTCTACAAACTTATCAACAATTTGTATTGCACAGATCATGCTGAAAGTACCAACAATGCCCAATTAAAAAATATAAAAATTGCTAGAGTAAGATCGTACTCTTTGTGCAGCACAGAGTGTGCAAAAACCGATAAAAACAAAATTTTTAAGAATATGTAATTGGAACAAGAATACTATTGCTAAAAATAAAGAAAATACGCTAAGCTGATAAAAGATCAGTTGTTGATTGATTGATTAAATACTGATTATACATGATGCCTAAATTAATTTTATATCGTGCAATAGCATAGTGTAAGGAAATATTATTTTAATAAAACTTAAATTTCCCGTGGTAAAAAGTGGTGTCGTCTTAGAACTGATCGCGATTGGTTAAAAATCAGTAAAAAGTCCGGTAATGACGATTGGCCTTAAACCGCTTATAAATTCTGACCAAAATGATTACAAACCATTTGCTACTGAGCTTATAGAAGACGCGTCAGATTTTCGAAATTTATTTACGACTTGGAAAATTAATTACTAGTCTCAAAAAAGAATTTTTTCGATTTTGAAAAAAAAAATCCACCGTAAGATTATTATTGAGAAACTCGAAGATTCTAATGGTTTAAGCGCTCTTTTTCAATAAGTTGTCGTCGGTACGACTTTTTTAAGTCGCACCTTGGAATTTTAATCACAAACACCTTTATTCTTTAAATAATATATTCTTCCAGCACTTGAACCCTTTAGTTGAGTTGACTTGTTAAAATAAGGAACTTTAGCTTGTAAATAGTTAGGTTATATAAGTTAGGAAGCGGACTTACAAGGACTAGACTATCTTGTCTTTTTAATAGTTTCATTTATTTCTATCAATAATGATCAACTAAATTTTCGTTTTCAAAATCAAGTAAGTCCCATGTGTGACCCTACACATATAGTTCCAGCCTTGGCCTTAAGCGGCCATACACTTTTTTTTTTAACTTCTTTTGAAATGTTTTATATTATTCTAGTGAAAGCTCTATTTTTTGTCACGTGTCTCTCTAATAGATTTATATATTTCCATCAATAATTACGAAGTAATTTCTGTTTTCAATGTCAAGAAAGTTTGCTGTGTGGCCCTACACATGTAGTTCCAGCGGTGACCTAAAGGGGCCATATACTTTTTTTAAATAGGTAACTATTGTTAAAATTTTTTTATATTATTCTAGTAAAGGCTCTATTTCTTGTCACGTGTGTCTCTCTAATAGATTTATATATTTCCATTAATAATCACGAAATAAATTTCTGTTTTCAAAATCAAGTAAGTTCCCTGTGTGGCCCTAGACACGTGGTTCCAGCGGTGGCCTAAAGGGGCCATACACTTTTTTTTTTAAAAACAATTTTTGGTCAGGTGACTTTTTAATAGTTTTTATTTATCACTATAATCACGAGATAAGTTTTTGTTTTTAAAATTGAGATCCCCATATGGCCCTTCACTCGTAGTTCCCGCAGTGGCATAGAGAGGTATCCCTTATTCACGAAATCGAATTTAATCTCCTGTCAGCCTCACCCTCTCTTTAATACTTGTGAACAGCAGAATTAGTATTCTCAAAGTAAAAACCTCAAAAATGACATATCACTTTATATTCTACAAAGATCAGATTTATTTCCTCCTAATACCAAGCCTTTCACTTCTTTAAAATTTTTAAAATAAATTTGCTTTTTTGACCTCAAGCGCCTTGATAACGACATATTACTAAACATATTTGAGAACAATCCAATTTTATGTCTTCCCGCTATAAACAAATTTTTTTTTACTACATTTTATTTTCTCTTCCTACCTTCTCTCTAATTTTCCCACATTCTCTCTATTTTTTAAAGTTCAATATGAAATACGTCTAATTAAAAACCTCCTACCATTCGTAAAATCCGTTACAAATAAATGATGTCTTTTTCTAAATTTATTTTTAAAACCTGCAATAATAATACAACTACCCACATTTATAATGCTTAGAATGTCCCCATAAGGTTTAAAATACCACAATTCGAATACACTCATCGAGGCACGCAAAATATGAGAAAAATAAAATAATATTAAAATGATCTGTCCTTGAAAAACAACATAGCAGGTTATTTTAAAGCAGAGGGCAGCACTAATCAACAATTAGGCGTGGCCACATAAGGTGAGTTAAATTCTTTCAGCGTGTAAAAATTTGGCTTTGCATTTATTTTTACTATTTTTATGGGGTCAAAATTATTTAATAGGCAAAGTAAGTATCAATCGGATCAGCAGGTCGCGCAGAGTCCATTAAAAAAGGTTTTGCATTGTGTGGCCAAGAAAATGGCCGCATAAGTCGGTGAAGGCCACACAACGCATCGTTTGATCAGGCGACAGACCGCACAATGATGAGATTGCAGGCGCACACTCACACACAAACATACATACATACATACATACATACATACATACATACATACATACATACATACATACATACATACATACATACATACATACATACATACATACATACATACATACATACATACATACATACATACATACATACATACATACATACATACATACATACATACATACATACATACATACATACATACATACATACATACATACATACATACATACATACATACATACATACATACATACATACATACATACATACATACATACATACATACATACATACATACATACATACATACATACATACATACATACATACATACATACATACATACATACATACATACATACATACATACATACATACATACATACATACATACATACATACATACATACATACATACATACATACATACATACATACATACATACATACATACATACATACATACATACATACATACATACATACATACATACATACATACATACATACATACATACATACATACATACATACATACATACATACATACATACATACATACATACATACATACATACATACATACATACATACATACATACATACATACATACATACATACATACATACATACATACATACATACATACATACATACATACATACATACATACATACATACATACATACATACATACATACATACATACATACATACATACATACATACATACATACATACATACATACATACATACATACATACATACATACATACATACATACATACATACATACATACATACATACATACATACATACAAACATACATACATACATACATACATACATACATACATACATACATACATACATACATACATACATACATACATACATACATACAAACATACAAACATACAAACATACAAACATACATACATACATACATATAAACATACATATAAACATACATATAAACATACATACAAACATACAGATGAAGCTAATAAAAGCGTGTTAAAAACATAATATGCATTAAAGTGCAAATAAAGAATCTAATTTCTGACAAATAATGTCAGAATGTATTTAATTATTGTTCATTCTGATTGTTTTTCCATGGCCGCATAGCTATTTTATTTATAAAACCTTATTAGAGAGGGTGACATTTATGTTTTTTGATAAATTATGAAAACTGTTTAAAATTTTAAAACTACAAAAAAATTTGTTTTCAAATTCTTCATTAAATAGAAAAATAATATACAGGGTGTATCATTTAAAAAACTTGAGAAAAATTTGTTTGAAGTGTGGCTTTTTGAAATCTTTTTTGGAACACCCTGCATAAAATAGATAAAATGTACTTATTTAAAATATCTCTTGATCTTTTGCCACTAATCGCAGACAATGCCGTAATGAAAAACATGCTTTTCGATTATTTATTCGATTATTTTTTCCAGGGCTGCAAAACAATTTTTAGTTTATAGTTTATTTATTATTATTTATATTTATATGAAAGCCTGATGCACTATTGCATAACCCTGTATATGTTGTCAAAATTAGGCTATTAATTTTAACTCACCATCGGCGTCGCTCGGTAAGTTACTTCGGCGAACTGAAAATCAGGGTCAAGCAATTCCCTGATGTACTATTATACTATATGAGAAGTGGAACCCTTTATTCCAACCAATTACAAACAATTAATTATTTCTTATCAACAACATTCGTCTACTGACTCCTCCTACGAAACTAGAAATGCCCTTGTCCTTGTTCTATACACTATCTTTCCACTACACCTCTTCTTATCAAGCTCAACACCCATTAAGAGTCTTAGCACCACAGCGAAGTGCGAGAGGAGTAATCCATCCTTAAGGTTACCAATCCATATCCGACAATATTGATAAAAAAAATGAAATGGTGAATATACCTCTAGTATTTGCTCTTAATTATTTTCAGGGTATTATATATCGGATGAAACGGAAACAGCTAGCTTTTTCGAGGCATTTACTATATGTGTAAAAAAAGGTCTAGAATTACCTGTCATTAAAACTGCTTTATATAACACGTACGTTATACTATTTTTCTAATTTCTAGTTTTTTCAATAAAAAACACATATTTAAAAAGAAAATAAATCCTTCAAATTTTGTAATTTTTTTATGTCTAAATTTTATGTTGGTAATACTATTTTTTATCATAGTAGCCTCTGGACAACAAAAATTATTTTGCGAATTGTCATTTTTTGATTTATTGACCCATTTTCACCACGAGATTCTAATAATATAATAATAAAGTTATTTTAGCGATATGAGATTTGAAATTGGACCTAATACGTTGTGTGATCATTGTACATTTGGTACCTACATATACAGAGCGTTCGAAAATTCGGGCGATTTTGCTATTTTTTTTTCGAATTTCAAAAGACGTGATTTTACGTCACGGCATTGCAATTTAGTATAGGGAAGATGGCAAATTCAAATAAAGTTGAAGTTAAAATCGACATTGGAAGGTTAGTAGATTGAATTTTGGATAGGATTTTGCAGAAAATGATATTTTGAAGCATCTGCAAAAGATTGATTTATAGATTTATGCAAACAACATACATGACTGTTATCCACACAGAATAAAAAAGTAGGTTATCAAGCTATTTTTCCTCTGCGAAAAATGGGTTTTCTCATAAATCACAAAGGCCGCGCAGGTCAATGAAATAAAACATTTAAATGTTACCAACATCAAATAAAGAAAAACGCGTATCGAAATAGCTTCATTACGATACGCAAATGCGTATCGTAATAGACTTGTTATAATACCAAATTAGAAAAACATATTTTGAATACAAATAATAAATTATCCTATACTTGGTAAATTAGAATGGAAATAGGAATACGTATTAAACAAATCGTAAAAAACGGATATCCAACATGCGTAGGTAGATAAGGACTTTTATAGCACCAAATAAATTTATGCTTAGCACAATAAAAGCACCATGTTCAATAAAAAATAAATGACAAACGAGGTATTGTTCATAAAATAGAATTATAACAAAAGTGTGTTAATAATAATAACTTAAGTAGTAGATATTTTACATATCCTCGAGTGAAACGTAAAAATGCTTTTAAGAGGTCTGGTAACGTTTTTTCTCTTTGTCGAAGTAATTTCCGAAGACAATAATGAAGGTAAACTTTCATACACTTGACAATAATTATTTCAATATAATACAGTGTCACCAGTAAAGTCCGCATCATATGGGATTTTTTTTTTTATTAATAGCTTTATTCAAAATTTTACTTTGGCATCAAGTTCTGTTTCGATCGAGATGAAAATTAGGCAAAAAAATAGTAGTCACGTGATTCGCATTAGCTGTCAAATTTTAATTATTTTCAAAAAATAATTCATAATAATTCTGAAAATATCGAAAAAAGTTATTAGAAAAAGTTTTTTTAGATGCAGTTTCTAGCCAACATGCTAAATTTCAGCTGCATAAGATAATTTTAATTTTTTACCTATATTTTGTGGTGTGCTCGATATACGTAAAATATAGCACAAAGCGCCTCACGCTTTTTTCACAATAATACCAATGTTTATCGTTTATTACTATTTTCTGTCTATATTAAGAATTTCAAGAATTATTTTAAACTATATTTATTTTCCGCTTTTTAGTTTGATTAATTATTAAAGCGTGTTTTTTTTTTAAATATATTTATTTTTTATTTTTTAGTTTGAGTTATTGTTAGGATCTTTTTTTTAAGTAGGTTGAGCTAGATTTGTAGATTATTGTATTGTCAGTAGTTCTTGATCTACAAAATTTAAATTTAATGTGACCGTTTAAAGTGGGTCAAAATCGGGTTCAAAGAAGTCGGTTACAAACAAACATACATAAAAACCCAAACAAACCCAAATAAACCCGAGCAAACCCGATCGTCTATGCCGAATTATAAGAAAAGAACGATATTTCCAAATTTTTTAAAAATTTTATTTTTTTAGACATTTTCCTCATATTTCAAGAAATTTTCGTAATATTCAATAGCCATTTTTCTCAGAAAGTATAAACTTTAGGAAAAAAGGCTAAGTATATAGCTAAAAAGTTGTATTTCAAAGAAATCTACATCTCTGCTTTATTATTTTTTCGTATATCTTACGGTTTTCGGGATATCGGCCAAAATATGATTTCTATATTTTGCCTCATATCTCGAAAATGATAATACTTAGACGAAAATTTCTAAAACAAAAAGACGCGTCTTCAAACGTTCCATAAATATAGTTATACAACATTTTTCTCTCAAACTTACAATAACGGAGTTATTCTCAATAAATAAAAAAACGACGAAAATTTTCAAAATTTGAAAAAATAGTCAAAATTTTATTTTGACGGGTAAAATTTTTTATAATTTTTCTCTATTCTTAGCGACAATATCTATACGACCCCACGTTTGTTTCAGTACTATTGGTTATTGTAATAGTTCTGACATATTGACAAGTGTTAAATTTTGACAAAAGAATTGTTTGCGTATTTTTCCACTTTCCACCGTCAATATACATACGACCGTTCTTTTATTAATATAATTTTTTTTAAAACGATTTGACATATTGACAGCTGTCAAAATTTGACAGGAGAATTTTTGGCGTGTAGATTATTATATTGTCAGCGGTTCTTGATGAGTCTACAAAATTTAAATTAAATCTGACAGTTTAAAGTGGGTCAAAATCGGGTTCAAAGAAGTCGGTTACAAACAAACAAACATACATACAAAAATACATACAAACATACATACAAACATACATACAAACATACATAAAAACATACATACATACATACAAGCATACATACAAACATACATACAAAAATACATACAAACATACATACAAACATACATACAAACATACATACAAACATACATAAAAACATACATACAAACATACATACAAACATACATACAAACATACATACAAACATACATACAAACATACATACAAACATACATACAAACATACATACAAACATACATACAATCATACATACAAACATACATACAAATATACATACAAACGTACATACAAAAATACATACAAACATACATACAAACGTACATACAAACATACATACAAACATACATACAAACATACATACATACATACATACATACATACATACATACAAGCATACATACAAACATACATACAAAAATACATACAAACATACATACAAACGTACATACAAACGTACATACAAACATACATACAAACATACATACAAACATACATACAAACATACATAAAAACATACATACAAACATACATACAAACATACATACAAACATACATACAAACATACATACAAACATACATACAAACATACATACAAACATACATACAATCATACATACAAACATACATACAAATATACATACAAACATACATACAAACAAACATACATACAAACATACATACAAACATACATACAAACATACATACAAACATACATACAAACATACATACAAACATACATACAAACATACATACAAACATACAAACATACATACAAACATACATACATACATACATACATACATACATACATACATACATACATACATACATACATACATACATACATACATACATACATACATACATACATACAAACATACATACAAACAAACATACATACATACATACATACAAATATACATACAAACATACATACATACAAACATACATACAAACATACACACAAACATACATACATACAAACATACATACAAACATACATACAAACATACATACAAACATACATACAAACATACATACAAACATACAGATGAAGCTAATAAAAGCGTATTAAAAACATAATATGCATTAAAG
Organism: Polydrusus pterygomalis; assembly: GCA_963969555.1. Classification (NCBI taxonomy): domain Eukaryota; kingdom Metazoa; phylum Arthropoda; class Insecta; order Coleoptera; family Curculionidae; genus Polydrusus; species Polydrusus pterygomalis. Next base: position 31,338,746 of record OZ018375.1, read on the forward strand.
TGCAAATAAAGAATCTAATTTCTGACAAATAATGTCAGAATGTATTTAATTATTGTTCATTCTGATTGTTTTTCCATGGCCGCGTAGCTATTTTATTTATAAAACCTTATTAGAGAGGGTGACATTTATGTTTTTTGATAAATTATGAAAACTGTTTAAAATTTTAAAACTACAAAAAAATTTGTTTTCAAATTCTTCATTAAATAGAAAAATAATATACAGGGTGTATCATTTAAAAAACTTGAGAAAAATTTGTTTGAAGTGTGGCTTTTTGAAATCTTTTTTGGAACACCCTGCATAAAATAGATAAAATGTACTTATTTAAAATATCTCTTGATCTTTTGCCACTAATCGCAGACAATGCCGTAATGAAAAACATGCTTTTCGATTATTTATTCGATTATTTTTTCCAGGGCTGCAAAACAATTTTTAGTTTATAGTTTATTTATTATTATTTATATTTATATGAAAGCCTGATGCACTATTGCATAACCCTGTATATGTTGTCAAAATTAGGCTATTAATTTTAACTCACCGTCGGCGTCGCTCGGTAAGTTACTTCGGCGAACTGAAAATCAGGGTCAAGCAATTCCCTGATGTACTATTATACTATATGAGAAGTGGGACCCTTTATTCCAACCAATTACAAACAATTAATTATTTCTTATCAACAACATTCGTCTACTGACTCCTCCTACGAAACTAGAAATGCCCTTGTCCTTGTTCTATACACTATCTTTCCACTACACCTCTTCTTATCAAGCTCAACACCCATTAAGAGTCTTAGCACCACAGCGAAGTGCGAGAGGAGTAATCCATCCTTAAGGTTACCAATCCATATCCGACAATATTGATAAAAAAAATGAAATGGTGAATATACCTCTAGTATTTGCTCTTAATTATTTTCAGGGTATTATATATCGGATGAAACGGAAACAGCTAGCTTTTTCGAGGCATTTACTATATGTGTAAAAAAAGGTCTAGAATTACCTGTCATTAAAACTGCTTTATATAACACGTACGTTATACTATTTTTCTAATTTCTAGTTTTTTCAATAAAAAACACATATTTAAAAAGAAAATAAATCCTTCAAATTTTGTAATTTTTTTATGTCTAAATTTTATGTTGGTAATACTATTTTTTATCATAGTAGCCTCTGGACAACAAAAATTATTTTGCGAATTGTCATTTTTTGATTTATTGACCCATTTTCACCACGAGATTCTAATAATATAATAATAAAGTTATTTTAGCGATATGAGATTTGAAATTGGACCTAATACGTTGTGTGATCATTGTACATTTGGTACCTACATATACAGAGCGTTCGAAAATTCGGGCGATTTTGCTATTTTTTTTTCGAATTTCAAAAGACGTGATTTTACGTCACGGCATTGCAATTTAGTATAGGGAAGATGGCAAATTCAAATAAAGTTGAAGTTAAAATCGACATTGGAAGGTTAGTAGATTGAATTTTGGATAGGATTTGGCAAAAAATGATATTTTGAAGCATCTGCAAAAGATTGATTAATAGATTTATGCAAACAACATACATGACTGTTATCCACACAGAATAAAAAAGTAGGTTATCAAGCTATTTTTCCTCTGCGAAAAATGGGTTTTCTCATAAATCACAAAGGCCGCGCAAGTCAATGAAATAAAACATTTAAATGTTACCAACATCAAATAAAGAAAAAACGCGTATCGAAATAGCTTCATTACGATACGCAAATGCGTATCGTAATAGACTTGTTATAATACCAAATTAGAAAAACATATTTTGAATACAAATAATAAATTATCCTATACTTGGTAAATTAGAATGGAAATAGGAATACGTATTAAACAAATCGTAAAAAACGGATATCCAACATGCGTAGGTAGATAAGGACTTTTATAGCACCAAATAAATTTATGCTTAGCACAATAAAAGCACCATGTTCAATAAAAAATAAATGACAAACGAGGTATTGTTCATAAAATAGAATTATAACAAAAGTGTGTTAATAATAATAACTTAAGTAGTAGACATTTTACATATCCTCGAGTGAAACGTAAAAATGCTTTTAAGAGGTCTGGTAACGTTTTTTCTCTTTGTCGAAGTAATTTCTGAAGACAATAATGAAGGTAAATTTTCATACACTTGACAATAATTATTTCAATATAATACAGTGTCACTAGTAAAGTCCGCATCATATGGGATTTTTTTTTTATTAATAGCTTTATTCAAAATTTGACTTTGGCATCAAGTTCTGTTTCGATCGAGATGAAAATTAGGCAAAAAAATAGTAGTCACGTGATTCGCATTAGCTGTCAAATTTTAATTATTTCCAAAAAATAATTCATAATAATTCTGAAAATATCGAAAAAAGTTATTAGAAAAAGTTTTTTAGATGCAGTTTCTAGCCAACATGCTAAATTTCAGCTGCATAAGATAATTTTAATTTTTTACCTTTATTTTGTGGTGTGCTCGATATACGTAAAATATAGCACAAAGCGCCTCACGCTTTTTTCACAATAATACCAATGTTTATCGTTTATTACTATTTTCTGTCTATATTAAGAATTTCAAGAATTATTTTAAACTATATTTATTTTCCGCTTTTTAGTTTGATTAATTATTAAAGCGTGTTTTTTTTTTAAATATATTTACTTTTTATTTTTTAGTTTGAGTTATTGTTAGGATCTTTTTTTTAAGTAGATTGAGCTAGATTTGTAGATTATTGTATTGTCAGTAGTTCTTGATCTACAAAATTTAAATTTAATGTGACCGTTTAAAGTGGGTCAAAATCGGGTTCAAAGAAGTCGGTTACAAACAAACATACATAAAAACCCAAACAAACCCAAATAAACCCGAGCAAACCCGATCGTCTATGCCGAATTATAAGAAAAGAACGATATTTCCAAATTTTTTAAAAATTTTATTTTTTTAGACATTTTCCTCATATTTCAAGAAATTTTCGTAATATTCAATAGCCATTTTTCTCAGAAAGTATAAACTTTAGGAAAAAGGGCTAAGTATATAGCTAAAAAGTTGTATTTCAAAGAAATCTACATCTCTGCTTTATTATTTTTTCGTATATCTTACGGTTTTCGGGATATCGGCCAAAATATTATTTCTATATTTTGCCTCATATCTCGAAAATGATAATACTTAGACGAAAATTTCTAAAACAAAAAGACGCGTCTTCAAACGTTCCATAAATATAGTTATACAACATTTTTCTCTCAAACTTACAATAACGGAGTTATTCTCAATAAATATAAAAACGACGAAAATTTTCAAAATTTGAAAAAATAGTCAAAATTTTATTTTGACGGGTAAAATTTTTTATAATTTTTCTCTATTCTTAGCGACAATATCTATACGACCCCACGTTTGTTTCAGTACTATCGGTTATTGTAATAGTTCTGACATATTGACAAGTGTCAAATTTTGACAAAAGAATTGTTTGCGTATTTTTCCACTTTCCACCGTCAATATACATACGACCGTTCTTTTATTAATATAATTTTTTTTAAAACGATTTGACATATTGACAGCTGTCAAAATTTGACAGGAGAATTTTTGGCGTGTAGATTATTATATTGTCAGCGGTTCTTGATGAGTCTACAAAATTTAAATTAAATCTGACAGTTTAAAGTGGGTCAAAATCGGGTTTAAAGAAGTCGGTTACAAACAAACAAACATACATACAAACATACAAACATACATACAAACATACATACAAACATACATACAAACATACATACAAACATACATACAAACATACATACAAACATACATAAAAACATACATACAAACATACATACAAACATACATACAAACATACATACAAACATACATACAAACATACATACAATCATACATACAAACATACATACAAATATACATACAAACATACATACAAACATACATACAAACATACATACAAACATACATACAAACATACATACAAACATACATACAAACATACATACAAACATACATACAAACATACATACATACATACATACATACATACATACATACATACATACAAACATACATACAAACATACATACAAACATACATACAAACATACATACAAACATACATACAAACATACATACAAACATACATACAAACATACATACAAACATACATACAAACAAACATACAAACATACATACATACAAATATACATACAAACATACATACATACATACAAACATACATACAAACATACACACAAACATACATACATACATACAAACATACATACAAACATACATACAAACATACAGATGAAGCTAATAAAAGCGTATTAAAAACATAATATGCATTAAAGTGCAAATAAAGAATCTAATTTCTGACAAATAATGTCAGAATGTATTTAATTATTGTTCATTCTGATTGTTTTTCCATGGCCGCATAGCTATTTTATTTATAAAACCTTATTAGAGAGGGTGACATTTATGTTTTTTGATAAATTATGAAAACTGTTTAAAATTTTAAAACTACAAAAAAATTTGTTTTCAAATTCTTCATTAAATAGAAAAATAATATACAGGGTGTATCATTTAAAAAACTTGAGAAAAATTTGTTTGAAGTGTGGCTTTTTGAAATCTTTTTTGGAACACCCTGCATAAAATAGATAAAATGTACTTATTTAAAATATCTCTTGATCTTTTGCCACTAATCGCATACAATGCCGTAATGAAAAACATGCTTTTCGATTATTTATTCGATTATTTTTTCCAGGGCTGCAAAACAATTTTTAGTTTATAGTTTATTTATTATTATTTATATTTATATGAAAGCCTGATGCACTATTGCATAACCCTGTATATGTTGTCAAAATTAGGCTATTAATTTTAACTCACCGTCGGCGTCGCTCGGTAAGTTACTTCGGCGAACTGAAAATCAGGGTCAAGCAATTCCCTGATGTACTATTATACTATATGAGAAGTGGAACCCTTTATTCCAACCAATTACAAACAATTAATTATTTCTTATCAACAACATTCGTCTACTGACTCCTCCTACGAAACTAGAAATGCCCTTGTCCTTGTTCTATACACTATATTTCCACTACACCTCTTCTTATCAAGCTCAACACCCATTAAAAGTCTTAGCACCACAGCGAAGTGCGAGAGGAGTAATCCATCCTTAAGGTTACCAATCCATATCCGACAATATTGATAAAAAAAATGAAATGCTGAATATACCTCTAGTATTTGCTCTTAATTATTTTCAGGGTATTATATATCGGATGAAACGGAAACAGCTAGCTTTTTCGAGGCATTTACTATATGTGTAAAAAAAGGTCTAGAATTACCTGTCATTAAAACTGCTTTATATAACACGTACGTTATACTATTTTTCTAATTTCTAGTTTTTTCAATAAAAAACACATATTTAAAAAGAAAATAAATCCTTCAAATTTTGTAATTTTTTATGTCTAAATTTTATGTTGGTAATACTATTTTTTATCATAGTAGCCTCTGGACAACAAAAATTATTTTGCGAATTGTCATTTTTTGATTTATTGACCCATTTTCACCACGAGATTCTAATAATATAATAATAAAGTTATTTTAGCGATATGAGTTTTGAAATTGGACCTAATACGTTGTGTGATCATTGTACATTTGGTACCTACATATACAGAGCGTTCGAAAATTCGGGCGATTTTGCTATTTTTTTTTCGAATTTCAAAAGACGTGATTTTACGTCACGGCATTGCAATTTAGTATAGGGAAGATGGCAAATTCAAATAAAGTTGAAGTTAAAATCGACATTGGAAGGTTAGTAGATTGAATTTTGGATAGGATTTGGCAGAAAATGATATTTTGAAGCATCTGCAAAAGATTGATTTATAGATTTATGCAAACAACATACATGACTGTTATCCACACAGAATAAAAAAGTAGGTTATCAAGCTATTTTTCCTCTGCGAAAAATGGGTTTTCTCATAAATCACAAAGGCCGCGCAAGTCAATGAAATAAAACATTTAAATGTTACCAACATCAAATAAAGAAAAAACGCGTATCGAAATAGCTTCATTACGATACGCAAATGCGTATCGTAATAGACTTGTTATAATACCAAATTAGAAAAACATATTTTGAATACAAATAATAAATTATCCTATACTTGGTAAATTAGAATGGAAATAGGAATACGTATTAAACAAATCGTAAAAAACGGATATCCAACATGCGTAGGTAGATAAGGACTTTTATAGCACCAAATAAATTTATGCTTAGCACAATAAAAGCACCATGTTCAATAAAAAATAAATGACAAACGAGGTATTGTTCATAAAATAGAATTATAACAAAAGTGTGTTAATAATAATAACTTAAGTAGTAGACATTTTACATATCCTCGAGTGAAACGTAAAAATGCTTTTAAGAGGTCTGGTAACGTTTTTTCTCTTTGTCGAAGTAATTTCTGAAGACAATAATGAAGGTAAACTTTCATACACTTGACAATAATTATTTCAATATAATACAGTGTCACTAGTAAAGTCCGCATCATATGGGATTTTTTTTTATTAATAGCTTTATTCAAAATTTGACTTTGGCATCAAGTTCTGTTTCGATCGAGATGAAAATTAGGCAAAAAAATAGTAGTCACGTGATTCGCATTAGCTGTAAAATTTTAATTATTTCCAAAAAATAATTCATAATAATTCTGAAAATATCGAAAAAAGTTATTAGAAAAAGTTTTTTTAGATGCAGTTTCTAGCCAACATGCTAAATTTCAGCTGCATAAGATAATTTTAATTTTTTACCTATATTTTGTGGTGTGCTCGATATACGTAAAATATAGCACAAAGCGCCTCACGCTTTTTTCACAATAATACCAATGTTTATCGTTTATTACTATTTTCTGTCTATATTAAGAATTTCAAGAATTATTTTAAACTATATTTATTTTCCGCTTTTTAGTTTGATTAATTATTAAAGCGTGTTTTTTTTTTAAATATATTTATTTTTTATTTTTTAGTTTGAGTTATTGTTAGGATCTTTTTTTTAAGTAGATTGAGCTAGATTTGTAGATTATTGTATTGTCAGTAGTTCTTGATCTACAAAATTTAAATTTAATCTGACCGTTTAAAGTGGGTCAAAATCG